>CM077472.1:632500-1232500 GCA_039654755.1 Calcarius lapponicus | reverse complement strand
TTCAGGCCCTGCCAGGGGCTCTGAGCTCTCCTGGAGCTGCTCCTCTCCTGGCTCCACAGGAGAACCTGGATTCCTGCTTTTCCTCTGGAAGCAAAGTGTGTCCCTTCTCTCAGTCTGCAGCAGCCTGGTCCCAGCCCCAGCAGGGAGCTGGGATTGTTTGCCATGGATTCCTGTGCCTCCCCTGGCACTCAGGCTGCTGAAAAGCTCTAATGAGCCTTTGCCTCACTCTCTGCTCCACCAGCAGCCCTGCACTCCCCAGCTCTCACCCTCCCCAGCCTTCCCACCACAGCTGGAATTCATAAAAAAATACATTTCAACAGCACTTGGAGCATGAACAGGGGCTGTCTGCACTGCAGCCTACCTACAGCTCAGGAAACTATTCCCCCTCTGCATTTTCAAAGCTCTTCAAAGTGGTTTTTAAAGTGCCATTAAAGACACTCCAGGAGATGAAAACACCTCCTTTCCATGAGGAGGGCTAGCATTCCCCTCCTTTCCATGAAGAATGCTAACATTCCCCTCCTTTCCATGAGGAGTGCTAACATTTCCCTCCCCAGCTGCAGTTTTCCATCATCTCTCATCAGCCCCATCATGGCAGCAGACCACCAGGTTTAGATTTTGAGCTGCAGTACCCTGTGGAGCGGGAGCAGCCAAAGACTGAAAATTCGGATTTTGGGAGCATCACCAGCAATTTCAACCCATCCAGAGCAAGGCCAGAGCTGTCGTGAGCTAAAGAAAAGCCCCAAGGACTTTGGGGAAGAAAAATGATTTTTTAATTTGTGATTAAGTAAAGGATCTAGCTGGTAATAAACTGAAAGCAGAAATCTTTTAGGAGCCCGTGCTACTGCAGCCAGCACTAAGAACACAGACTCATTATCACCATTATTGATTTTTGATTTGGGGAATCTGATTGATTAAACAATTACCCAGCAGACCTTAGCCTGTGTTGAGCATTTGTCAAGATCTGTCACCTCCTTAACTGGGTGATGCTCTGTGAGGCTGAAAAGTGCCTTGAAGCCAGCAATCCAACTGATCCCACAAATCCCCCACAAAGGGAATCTCCAGAAAGCCTCCACAAGCGTGAGAGCAAAAAACAACAGCAGAAACAACTGCTTGCTCCCTGCTCTTGCAAATGCCTGCTGTGGTGTGAAATAATCATGACTTTACAATTCTGTGAGAAATATGCAACAGAAAAACCTTCAAAATATTGGTTGCAGAAAGAAAAATCCTTTAAAAACATGTAAATCACAAATCCTAGTAGTTTTTATTTCTGGAGTGTCAAATTATTTCAAAGAGGGACCTTGGAGAAGTTTGTGGGAGGCAAAAAAGCAAAATAAGGCAAAACCCCAAGCTCCCCCCAAAGCATGGGCACTCAGGATGTTACTGATTTCCACACCCCACTTTGGACAGTCCCTGGAATCCACTCCCTGGAACTGATTTCCAGTAAGATGTTGTTTGTTCCCACTCATTTATTTTAATACAATGGCAAACTCATTTCATATTTAATGGTTGTTTCATGAAAAATCCCCTGTTTGGTATTTCAAAGAGAACCATTTTTATCAGCAGTGCACTAACTGGGTTTATTACCCTGATCCAGCAATGCGTTCCCTAGAGCCAGACCCCCTGAAATCCTGCTGGATTTGTGTTTTACTGATCCATTCAGGAAGGGTGGAATCCAAATGCCTGAGCCAGCAGCTTTCCTGCCTTGAAACTCCTTCTGGATACCCACATCAAACGTTTTACTGCTCCTCAATAACCCATTTATTAGCAAGTGACTGATTTTATTAATCAATCCTAAAATATCTCCCATAAAACATCAACCAGCTTAGATGGTATTTTTACTCATCATTAAGATTTTGCAGGGTCCTAATAGTCTGTATGAAGTCCATATATGGAATTAGCTGTGTTTTTAGCTAAGTTTGCTCCATAAAATCTCAGTTTTCTATTTCACTGCAAATTTTCAACCTGGCACAGTGGAAGGTGTCCCTGCCCATAGCAGGGGCTGGAATGGGATGAGTTTTAAGGTCCCTCCCAACCCAAACCATTCCAGGATTCTGTGATAATCAGTTGTGATGGGCTGATGCAACATGCCAATCTAGGGAAGCAAACCCAGGTTTTCAGAAGACCCAAGAAGCAATGCAGGTCCCCCAAATATACAGAACACATTGAAGAACCTTTAAAATATATAATAAAATAGAGACTGTGAAAACCTCTCTTTTAAGATAGAGAGCGTACCTCTTTTAAGATAAAATGTGCGACTTTTGCCCTAAAGCGCGACTGTCACAAAAGGTGCCGTAAAGTGCGACTGTCGTAAAAGGCGCCGTAAAGTGCGACTGTCGTAAAAGCTGCCGTAAAGCGCGACTGTCGTGAAACTGCCGTAAAGCGCCACTGTCGCAAAAATCTGCCGTAAAGCGCGACTGTCGTAAAATCTGCCGTAAAGCGCGACTGTCGTAAAAGCTGCCGTAAAGCGCGACTGTCGTAAAAGACATCGTAAAGCGCGACTGTCGTAAAATGCGCCGTAAAACGCGACTGTCGTAGAATGTGTAGTAAAGCGCGACTGTCCCAAAACTGCCGTAAAGCGCGGCTGTCGCAAAAGGTGCCGTAAAGCGCGACTGTCGTAAGAGTTGTCGTAAAGCGCGACTGTCGCAAAAACTGCCGTAAAGCGCGACTGTCGTAAAAGCTGCCGTAAAGCGCGACTGTCGTAAAAGACGTCGTAAAGCGCGACTGTCGTAAAAACTGCCGTAAAGCGCGACTGTCGTAAAAGCTGCCGTAAAGCGCGACTGTCGTAAAAGACGTCGTAAAGCGCGACTGTCGTAAAAGACGTCGTAAAGCGCGACTGTCGTAGAATTCGCCGTAAAGCGCGACTGTCGTAAAATGCGCCATAAAGCGCGACTGTCATAAAAGGTGCCGTAAAGTGCGACTGTCGTAAAAGGCGCCGTAAAGTGCGACTGTCGTAAAAGCTACCGTAAAGCGCGACTGTCGCAAAAGCTGCCGTAAAGCGCCACTGTCGTGAAACTGCCGTAAAGCGCCACTGTCGCAAAAATCTGCCGTAAAGCGCGACTGTCGTAAAATCTGCCGTAAAGTGCGACTGCCGTAAAAGGCGCCGTAAAACGCGACTCTCGTAGAATGTGTAGTAAAGCGCGACTGTCCCAAAACTGCCGTAAAGCGCGGCTGTCGCAAAAGGTGCCGTAAAGCGCGACTGTCGTAAAAATCTGCCGTAAAGCGCGACTGTCGCAAAAGGTGCCACAAAGCGCGACTGTCGTAAAATCTGCCGTAAAGCGCGACAGTCGTAAAAGGCGCCGTAAAGCGCGCCTGTTGTAAAATCTGCCGTAAAGCAGAACTGTCGTAAAATGTGCTGTAAAGCGCAACTGTCGTAAAAGGCGACGTAGCGCGACTGTCGCAAAACTGCCGTAAAGCGCGACTGTCGTAAAAGACGCCGTAAAGCGCGACTGTCATAAACGTTGCCGTAAAGCGCGACTGTCGCAAAAGGTGCCGTAAAGCGCCACTGTCGTGAAACTGCCGTAAAGCGCCACTGTCGTAAGATCTGCCGTAAAGCGCGACTGTCGCAAAATCTGCCGTAAGCGCGACTGTCGCAAAAGGTGCCGTAAAGCGCGACTGTCGCAAAATGTGCCGTAAAGCGCGACTGTCGTAAAGCTGCCGTAAAGCGCGACTGTCGCAAAATGTGCCGTAAAGCGCGACTGCCGCAAAATCTGCCGTAAAGCGCGACTGTCGTAAAAGGTGACGTAAAGCGCGACTGTCGTAAAAGGTGACGTAAAACGCGACTGTCGCAAAACTGCCGTAAATCGCGACTGTCGTAAAAGGTGACGTAAAACGCGACTGTCGCAAAACTGCCGTAAATCGCGACTGTCGTAAAATGTAGCGTAAAGCGCGACTGTCGTAAAAGCTGCCGTAAAGCGCGACTGTCGCAAAAGGTGCCGTAAAGCGCGACTGTCGCAAAAGGCGCCGTAAAGCGCGATTGTCGCAAAAGGCGTCGTAAAGTGCGACTGTCGTGAAACTGCCATAAAGCGCGACTGACGTAAAATCTGCCATAAAGCGCGACTGTCGTGAAACTGCCGTAAAGCGCGACTGTCGCAAAAGGTGCCGTAAACCGCGACTGTCATAAAATCTGCCGTAAAGCGCGACTGTCGTAAAACTGCCGTAAAGCGCGACTGCCGCAAAAGGTGCCGTAAAGTGCGACTGCCGCAAAAGGTGCCGTAAAGTGCGACTGCCGCAAAAGGTGCCGTAAAGCGCGACTGCCGCAAAAGGTGCCGTAAAGCGCGACTTTATAAGAACAGGGAATTTTACACGGACTTAAAGGGGGTAAAGCTGAAATTTGAAGTGTTTGTTTGCCATGCTCATGAAGAAACCCTGAACTCATTGTTTGCAGCAACCTCTGGAGCAAACAGAGGGAAAAAAGGGAACCTCAGCTAAGGGCAGTTTTCCTATCACATAAACACAGAAATACAAGTGTTTGATTTTATGATGTATTTCAGAGTGTGAAAGATCACCAGATGAGATTTTATGTCGACTGCTGCTTGTAATTTCTACAAAGACAGAAGGTCCTGTTGCTGGAGCTTTTTAGCAGTATTGTTATAAAAAGAAATAATTCAATAATAAGATATTATTCTGTTATTACAATCTAATAAAGAGTGACATGGCTATGCTCAGCAGCAGGGGTTGGTGACTCAGGGATGGGATCTCAGAGCTGCTGTTTCCACAGGTGCTGGAGGAGCAGTGAAGTGACCATCACTGTGAAGTGACCATCACTGTGAGCTCCAGCTTTCAGTGTGTCCCCACACTGAGCACAGGGCAGCTGGGCACTGCTGTGCCAGCCTGGGGACTGCAAACCCTGCCTGGAGCAGCACAACCTCACTTGTGCTCCCAAGCTCCTAAAATACCTCTGAGCCAGAGCTGTGAATGCAAGAGAAAAGAGACCCACATAAATAATCCTTTTGCAGTGAGCTTTTGTCTGCACACAGCTCCCAGGGTGTTATTTCAAGTGCTGTCACTGCTCTCATCCTTTCCAAGAGCATTTTCTGCTTCCTGGGACACAATCAAGGGCAGATCATTAGAGTCTGCTGTTAATGACTCAGAGAAAAGGGCTTGTCCTGCTTTTCAGTCCTGCTTTGAGAGCCAGAAGTCCTTCCTGGTCCTGCACCCAAAATGAGACCAATTCTTCAAATTTTACCCTCAGAGCCTGATGTTCTACATAAGCTGGACAATTAACAGCAGGACTGTACTCCACCACCTTCATTGTGTCCCTCTTTTTCTCCCCTTGCCCTCCCAGCCAGCTACCTGGTGCTCCCAGAGGGCTCCAGACTCCTTGGGATGACATTCCCTCCTTCTGACTGCAGACACCCACCTTTCATTCAGGCCCGTTGAGTCTTTTCACAGCAACAACCACAACTTTGGTGCTTTTAAAAAGTTCTCTTTTTTTTTCCCCTGGAATTTTTGCTAGAAAAGATAAGAACTTCTCTTACCCAGAGTTTCCTTCTGCAGCTCACGGCAGCGACTCTGGAGCTCGTTGCCCTGCTGAAGGGAAGTTTGGAGCTGCTGAGTTTTCAGCTCAACTGTGTCAGCCACCTCAGTGAGGTGCTTGACCTTCTCCTGCAGACACTCGTTCTCCCGCTGGGATTTTGCCAATCTTTGGTTCAATTTGGGTATTTCTGAGGAGGCAAAACAAACATGCAGGCTATCGTTATTTCATGTTAATAATGAACAAGAACATCAAAGCTTTTAAATGGCATTCACAGGCCAGCAAAAATAAGTGGGGCTGAATAGTTCTGATGTGGAAAGCTGGATTTGAGGATGGGTGTGATATTCCTGGTGTGGCACTAGTCTGAAGGGGGAAATGTTGGATGAGGGATACCGAGCCTATGTAAGAAAGGCTCCACTCCAGCTGCCCTGGCCCTTGTGGGAGCAGGAAGGGGCCAAGGGAATTCTGGCCAGCCCAGGGCTGCTCTGTGCCCCTTGCATGCCCCAGGACCCCTCAGATGAGGAGGGCTGCACTTGGCAGAGCTTATTCTCACCCAGGAATGGGAGAGCTGCTGCTCTTGGGTGTGGGTTTGCTACAGAAATCCTTGCTGGTCCTGCACTCAAAATGAGACCAATTCTTTGAATTTTACCCTCAGAGCCTGGTGTTCTACTTAAGATGGACAACAAACAGCAGGATTGTATTCCACCACCTTCATTATTTTCCCCTTTTTCTTCACTTGTCCTCCCAGTAAGCTGGAAGGGAAGGGGGGCAGCCTGTCCAGTTTGGGGGGCAGCACTGCAGGACACCCCAGCAGCTCCCACAGGGATGCTGATTCCCTGGAAGATCCTTTTTTCTCTTGCCCAAAATGGTTGCAGGATGCTTTACCTGTCAGAGCTTCTTTGCTCATGGCTTTTATTTGCCGAAAAATTTCCTCCTTCATGGCAGCAAAGCTCTCCATGTTGGTGGAGATGACCTCTTTAATACTGTCTAATTCACTTCTAATGAAAGGGAACAGTGAGACAGCCTTGCTCAGGGTAGAGCAATGGTGTTCCAAGGTAGTTCTGCAAGAAAGAAAATATACCAGATGTGTATTTATAAATTATCCTATAAATAAAACTTGAGAATTAGACTAAGCTTGACAACTACGTTCCCATTATCTGGTAATTTATACTGCATTGGGTTACAATAATTCAGTGGATGAAATATGCTGTGTATTGAATACATGTATTATAAGTTTCCCCATCTAAATGTTTAGAGCTTTTATACATAAATGAAGAAAACTGGGTTTGTTTCATCATTTCAAACTCTGGCACAGGAAGCTGTACAATCATTTTTAATTGAGAAATCAGAGTAATCATGTTTAAATGACTGTATGCCCAGGTTTATGGTGAATCTTTATAAACAATATTTATGTAAGAAATAGAGCATTTCCAACGTCAGCATTTCTTTTTGGGTTCTCACCTGAGCACCTGTGACTGCTTATAGGTAGCTTCCTTCTCCTCCTGGAAATACTGCAAATCAGCTTTCACAGTTTTCATCTCCTCCTGCTTGGTTTTCAGTTCCACTGTCAGGGTTTTTATCCTGTAGACATAAATTAAAAAATCAGAGCTGTTTGCAGCAATAATCAACCTCCAGCTTTGGCTTCAGCTTTCTCAGGGCAGAAGCCAGCTCTGTGTTGGCCTCAGGCACAGCAAACACCTCCAGAACCATCCCCCCAAGGTGTTCTTCACCTCTAACATTTACCTTGGGAACTTTTCTTTGCAGCACCAGTTTGTTTTTCAGGCACAGCTATCCCAGTGTAAATAAACACGGTTTAAACATTGCTCTTTCAACAATTCAGCACTCGCTCCCATAATTGTCAGGAAATGAATGGAACTGCACAGGAATAAAAGAGTTGAATCCAGTTCTCTTCCTGTGGTACATGTGAGGAACAATCCCACACAGCACATCAGCCCCAGCTGTTTTCTGGAGATAACCATCCTAAAGCAGCCTTCCAGCCCCAAAAATACCACTCCAGTGACAAGCAACTGTTAAAAACCAGCCCCTGTTTAAGCTTTCAACACCTACTGCTCACACAGAGAAAATTATCTATTTGTCTCCTGGTGACTCATTGCCACAAGTAAATAAGTAATGTTTGAATAGACAAGAATTTTACAAAACCAAAGGCTGGCAGAAGCACTACATCAGCCTTGGCTTCAATTTGAAACAGCAGAAGAGAATGAGAATGATTTATGCTGAAAATATATAAAAATTAAACCAAACAATGACAGTGCGTTAGTTACTGTTATTACACAGATCAGCACCAAAACGCACATTTTAAAAAAATATTAGTTCTGGCTAAGAAACCTGGATCTGCAGAGCTCTGACAAAATCTGAACTGAATATCTAGAGGTTAAAAAGTAAGTTTTGGGGGCTCAGTTGTGAACCCTGGAACAAAAATAAAACAAAACAAAACAAAATTGAAGACATTTCTGGCATTACCTTTTTAGGAAATTTTACCCATTGCTACCTGCAAATTTTCTGGAGGTGGAGAGCAGGAGGAGAGAGATAAAATCTGTTGGATTGTGGTTTGGAGCAGACCTGTTGTCACTCACAAGAAAATGTCCATCCCCTAAACAGCTACAGGAATTCAAATCTATGTTTGCATCTGAGGAAAAAATCAGTGATTTATCAGTGACCAATAACAAATCCAAACTCTGGGAGCCAGGGAGAGCCAAATGCTCATTCTCCATTCTCGTTCTAGAATGGGGAGTATTTGAAGATCTTTTGGATTAAAAAGAAACTGGTAAATAAGGACAGGCACATTTTCTTCCTCTTTCCATTCCAGAGCTGACATTAAAGGATGTTTCCTGCTCAGTCACACACTAAAGAACCTGTGGAAAGGGCGAGACCGTTATAAACCTGTTATTTTGGGGGTGTTGGCACAAAGGGAGAGTGCAGTGGATGGTTAGAAGCTGGAATTGGAGAATGGTGGGCACAGGCTGATCTCAGCGAGCATTCCCACCATGCTGGCATCCCCTGGCGTTCCTCTGTGGCAGTGGGAGGTGTCAGGACAGGCTCACCCCGGTGCTGGCAGGGGCAGAGCAGCACAGAGAACCCAGAGGGAGCTGCAAACACCCTCAGGGTCCCAGAGCAGGAGGAGCAGCTCCCCTGCCCCGGGGGCTTTCCAGCAATCATCCCGGTGGGATGGAGCAGCACTGGCACTGCCACCAGGACAGAGGCACTCAGCAGCCTGGAACACTCTGTCCCAAAAAAGCCCCACCCCAGCATTTTCACTGCCATGAAACTCTGGGAGCAGCCCAGAGCCAGGAGCTGCTCACTTTCATTTCACAGCCAGGAGCTGCTCATTTTCAGTTCAGAAAGTAGTGAAGTCACCACCCCTGGAAGTGTTTAAGATAAGCATGGATGTGGCACTTGAGGACATCTTTAGCATTTACATCTATTTTACATTTCCTGCACTGGATGAGGCTGAATTTTGCTAATTAAATTAACAGTAACTCAATTAATTACCAAGACTGAAGTGATTCTAACACAGAATAAGGTTAAACAGTAGGATCAGTGCAGTTTGTTCCCCTTCTCCTGCCAGGATCCCAGAGGAAAGGAAACTAAGGACAGGCAAACTCCCAGGTGGCTTTCAAGGTTAACCACAGGTACCAACAGGGATAGCTGAACCTAGAGGGAACAGAAACCTGAAACAGCCTGCAAATGATAAGAGATTCAATCCCTCGGTCTGGCAGAGATAAAAGTAAGAAAAAGGCATGTTTGGCTTCTGGGAGCAGTGATTTGTCAGCCTGGCCAGACCCAGGATGTTGAATAGTTTATACCACAGCACAAGGTAGTCAGAGAGGCCCAGGACAGCAAGGAGAAGATAAGGAACATTTAGCCAAGTTTCTTAACAAGGCACAGTGGTTGATTTATGGCTGGAATGGAAACCTACTGCAAGTATCCCACTTGATTTCAGCAGCTTTTAAATCAAGTGGAGCCTTAGGGGAGAAAAGTGCAGAGATAAAAATTTTATTAACTGTTCCAGCTTTACTACAAAAAGTCAGCTTGATGAAAATTTAAAGTTTAGCTCTGGCAAATGAGCCTCAACAAGAAGAATGTGCTGTCAGTGCATTTGCTCACACACTGCCACCAGGGCTGCCACCCAGGGTCATTAAAGGGACAAGGGGCAAACGAGCTTTAAAAATACATATTAAACCACAGAAAATATTAAATATGGGGAAGGAGGGGTGAAAGATGTTAAATTTAAATTTAAAAGATATTACAAGAAACATTACGAGTAACTTACAAGATAAATGCATTTTGTTCACTTTTGTGGGAACTTGTGCTCTAAAATGAATCTTTTATTACTAATATGAGCAAGTAAAAGCCTAACTAAATCCATTAATTATTTTTTAAACAGTATTTGAGTGATTCTCCCAAAAAAAGCAGGTTTCCAAAGCATTTCAGTCCAATCTCAAGAGCACCTGCAGCTCTACATCCCTTGGTGTGAGGCAGTCACACAAGGAACACCCCTCCTTGGGATCCCAAAAATCAAACTGAGCTGATAATTAAAATTAGAACCTCATCCTTACAAAAAAAACCTTCTGTCTGTTTGAGTCAGATGAGCCAAAATTTACCCAGGAGTTTCTGGTAACTTCAATCCATCAGTAGCAAACTCGAGCAAACTGCATTTTTACAAAGTATCTTTTATCAATTAACTATAAACATCAATTATTTATAGTCCTACTGTAATCAATTAATGGAATATAACAATAGATTCCAAAATATGTGCATGGCAAAGGATACAGACCCTGTAAGTATAAGCTGAAAGAACACATTGAAGGTCCTAATTGTGCCCTGAAAATCCAAATGTGGCTCTGAGATCCACCATTAATTACTGGAGTTTTATGGTACTAAACTCCCCCTTTAACTGAGGCCTTCCCATATCTGTAAGGATTTGAAACCTCCTGTTTGTGAAGCAAAATGCCCCTGGCATTTCCCAAACTGTTCCTCACTGCTTTAGGATTCTGTCCCAGCCCCGCAGAGAGGGAATCCTGAGATTGCCCAGGAAGGACACTGGGAATTCTTTACTGGGAGACAGCCAGCCCAAATCTCAGACCTGTGGCACTCCCAGTCCTGTGGGATTTCATTTGGAATATTAGAGATTTATTACAAGGTGATAAGATGAGATATTCATCTTCTCCCTTTGGGAGTGTGTGCAGGGGAAATCCCTCTGAGTGCCTTCTGGCCTTTCCTTCACCTTCCACATATTGACTGCTCCTAAACCGCCCAGGAATTCTGAACCTGCTTCCACAGGACACTATGAAAGATGATTTAAATCAAGTATTGCAGCATAAATGGGCCATCTGAGAACAGAAAGAGAAATGTTATTTGTATGTGAAGCTGCTTTGTGCTGAAATTGCCTGCCACACACAGGAGAGGATCTCCAGAGGAGATGATGAGCTCTGACCTTTCCGTTTTGGACTCGCTCTCTGCCCGGCAGCGCTCAAGGTCGTGGTGAAGAGCCTGCAACTCTGCCTGAAGCCTCTGCTCCCGTTCTAGGCTTCCCTTATAAACTTTAATCTCCTTCTCCATTGCTTTCACTTTCTCTTCCATCACCTTGAACTCGTGGAGGGTCAGGTAGCTGACTCCACAGTATTTGCACACTGTCTGGTCCCGGGGCATCTGCAAAGAGAGAAAATGCTCCAGTGTCTCAGAGAAACAGGTTCAGCTAAAAACCCCCCAGTCACGCTAAGAAATAATAACAAATCCAAACTATTTAAACCATTTGCTGCTCTGGAACATCTAAGATCAAATGATGTTATTGCTTTAGCAAATAGAGACAAAAATCTGCATTAGCAAAATGAACCCCAGCTAGAGCAGCACTTTTCCTTCTTGGCAACTTCCCAAGATACATCAATTTGATATGTGTGAACTCCCACTGAAATGCTGAAGTATTTCTGAGTTAGGTTGGAGGTATTAATGGAAAATGAAATGCTGTGTTTTATAAAGCTATTTCATTAATGAATCTGGGATTACCAGATAAATGTAAGTTCTCTGGGTTTCTGACAACTCATATCCAAGTGAAGGAGGCAAGATGAGGAGAGTGAATAAAGTGAGGCAATCTTCACTAAAACAATCCATGAGTGATGCTGAGGTGTCCATGGCACTGGGGTGCTGTGGAATCTGTAACCCCTTTGCCAGGAATGAAGGACTCAGGGCTGGTTACAAAACACAGAGCATGTAACACCCATCCAAAGGAAAGGTCGTGTATTAAACTGGGAAACAGACTTTTCCAACTGAGCTGGTTATTAACCTTGAAGCAGGGAACATGCAAGCACCTGTTCAAACAGTTTAAGTCCAATTAATAAACTTTGTTTTACAGAAAAAGAAAAATAAATTATGTTTTGAGACATTGGGATAAACAGAAAGAAACCCTACTGAGAGGAAAGAAAAGAGCTTTCAAAAATTATAAATTAAAGACTCATACAACAACCCTTAGGAGTTTAAATATAGCTTGATATAAACAGTGTTTCAGGGTGCCCTAGACAGGCTTTATTTCCCCATTTCTTAATGTTGCTCCAGTTTAAACCCCCCTGGTTACAGCTGCTCTGGAGGAGCCGAAAATGCAAGTTTATTTTTCCTGGCAGCTGCAGTCTGTGCTTGGAAACCTGAAACTGTTCCTCAGGATAAGCACCCTGAAGTTCCAAAGCACTGGAATGAGCGCACTGGAAAAGGACAAAACGAGCTGTGCAGGGAGCACAGGAGGGGGTTTATCAGAGAGGACACGGTGCTCTGTGCAGCACAGCCACTGCTGCTGCTCACACAAAGAGCTGAGAACTTTCACTGCTTCTCCCATCAAAAACAAGATAGAATCACCGGGGGTCTGACCTGAAAAGGGCTTGTGCGAGTACCAAAACTTCTTAGTTTTCAGTTTTGTTACTGAATGTCAAAATAAATGAAGTCATAGAACAAATACTCCCTGTCTGGGCTCAGCTGGAAGTGCTCTCCTTCCCATCCATTCCTCAGGTGAAATGAAAATCTGGGAGGATTCCTAATCAAGTTGGATTTTTACAATATTTGCTACACAGTCAAAAAATCACAGAATAGGAAATGCTGTGTAAATCAGGACCTTGCTCTGCACATTAATAATTACCCTGCAAGCACTGCAATAAGTGTACAGATTGAACAGCTTCCAAATATCCACCTTAATACACGGAACAGCTCCCTGGCACCAGGAATGGATTTGGCACACATGGAGTGATGCCAGCCACGGTCAATTTAAACCCAGCACATCTGTCCAGGGACCTGGAAAATTACCAGGACCCAGATGAAAGTGTAGAGAGCAAGGAAGGCACTGACCTGATTTCCCATCCTAAATCCAAGGTTCCTCTCTCATGGAATCCCAGGATGGTTTGGTTAAGTGGGACCTTAAATCCCACCCAGTGCCACCCCTGCCATGGCAGAGACACTTCCACTGTCCCAGGGTGCTCCAATGTCCAGCCTGGCCTTGGGCACTGCCAGGGAACAATTCCCAATTCCCAATATCCCATCTAGCCTTATAAATAGCAGCCTTATAAATAAAAGGTCTTTCCAGGAGAAAAGCTCCACTAGACCTTGTCTCTTAGACACCAAAGTTGACCAACCATCACACAAAATCTGTAGGAAACAAACTCATCAGTTCTTGTGCTTACAAATTACCTTTTCTGGAACAGTGAGATTGCTGAGTAACCACAAAGGATGTGTACTAAACACAAATTCATGGTTTCAGATTCCATATTTCACTGTTTCCATTTGATAAAAACACTTGTGTTATCTTAACTTCAAAGCAGGGAAAAAATCAGGGGAAAAACAGTTTGGAAGGAATAGAAAAGGAAACTATCAGAGCTCTGAATGGAAAGGGGACTTACGTGTCCTGAGGACAAGCAGTGAACAGAAAAAATCAATTAGGAATTTAAAAACCACTTTTGCTGAGGACAAAGTGCTTGATCTGGGAAGATATTTCTCTATAAGACTTTGAGCTACAGTTGTGAGTGATGCACAGATGCTGTAAAGCATCTGGGGGAACACTTTCCACTCTGCAGTTGGTTTTGGAAGGAAATATTATCCCCTGGTTACAAAGACTTCTTTAGCTACCAAGGCAAGGGGAGGACTGAGCCAAGAGGGATAATCACTCAAATTACATCTGTCTGACTCACTTTCATCTGTAGAGCATAAGCTGTAAGGAAAAAAAAGAAAAGAAATTGGTGGTCTGGACCATTTTTAGCCTTTTGAACGATGAGACAGGAATTTGTACCACTTGAACTTGACCAAATAACTCCAGGGTGTGTCAGCTCGTGCACCACCACCCCTCCCCTCTGCAATTTCACATTCCACCCACAAACATCCCAGGATGGAGAGCTGGATTCCTGTTCAGAAGAGTGAGCTCCTCTCTCATTCGGCAGGGCTTTGATGTTGCAGCACCCAGCACAGGGATCGCCCATCTCAGAACCCTAAAACTGCTCAGCTTGGAAAAGCTCTGTGAGACCATGGAGTGCCACCATGCCACAGCACCCACGCCCCCAGGTGCCACATCCACAGGGCTGATAAACCCCAGCACTGCCCTGGGCAGCTGGGCCAGGCTGCACAGCCCTTCCATGGAGAAGTTCCTCACAACACCCCCTGCTCCTTGGTCCACAGCTCTTGCTCCCTTGGTGCATCTGTCAGGACTGAGATTGAATCAGCAAGGACTGGTCAAAACCAAAAAACTCTGTATTTGTCCAAATTAAACTTCTAGCTGGAAACATAAAAGTCAAGAAAAAGTAAATAATCCTTATGCTGCAGCTGGGTGGTCTTAAATTATTTCTGTATGTTGATTTATTCTACCTTATTACCAAATTTTACTTTCTTTTTTGTTTCATTCCTCTCCCACATTATTTTCATGTTTCTCATCCTGTCTGTCCCTCTTGTGACACACCAGTCAATCCCTACTGCACAAAAAGAAATGATGACTCAAACCATACCATTGATTTTTGAGGAAGAAAGGGGAATCTTTTTGATGTATATACAAAATGAGGAGGTATCAGATTGAAATTTATATTTGCCTTAGTCAAAGAAAGATTTTTAAAAGGTCTCAGTATAAACTTCACTTCTTTTAAAAGAAACAAAGTGTATTATAAGCCAAGTTTTCAATCAGCATCTACCCCAAAGCGCTACAGATGGTACTGCTGAGCCACACTGCTCACATCATTATTTGCTCCCTGCCCATAAAATCACAGTTGCAAAATAAAATCCCTGTGCTTGCTTTGAACACATGAACAGTGGAGAAACAGGCTGGGAGTCAAACCAGGAGGTTGCTTCACCCAAAACATGCCCTGGGAAAATCCCTGTGTCACGACAGGAAACAGCACCGGGAGCTCAGGGAGCTGAACCCATGGAGGAAAGCAGAATAATGAACCCTAACATTGTCACACTCACAGAGCCTGCAAACAGCAGCACAGGGCCAGCACCCCTTCCCTGAGCTCCCCACCTTCCCTGGGATGTGTCAGGGCACGTTCCAGCTGAGAACCCAAGCCCAGGGCTGCCACCAAGCATCTGATGACAAAACACAGCAGACAAAGGGTGATTTAGCCCATTGTTAACCAGAGCTCTGCCTGAGTAACTCTCTATCCGTAGGTGGGATTGTCAGGAAGCCCCTCCTGGCTGCAGCCCCACAGCGTGGGAGGTGAGGAGATTCCAGTCCCTCCAGTCCCAGCAGCATGCTTGACACTGGCTGCAGAAAGGGTGGAAAACCTTGGCTGTAGTGAATACAGCCCTGGTTTTGTGAGAAAACTTTGGATATAGAGAATACAGCCCTGGTTTTGTGAGAAAACTTTGGATATAGAGAATACAGCCCTGGTTTTGTGAGAAAACTTTGGATATAGAGAATACAGCCCTGGTTTTGTGAGAAAAGCTTGGATATAGAGAATACAGCCCTGGTGTGATGAGAAAAGATTGAATATAGAGAATACAGCCGTGGTTTTGTGAGAAAAGCTTGGATATAGAGAATACAGCCGTGGTTTTGTGAGAAAAGCTTGGATACAGAGAATACAGCCCTGGTGTGATGAGAAAAGCTTGGATATAGAGAATACAGCTGTGGTGTGATGAGAAAAGCTTGGCTCTACTGCCTAGAGAGGGTTGGGAGTGTCCCTTAGTGGAGATGCTGAACCATCAATCCTGGCAGTGCCCAGGCCAGGCTGGACACTGGCGCTTGGAGCCACCTGGGATGGTGGAAGCTGTCCCTGCCCATGGCACCTGAAGGTCCCTTTAACCCAAACCATTGCAGGATTTTCTCCCATTTCCAGAGCACTCCCCAGCACTCAGAACACTCCCACAGCAGGAGCCTGACACCCCAACAGCACAAACCATTACAAATGCCACAGCTGAGTGCTGGAAACCTCTGTGGGCACTGGAGCAGCTTGGGGACATCACCTCCAGGAGAATTCAGAAGGTGGGAGCAGCAGGATGCTGAAAAGGGCTCTGCCATTCTGCCACGCTTGTCTGGAGGGCACAAACTGGAATTTTATCTGCTTTTAAATGCCTGCTGGTGCTAATGCAGCACGTCCCAAGCACAGAGCTGCGCTGTCCTGTGGCTCCCAGCCACAGCTGGAACTCTGTGTTCCAGAACCTTCCACAGGAAAACCCCAATGCTGGGCTCACAGACGGCAGGAGGAGGGAAGCTGACATGATGTGCTCATACAGAGCCCATACTGTGCCCAGGCTGTAGCACACGTGGAGAGGCTCTGAGTGCCCCTTGCTGCTTGTGGTGTACCCGACGCTCTGGGGACACCACAGGACGTTCTGTCCTCATGGGGAACAGCCTCGGGCTTCCTGCCCGGCCTCAGCTCCCCACTCCTGGTCTGACACAACTCTCAGTCTCTAAGGTTATCTTGGCCCTATTCATTCTATGATTTATGGTAACAAAGCTTTTTTTTTTCCAAATAAAATATGAAATTAAATATAATGGTGTTTGCTGCTTTGAGGACTTGGGTCATTCTGTTGCTGTTCTGTTTCTTGCTTCAGGGAGATCCTCAGTGCAAAGCTGCCTCTTCCCTCCCATTTCCCTCCACTCCCACAGAACTTTAATTAAAGTCCAAAGGCATAAAAAATGATTCATCTACCACTGGCAACAAACAACTACCAAGGTGAAATATAAAAGCCTTGAGGAAAAATTAAACCAAAATAAAACATTAACCAAGCAACAAAACCAGAAGTCCCCAAAAATACACATCCATGACATTGGGTCAAGGAAACACTAACTCCCTTCTTTACCCTGCAGGGCTCTGTGACACCTCTCAGGCTGAGTTTGCTTGCAGAAACTCTATGTAAACACATTAAAAGTAGGCATTAAAAGCCACTGATTTCCATCATTACTAACAATTAGTTCCCAAGAAATATGCAACTATAAATACAAAAGAATACTAGAAACTTTAATAATGGACATGTAGATGTTTTATTCACCTACTGATTTTGGCATTTTTAAATTTAGCACCCATCTTGCAATTAATGTGAAATGCAATGTTGTGAAAGGGGTGGGAGAGCAGAAGAAGGAATGAGAGAGAGAAGAAAGCAGGGACACTTAGAAGTTTTTACACAGTTCTGTGAGGCAAAATAGATCAGAACATGAAGAACCAAGGTCCCTTCACATCTATCATTCCCTCAACAAACTGCTGAGAAATCTCCTTCCATGTAATGTTGTGAAAAGGGTGTGAGAGCAAAAGGAATGAGAGAGAAGAAAGCAGGAACATGTAAAAGTTTTTACACAGTTCTCTGAGGCAAAATAGATCAGAACATGAAGAACCAAGGTCCCTTCACATCTATCATTCCCTTAACAAACTGCTGAGAAATCTCCTTTCCTCTAGACTAAAACTTCCTTTAAAATAAAACCTTGATAGGCAGCTTGTGCAGCTCCAAGGAGAGGAAAACGAGAGCTGTGCAGCCTGCCCTGTGAGGCAGCTCCTGGATGCCTCGTGAGTGCTACAACCCAACCTCCAGCATCCATCCATCCATCCATGCATCCATAATCCATCCCTCCATGATCCATTCATCCCTCCATCCATCCATCCCTCCATAATCCATCCATCCATGCACCCATCCATCCATCCATCCATCCATCCATCCATCCATCCCTCCATAATCCATCCATCCCTCCATCCATCCATCCATGCACCCATCCATCCATCCATCTCTCCATCCATCCATCCCTCCATCCATCCATGCACCCATCCCTCCATCCCTCCATAATCCATCCATCCATGCACCCACCCATCCATCCATCCATCCATCCATCCCTCCATAATCCATCCATCCCTCCATCCATCCATCCATGCACCCATCCATCCATCCATCTCTCCATCCATCCATCCCTCCATCCATCCATGCACCCATCCCTCCATCCCTCCATAATCCATCCATCCATGCACCCACCCATCCATCCATCCATCCCTCCATAATCCATCCATCCATCCATCCATCCATCCATCCATGCACCCATCCATCCATCCCTCCCTCCATCCATCCCTCCATAATCCATCTATCCCTCCATCCATCCATCCCAACCCAGTGCCTGGCCAGGGCACATCCCTCACTCTGGGCAACACTCAGTGCCTGAGAGGCTCCATCCCTGCAGCCCCACGTGCTCCCTGGGCCTGCACACCCACCCTGGGAGCACACGCTGTGCTCCATCTGGCACAGCAAGCCACAGCTGGCACAGCAAACCACAGCTGGCACATGTGGCTGACAGGGAGATTCCAAAGGGGAGGCTGTAAAATCTGGGCAGCAGAGAACGGGAAGGGAATGAGCACGTGTGCAGAAAGGACGGGAGCTACAAGGCCAGGAAATGGTGAGAATGACTTGTAGTGCCTTGTAACCATGCTGCAGCTACAACACAGCTGAGGAGGAGATGAGCACAGCACAGGATGTGTCAAACCCCGACACTTTCCCATCCCAAACCCCGGGCTGTCACTGCCTTGGAGCTCACACGTGGCACCAAGAGGATGGGACAGGAGCAGAAGTCTGTCCATATCTGCAAATCCTGGGTCCTCTGCACTGGATGCTTTTGTTAAAGGTGCACCCAACACTGGTGGGACCTCCAGAGATTGCCTGCCCCATCCTCTACTTCGAGGGACAAGTTGAAGTGACAATCCCACAGCCTGGGACAGCTGCTCCAGAGTTTCACAGCAGTCAACCAAAGCACATCCAGAAATGTGAGGAAAAGACTCATTTGCACCTGGAAATGAACCGCCACCTCCTGTGAGCAGTTACTGTGCCCTCAGGTATTTTCCAGAATGAGCAAACCCAGCTCTGTTATCCTTTCTTAGAAGATTTTAAAGCTCTTTACTATTTTTGCTCTTTTCTAAATTCCCATCAGTCAGGTCATTACTTTTAAAGCCTGCAGCTCAGAACTGAAACCTCAACAGCCCTGGACAGAGGGACACCAAAGACTCAACTTTCACATGTGATTCCTATTACAATTATTGAGACATTCAAACTATTGATACATTAAAAGATTCTTTCTGTGTAACATCTCTTTGTTCATATTATTCTGCTTATGACCTGATTACAGCCCTCAGACTGTTAAGTCTGACAAGGAGGTTATTATGGATTTTGTATTGATGCATTGGATTAATTTTAAATGCCTTATTTTTCCTAAGAATATGGAGTTTAATGCTGTTCCCAGAGTGCTCACACCCCTTCCCGACTGGCACCAGCGTATTCCTCACTGTAACCCAAGATCCTGGCTCGACAGTAACCAGCAGCCACTGACACTGCTGCTGACAGAATTCATGTCACTGCATTTCTGAGCCTGCCCTGGCTGCTGCTCCCTCCTTGTGCCAGCATACGCCTAGCACATGGAGCAGGAACTGCCTCAGGAACTGATCCCAACATAAAACAGGCTCAAGTGCCACCAAACTGCAGCTTTAAGTCATTAAAGGAAATATTAAGCAGTAACCAGCTC
Source organism: Calcarius lapponicus (assembly GCA_039654755.1). Lineage (NCBI taxonomy): Eukaryota > Metazoa > Chordata > Aves > Passeriformes > Fringillidae > Calcarius > Calcarius lapponicus. The sequence goes on along the minus strand of CM077472.1, from coordinate 1,213,067 downwards.
CAGGAGGATTCCCTCGTTCAACAGTTTGGTACAACTGTTTCTGTGAGAAGCTTACACTGATTTTTGCTCACCACTGTACCCCGTTGGGGCTAAAAAACTAACTGCTAAATAAACAAACTTAGTGGGATCCTTCCTGCTACCAAAACAGCTGCTCATGAGTCTGAAAGTGTTCCACAGCTTCTTCCCTTCTTCTTTTTTAAGGCTAAGTATTCCTTTTCCCTTTCTTTGTCTATCTTACCCATCCTTGATTTCCCAGAAATCATCTCAGAAATTGTCTGAACAGTTTCCTGGACTAAGCCAGGGAGAATTTCTCCAGGCTGAGTACACAAAGCTTTTAAATGACTTGTCAATTATGAGCTGCAGACCGAGGAATGAGGACAGCTGGGTGTTGTACTGCCAGAGTGAAAACTTGATAGTGTAACAAAAAGTGACTCGTGTTCCACTTGAGTGCAGCCTCCTCCTAAATTGAGCCATATAAACAGCAGCGCTGTTACACCGGCAATCATCTGTCTGGCAAACAAAAGAACACACAAAGACACGAGGGGAGAGGAAGGGGAATGTTCCGTCCCTGTATGTGTTGATACTCCTCTGGAACATGTCATGCTCTGCAGTCCTTCCGCGCTCCCGGCAGCAAAACACGCCAGAACAGGGGAAATCTGAGCCTCACCTGCAGGGACAGCCCCAGCACAGGGCGAGGTGCTCCCCAAAACTCACCTGCAGTGACAGCCCCAACACAGGGTGAGGTGCTCCCCAAAACTCACCTGCAGTGACAGCCCCAGCACAGACTCAGGTGTTCCCCAAAACTCACCTGCAGTGACAGCCCCAGCACAGGGCGAGGTGTTCCCCAAAACTCACCTGCAGTGACAGCCCCGGCACAGGGTGAGGTGCTCCCCAAAACTCACCTGCAGTGACAGCCCCAACACAGGGTGAGGTGCTCCCCAAAACTCACCTGCAGTGACAGCCCCAGCACAGGGCGAGGTGTTCCCCAAAACTCACCTGCAGTGACAGCCCCAGCACAGGGCGAGGTGTTCCCCAAAACTCACCTGCAGTGACAGCCCCAGCACAGACTCAGGTGTTCCCCAAAACTCACCTGCAGGGACAGCCCCAACACAGGGGGAGGTGCTCCCCAAAACTCACCTGCAGTGACAGCCCCAGCACAGGGCGAGGTGTTCCCCAAAACTCACCTGCAGTGACAGCCCCAGCACAGGGCGAGGTGTTCCCCAAAACTCACCTGCAGTGACAGCCCCGGCACAGACTCAGGTGTTCTCCAAAACTCACCTGCAGACACAGCCCCAACACAGGGGGAGGTGTTCCCCAAAACTCACCTGCAGGGACAGCCCCGGCACAGACTCAGGTGTTCCCCAAAACTCACCTGCAGTGACAGCCCCAGCACAGGGCGAGGTGTTCCCCAAAACTCACCTGCAGTGACAGCCCCAGCACAGGGCGAGGTGTTCCCCAAAACTCACCTGCAGACACAGCCCCAACACAGGGCAAGGTGTTCCCCAAAACTCACCTGCAGGGACAGCCCCAGCACAGGGCGAGGTGTTCCCCAAAACTCACCTGCAGTGACAGCCCCAACACAGGGCGAGGTGCTCCCCAAAACTCACCTGCAGTGACAGCCCCAACACAGGGCGAGGTGCTCCCCAAAACTCACCTGCAGTGACAGCCCCGGCACAGGGTGAGGTGTTCCTCTGCAGGGTTCCTATAGAATTACTGTAATTACACCGCACAAACAGTGAGGAAACCCAACACCCAGCCTAACCCAGGGCCAAAATGGACAGATGATGCACCGGTGCTCACAGGCCTGTACAACATCCCTGAACTGCTGCAGGAGCTCCGAGCGTCGGGGTCTGGCATTTCCACAGCTCGTACCTTGCGGATCTCCTCGGGCAGCGCGTGGACGGGGCCGCGCCGCTCCATGGCCTCCCCGGGCTGGGCGGCGGGCTCCGGGAGCGGCGGGGCTCGGGGGTCAGGGCCCGCCGGGGTCCCGGCCGGGGGGACCCGTGAGGGGCGGGGGGGGCGCGGCGGTCGCCGCCATTTTGTGGCCGCGGCGTCTGCCGTAGCCGCGGCAACGGCGCGTGCGCGCCACAGAGGCTGAGGGGACGGGGGCGAGCGGAGCGCGGCCCGGGCTCGCCGCAGGATCGGGTTGAGTGCGCCCCAAAACCCTCCTGACACCCCAAAGCCAGCCCTGACATGACAAACACGGCTCCCCAGAGGCACTCCTGACACCCCGAAGCCGGTCCCGACATCCCGCATTGGGCCTTGACACCCCGAAGCCAAACCTTGACACCCCAAATTCGGCCTTGCCGAAGCCGGCCCCAAAATCCTGAGTTCGATTTTGACACCCCAAAGCCAAACCTTGACACCCCAAATTCAGCCCTGCCACCCCGAAGCCCCCCAATACCCCGAAGTCAAACACTGACACCCCAGATTCGGCCCTGCCACGCCAAATTTGGCCCTGCACTCGCAAAGCCACCCCCTATGTCCCGAATTTGGCCCTGCCATCCCAAACCTGTCCCTGGCTCCCCAAATTCTATACTGAGACCCCAAAACCACCTCTGCCCCTCCAGCCAGCCCTGACAGCCCAAATTTAACCGTGACACCCCAAAGCCCCTCCTGACACCTCAAACTTGCATCTGACACCCCTAATTCAGCCCCACCAGCCAAATTCGGCTCCGACACCCCAAAGCCACCCGATATCCCCAATTAGTGCCCGCCACCCCAAATCCGTCCCTGCGAGCTGGGTCATCTGCGTGTCACACCCGAGGCACGAGCTCAACCTCGGGATGAACCGGGAGCCGCCAGCTCCCGGTGAGACCCACTGGAGCGAACACACAGTCACGAAAATAAATAAACCAGGGAAGGATTGGCAGCGAGATTCGGCAGTTTCAGCGGGATTAATTCCACTCTCTGCCCTTCTTTCCAGCGCTGATGGGTTCCTGTTTCCTCCAAAACCCAGTCCCTGTTGGGACTTGGCTTTATCACACAGCAGGGACCATCTGCCCAAAGGAATTCCTACATCCCCAAAGCAGTTCCTACATCCCCAAAACATTCCCTACAGCCTTATATAAAACAATACACCCCCAAACCCGTAATTTAGGGACAGACACACAAAACTGGGGACAGGCCATGGCAGAAAGAAAAAAAAACCCAAAAACCAGGCGACCCCAATTTAATTTAGGCGCGGTTCATCGCTGAGGTGAAGTATCAGTAAGGTTGGGAGACGAATAGGGGAGAAAAGGGGAGTTGGACTGAAGAAAGTGATGAATTTCAGGGGACAGAAATAAAAGCTTTATAGGGAAAAAAGGAAAATTGCATCAGTAAGGGAGGAAAAAAAGGAAAAACGGGTAAGTGCTGTCTCAACAGAGGGATGCAAAGCCGGGGGGAAGACGGAGGGCACCGTGCGCCGGTTCGGGCTCCCTGCGCCCTCCGTCTCCCCCCGGCTTTGCACGGCGGTGCCACGCGTGTCACCGCGGGTCCCTCGCGTGTGGCCGCCGTGCCCCGTCCCGCGTTGCGTGCCGAGCTCCGAGCCGCGCTAATCCCGCCTTGGCAGCCGCCTCACGCCCCCGCCTCCATTTTAACCTCTTCGTGCTTCCACGCCAGGCGCGGGCGAACGGGGGGGAGCGCGCGTTGCGTGTGAAGGGCGGCTCGCCCCCTGCGGGGGTCATTAATTAAGATCTGCATTAATAGGAGCTGGCGAGAGCCCGCCTTGGCTGGGAGCGGGGTCTGGGAGCGGGGTCTGGCCGCGCCGTGCCGGCAGCTGTTCCCGCCGTGCGTGATGGCGGCGGCCGGGGGGGCGGCGGCGGGCGGCGGCTCTCACGCGATGGCGGGGCTGACGTGCCGAGCCGGGGTGTCGTGAGGCGCGGCCGTGAGCTCAGCGCGGATCACCGCGGGCGGCGAGCGGGGGGAGCGCGGCAGGGCGGGGGGAAGGCGGGCTGCAGCACGCAGCAGGCAGGCAGGCAGGCAGGGACGGGGGAACGGAGGCTGCTGCATCCCGGCCCCCCCGGCTGTCCCCGCTGAGGAGGGGCTGGAGGGGGCTTGGCCAGAGGGAGCTGAAGGGATCCAGTCTTGGGGATCCTGTGTTTGGGGGGGCTGAGGGGAGACAGCTGCTGGAAGCTTGTCAGAGGGCTTCTCCTGCGCTCTGCTTTCCCACAGGGCTCTGGCCTGGGAGCATCCCGGCTGGCTCAGCATGGCTCTCCAGGTTCTCCACACCTCCAGGACAGGATCTCCCCCGATCCCCTCGGACAGGCTCCCCTCAGCCTTCCCAAAGGACAGGCTCCCACTCTGCAACCTTCCCTCAGACCCCAAGGACGGGAATAAAGGAGATCCCGTCCTTGGGGTCTGAGGGAAGGTTGCAGAGTGGGAGCCTGTCCTTTGGGAAGGCTGAGGGGAGCCTGTCCGAGGGGATCGGGGGAGATCCTGTCCTGGAGGTGTGGAGAACCTGGAGAGCCATGCTGAGCCAGCCGGGATGCTCCCAGGCCAGAGCCCTGTGGGAAGCAGAGCGCAGGAGAAGCACTGAGCTCTCAAGCAGCTGTTTCCTCCCGGCAGGAAGCCCCCACAAACCCCGCACTCCTCACGGAGCCCACCGCCCGCTCCACAGCCCCGCGGTGGCTCCGGCGGCTGAGGGGGTCGGTCAGCCCTGCCCGAGGCCTCGAGCCGCGGCCGGGCCCGGAGCACGGCCGTGTCTGTGCCCGTGGCACGGTGCCGGTGTTCGTGCCAGCCCCGGCGCCCGGCACCGCTCGGGATCAGGTTCCAGGCGGCGCGAGCAGCTCCAAGGACAACCGAGCGGGCAAGAACCGAGTGCGTGACACGCAGCAGTCATAAGGCAGCTATTTCCATTGTTTTCCGGCAGGCTTTGTACCTTCTCAAACACACGTGGAAAGCCTCCCGCTGCTTAGAAATCCCAGCCCAGAGGAGCAAAGTCCGTGCCAGTGTGCAGCTGGGGAAAAAGGCGATAAACACCAACACCCTCTTCGCACAAAGCGGGACCGGCCGAGGGGCTGGGAGGGTGAATAGGTGTGTCCACACCTGCAGCATTCTCTGGACAGTGAGAAATCCAGCTTTTATCCCAGCCCTCTGGCTTTAGGCTGCCCTTACATTCGCTCGGTACAAGGAGCGGTGCGGGGAAGCGGTTTTGCAGCATTGTCTGCAAACAGTTCCCCTGGGAAGCTCCGGTTGTTTTCCTAGGGAGGAGCAGAGCTCGGTTATCGCTCCGTAGGTACACAGGGGATTTGGGGAGGAGCGGAGGGTCCCATACCGGGCCCGCAGCACGGAGCAGACGTGCGGCAGGAGGGGTCAGGGGAAGGACAGGGCTTACAAGGCAGCGAGGTTATTCCCCGGCGCTCCCTGCACATCGCGTTGGTTCCCCTTTTCCAGCGGTATTTGCTGGGTTTGTTTGGTTTGCTCCGTTTGCCCCCTCTTTGCAAATGTCACAAGGACGAGAGTGAGGGGAGAGGGGCCTCAGTGGGAGGATGTTTGGAGAAGGGATCTGAGCGCCAGGGCTACCTGGGAGTCAAGGTCAGGCAGGTCGCTCTGTGCTAAGAACAGAAACTCTGCAAAGCAGCAGGGAAATGATAAAATCAGGGAGAGCAGGGTGGAGCGGGGTGCTGGCGGTGTGTGCGGGAGGGCAGAGGGGAGGGAATGGTCCCACTCTCCAGAGGCAGCGATGTGGCCCGGAGCAGAGCACAGAGGAGCGCGCTGGTGGCAGCGGGACACGCGGGGCAGCACCGGGATCCCGAGGGATGTGCTCCTGCCGTGACATTGCCAAATCAAAGTCAAGCTCTTGGCTGCAAGAGCACACGAGGTGACTCAGAGAAAGAAACCATATGATTAAGCAGCAGCTGAGTGCCAGAAGTGAAGAGCTGTCAAGGATAATATCAAGAGTGTGTGTGTGGAGGACAGTGGGTTTATTTGCCACGATAGGAAAGGATTTGAAAGGGAATACAAGACGCTTGTACTGAGTCTGACTTGGCAGCAAGAGGAGTTGGGAAGGGTGCCAGGAAAAGCGTCAGGGATCCAGGGCTGGAGTGAGGAGGGAATGCAGAGACAGCTCTGGCAGTCAGGAACGGGCACGGAGGGGCAGAGGGCACAGATCAGTCAGCAGGATGGCATCTGGGGAGGGAATCAAAGAATCATCAGAGTTGGAAAAGATCTCCAGGATCATGAAATCCACCCTTTGACTGACCAAATACTGCACTGTCACCAGCCCAGAGCCCTGAGTGTCACATTCCGTCATTCCTTGGACACCTCCTTGGAGTGCTGAAAAGCCCTTTCCATGAAGAAATTCTCCTGATGTCTAACCTGAACCTCCTCTGGCACAGCTTGAGGCCATTTCCTCTTCTCCTGTCAAAAGGTCCAAGCAAAAGCCCAACCCCTGGGAGATGGTCACAGGGGTAGGAGGTTTTGTTCTCCATTTTTAAGGCATTCAAGGGCATAGCTATAAGAGCTCCTCATGCTCCTGGATGACAATGATGGTGGCACTCCTGATGGCTCCTCAGGCAAAACAGAGCTGTTACCATGAGGGTGAGGTGCAGGACTCAGCAGTTTCCCAGGAGCCTGCCAGGGAACTCCCATGGGATGGCAGAAACCCCATCAATCTTCCCTGTTCCCCCCGGCCACCAGCAATCTGCTCTTTCCTAATTTAAACACAGGAGCTGGAGGGAGCAAAACGTTTCTACTTCTGCCTTTAAAAAAAAGAACAAACCTGAAAATCCTGCCAAAACAGAAACTGCACACAAAGCCCTCCCCACTGGAAGGGGACAAGGATGGATGAAACAAGACAGATGTTACATCCTTGGTGAGCTACTGGAAGAAACACCAGGCAGGGATGAAGGAACTGTGGAGTCACTGGAAATCAGGAAAAGAGAGAGAAAACACAAGTGAAGGAAGCCAGGATGTTTAGAGGATGGAGCATCCCAAGGAGGATGATGGGGCTCACTTGAATCCAGGGGCCAAGATCAGTGTGTGTGCATCATTCTGAGATCCAGCATGCAAAAACAATGCCTGGGTCTCCCAGCCTACAAGGAAGGGAATGGGAAATGCCCATACAAGTACGGACTAGCGAGGAAAGTCTTTGCAAGCCCTGAGACTGTGGGTGACACAGCTCTGGAGCTTTGCTTGGGCTCCTGTCCATCCCCTTTTAAAAAGCAGCACACAGTGTCTGACAGGAGGTCAGGCTGCTCCTTCCTCCAGCTCACCTTAGTGCCCTGCAGCATCCTGGCACATCCCGACAGGAAAATGCAAATGTTGCATTTCCATGGCATGGCCTGACAATGTAAATTTATCTCCCAGGAAGAGATAACAACACGTGTGTGTTGGTTGCAGGCTGTTGCTACAACAGACTCGTTAAGAAGCAGCCCTACCCTTATATGTGCGGAACTGGGATGAAAATAAGGCGGGATAGGATTTTTCTTGCTTTGCTTTAGAGCCCATTTCCTCATCTGTCAAACCCACTGACTTCAAAAGGAGCAAGGGCAAGACTGCAGCTAACATCCAAACAGAGATAATGTTTACTGAAGTGCAAAACCAGTTATTTCTGCTCTCTGAAGGTAGATACTGGGGGAGGTGATGGCCAGAGGAGCCCTCTGTACTGCCCTGACCAAGAGCTCGGCCCGTCGTGTCCTGAGGACACCCACGGTGACCCGTGGCCACCTGAGGTGACCTGTGGCCCGATGCCAGCTGAGCTGGCAGCCTGTGGAGCCCGGGGATGTGCAGGAGCTGTAGCAGCCACCACCTTGCCGTGCTGGCTGCTTTCTGGGGGCTCTGCTACAGAACCCTGCCCAGGGAGCTGCAGACCCCTCAGCGTGGTTGTCCTGGGGCTCCTCTAGCACTGCTCAGCATCACAAACTTTGCCCCCATTCCTGGGAATCTGTCAGCATGTGATGGTCTCCATAAGCTGTTTGCTATTTCAAAGTACCTTAAATAGTTGAAGGAAGGAGATTTTAAATTAAATTGCTTTAAAATCTCTAGGTTTCTTTGTGATTTATTCCGAATGAAAGCTATTGAAGAACTTGACGCAGCTGCCAGCAGAAGGCCCAGAGCTGTTGGTGTGTTTGGGATCAGGAGTGGGGACTCCCTGCCAGGGGTCCCTGAGCTTTAAGGTCCCTTCCAGCCCAGTCAGCTGTGACTCAGTTGTCAGAGGCACACAGAGAGGTGTCTGTGGCTCTGGGGAAAGCAAACCCTGTGTGTGACCCATGAGAGGCAGGGGAGGCTTGTGAAATGGGCCAGTGTTTCCTGGTCACCATGGAGTCACCGAGGGAACAGGCAGATTTTCTTCCTGTTTACACAACATGGCACCAGCAGCTTTGTCCCCATCTCTGGTGGCCTGCAGCCACCATTTGGAAGCCGTGGTGACATGCCATGGTGATAACATGCTGCCAGAGGGTTTTTGAAGAGGTCCCCAGCTCTCACAGAACCCGGCCCTGTCACAGGATGCTGCGGTGCAGGAGGGCTGGGAGGAGAGGCAGCCCCAGCCTGCAGCCACCGGGGCACGAGGGAGGGCACAGCAAAGGTGGCCCAGATATGTCACAGGGAATTGCTCCCCAGGGAATGGCAACAACGACCTGCACCCAGAGTCTGTCCTGTCAGGGGGGTGAGGGAGCTGGGAAGGGGCTCAGCCTGGAGAAAAGGGGGATCAGAGGGGACCCTGTGGCTCTGCACAGCTCCTGCCAGGAGGGGACAGCCAGGGAGGGATTTGGGATCTGATCCCAGGGAACAGGGACAGGAGGAGAGGGAACAGCCTCAGGCAGGGCCAGGGCAGGCTCAGGGTGGACACCAGGAGGAATTTCTCCATGGAAAGGGTTAAACTCTGGCAGGGGCTGCCCAGGGAAGTTTGGAGTGCCCATCCCTGGAGGTGTCCAAGGAATCCCTGATTGTGGTGCTCGGTGCTCTGGGCTGGGGACAAGGTGGGCATCAGTCACAGGTTGGACTCAGGGGTGTGGGAGGGCTTTTCCAGCCTCAGGGATTCTGGGATCTCCTCACTGTGTGCAAGACCAAGCCTTGCTGGGAGCTCAGGCTGGACCTGGGGTTCCTGCAGGGACTCAGGCTGCTGCCACACTCTGTGGGTCTATCCTAAAGGGCAGCAGCTGATGGCTTAAAGCCAAAGGTGCCACTCAGGACCAGCCCCGTCACACCACACAGGGACAGTGCACTGCAGAATTCACCGTTTTCTCATGGCACTGTGATAAAGTAAAAGTGAATTCATTCCCAGGGGTTGCAGTGAGTGCTTTCGTGAGCCCCCCATTTTGTGGCAGAAAATTTCATTCCCAAAGAGTTTTGCTGTCGTGTGGTGATGGTGAGAAGTGACAGAGTCCCCAGCTGCACCAGCAGGCGCCACGCACGGGCTGTCACAGGGCATCAGTCACGGGAAACCACCACACAGAGCCAGCCTGGCATCCCCCACTGCAGCCTCCCCTCACGAGATGGCTGTCTCCCTGCAGAGCCCACAGTTACACACACACAGCTCCCTGACCTTTACCTGCTGGCCTTTCTCCCAGGCCTGAGAGGAAGGGCCACAGGTTGTTCTGCAGGGCGAGAGCCACGTCCCCCAGCAGGATTTGGGGTTCCCAGCACTGGGATCTGCTCACATGTCCCACTGTCCCTGCACTCTCCCTTCTCCCATTGCTCTGTGGAAGGGCACCACACCGAGCCCCCCTTTCTGGGGAGGGAGCCTCCCTTTCCAGACCAAGTCAGATCTGCCTCCAAGCCTGCAATTTTGGGAGCCCTGCAGCGTTGGGCTGACCTGGGCTCGGTGCCTGCGGAACAAAAGCTCTCCCTGCTGCTGTTTGCTCTTTGCACAATATCCCTCTGAGTACACTTCCCATATCTGGGCCGATAGGGTGGGAGATACTCGCTGGAGTATCTTGCACTCCCACAGGGAGGATCAGCACTTCCTGCTGGGGGTACAGCACTCCCCGCCCCGAGATTAAGGGCACATTCAATATTTATCGAGCTGTCACACCTTGAGGCCCTGTCAGGATTGAGCTCCACGGTACCTGGTGCTCCAAAGCCCTGATAAGAGCCAGTCCCACTCCCCCTGTGCCATGTGTGTCCCTGCTCACCACCAATGTCACAGTGCCCCGAGCTGCCACCCGGGTTATTTTAAGGATGGCAATGACTTCCACACAGGTGTCACCTTTCAGAACTCTCAAAAATAGAACTTTAGAAAGTGCTTCACGTAACCCTTACCCTGTAAAACCTTCCCAGTGGAGGGGAAGGGACCAGCAACAGGACACGGGAGTTTTAGGAATTAACTTGGATCCAAAAAGAAGCGTAATTAGAGGTTATTTACACAGAACCTTTTTCCTTCACAGACTGCACAGAAAGTAGACTGAATCACAGAATCACAGAACCGCTGAGGCTGGAAAAGCCCTCCAAGACCGAATCTGTGACCAATCCCCATCCTGTCCCCAGCCCAAAGCACTGAGTGCCATGCCAGGCCTTCCTTGGACATCTCCAGGAAGGGTGAAATGATCAACTGGCAGACTAATCCTCATTTTACACTGAAAGAGAGGTTTGCTCAGACAGGCCAAGCTGAAAGAGCATCCAGATCTCTGGATTATAGAATCATGGAATGATTTGGGTGGAGAGACGTTCAAGTTCATCTCATTCCACCCTGCAGTGGGCAAGGACACCTTCCTCTATCCCAGGGTGCTCCAAACCCCGTCCAACCTGGCCTCAGACACTTCCAGGGATTGTTCCATTGATTTCAGCCCACTGGATCACAGCTTTCCTGCTTTGTAATAAATCTATGATCAATAACAGCTAATTCTGTCAAGGTGGTAAGGGCAACCAGACAGGACTGATCACTTATGTTTGCAAAGGTGTGAAGCTCCCTGTGGAAGTGCCTTTTGCCAGTTCTTTATGGGATCAGAACACAGTCCCATTCCCGATTCCCTGAAAGCCAGCACCTCCCAGCTGTGCGTGTCCCCAGGGAATCAGAGGCAAATCCCGTCTCCGCTTTCCAATGGCACTCCAGAATGTGTCAGGACAGCAGCACAGCTGATCTGGCACGTCACCGCTGCTCAAGGAAATGAAAATAAATACAGATTTATGAAGGAAGGCTCATTTCTGGCACCAGGCACGGATTTCCTGGCTGACTGCTAATACCAAAGTGCAGATCCTCTCTTTTATATCAGCCAGGGGAAATCCCAGCAGTTCATGCCACAGCATTAAAACACTGGCGGGGTTCTAAAAATAGCATTACAGAGCTGGACTGGAAACAGCAGTAAAAATGAGAAAGGAAACCTTGTCCTTTTGTGTGCTTGGTTTTTTGAAAGCAAGGATGTTAAATTTAACCCCGAGAGCTCATTTCAAAACAACAGGGCTTGGAAGGTGAGCTGGCAATATCAAAATAGCTACTGCACAGGGAAATTTCTCTGTTTAAATCCTACATTTATTTAAGATTTACAAAACTTGCCTCTCTAAAAAGGAGGGCGTTTCCCAGCCTGTGTCTTCTCCATCACAGTTCTGTCATTCCTGCTCAACCACGTTCATTTATCCTGTGATCCTGATAATTAATCCACATGGATAGACTTGAAATTCAGATATTTCACTCTCTGACCTGCAAATTCACATTCTGATACAACCCAGGTCCCTCATGCTGTTGCATTCTCTCAAATTCACAGGGAAAAGAGGAAACAGGGAAGAATCTTTCCTGCCTGAGGGCCCCTTGGGAGACCACACAGGAAAACCCATCTCATTATCCCACCAAAACGTGGGAAAAATCAAACATCCCCAGGCCAGGGAAGTGATGTCAGGGCCTGTAGGTTTCTCACAGCTGAATTAAATACACAACACCCACAAAAATCCCAGCTCAGTTGGATGGAGGATGGCTGGGACTCGCAGTTATCCCAGGAAATCAGCAATCCTTGCAGCACTGCTGAGCCAAGGAGATCCCCCGGGCCTGCCCCGGGTGTGACTCCCTCCCAAACGCCTCCCTGGCAGGTTGGGAAAGCAAAGTTTGTGGGAATTTCTCGTGGTTTTCCCCTGGAAACAGAGTTTCTCAGGAATTAGGCTGTCCGGGAGGAAGAGGTCAGTGGGATATTTGTACAGCTGGCTGATCAGGTTGCCTTGGTATGGATTTTCCAGAGGTCTGGTTACTTATGGACCTGCCAATCTGTTCCCAAACCTGACTCATTAAACTCACTCAGTAAGCACTTCAGCATGGCAATAGCCAGCATTGCTTTGCCATATCTTTCAGCATTCTTGCTAATCCATAAAACTTAGCAACTCAGCATGAAAACCACAGGAAGAAAGAGCTAACGAGGTCCTCCTGTAAGGGTCTGTTTCTACAACTCCCATTAATGTTAATTGGCCTTATAAGAGACACAGCAAAAAGAAAACAGACCCTGGAAGATGGAAAAAAATCAACTTATTTGTGCAGCCGGGTACCGATCCCCTTTCCACAGCCCCTCTCAGTCCAACAGCTACAGCTCTCCTGGCTTTACCCCCCTCAAAAGCCTCGGGACACACTGCAGATGACCAGACTGCCAAAGACACTCAGTCACGTTATTTATGCTGTCACAGCTCATGACTTAATAGGAAAAGAAGAATAAAATCCAAACCCACAACGGTATCAGGGGAGCACTTGAATTTCAGCATGCATTTGATTTGGAAGTAAAGTTTAAATTCTGAAAATCCTGGTCTAGGGAAGGTGTCCCTGCCCAGGGCAGGGGAGAACAGGAGGGGCTTTAAGGTCCTTCCCAACCCAAACCAGGCAGGATTTCTGATTCCATTAGCCCTCGAGGATGAGGAGACTGGGACAAAGGATGGGGAGATCAGGACAAAGGATGGGGAGATCAGGACAAAGGATGGGGAGATCAGGACAAATCCCAGCTGGGCCGGAGCAGCTGCAGGGAGTTGGTGCTCCCGAGGTGTCCCAGCCAGCTCTGGGGCCAGTGCCACCCACCCAGGGCTGCCAGGGCAGCTCCAGCTCTGCTGGGTGGGGCTGCAGCCAAACCAGCCCTCAGCTGAAACTCATTCCCATAACTATTCAAATAAAGCATTTCCATAACCACAACCAACAGCTGGCAGCACTCTGTGAAGTGACAAAGAAAGGCTTTCTCAAATAAATTCCGCGAGAAGGAAGGTGAAAATGAGGATGAGAGGTTTCGTTTGGGGCCACATGAAGCCAGCTTTTGTTAGCTGATGTTTGTCCTTGTGGGAATCATAGGCTGTGATCTGATGGAATATGTTGGGATTGTGCTGTGCAGGGCCAGGAGCTGGACTCGATGATCCTTGTGAGTCCCTTCCAGCTCAGGATGTTCTGTCATCCAGTAAAACCTGACACATGCCAAACCTGAGGCATCCAAAGCCTTTTACATGAAGCCCCCAACAAAATTTCAGTCACAGAGAAGGCACATTTAAAATAAATCAGGTTTAGGGTGAGTTTTTTTGTTATTATTGTAACTACACAGCAACCAGCAGCAATTCCTGTGCCCTCCCATCCCAGCAGGGTGCCAGCACTGGACATGGCACTGAGCTACCACTCCTCAGCCCCCCGAAGGAGATCATTAAAATTCACTGCCAATTAAAGCTCAGGCAGTGTGGAGGTGCCTGCCCAGCCCAGGGTGCTCAGGGATCACCAGCAGCTCCCAACCCATCCCTTGCATCACTCCGTGTCCCGAGGCAGCATCTGCATTTTCCCACACGGGCCATTAAACTGAATAATGCACTGGTGTTTCCCGAGGAGAGGAGCTCCCCAGCAAAGTGCTGATTCTGGGAATTCTGGAGGGAGGAAGGGCTCTGGCAGGAGGAGGGGAAGAGCAGAGGCTCCTTCCCAGCCCTGCTAGGAGGGTGCCAGGCACACACAGCACACACATCTGTGCTCCTGGGCCCTCTCCAGCTGCGTTGGGAGAATGCTAGACAGGAAATTGATGCCACAGGGCAAATATTCATTCTTCCCGACTTCCCTCCCAAAGCAAGCCCAGATTTGCCCTGGCTAGACTGGCTTCCTGCGGCCTCCCCGGAGCACCCCCGGCAGAAATGACGAAAATGTGTGTGAGGTGGAAAAACAAACAAACAACAGCCTGCCAGATGTTTGCAACACCGACCCGGAGCACAGAGCTCACAGGAGCAGCTGATGCTCACGCTGCACTTCCAAGCCAGGCTTGGAGAAGCTGTCGAGTCCAGCCTTCCACCAAGTACCCCCATTCCCACTAAACCATATCCCAAAGGGTGATCTCGAACCCTTCCAGGGATGGTGGATGCTCCAGGCAGGAGTGGGGTGTTTGCTGCTGTATCCCTGAGAGTCAGGGAGATGAATTCTGCCTTTCCCTGCTCACATCCCTGAGAGTCAGGGAGATGAATCCTGCCTTTTCCCTCTTGCATCCCTGAGAGTGAGGGAGATGAATCCTGCCTTTCCCTGCTCACATCCCTGAGAGTCAGGGAGATGAATCCTGCCTTTCCCTGCTCACATCCCTGAGAGTCAGGGAGATGAATCCTGCCTTTCCCTGCTCACATCCCTGAGAGTCAGGGAGATGAATCCTGCCTTTTCCCTCTTGCATCCCTGAGAGCCAGGAAGATGAATCCTGCCTTTCCCTGCTCACATCCCTGAGAGTCAGGGAGATGAATCCTGCCTTTTCCCTCTTGCATCCCTGAGAGTCAGGGAGATGAATCCTGCCTTTTCCTGCTCACATCCCTGAGAGCCAGGAAGATGAATCCTGCCTTTCCCTGCTCACATCCCTGAGAGTCAGGGAGATGAATCCTGCCTTTCCCTGCTCACATCCCTGAGAGTCAGGAAGATGAATCCTGCCTTTTCCTGCTCACATCCCTGAGAGTCAGGGAGATGAATCCTGCCTTTTCCTGCTCACATCCCTGAGAGTCAGGGAGATGAATCCTGCCTTTCCCTGCTCACATCCCTGAGAGTCAGGGAGATGAATCCTGCCTTTCCCTGCTCGCATCCCTGAGAGTGAGGGAGATGAATCCTGCCTTTTCCCTGCTCGCATCCCTGAGAGTCAGGGAGATGAATCCTGCTTTTCCCTGCTCGCATCCTGGTGTGGGAGATGATGAGGGTTTCGGAGGCACCACGGTGGGTGTCCCGATCTCCTCGGTGCCTCTCCACGTTCCGTGCCCCTGCCTGGCACCCTCGGAGGAGCCCAGGCTGAGCTGTGTCCCCGGGGCTGTGCAGTGACCGCCCGTGCCGAGGTTTGGGAGAGAACAAGCCCTGGCAGCGTTCGTACATCCCGTGCTGCTCTCGGCGGCGTTATCGCAGCCTTATCAGTGACAAATGAGCCATCAGGGCTGCCCAGCTGCGCTGCAGCCCCTCGGGAGGGCTGCAGGAGAGCGACAGGAGGAGCAGCGGGCGCTCAGCCCCGGGCATGGAGCGGGGCAGCTCCGTGTGATCCCAGCCAGCCCGGCCGGCCGCGGCTCCTGCAGCACGGACACGGACACGGTAAACCCCGAGAGCAGCAGGAACGAGCCACGTCCCACAGCTCGTCACCAGCCTGGCAGGACACCGACTCAGCCACAGCTGCTCTGGGAATCCCATCCCAGCCAGGAATTCCCAATTCCCAATCTCCCATCCATCCCTGCCCTCTGGCACTGGGAGCCATTCCCTGTGTCCTGTCCCTCCATCCTTGTCCCCAGTCCCTCTGCAGCTCTCCTGGAGCCCCTCCAGGCCCTGCAGGGGCTCTGAGCTCTCCCTGGAGCTTCTCCTCTCCAGCTGAGCCCCCCAGGTGTCCCAGCCTGGCTCCAGCCCCCAGGGCATCTCCTTGGCCTCCTCTGGCCTGACCCCAGAGCAGCTCCAGGCCAGGACACACGGGGTGCCCTGAATGCAAACCAATATTGCTCCTTTCCCTGCTTTGCTGCCTGCAGTAATTATTGCTCTTTGTGCACTGCAACGGCCTCTGGTACAAATGTGGGTGCTGTAAACACTTGTGTGGTTTTATCAGACAGTTCTGAAATGTGCTTCCCATGCCTAATGCTCTGGAAAATGGGCAGGAATGAGACGGAAAGCACCTGGAACATCTCTGTCAGCAGGAGACTTCTGAGCTCAGCAGATCCCAGCTGAGATTATCAGGAAGAGGCATCAGTGGTGCCTTGGCCTCGGCGCTGCATCCGAGTGAAAGGCAGAGCCCTTTGCTCTGACTGTGCAAACACCGAGTTCATGGGAAACAAACAGCAACTTGATTCCATAGTGGTATTTACTGCAGCACTTCCCTGTCCTGTCCTTCCTGTGACCCAGCTGAGGGGGTTTGGGGTGGCTCCCAATGAACACGGGCCTGGGGGAGCAGCACGAGCAGCCAGGCTGGGCAGGGCTTGGGGCAACCTGCTCTGGGAACAGCCAGGAACTGCCCCACCACTGGGGATGGACTAACAGAGAGGCTCGGGCTGCAGGCTGGGCCATGAGCTGGGCTCAGAGCTGGGCAGCAGATCCATCCTCTGCCATGGGTCACAGAGCCACGGAATGGTTGGGGTTGGGAGGAATCTTAAATCCCATCCCATCCCACCCTGCTACTGGGGACCCCTTCCGCTGTCCCAGGCTGCTCCAAGCCCCGTCCAGCCCGGCCCTGGGCACTGGCAGGGATGCAGGGGCAGCCCCAGCCCCTCTGCACGATCTCCCCAGGCTGAGCCCATCCCAGAGCAGCTGCAGCCCGTGGCTCTGGATGGATCCTGCCCCGTGCAGCTGCAGAGCGCGGGGCGAGGCTGGCCCTGCTGAGCTGCAGAGGTACAGGGAGTGCACAGAGTGCACAGACAAACAAACCCCAGCGTGGATCAGCACATGGGAATGTGCTCCTCGTGCACGGGGAGAAGGCAGGAGATGATTTATCACGGGCTAATTACGCATGAGACAACTTGTACCCGGCTGGTTGGACGAGAGGGAGCCCGAAGAAGATTGAGGCAACAACAACCCTTAGGTCAACCTGACATTTGTTGTTGGGTCTGTGGGAAATTATTCTCATAAAAACAGATTTTGTAGCCATAAGAGAAAAATAAATATTAATGCAGAGGATGTGCTGCGATGGTTGGATGGGGATGGAGGAGCCCCAGGGGCAGCCAGAGATGCTCCCTGTGTCCATCCCCCAGTTCTCACTCCTGTGTGAGAACCTCAGATTTCCACATCAAAAGTTACAAATAAAAAGATCCCCGCCCCCAGGCTGGGCAGGGGTTTGGTGCTGGGATCACGAGGCTCTGGTGTGCTGTGCTCTGTGCCACCCATGACTCAGCCTCTCATGAGGGACCAAATTCCCCTGCAGCAGTAGGAAAGCCAGGGCCAGGCTGTGCCCATCCTGCTGTGACAGCGAGACACCCCAGCCTTGTCTCACTCTGCTTCTCCCAGCAGAAAGCAAAGGGATTTTTTTCCCAGGCAAAACTGGTGAGCTATGGGAGAGCCACAGAAATCCTCTGGAAGTCCTGGCAGAGCCACCCAGCCCTGGCATCCTGCTCCCAAGAAACCTCTTGCTGCACCCATTTATGGTCCCATCACTCATCTCCAGCCTCTCGCACAGCCCCCTGCCCCGAGCCGGATGGTCACACCACCCAGGCTGCAGCCCCAGAGCTGGGGTGTGTCATCCTGGGCCACCACAGTCCTGCACTTCAGGGGATTTCACCCCTCACAGGGACATTGCTGTGCTTGGGGGCTGTGCTGGAGCTGGGCAGGCTCAGTGCAGCCCTGAAGGACCGGGTGTGACCTCAGAGCTGACCCTGCTTTGAGCAGGACATGGGTTCAGACACCTCCCAAGGCTCCTTCACTCACAGGACACCTCCCTGGGAACCTTCCCCCCACCATCCCCACTGCCTGCACCTTCCCTGGAGCCCCTTCCCCAAAGAGCCCCGCAGAGCTCTGCCCAGCACCCAGGAGGAGGGCAAAGGAACATTTCCCACTCCAGGGTCATTCTCTGGTAAAATCCCGCAGCTGGATGGTCCCAGAATCACCAGAGCAAACCCCAGGCAGGGCAGAGCACAGCCGGGTCCCTGTGGGTGCCCTGGCCAGGGTGGCTGCCCTGGGAGCAGCGTTTGTGCCCCGTGGGCAGGGGGCACGGTCTGGCTGTTCCTGTTGGTGCCCCCGTGGGAGGGGGCACGGTCTGGCTGTTTCTGTTTGTGTCCCGTGGGCAGGGGGCACGGTCTGGCTGTTCCTGTTGGTGCCCCGTGGGCAGGGGGCACGGTCTGGCTGTTTCTGTTTGTGTCCCGTGGGCAGGGGGCACGGTCTGGCTGTTTCTGTTGGTGCCCTGTGGGCAGGGGCACAGTCTGGCTGCTCCCGAGCACCTTCGGGCTGCTGACACTTGAGAGGCTGCTGCAGGAACAGCTCCTGCCCTTCTGCCCAGCTCCCAAATCAGCTCCTGCTCAGGCTGTTCCTTCCTCCCGGCCTCTGGGGCACCTTTATCCCGCTGTCCAGAACAGGCTGTTTCCTGACACATCCCAGGCACGGCACTGACCCTTCACTGGCACCGCGGCCCTGCCCCGGCTGCTGCCTCCCGAGCTGGCAGTCCCCACGTGCAGGGTCCCCAAGCAGTCACCGGAGCCCCCGGGGACCCCACACCATCCCAGCTCCTGGGCTACCCCACAGCCTGAGGGGAACAGGAGCATCACTCGCGGCCCGGCCAGCCCAGCCGGTCCCTCTCGGCCAGGTCACCCACTGGTGCCACCCCCACAGGGCCACCAGGTCCCCGATGGGCTTTTCCCAGCGCCGGCCTTGCCCAAAGGTGTGTCACCACCCCGGCAGTGACACAGCGAGATCCTTATCGCGAAACCTCCTTTGTCACTTTGTCACCCGGTCCATCCTTCCCCCGGTGACAGCGCCAAAAGCAGGGCAGGGGGCACGGGCAGGACGGACCCCAGAAGGAACAGGGCAGGGGGCACGGGCAGGACTGACCCCAGAGGGTTGGGGGCTCCAGAGGCTGCCCCGGGGTGGGACAGGGCAGGGGGCACGGGCAGGACGGACCCCAGGACAGGGCAGGGGGCATGGGCAGGATTGACCCCAGGGCAGGGACAGGGCAGGGGGCACGGGCAGGACTGACCCCAGGACAGGGCAGGGCAGGGGGCACGGGCAGGACTGACCCCAGGACAGGGCAGGGCAGGGGGCACGGGCAGGACTGACCCCAGAGGGTTGGGGGCTCCAGAGGCTGCCCCGGGTGGGCACGGCCAGGACAGGGCAGGGGGCTGGAGCGGGGCACTATTGCCCCATGCCCGCGGTGTCACCGCCCTTTGCCACCCTCGGCGGCACAAACAGAGCCAGGAGCGGGGACATCCCCTGGCAGAGCCGGGGCCGGGCCCGTTCTGTGCCAGCGCCTCTCTCAGGGGCAGGATTCGGGAGACGGGCGATTTCTCAGGGCCCTGCTCAGGTGTCCCTGGAGCAAACGGTGCCACACGCGGGAGGCAATTAACAAGCAACGTAATTAGGGGCACGCTCTGCCCCACGCTGCTCCAGCGCCCCTGCCCAGGCAGCGATCCCACAAATCCCCCACGGACGATGGGGATCACCAGAGCTCGGCCGGCCGGGCACTGCGGTGACAGTGACAGGGACGGTGACACGGACTGCGGCCGGGGCCAGGCTCAGGTGGCCCAGGAGGGGACCCCAGGCCGTGTGAGCGAGGCGGAGCCGCCGTGGGCTCAGCCCCGCAGGGTGGCTCAGGCACTCAGCACGTTGGCAAGGAAACAACATAAATATTTCAGTGCATTGTCAGCGGCACCGCCCGCCCCATCCCACAGCGCCAGGGAAGGGAAGGGAAGGGAAGGGAAGGGAAGGGAAGGGAAGGGAAGGGAAGGGAAGGGAAGGGAAGGCTGGGGCAGACCCTCCCAGGGAGTGTCCCCAGGCACGGGGCTGCCGAGGAGAAGGGCCCAGAAACAAACCCCATTCCAACATCCAAGGAGAAGCACAGCTGACTTGCTGCCCGAGGGAAGTGGGAGAGGAGAAGGGTGTCCCCACTCGGGAGGAGCAGCTGTGCCACCTCCCACTCCCATCCTGCTCATGCCAGGCCCAGCCTCGAGCGAGGAACAACTCAACACAACCCTACAGAACAGCAACCCTCATTCCAAGGCTTTGGCTCGGAAGTCAACCCAAAATCTCCATTTCTGGAGCCACCCATCCCCGGTGCAGCCCCCCCAGCGCCACAGCTTGGACACCTCCAGCCCGGCGGTGACCCCACTCTCCCGAGCGGCCCCAGCCCTCCCTGGCCCCGGTTACCTTTCTGCAGCCGTCCCGCGGGGCCTGAGCTGTGGGCAGGAGCAGCTCCACGCTGCCCATCCCTGCTGCAGCTCCCACCCCCGTGCCGGGGTCTCCACCTCCCGTGGGAGCTCCCCAGATTGGGGGCCCTGGATGCAGCTGGAGGCCGCCTCCCCTTCTGCTCACCTGCAGCTGAGCTGGTCCCAGGCAAGCAGGAGAGACCCAGAGGAGAGCAGCCAGCACTCGGTGCTGGTGGGAGCAGGGGATTCTCTCCACGGCAAAACAGGTTTCCCTGAGGCCCCAGGAAGCTGACTGGAGCAGGGCACAGAGCCTGAGGGTCCCCTCTCCATCCCCACAGGAGCTCCCTGGAGAGCAGCGAGGGCTCTCAGCCACACCTGGGCTGCTGCAGGAGCCTTCACAGGGACACACAATTCCTAAAAAAGGTCCCAGTGAGGACGGGGCACCTCAGGTACATCCAAACCACAGGCCTGGAGGTGAAAATTACGGAGTGGTTTGGGAGGAGAGGGACCTTGGAGCCCATCCTGCACCACTCCTGCACAGGCAGGGACACCAACAAGTGACAGACCGTGTGGGTGTCCCTGCTCCTGCTGGGAAGCCATCCCAGGTTTTAAACCCTTCCCCAGACCACACTGTTCTGTTCCTGATTTTCCTTGAATTTAGAAAATGATCTGTTTGTGTTGTCCTGTTCAATAATGCAAAGTATGAGCAGGGGGTAGTTTTGTGATCTCTCCTCCAGTCTCTCTGAAATATGATCATAAGAAGTAGTGGATGGGGGAATGTGTGATTTAATATCCTTGGGATGAAATGTGGTTCTGAGTCCCTCGAAATGGCCATGCTGAAATGCTGAGAGATCAGGGTGTGACAGGCACAGAACGCCACTGAAATGACACGCACAGACACATTCTGAAACATGAATATTTACTAACATAAATAAACAGTGTTTTATAACAAAAGGCACAGATTTTCAACTATAAACAATGGAAAAATATGTACAGTTTCCACATAGGGAATCAACCAGCAATGTTGCACAGTTGGCCACCTCAGTGACCTTCCTTCCAAGTCATTCCACCAGTTAGGAAGTGTCCAGATTTTACCTCCCCCACACAAACTGAGGTTTGTGGCAGGGAGCAGCACGGGCCGTCAGATGGAGACGGTGCTGCTGACCTCCTCATACTGGATGACGAAGTAGGGGTAGCTCTGGTCATCGTTGAAGATGACAAAGATCTGGGGCTCGAAGTAATTGTCCACACAGGAGTCGTACAGGTCGCTGGTGATGCTGCCGGGCTCCACGGGCGGCGGCCTCCTCATGGTGTGGTTGCCCACCGTGTACCTGCCCGTGAGGCACCTTGGCCAGGAACATGAAGTGCACGCCCTTGGGGGAGCGCTTGGAGAAGTTGTGGGAGTAGCTGGCCTTCCTGGCAAAGTAGCTGCCCTGGCCGAACATGGTGGCGTGCTTGCCGCACACGCGCGGGTCGAAAGTTGTGCTTGCAGATCCCGTCCACCACGTCCTGGGACGTGCCGTGGAACAGGTGCCGCTCGTTCATGATCCTGTCCAGCCCCGACATCTTCTTGGACATGTACTCCTTTTTCCTGGAACACAAAATGGGAATGAAGGTGAGCGTTCGCTGCAGGTCTCATCACGGTGTCAGCCTCTGGGAGAGCTCAGCTGTGAGAGGACATACAAATCTCTCTTATAAAATTCCTCCTCTAGGAATATCCATTATTAAAGAACTGCAATTCTGCTTACCTTTTATACTTCTCCCAAAGGAACTGGTTCTGCACTCGCAGGATTTTCAAAATCCTGTATTTGGTCTCTGGCACAGTCTTGTGGAACAGGTTGTAAATGGTTCTGTAGCTTTTGTCTTCCTTCAGAACAGGCACTTGGATGAAGTCCTGAGCTGGATCCATTCCAATCCAGGTCTCGGGGTAGAAGCTGGGAGAGGTGACAGCAGCTGGGGACAGGTCGTGGTGCGGGCAGCGGGGCCGGAGCACGGCGAGGGCACGGCAGAGCTGCCACCCAGGGTCCTGGGGAGGGACAAAGGTTGTGCTCAGACACCCTCAAGCAGCCTCCAGTCACCCCCAGTTCATCCCCAGCAGGGCTGAAAAGCCTCTGATAACCATGGGAGTGTCCAAGGCCATGCTGGACAGGGCTTGGAGCACTCTGGGACAGCGGGAAGTGTCTGCCTGTGGCAGGGGGGTGGCACTGGATGGGATTTAAGTTCCCAAACAGGAAGATTCTTACTGCCATTTACACAGCCAGAGGTGGATTTGCATTTGCAGCTGGTTATTTTCCTGCCCCTCCTCTGGGAATGCTGCCTGGAGAACAGGCAGGGCTGAGGGAGGGAGCTGTGGCCAAGAAGCCCCACGGATGCCAGGAAAAGAACCCTTGGAAAACCCAGCTTAGGAAAGCAGCAGGACCCTGCTCCTACCCCGTGCAGCTCTGTGCAATCCTCACACTCTGGAAGCTGCTGAACTGAGAGAAGTGCCCCGTGGTGGTTGGTGTTCCCCTGCTCCCCCCTGAGTGAGCAGCCCTTACTCAGTGAGTAACTCCTCACTCCCTGGATTCTCCCTCTGCACCAAGGGGACAAGTGGGACCATGCGGCACCTGCAGGGCCCTGGCTCACCCCAGCACAGCTCCTGCAGCTGCAGGAACACGTGGGGCCAGCTCCAAAGTCCACCAAGGAGGATTTTCCCAAAGAATTTCTCTGGGAAAAGCTGCCAACCCTTCAGTGCCCCGGGGCAGGCAGCAGGAGAGAGCCACTGGCTGCTGCCAGCCTGGGATGGAGCTGCTCTCCAAACCCCACAGATGGCCAGAAACCAAAGCAAACCCAAGGAAAAGTGCTGGGAGGGGGAAGTTTAGTGGAAAAAGGTCTATTTTTAAATCAACACATGGAAAGCTGTGACAGCCCTCCCACTTTTCAGGGCAGAAACACTCTCTGAGTGTTCTCTGGCTGTTCCCTCCTGCTCCAGGCCAAGGCCAGGATTCCCTTCATTTGCATGGATTTGACTCAACTCCAAGTTCTTCTCACTGGTTATTAACAGCTAAGCAGAAACCCAGAAACTTGTTCTACAAATTGCTAATAAAATAGCAATCCAATACCAAAGTGGGCATTTGTTTTTAATTTGGTTTTCCTCTTTGATGGGCAAATGGGTAAAAAAATATTCCTGTAGGGCCTCACTCACACTGGACTGGAAGAACAAGCAGAGATTGCCAGTAAATCATGGATTAATGAGGAAGAATCACATCTAATAAAAATCCTGCAATCCTTTGGTGTACTTTGTTCAGTTCTTCTGACTGGTGTAAAATATTTATGTTATTCTACAGGGGAAGCCATTAAAAAGTCAACATTTTTCATTCCTATTCAAGGATTCTTTTCCAATTCTAGAACAGATTTAAGCAGGTGGGAGGTGAGGGAAAGAACAAATCTCAGGTAGCATCATGTGGGAAGTGGAGGTAACACTGTCTCCTGAAGGATAGATCCCATAAATATTTAAAATACTCTTGTTCTTGCCAAGAATCCATGTTTTTAAGTGAGCTTTACGAGGTCTTTGGATAAATAAAATCAGAATGAAGTTTGGTGCAGAACAGAATCTCAGATTTTAGTCTGTAGGTTTGGTAGCTGGCACAGACAGTTCTGGTCAATCCCTCAGGAACGTAGAGCCCTCAAGGTCCAAGAAAATGAGCTGGGAATTAGTTGGGAATTGCATAATTTTAGCAGTGGTAAAACAGGAGCCCTGAAATCCTCATTTTTCATTAGGATGAGAAGCAGGACTGCTCAAACCAGCAAGTCCACTGGTCTTTTACTGGTACCCTCCAGTTTCTCTCTGATAACCTGGGGTTTCCTTCCTGTAAAACCCTCAATCTAAAAAACCCTCAGTCTAAAAACCCTCAATCTAAAAACCCTCAATCTAAAAGCACCTCCTAGCCCACGTGTGCTGAGGCTGTTGACCAAACCCCAGAGGGTTGAGGGCTCTGTGAGCACACCCAGTGCTGAACCAGCACGGGATGGTTTGGGCTGGCAGGACCTCCAACCCCATCCACAGCACCCCTTCCATGGCAGGGACACCTCCCACAGCCCAGGATGCTGGAACATGGACAGCAATTTGGCAAACCCCATGTTCCAACATCCACAAGGTACATTACAAATTTAAACAAGGAGCTCCTCAGATAAATTTGCCTTGGGAAGTGGCAGGATCTGCCAGCATGACCCAGATTTTGAGTTCTCCTTGACATTTCCCACCCAGCAGTGCCTGCTCCCTGTCACAGCCCAGGAACACAACTCTCCCATCCAGCCCCACGTGGAGCAGTGGGAATGGCTCAGTTTTGGGGGATACTGCAGGAAGGGCAGTGGGAATGGCTCAGTTTTGGGGATACTGCAGGAAGGGCAGTGGGAATGGCTCCGTTTTGGGGATACTGCAGGAAGGGCAGTGGGAATGGCTCAGTTTTGGGGATACTGCAGAAGGGCAGTGGGAATGGCTCAGTTTTGGGGATACTGCAGGAAGGGCAGTGGGAATGGCTCAGTTTTGGGGATACTGCAGGAAGGGCAGTGGGAATGGCTCCGTTTTGGGGATACTGCAGGAAGGGCAGTGGGAATGGCTCCGTTTTGGGGATACCTACTGCAGGAAGGGCATGAGCAGCAGGCAGGAGCGCAGCAGGGGCCTCCTCTTGATCTCCCTGCGGAAGCAGGAGTTCTGCTGGAAGCCATCCTTGATGTTGAGGATGTACTGGTTGTGCCAGGTGATGAAGCGCACCTCGCGCAGCCCGCGGCAGCTCGCCTCCTCAATCAGCCTCACCACGGGCTGCGGGGGGAAACGGGGGGAAAACAGGGGGAAAAGGGGAGGAAAAGGGGGAGAAATGGGGAAAAAAGGGGGGAAAACACAGGGGAAAACCAGGGGGGAAATGGGGAGAAAACGAGGGGGAAACAGGGAAAATGGGGAGAAAATGGGGGAGGAAATGGAGGGAAAAACAGGGAGAAAAATGGGGGGAAAGGGGGAAAAAAGGGGGGAAAATGGGGAAAACATGGGGGAAAATGGGAATAAAACGGGGAAAATGGGGGGAAAAGGGAAAAAAGGGGGGGAAATGGGAGGAAAACACAGGGGAAAAATGGGAAGAAAACAGGGGAAAACCAGGGGGAAAACCAGGAAAAAACAGGGGAAAGTAGGGGAGAAAATGAGGGGAAAATAGGGGAGAAAATGAGGGAAAAACAGGGAGAAATGGGGGAGAAAGGAAGGGAAAACAAGGAAGGGAAATGTACACATGAGAAACCACACGCTCCAAAATTCACATTCCTGTTCTACACTGCACAAGCCCAGTTTTCCTCGCAGCTCAAACACCCTCACCGTGTTATCTGTGGTATTTCTGCCCAACTCTCTGCAGGTCTTACACTCAGGAGTTATTTCTGAGACTGCCAGCACTGATGAGGTTTCACTCCAAACATCAGCCCAAGGGCTGCACCCCACAGCTCGGGCAGTGCATGTCCTGCCCCAGCAGAGCTCTGGGGACAGGCAAATCAATTAAAAGCTGCCAAGGTAAATGGAGGCGCTGTTCTGAAGGCTGCAGAAGCTGTCCCACTGCCATAACACCAAATCAGGCTCCAGGAGGGCTTCCCTGGTACTGCCACAAGCTGGTTTGCTCCCCAGAGGGGGACACTGGCCAGCCCTCGTGTCTCTGATGCTTTCAGGGTAATTCAAATGACAGGATCACAGAAGCACAACCCAGGCCAGCAGAGCTGTCCCTTCACTGCTTTCTCAGTTCAACAGTGACTCCTCATCCTCACAGGATCCCCAGTTCCCCTCCCTGAGTGTCTGCAGAGGAACCAGGCTGAACAGGGATGTGTCAGAGTGTGCTGCAGCCCAGCAGCAGCCCTGGGAAGGGCCATACCTCGGAGTACTCCCTCCAGCCAAAGTGGTCCCTGCAGAAGTACTTCCACACCGTGTAGCAGTTGGAGCTGGAGCTGGGGCAGGAGGCTGTGGACAGGCGCCGCATTTGGTCGAACTCTGCGCTTTCGTAAAACTTCATGAGGTTCAGATCCACCCAGCACTCCTGGCCCCTGGGCAAAACGGGGGAAACAAACAATTCTCACCTTTTGTATGCCATTAAACACGTGGTTTTCAGCACAGAGGGACAAAACCTCAAACCCAGCAGATGTCTGAGGTGTAGAACCCCAAAATGGTTTGGGTTGGAGGGAGCCTAAATTTCACCCAGTGCCACCCCTGGGACACCTCCCCCTGTCCCAGGCTGCTCCAGCCCCAATGTCCAGCCTGGTTTTGGGCACTGCCAGGGATCCAGGGGCAGCCACAGCTGTTCCAGGGCCTTCCCACCTTCCCAGGGAACAATTCCTGCCCAAAATCTCATCCAGCCCAGCCCTCAGGCAGTTTAAAGCCTTCCCCTTGTCCTGGCACTAAGTGCCCTTGTTAAAGTTCCCACAGAGACTCGAGGGGTGAGAACAGATTTCTGAAGAATTTCTCCTCACCAACTCACCAAATAAAGGTCTCTATTTATAAAATAAAGCAGTTCAGTGGAACTGTTTGCACAGCGACAATGAGCACGTTGAACTCTCAGAAGAACAGGGCACACAACCCAAATTTGGTGCTGCAGAACAGCACAATTCAAAATAAAACTCCACGAGCTCTCAACAGCAGAACGTGACCCCACTAATGAGTTTTGTTTTCTCTGTTCCAAAATGTAAGAAATAACAGAAGGTGTTAACTTTGCAGGACACTGGACTGAGCAGGTTCCTTGACTGGCAAGTTTTAGCACTGATAGATTTTTTCAGATTGGTGCAACCAAAATAAGGATATTTGGGCTCTTCCTCCCATCCTTCTGCAGAACTGCAGCCCAGTTTGTGAACCCCAGGCTGGTTACCCCAGCAGGACAAACACTCTCCAGACATCATGTACACAGAGATGAGCAGAGAAATCAGTTTGTGAGTGCTCTGGGAGGAGGACGTGCGGTTTGCAGCTCCCCTCCGAGTTCGGGGACGTGGCGCCAGTTACCGCAAACAGGTTCAGAAAAACAGAAAAGCTGCGAGCAGCAGGGCCCAGCAGGAAATGAGAGCTGCTCCCAGCAGAACAGCTGTGAGACACAGCACGGCTCACAGCCCAGCTCCCTGCCTGCTGAAACTGCTGAGCTTCTCTCTCTGACTCAACCAGTTCCTCCCTGCACCAGCAACAACCCGGCGGCCCCCGGAGCCAGGGGCTTCAAAGGGCCCCCGAGGCACGAGAAGCTTTGTACTCAGGGCTGGGGGAGCCACGCTGAGCTCAGCCACTGCACGGGCAAGGCACTGACACTTCTGGTGACACCAAGGCAACAGATCGTATCTCCCTTGTGCACCTGATGGAAGCTGCAGGGGAAGGACTCTCCCACAGATGGGCCCAGCTTTGGGTGGGGGGCTGAGTGTTTAAACTCCTGTATGAAACCAAACATCACTTAAAGGATATTGGCTTCAAAAGATCATGGAAATTACAGATTTGGTTAAATTGGAAAAGCTCCCACAGACCAAAGTCCAATTGTCCCCGGCAGTGCCAAGGCCACCACTGACCCATGTCCCCAGATGCCACCTCTGCAGGGCTGTCAAAGCCCTCCAGGGATGGGGCTCCACCAGGCAGCTTGTGCCAGGGCTGGGCACCCAACCAAGAGTGTAATTTGGAAGCCCAGGTACTGAAATAGCAACAGCAGAGCTCAGACAGCAGAGCCAAAAGTGCTCCCATGGAAAGGCACAGCAGGAGGAAAGGCCAGGGAACGCTCCCAAAGGATGTCCAGCAGCAGCTCTTCCCAACACAGCAGTGGGAGCACAGCAGGAACCAGGACTGGGCTGTGCCAGGCACACAGGAACCTCTGCAGCAGGGCGAGAGCACAAACAACCCCCCTGAGCCTGATCTTATCAGGGCCTCTCCGTTCAAACCCCAGAGAGGGGCACCAGTGCCAGGGCAGCATGTGAGTTTCAGGTTTTACTGCATCTGCCCTCTCATCAAGTCATGCTGCTCTCTGTGGTGACCCCGGGCCACGTGGGAGGTGACACCTCACACTGGGGAAAGATGCTGCAGACGTTTCCCTCTCAGCTCAAAGGCTCTGTCCTCAGGGGACAAAAGAACCCAAAAGCAGTGACTTTGCTGCTTTTCCTGTGTTTATTTTTTCAAGGCTGGAAAGACTGTTTTCCCCTGCCTTTACAACTGGTGACTGGGGTGCTTGCAAAAGCAATCTTCTGGAATTTTCACAGCCAGGGGGACAGCTTGTGAACCTGAAACAAATACATATCCAGGCCAGTGTGTCAGCAGTTGTGTGTGTGGATGTACAGCTTAGATGAATGCCTGGCAGGGATAATAATAATAATAATAATAATAATAATAATAATAATAATAATAATAATAACAACAACAACAACAACAAAACCCCCCAACTCTGGATCAGGAAGTCCTTGAGGCAGGGCTGCTGGGGGAGAAGGGGCTGTGCCAGAAGTTGTTTGTTCTTCCCAGGAACCCACTCCTGGCCCTTCCTGAACACGAGGTCCTGGGTCCGTGGGGCTGGGGTGTAGGCATGGGTAAGTTCTCAAATTCCACAGCAGTGAGGATGTGGAACACATCCCCCTCTCCCAAGGATTGCACAGGCACCCTATTTCCTAATTCCAACCCCAGCTGCACCTCGTGTTTGCAGGGCAGCACAAACAGCGTGTCCTGTGCTTGCTGGGCTCCAGGGGCTCTGAGCTGCTCGGGATGTGGATGTGTTTGGGATGTGGATGTGTTTGGGATGTGGATGTGTTTGGGACGTGGATGTGTTTGGGATGTGGATGTGTTTGGGATGTGGATGTGTTTGGGAGGGGTTGCTTTGTTTGTTTCATTGCTAAATCGGTGGAAGATGCTCCTGGGCAGGGGTGGGACTCCATGACCTTTAAGGGTCCTTTCCAACCTAAACTACTGATGTTTTAGAGGAGCACAAGTACAGCTCTGAGTGGCTGCAGAGCTGGTACAGGCAGGGACACTAAAGCTCTCCCAGTGCCACAGGCAGGGACACCTTCCACCGTCCCAGGCTGCTCCAGCCTGGCCTTGGGCACTGCCAGGACACAGGAGCAGCCACAGCTGCTCTGGGCACCCTGTGCCAGGGCCTGCCCACCCTCACAGCCAGGAATTCCTTTCCAACATCCCACCTATCTCTGCCTTCTGGCAGTGGAAATTCATTCCCCTTGTCCTGTCATTCCAGGCTTTTCTTAAAAATGAATGCTCCCCATCACACCTTCCAAAACCAACTTCCCCAAAGAAACCACTCCTGTCTACATGTGACTACAGGAATCAGATTCCCAATTATTACTCATCCTTCCGATTCAACAGCTCTGAGCACCCAGCAGGAGGGAAGCTCCGGATCCCTGCTCCTGCTGAGCACAGCATTGTCACAGCCCCTTTGTGTCCCTGGCTGCTGGCAGGGCAGTGCTGCCCCAGCTGGGAGCAGCTCCTGAGAGCAAGCCCTGCTCTCTGTGTCAGGAGGAGCTGCTTTATGGCCAGGACAGCCTGACCTCACCGGGTGACAGCTGTTCCCCAAAGTGCGATGATCTGTTCATTGACAGGAAACAAGAGCAGGGATGGCACTGACTGCCGGCTCAGGGCTGCCTTGTACAGCTCCAAGCCAATCAGTTCCATTTCATATGGAAATGGTGCTGCCAACTGCAGCAGAAAGAAACCCACACAGCACAAGGCAAACACTTCCCAAATCACTTCACGGGAGTTTCGTTCGAGGCCCTCTGCCTTGCATTCCTGCTGGAAAGGAATGAAAAGCAGCTCCCAGCCACGCAGAGGGTATAGCCAAGAACCTCCCCCAAACTCAGACACAGGGACTCTCAGCTGGATTCCCATCTCCCTGTTATCACTAACACATGCCTTATCTCACACGCTGTGGATCACACGGAAAACTTCTGCAATTTAACTGTTTGATGGGCCCCGGGCCTGCAGAACTCCCCAAACAGCTGCTGCCCCAGCCCTGGCAGTGCCCCAGACCAGGCTGGATGGGGCTGGAGCAGCCTGGGACGGGGGAAGGTGTCCCTGCCATGGCAGGGGTGGCACTGGCTGAGCTTTAAGGTCTTTTCCAAGCCAAAGCACACTGTGATTCCATGACTCCATCCTGAAATGCCTCCACTGTGCTCTGTATGATTTTAACACGTCAGGCACATTCTGTCAGCACCAGAGAGGAGCAGCCATCCCACACACAGAGGAATGAAGGAAAACCAGTTTCCTGTACATTTTGTTGTGTCCGTGCCTCTCCTTCCCAGTCCCTCCACATGCCCTGATAACTGCAGTGGAACACTCTGTATTTACAGAGTCATGGAGTCACTGAGGTTGGAAAAGCCCTCCAAGAACACCGAGTCCAGCCCAGCTCAGAGCACTGAGTGCCACGTTCATCATTCCTGGGACACCTCCAGGGATGGGCACTCCAAACCTCCCTGGACAGACCCTTCCTGTGCCTGGCCACCCTATCCAGGAGAAATTCCTGCTGATACCCGAGCTGAACCTTCCCAGGACAGCTCGAGTTTCCTCCTGTGCTGTCATTTCCTGACTTCTCCCAAGGGCCAGGGGTGAGCACAGGGACACAGCTCCCACTGCAGAGCCACCTGCTTTTCCCCCACTGCAGCCACTCCATTCTGGCCTCTCTCCCAGCTACAAGGAGCCATCCCATAAACTTAGAGAAATTATGGGAAAAAGAAAGAAAAAGGAAAGAAATCAAAGCAACAGCAAGAAGCTGCTGTGTCAGGCGAGTTGGGAGTCCTTTTTGCCAATAGGAAGAGCGGAATTTTCAGCCAAAGCAGGGGGAACTGATGGGTCAGGAACTGCAGAGTTGTTTTAAACAAATCCTGCTGTAATCTCCAATGCTGCTGCTTGTTTTGAAAAGCAATGTGTGCATGATGGGACAGGTGTGTATATGTGGGGAAACCTGCTCGGCTCCTCAGCCAAGTATTTCCCCTTAGCAA
The DNA here is from genome assembly GCA_039654755.1 of Calcarius lapponicus. Lineage (NCBI taxonomy): Eukaryota > Metazoa > Chordata > Aves > Passeriformes > Fringillidae > Calcarius > Calcarius lapponicus. The sequence goes on along the minus strand of CM077472.1, from coordinate 1,181,993 downwards.
AGAGCATCTTAAAATATCCCAACGTGGGCATCTCCTGCTGGAAAGCAGCACTTGGCACTGCTCTCTCTTTGCTGAAAGCTGGAACTTCTCCCAGGGCCTCTCCTCACATCCATGAAGAAAACTGAGTGCTTCTAAGTACTTTAACCTGCTTAAGTTGATGTTCCCCCATTTGTTTAGATAGTTTGGTATGTGGCTCGACATACTTGGCAGACTCAAGAATACAAAAAAACACGTAAGTAATTTATGATACTAGTTTGAAGCCAAACTGCAAGAAGCAGCTGAAGGGGTTGCATTACAAAGTAACTAAACAAGGTTTACCACTCCTCTGAGATCACATTCCCTTAGGTGAGAGGCGACAACTTCATGTGTATTTTACATTACTCATCTCAATAACTTATCTCCATCGTTACTCATCCCAATAATGAAGAGGAAGGAAGGTTTATATAAATAGCTCCTTGAAGAACACCCTAATTTAGAGCTCATTCCCTAATTGAGCTGATGGCCAACACTTTGTGGAAGGGCCCAGCTCCCTGGGGGCAGCGCCGGTGCCAGGATCATTCAGGATCATTGCAATCCCCACTCACCACACCCCAGAGCTGTGGAGCAGCACAAACAGCGGCCTGGCTGGGCAGGCAGAGTGCTGAGCAGGCGTTTCCTCCGGCTGCCAGGGAGCAGACAGGCCTGCAAAGCTCGTCTGACCACGGCAGATTAATGGCTTTAACAAACAATGCTGTAACCATGGGACGCGGCGCTGGCGGGGCACGGGCACGGCTCGGGGCTGCCTCTGCCAGGGGACACAGCACAGGGACACCGGGCACAGGGACACCGGGCACAGGGACACTGCCACCAGCCTGAGTGACCACCAGGGACCCGGGGCTCCCCACACCTTGCCAGGTGCTCCTCACAAGGTGATGTTGCATAAGAAGCAGCTGCTGATGATGCGCACTAAAACATTGACCTCCCACCTCAAAACCTGCCTTAAAACTTTGGCAAACCAAAGATCCAAGGAGGATCAGACTCAAAGCTTGAAATCAGAAACTCTGGTCTTAAATAGAGCCTCACTCCAAAGGTCTCACTGACACATGTCCAGCCATGCAGCTCTTCCAAGGTTGGAAGGGATGTTAAAGATCAGCTGGTCCCACCCCTGCCATGGCAGGGACACCTTCCACTGTCCCAGGCTGCTCCAGGGATCCAGGGGCAGTTACACCTTCCCTGGGCACCCAGTGCCAGGGCCTGCCCGCCTTCCAGGGAGGAATTTCTCCCCAAGAGCCAGTGTGAATCTGCAGTTTGGCAGAACCCCCTCAGCCCAGCAAGGCCAGGTCTGTATCCCAGGCTCCGAGGGCAGTGTCCCACCCGGCTGTGCCCAGCCCAGGCTGCTCCTGTCCCTTCCCTCACGCTCAGGGAACGTCCTGTCCCTGGCACACACCTGTCCCCAGCTGGATCAGACAGGCAGAAATCCATGTGCCACCAGCCCAGCAGGCTGGGACCTGCACAGCCAGGGCAGGGAGATGTCACTGCACAGCAGCCTCCCAGCCCGGGGCTGACTAAGCCATGACCAAGCACTGTGTCCTTTCCCATTAATCATTCCCGAGTGCATCCTTCAGGACACAGAGCTCATGTGCATTGATGGATTCGGTGACACAACTTCTGAAAGAAAAGCATTTGCTCATTTACACAGAATTCAAAGTTAAATCATTTAATGGGCTTGTCTCTGGCTGTGCTGTTTTGTTTTCAGAAATCATTTCTAACACTTGGCAAATAGAAGTTCCTCTGTTGTAAAATAGAACAAATTTTATCTGCTATGCACTTATTAAAGACTGGCACATTTCTTCAAGACAATTCTATAAAATGTAGTTGTTCCCTACTGCACATCCTACTTCATTTTCATTTTCAGTGTGGGGCATCCATATTCTGATATTGCCATCACTAAAAAGGCCCTGGCACAGCTGGGGCTGCCCCTGGATCGCTGGCAGTGCCCAAGGCCAGGCTGGACACTGGGGCTGGGAGCACCTGGGACAGGGGAAGGTGCCCATGGTAGGTGTGGCACTGTGTGATCTTTAAAGTCCCTTCCAACCCAAACCAGTCTATTACAAAGGTTGAATCCAGTGTCTAATCCAACATCAAATTAAGTGAAAGTAAAGACTCACACTGACTTTAAGCACTAGATTTGGTCTGGTGCCAAATGAGAAATCTCAGCTTAATAAATGAAAATAAAATACTGAGAAAGTAGGTCTATGCTTTCTTCAGGAACTGAAAGGAAGAGGCAGTGAGCAGAACCCAACCCCCACGGATTCAGGTGGCAAAGGCAGTGTGAAGTTTTCACTCCAGAAATGTCACTTTGGACTGGAGTTGTGCCAGCCTGGCAAACTTCTCCTGTCTTATCTGCCCTGCCACAACGTGCACCACACACTTCCTCCAAAAAAACCAAACCAGACCAAAGCAGTCTGCACCCTGCACTAACTGGACCTTGCAAACATCACAGTTCCCCACTGCTCCTCAAACTGGAACCTGCAGGGGAGAAGCTGAAGAAGTTTTAGCTCTCGGGGTGCAGGAGCCCACACAGGTCACGCAACCACATCAACCTAACAGCTGCTGGCTAATTTTAGAAAATGAGTCAATAAACAAGCTCTGTACAGGGAAAACAATAACTTCAATAACTGCTTTAACAGCAGAGACGATCAGCATTTCTGACCGTGTGGCTCACAGGGAATGAGCTGGAACACCCCCATTTACTGACAGTGATGTGACCCTTCCCAAGGAGCCTGCAGAGCTCCCCTCTGCTTCAGCTGCTGGCGTGGAAGGATGCAGGCTGTGCTCACAGTGACACACAGCAACTGCTCTGTCATCCCTGTCCCAGCGCTGCCAAGGCTTTCATGCTGCCACTTTGTCCAACACAGAGGAAACACTAATTAGGAACGCCAAGAACAAGCACAGCATTCCACAACAGTCTCTGAAGTTTTCTTATTTCACACACTCCAAGTCCTCCAGCTTTAAAGAACACATTCCAGATGCTAAATAACAATTTTACAAGTGTGCAAAAATTTTTTGTCCAGTTAAACTTGTTGGATATAAATCAAGAAACGTCATGCCGGAGTTTATAACACACTTGGAATACAAGTATCAGGAAAAAAAAGGCACATCCTGTTATATTTCTGCACCCTTCCCAGCAAGGGAGTAAAGTCAGTTACCTACCGATACTTGACTTTGATCTTGTCATTGTCAGGGTTGCAGTAAAGCCTTTCCAGGTGCTCCTGGGAATCGTTGGTCACACTTTGCCACCTCTGGGTTGCTGTCCTCCTCACCTGCCAGTGATAGGGTAGCACCGTGTGATGCTTGGGACAATCACTGCCATAAACACATGTGCCCTGGAGAAAATCCACACAGATTTCAATCCCGTCCTCCTGGTGGGTGTGATACTGCAGCTGGTTCAAGAGCTCAAACACCAGGTCAAGGGAAGCTTCTTCACTTTTGTCCTGGAATATCCCAGCACTGAATTTATTGCTTGGGGTCAAGTTGTATTGCATTGGACAGCTGTTCTCCTGGAGGAAGCCAGATGTGTAGCTTTCCAGAACCTTGTCAGGGAACAAAGGACAAGCTGCACCATCACCAGTACTTGGGTGCAAAGGATGATCCTGGAATGATTCATTACCATTATCAGCAGCAGTTCCAGGAGTTTCTGGGGAGAAACCTTGCTCTCCTGACTGCACGTCCTGCTCAGGATGCCCAGGGGAAGGACGAGCTCCTGGCAGCTGACCCTGCACATCTGGAGCTGCTGGCATCAGCACAGTCACATTATTTTCTGTCTGAGGGCAAGAGGTACCGAGGTCCAGAGTCTTTTTCACAGCAGGTTCACATAAATCACCATGGCCACCACGCTGGCCTCGGGGCACAAAGACCCTGTCCAAGGCCCCGGCTCCCAGCAGGCTGGTGAAGATGGGCCGCAGGGCCCGCAGAGTTTGTGTGTCCAGTCTCTTCTGCACTTGCTGCTTCTTCTTGAAGCAAGGCTTCACCGGGGGGATCTTTTCAGCCAGCCTCACCTGGGGAGAAAAGTCCTCTGAAGGAGAGCACTTCATGGCTGGGCAGGGAGCCTGGGGCACCACGCACGCCGGCTGCGGCTGGGTGTCCATCGGACACAGACTTTGCTCTCTCCAAATCACTTTCAAACGTCCCAGAGCCTCCCAGGAACCAACCTAGGGCAGAAAGGAAAACAAGACAGTTAATCTCTCTAATTGCTCATGGTTGACACGAACAAGATCACCCCTGGAGAGGATTTTGAGCCAGCAACAGCAAACTCCTCCCCTCGCTGTGACTGCGGGTAGCCCTTAGGCACGTAAAGCATGAAAACAGCTCAAGTCAGGCTAATTAATCCCAAACCCACACTCCTCCTCTCCCCGCACATGCCGGCTCTGAGACACTCCGGCACGCACACGCAATCCCCGGGGGTGGGCAGGAAAGGGGGATGGTCCGACGCCTCCTCCCTGTCAGGATGTTCAACAAACCGGAGCGCCTGGGCTCGTCCTATCCCACAAAAGAGAACACGACAGCGCTGATTCCTGTGCCTCCCTCACACACAGACCTGAGCAGCATGAGACACGTCCCCCCCCCGCATTTCAGACATTCCTGCACCGCTTCCTCTCCCACCGGAGGAGCAAACCTACACGTTCCCGATGCACTGGCATGTGTCCTCCCTCGTGTCACCTCCCACGGGCCGGCGGAACCGAACCGCACCGCTGGCTGCCGAGAGCCACGGCAAACCTCCCACGGACTGCAGCGTGCCACCCTGCGGGGCTCCCGGGATCGCAGAGCTCCGTGCCGGGGCTCCCGGGATCGCAGAGCTCCGTGCCGGGGCTCCCGGGATCGCAGAGCTCCGTGCCGGGGCTCCCGGGACCGCAGAGCTCCCTGCCGGGGCTCCCGGGATCGCAGAGCTCCGTGCCGGGGCTCCCGGGATCGCAGAGCTCCGTGCCCGGCCCTGCCGGGGCTCCCGGGATCGCAGAGCTCCGTGCCCGGCCCTGCCGGGGCTCCCGGGATCGCAGAGCTCCCTGCCGGGGCTCCCGGGATCGCTCCCAGCCCGGCCCTGCCCTGTCCCTGTCCCCGCCCTGTGACACACCGCGCTCCTCTCGCCGCGCTGGGCACCAGGAATTAAAACCGGGCAGGGAAGCAAACAGAAGGGTGATGGTTACTCAGGAAGCGAGAAAGGCATTGCTTGCAAGCTGCAGAATTGTATTATTTTAAAGCACAAATAAGCAGTGTGTCTCGCACGTCACCAAGAGCAAGCGCTATGCCTTTTAATCAGGAATCCTGTAATATTTGATTACATTTAATTAAACCTTCTTCAATCTCGCATGCAGGCTCAATGCTCCGAGTGGAGCACATTAAGGATTACTTCCTGGATAAATGCATTCCGAGCAAAGTTACTCCTCACTTCAAAACAAAATCCAAAACACCAGAGAAAATTTGGCAATAATCTCTTACTACTGATGATTTGCCCTGGAAAAATTCTCATTGAGCCTTCTGTGTTTTGGAACATTCATTTATAAGGCTTTTCCATTTCCCTGGGAAACAGCACGTCAGAATTGCCAGGAAAAAGAAAAAAAAAGTTGTGTCTCTCCGGTTTTCCCATTTTTAGATTAAATTTAAAGCAACTGGTATATCTGTTTGGCAGTTAACCCCAAAGTCATCGGCGTATCTGTTATTCTTCTACAGACACCAGGCAATTCCTCCAAACCACCAAAGGCACCTTCAGGTAACTCCAAAGGTTTAAAAATCCTCCACTCCGGAGAGAATGAGACGTTCCCGTAGTTGCAGCCCTGGCGAGGAGCGAAAGGATCCGCCAGGGCTCCAGGATCCCTGCAGCGCCAAGGTGCTGAGCAAGTGACTCCTGATCTCCTTCAGCCATACCTTCGCTGCTATTTCAACATTCATATTCCTCGCTCGACCAGCATTTAAGTTTGGCTGCTATTTTTACAGAAGCGCCTCAGCGAGCAGAGCCGGATCCCCCAAGGGCTCTAAAAATAAAGCCGCAGGAAGGACGAGGCTCAGCCCTGCCGGCGTTCCGTGCCGCAGCAGCGGCGGGAGCGCTCCCGCAGCGATGCTCCCTCCCGCCGCCGCCGCTCTCCGGCCGGGGCTCGCTCCCCGAGCGCTCGCCGTGGCACGCGAGCCGCACCTCCTGCGCACGGAGAGCCGCTCCGCCGGTCACACGCGCTGCCACAGCCAACAATGGACGCGGAGCCCGGACACAGAACCGAGCGCGGCGGAGCTGCCGGGCAGCCGGCCCCGCGCAGCTGGGACCTACCGGCGCGGGCTCCCTCGGCGCGGCTCCCGCCTTCTGACCCAAATCCACGGTAACTCCAGAGCGAAATCACTTTTCAGGCGGGGGAACTGCAATAAGCGCGGCGGGCGGTGCCGGGACACCGTGACCGCGGCCGGTGCGGGGTCAGCACCGCCGTGTCCGCACCGAGGGCCGCGTGTGCCCGCGCATCCCGCCCCGCCTCGCCGGCTCCCCCGGCTCGCTCTGCCGCCCGTTTAAATAGCGCTGCCGAGGCAGCCGCGAGGGCAGCGCGGCCGGGGCGGAGCGCGGGCGGGCAGGGCCGGCTCCCCGCCCCGGGGCCGGTCCCCCCGCGGCGCCGGCCGGGCTGCAGCACGCCCCGCGCCGGTGTCAGCGGCCAGAACCGAAAGCGCCGCCCGAGGCCGTTCCCCGGAGCGATAGGACGAGAGGCCCCTTCGCGTTTCATTTATCACGCACCGAGCGTTTCGTTTCGGGTCGGCGGGGAGGGAGCGATGTCCCCGAGCACGGCGCTGCGTGCGTGGGGCTCGCACGCGAGCCGGGGACGGGCCGGGAACGAGCCGTGTCAGCCCGGGCGCTCCAGTCACGCAGCACGGAGGAACACACCGTCCTCACGGAAAGCGAGCACGGCACCCTGAGCCTCCCCGCGCCGCCGAGCTCTGCAGCCGCGCTAATTAATGAGTAAGAGACAAACAGGGAGCCCGTCCCGGAACAAAGTCACCCTGACTCACTCGGTGCACCCACACGCAGCCCCTGGCACGGCGCTGCCCGATCGGGGCTGTGCTCTGCCCGTGACACACTCCGGAAAAGCGAGCGTGGAGTGGAACAGGTTTCCCGGAGAGGCTGTGCCTGCCCCAGCCCGGAAAGTGCTCAAGGCCAGGCTGGACGCGGCTCGGAGCAACCTGGTCTACGGAAGGTGTCCCTGCCCATGGCAGGGAGGGGGAATGAGAGGTCCCTTCCCAAGCCGCGCTGTGATAACGCACCGGAGGCAGCTCTTGTTTGTTTACAGAGTGTTTTATAGGTGGGATCGGTTAAGAGCAGCCGGCCTCCCCGTGTCCCAGCCGTGCCCGTGCTGTCACCGTGTGCTGTACGTGTGCGGGAGCACGGCCGGTTCAGCTGTCCGCGCCGGCCTGGCGAGCTTCCCTGCTGAATCACTGCCGGCTCCCGGAGAAAGCCCAGCGGGGCACGGCCAGCGCTCACACGGACACCAGCCACAGCCGATGCATCCGCAGCACTAATAACAGCCAGATAAGATAACTTGGAAAGGACGCAATAACTTCAGAATGCAACAGTGGTGTTGATGACACCTATTGTATCATCTGCGCCGAGAGCCTCTGACTCCCCATCCCTGGAAACCTCCAAGGCCAGGTTGATCGGGGCTTGCAGCAACCTGACCTTTGGAAGGTGTCCCTGCCCAGGGCAGGGGCTGGATCAAGATGAGCTTTAAAGTCCTTCCATCCCAAACCACTCTGGGCTCCCTCCCACAACTCGTGTTCTCGTTTTCTTTCTAAAGCCAGTCTTTCATTCCTTGTGCCCAGTGACTTTATGAAATTATGCACACAGAAAACAAAGGCAGCTGGAAGGAAACTTGTTTTAAGGTGGCACAAACTGTACAGCACAGTTGGAAAATATTGCACAGCTGCATTTAGAGTGCAGGTAGGATATACCATTTTCCCAACAAATTACAGAAATGGAGCTCCATAGAATCACAGACTTTTTGGGGTTGGGAAGGACCTTAAAGCCCATCCAGTCCCACCTTCCACTGTCCCAGGCTGCTCCAAGCCCAGTCCAACCTGGCCTTGGACTTCCAGGGATGAGACAGGCATAGCTTCTCCATGCCAGGGCCTTCCCACCCTCAGAGGGGAGAATTTTATCCAATCTAAACCCACTCTTTGTCAGTTTGAAGCCATTCCCCCTTGTCCTGTCCCACCATGTCCTTGTAAATAGTCCCTCTCCAATGCAGCTGGAGAGACAATGACTCAAGAGAGGCTGAGTAAAGGTGGCATCTATATCTGCAGGAGCTGCAAACAAATTATCATCTATAAATTAATTGAGCTCTTGAGTGTCTGAAGCATCAGACAGAGCCTCCCAGTCTGTCTGGACTGGAGCGTTCCCGAGCCGGGTGACTGGGATGTGTCACATCCTCGTTCAGGGAGAAGGAGCTGCTCACACACACTTGTATTTATGTGCCACCACCAGAACAGAAACTACCACTTTGGAATAGCTCCCTTCACGCATGAGCTATAAATAAGAGGCACATATGGCTGATCTGCACACTGGGATGGGCACAGCTCCCGCTGCACTGGGGCTGGGAGGATGGAACCAGGCAAAGACAGAGGCTGGAATAACCATCTTTCCCCAAACAAATATATAATTAAAGGAAACACCAGACCCTCGGACACCCATTTCTGAGGCCACCCCACACAAATATAGAAAGAAACTCTGACCACCACGAAAGCATGATCTCATCTTTAAATACATGTTTAAATCTTAAGCAAGAGAAAGAAAGCTTTAATTATTTCTTTCAGATGGTAAACGGCCCCAGCTGAATCCAGCAATTTACAACTCTGACTTGCAAATACAGGATAATCAGTATGCACACTTGGATTCGCTGATGAAAAGAGGGGAAACATCTGACTTAAATGTTTGTGATAAAACAACAAAGCTCTCAGGCTCCAACACATTTTTTTCTAATGACAGAACTCCTTTTCCACCTCAACTCTTGCACAATGAGCATTCTTCACTTCCTAGAACACATCCCAGCACAGGAAAGTTCATTGTCCTTTCTAGCGTTTCACACAAGGCAACAAACAGCACCGTGCTGACAACTAACAAGGGGCTCATAGAATGGTTTAGGTGGCAAAGACCTTAAATCTCACCTCATTCCCACCCCTGCCACCGCAGGGACACCTCCCACTGCCCCAGGTGTTCCCAGCCCCAGTGTCCAGCCTGGCCTTGGGCACTGCCAGGGATCCAGGGGCAGCCCCAGCTGCTCTGGGAATCCCATCCCAGCCAGGAATTCCCAATTCCCAGTCTCCCATCCATCCCTGCCCTCTGGCACTGGGAGCCATTCCCTGTGTCCTGTCCCTCCATCCTTGTCCCCAGTCCCTCTGCAGCTCTCCTGGAGCCCCTCCAGGCCCTGCTGGGGCTCTGAGCTCCCCTGGATCCTTCTCCTGTCCAGGTGAGCCCCCCCAGGTGTCCCAGCCTAGCTCAGAGGGGCTCCAGCCCTGCAGCAGCTCCTTGGCCTCCTCTGGCCTGGCTCCAGCAGCTCCACGTCCTCCTGATGTTGTTCCCCAGATCTGGGGGCAGCTCTGCAGGTGGGGTCTCACCTGAGTGGGGCAGAATTTCCCCAGCCCTGCTGCCCACGCCGGGGCTCGGCCCAGGGCATGGGACAGGGGAGGTTCTGGGCCAGGTCGGGTCATGTGGAGCTCCCAAATTCTTCTCCTCAGGGCAGCTCCCAATGCCTGGATTTGTGCTTTTCCGTCCCAATGCTTGATGGCAAATGGTAATCCCCTGCAAACACCACCCCAAGCTCTACCCTTTTGCCAGCCAGCCAGGGGAGGAGAGCACCCAGGGAATGAAAGGTCAACGATGCAGACATTAATTAAAAGTTAACAGGAGGGACAAGGGAACCTGTGATGTACTGGCTGTGTTTCTGTGATGGGGAAATTATGCCAGGCAGGTTTCACTGATGGGAAGGAAGGGGCAGGAGGGCAGCAGAGTTCATTCACAGCTGTACTCGGGAAGCCTTGGCTGGACTGACACCTACTGGGCTCCCCCTGCTGTGGTCAGTCCTCAAGACAAGGAAGGCAGAAATGTCACCGTCTAAACATGTTAAGACAAAATTCTCTATTCGTCAAATTCATTTATTAATGACTTTCTATTCATTCATTTCGTTCTGTTCATTCATTCTATTAATCTCCAGGCCTTATCTGTTTATTCTTGATAATCTAGAGCAGGTCAGTGGAAGAAGGTGGTGCTAGTCTTTAAAGTAAAAATTGTCTTGCTGGTTACATATTCACTGTGTGTTGGGGATTTTTTAGTAAAGCTCGTATTTTCCTTTTTTATGCTGCTCAAAAGAAAAGTCCCAAAACTAGAGTGGTTCCAATTAATCAGTGAAACCATTTGAATTCAGACCCAACTTCTACATTTGCAGCTGGCAGTAACCAAACTAATTTATTTGGTCTCAACTTCTCCCTCTTTTAACATCTTGTATAGTAATTAAAAGGTTTGAAAGCACAGCATGCTGTTTCTCCTACTGAATATCAAGTCTGGTAAAACCAGCATTTATCAGTCATGTATTATACATGAGTATCACCATACCTCTGGTTATTTCACTATCAAATAATCTTATCTCAGGAAGTGATTAGGATAGATGAATTTGGACAGGGAGCATATGTTTCCAAGGTGGGTCCTTTTCCTGCAAATTTGTCAGGAGTTAATCATTTCTGCAGAGGTATTTTAGTGTCCCAGGCAGAAGAATGGACCCTGACCCTTGGCCATGAGCAGACACCACCTCTGTCCTTTCAGGATGTCAGCACAGCAGCACCATTTAGCCAGAGCTCCTGACTATCTCATGGAACAAGAAATCATTTGGCACAGAGCTTTTTTCTCTTTCTGTTCTACCACTCACACTCAGGTCAGCAGTTTCTCCAGAACTCAGCCTCCTAGATGGAGTTTCCTTCTGCAGCTGGACCAGTCTGAGGGGGAAATGATTGATGTTTCCAAACTAAAACAATAATATTTTAAAAAATCCCCACACTTTATTTTTAAAATGCATGTAGTGAGCATTTGCAGGGAATCAGGGATAGACTGAGACCAGGTAACACTGGACACCAGAAAGTACCAGACTGGAGGGACACTCTGGGACAGTGAACTGATTTGCTGAAGCACCCATCCTATTTGGAAGTTAATGTAAATACACAAATTTATACATGAAGTGACTCAAAATATGACCACAGTGGGGACAAACTCATCTGGTTTAGATGGGATTTTGTTGAACTGCTGCACCCTCTCGTGGAAGTCTCTTAAATCCATGTAAACCCTGGAAATTTATTCAAGGCCAAAGCAACACTTACCAATCTTTAACAAACACAAACTGATTCATAAAACACCACTGAACTTTTGAGACTTTTTAAGGATGATGACGATTCTGGACACTTCCCAGGTGGATCCTGCCACCACGTGGGCAGTAAGGTGTGGATGGCAGTGTTTTAGTCCTTCTCCTTTAGGCCAACTCCTTTGCAAACTAAGCAAAATGAGAATGTTCCTTTACAATGCAGCGCTGGCCAACCGAAAGCAAAATTTTTTTCTAAAATCACCAGCTAATTCTACCTAGCACACAGACAGGTCACTACCTACATTCAAATACATAATGTAATTAACACTCAGCTCCTAACAGGTAATTTACTATCTACATGCAAATAAAGTTCATTCTTCAACCCAAAATTCCATCAAATTAACAAAAAGATGCCTGGAAGGTAACAGCACTGGCCTGTTTTACATGTGAAAACCAGCTAAGAGCTGCTCCTGGAGAAGTTGAAGGTGTGAAGATCTCTGTAGATATCCCTGGAAAAGGTCAGTCGTACAAGAGAAAAGGGAGAGGTCTTGTACATTTTAATTCCTCCCAGGCTCTGCAGGACTCAAACAGCAAGGAGGGAAACAGGAGTGTAAACACCTAGAACTGAGAATAACAAAACCAAATGGACAAAATCAATGCTAAATCCAACAACACGTTTTTCTTGTAAGATGCAGGAACTGAAGAACCAAAATGTGAGGCTCAGGGAACAGCTGGGTGGGCCCAGGCTGCAGAACACCTAAATAAAACCAGCCCTAGGATGATGCAGAAACAGCCAAATGCCTGCTCTGCTCAGCAGCTGTTCTTGGAAACAGCCTGAAGCGCTGTGAGTAGGAGATGCTCTGCTCTGCAAATGAGAATCTGGATTTGGACATTTCTTTCCACAAGAATTCTGTGTGGGAGCACACTAGAAATGCTTTATTCCTGGGATTCATCCATCTGTGTGTTGCTGGATCCAGCATTCCTGAAGGCTACAGGATACTGCCTTGCTGTGTTCATTCTGCTCATGACTTTTTGTCTTTCCCATTTCCTAAAGTTTTTAAAATTAGGAAAAAAACTTGTTAGAATTTTTTCTAACCAGGCTCAGGTTGAGCCATGACTGGTCAGCTGTATAACACAAATTTTATGTGGATTGATGAATCCCCAAGTGTTCCAGGAGATGAAGCAGTCAGTAACACCCCCTTCTATTCCCTCAGCCAAACATTCCTCACGTGGCACTTCAGCTTTAGCTCATCCTTCTTACTTTAGGTATTAGCATTTTAGGAGCACTCAGCGCAGGGGGTCAGCTCTTCTGACAACACAGCACAGGCTACAATGTTCCTGTGGCTCAGGCCCAGGCGCTTGCCAAGCTGGAGGCTGCAGGAGCGGGGAAGGCTGGAGGAGACACAGGTGGGAAGTGGCAGCAGCACCCCGAGCCCTCCATCCCACGCTGCTGAGGGATGGAGCACAGCCGTGGGCGGGTGCCAGGATGACACATCCTGCCTCAGCAATCCCATCTGCCTGCTCCCTCCCACTGCCAGGGATCCAGCCTGCTGAGCTGCACCAGGACCATCCACTGCACTCACCTCACCTCGACATCCCCAGGCTGGCACCACGGACAGCCACCGTGGGGCTGCTGCCCAAGGGACACAAGCTCACTGTCCCCCACGGAAACGACTGCTTGGTTGCCTTGATGCTGTGGTTATTTTCCAAACAGTGCCTCTGATACCGCTTTTCAAAAGTGGCCAGTTCCAAACTGTTCCCAGAATAAATGCTGAGCAAGGCTGAATCTATTCCTAGACATGATTTCATTCATGTGGTCCACAGGCACAAGAACCTTAAAAATGCTAAAGAAGGAAACTGGAGCAGATGAGACCATTTCAAGACATCAAAAAATGGGTCACATATGCTACACGCTGAGTTTCCTTCACCAACAGCAAATGCCACAGAAATCCTGCAATTCCCAACTTTTAGAAACGATTGGCACCTCTTTTGGGGGCTACATTCCAGTGAAAAGTGTCCCTGCCCATGGCAGGGCTTGGAACGAGATGAGCTTTAAGGTCCCCTCCAACACGAATCATTCTGGGATTCTAAACCACACGGAGGGACTGATTTGTCTGGAAAATAACACAGCCAGATTATGGCTCCAATTTTAAACCTCAGACACCACAGAATGTTTCAGGGAAGCACAGCACACGGGAGAACTGGAAAGCCTCTCACTCACCCAGTTCTCACACACAGGGAGAAGCTGCTCAGCTCATGAATGTCATGCTCACCCAAAGGAGGTTTTCCTTTGTATTTAAACAATTCCCCGTCAGCTGATCCCAAACTCAGCACATTAATCCCTTCCTGCATCATAAATTGCAGTAATCTGACACAAAGGTGCTTTGAGTCTATACACACATAAGTGGCAATAAACAAACAAAGCAAATCCTGCCAGGAAATGTCACTGCCCTCGTTTAAAATTTTCAGCTTAGTCCACTTTATAAATTTGGAGAAAAAGTGAGAGCAGTGAAGACAATCCATGTATTTCAGAATACTTATCACTGCTGCTGTGCTTCAGAAGAAATCTGATAAGAAACCTAATTGCTAAGTTACAAAGACAACAGCATTCATTTTCCTACTACCACGAGAACTTTTGCTTCTGGGTCATGGAGCCATTGCTCCTCTGACCTTGATGCCTCACATTTCCAACAGCTTCTGAATGAGATTTAGCCAAGATGCAAATTTAGGCACTAAAACAAAACCTGGAATTGTTTTATTTATTGTCAAATAAATAAAGTGGTGGCCCTGTTTATTTTTGGGGAAGCATCTGTGACACTCAGGGTATGAAGCTCTCACTGTACACAGAGTTCTGCCTGAAGCCACAGTTTGCCAGTGGCAGGGGCTTTAAAAAAGCAAAGTGCTCATCTGTTTTTTCAAGAAAATCTTTCATCATTCCACTGCCTAAATCAATGTCCTGTTTCATCCTAACGGGGAGACAGATGGTCACTGGGCAGATTTCATTCCAAAATGACAGCATCCTTCCCATGTAAGCCAAACCAAGAACAAAAAGACTTAATTGCATCCCACCACAACACAAAACAAATTTACCCAGATGAGAGCAAGGAAGAAATCTGGGCAAGGGCAGAGATAATGACTAATCTAAATCTTGAAACCATCTTAAAGTTAATTTTCCCCACAGTTTCCAACTACTTTATACAACTCTAAGCATGCTCTTTAATAAAAAAAATCACATGATTGGCAGCATTGACTAATTACTGATGTTTTCTACTGGAATCACAGAGTGGTTTGGGTTGGGAGGGACCTTAAAGCCCATCCAGTTCCACCCCACAGCCATGGGCAGGGACACTGTGGCTTTAACCTGTTTTACAAAGAAACCAACCCTGCTCTCCACTCTTGCTGAAGAGCCATCCTCAGCACACGTTTGGGGATGCCACCTAAGAGACAAACTGCCTTTCCCACCTGTGCAATCCAGGAACTGCTGAAAGCACTTCAGGAGAGGCTCCTCCATCCCTGGCAGTGTCCAAGGCCAGGCTGGGCAGGGATAGTGGAAGCTGTCCCTGCCCATGGCAGGGCTGGAAGGAGCTGAGCTCTAAAGCCCCTTCCAGCCCAGGCCATTCCATGATTCCATGCTGAGGGGAGGGCTGGCTGCCTGCTGTGGCAGCAGGGCAGCTGCACACCTGCCCTCTGTGCACAGCTGTGGCCACAATGGTACTCACAGGAGTTGCTGCTGCTCCCCAGAGCTCCTGAGCTTCATCTGACGGGCTGGTGCCTCCTCAAACCCAGCCTGGGCATCCCTGCAGCAGCCAGATTGCCAAGCCTGGGGGAAGGTCTGGCTAGCAGAGGTGTAACTCCCATAGCTGCCTGCAAATAACATGACACCAACAGATCCTGTTAGCACACTGCATCAACACACTCTCAATCTGAAAATCTGCTCTGTTTGGTCCTGGAAATTTACTATGAGCTCAAAAAGCAGAGCCCTACTGCACTCAAGTGTTGTATAAAGCTCTATCATAATGCATTCATTTTGATCATATTTAACCTCATTTAAATTTAATCTCATTTCTATGTAACATTTCCTCATGGCATGCACAGAAAGTGTTTTCTTGTAAGCAGAGAACACTAGTAACTGGAGGGAAATAAATGGGGGAAATTACTTGAATTAAATTTTAGAGAAATACATACTTTGCTAAATGAAGTTGGCACCAAAACGTTAAAGAGGTGAAGAGAATTGGCAGTCCAAGGGACAAGGAGTGCTGCAGCCAGCCCAGGCCATTGGGACAACGCTTGTGCCCCACTGGCAAGTGCTCCCCACTGATGCTGGACACTGATGTTCATCCCCAAAACCTCTGCAGGGAATCTGTCACCGCAAACTGCAGAGGGAACACTAAAAACAGTGAAAAACAGGGCACTCTGCACTGCCCCCCAAACTGGGCTGGAGCTGGGCAGAGCAGCAATGGTTCTGAAAGCCTGCACCAAGACAGAAACACTGCTGTGGGAGCTGCAGGGTGGGATGTTTCACAACAGGGCCCATTTCCACTGCATCCCAGCAGAGCTGACACAGCCCGCAGGGATCCCGGCCCGCCGGGGACTCACCTGCCTCAGCCACGCGGGCACCGGGGCTACATCGGGACGGGATCGGGATGGGATCGGCACTGGGATCGGAGTGGGGATGGGATTAGGATGGGATCGGCACTGGGATCGGGGTGGGAACCGGATGGGATCGGCACTGGGATCGGGGTGGGAACCGGATGGGATCGGGATGCGATCGGCACTGGGATCGGAGTGGGGATGGGATTAGGATGGGATCGGGATCAGGATGGGATCGAGATGGGGAGGGGATCGGGCCGGGCTGAGGGAGGGATCGGGCCGGGCTCGGGGCCGCGCTGAGTGAGGGGATCGGGACAGGATCGGGCCACACTGAGGGGCCGGGCTCGGGGCCGTGCTGAGGGAAGGGATCAGGACAGGATCGGGCCGGGCTCGGGGCCGGGCTGAGGGAGGGGATCGGGACAGGATCGGGCCAGACTGAGGGGCCGGGCTCGGGGCCGGGCTGAGGGAGGGGATCAGGACAGGATCGGGCCGGGCTCGGGGCCGGGCTGAGGGAGGGGATCAGGACAGGGTCGGGCCGGGCTCGGGGCCGGGCTGAGGGAGGGGATCAGGACAGGATCGGGCCGGGCTCGGGGCCGGGCTGAGGGAGGGATCGGGCCGCGCTCCGGAAGCGCTCCCGGCCCGCCGGGCCCGCCCCGCCCCGTGGCGCCTGACCCGGAGCCGCTCGGCCGCGCTGACGCTGCCTTGTCCCGCCATGGCTCCCAAGGGCGGCCCCGGCGGCCGGCAGCAGTCCGAGGAGGATCTGCTGCTGCAGGACTTCAGCCGCAACCTCTCGGCCAAGTCCTCCGCGCTCTTCTTCGGAAACGCCTTCATCGTCTCCGCCATTCCTATCTGTGAGCGGGCGAGGGCGGGCGGCAGCCGTGAGGGGAGCGGGATCAGCAGCCCTGGGGAGAGCAGAATACCCTGGGAGAGGGGGATCAGCAGCCCCTGAGGGGATCAGGAGGTTGGGGAGAGGGATCAGGGCTCCCCACTGCCCACCGCGGGCTCTGTCCCGCTGCCCGCGGCGGATCCGGGGCTGCTGCTCCGAGCCCCGGCGGATCCTGGCTCCGAGCAGTGTCGGGTCCTGGTTCTGAGCGTGTGGGATCCTGGCTCCGGGCCTATCGGGTCCCGCTTCCAGCCCGGTCAGATCCCGGTTCCGAGCCGTGTGGGGTCCCGGTTCCGGCCCTGTCAGATCTCGGTTCCGAGCCGTGTGGGGTCCCGGTTCCGGCCCGGTCAGATCCCGGTTCCGAGCCGTGTGGGGTCCCGGTTCCGGCCCTGTCAGATCCCGGTGCCGGTGCCGGCCGGCAGGGCAGCATCACTGACGTGTCACCGCAGCAGCGCTGCCCGCAGGCCCGGCCGTGCTCTCACAGAGCTCTTTCCGAAGTACTTTTAGTGCAGTTGGAAGAACCACGAGTGATTTTGGAGGAGTTGGCTTTGCTCAGGCAGAGACTGTGGAATTACAGAGCTCAGATCCTGCATGGGTCTCCAGTATGGGGCGTTTTTCTTGCAAAGAAGCTGCTTCAAATACCATTCTTCTTTTTTTTTTCCTAAGGGCTTTATTGGAGAATATGGCATATGGATCTTGTTCAGTCTGCAGTCCTGTACAGCGTCATGACCCTCATCAGTACCTATCTTGTGGCTTTTGCATATAAAAATGTCAAGTTTGTCCTCAAACACAAGTAAGCTTGGTGCCTCTTTGAATTTACAATTTCATAATTTAAAAAAACTGTGGTTTTTTACTAATAAGAAATGTTTATTATTAATTTCATTTACTACTGTAGTTTTTTATTAATAAGAAATGTTACTCAAAATATTTTGCACAGAAGTATCTCCTAATTGGTTTCTCTTGTTCTCTTGTAATTATAGTCAAATCTTGTCAACTAAGAGTATGGGAAGATAGTAAATCCACCATCATGCTCTGTGGGTATCGCCACAAATTATGTTTAAATTATAAATTATTTTAGTTATTTGATGTGAATTATATTACTTTTAGTAATTGCTGTTATTAATTCTTATCCCTTCACCTTGACAAAACTGTCAGGTATCTTTGCTAAGTTGTATTCTTCACTGCACATCAAACTTCCTGTAACTCCAGGGCTGGGCTGTGGGGTTTTTTCCTTTCTGAAGTGTGACATGAGTGATGGTACTTACAGAGTAGCCCAGAAAAGAGAAGATGCTGTTTCCAAGGAGGTGACTCGCAAGCTGTCCGAGGCAGACAACAGGAAGATGTCCCGCAAGGAGAAGGATGAAAGGTGATCTCTCCGTCCTCCTCCTCCTCCTCTCCCGTGTTGTAGGAGTGCCTTAAATGTCTTTGAGGCTCTGGGTGGGGCAGGAGGGACTGTGCTTGGCCCTGTTTCTCTGTATTTTGGGAAGCAGCAGCTGCAGGGTAGCTCGTGGTTCAGCTTCAAGCCCTTCTGAGGCATCAAGGGGAGGTCTCAGATGCACTCGGTGTTAGAGGGGATCCCCCTGGGACCATGCAGGATGGAAGCTTGGGAGCCAAAGTCTCTGTCTTCTGGAAAAACTTCTGCACACTTCATCATGTGGGTGTCCAGGATCTCCCCATCCCTGGCAGTGCCCCAGACCAGGCTGGACAGGGCTTGGAGCAACCTGGGACAGTGGAAGGTGTCCCTGCCATGGCAGGGGTGGAGTGGGGTGAGCTTTAAGGCCCCTCCCCACCCAAACCATTCCAGGATTCTGTAATATCCATTGATTTAAATATATATGAAATTTTATCTCCACTTCTCCTAGGATTCTGTGGAAGAAAAATGAAGTTGCAGACTATGAAGCAACAACTTTCTCCATCTTCTACAACAACACCCTCTTTCTGGTGCTGGTTATCATCGCTTCCTTTTTCGTGCTGAAGAACTTCAACCCTACTGTGTATCCTTTATCCCCACCCTAAAACCCCCACAGCCCCACTCCTGTTAGCTGTGGTTGTCCTGTGGGCTGTGGCATTCCTCTGTTGGTACCTGCAGCTCATGGTTTGTACAGCAGCTTAGAATGTTGAAGCAAAAATAAGAGTTTACAAAAAAAAAAAAGTGTCCCACTAAAGTCCCTTAAAACATGAGATGTTTTAAGGATATGCGTGGACAGTTTACAGGAATCCTCCTGGCTTTGCCATTTCCATTGTAATTTTGGAGTGAGGACACAGCTCCCTTTCCTGCAAACACTGTGTCAGCGTTGGTTGCCAGGAGCTCTTCCCTGACAGGATGCTTCAGCTCCAGTAGCTCACAAGTAAAATGTTTTGTTCCTGAAGGATATTAGTATTGCCAACAGGGCAGTTAATTCAAGATCTGTATTTATAAAACTTGTAAGAGAACAGGCTGAACCTTATGGGTGCCTTAATTCTGAAGGTGAGTTCTGAAGCTGTGTTTCAGCTTGCAATATTCCAGTTTTAAACTCCAGAGAAAGATCATTTCAATTCCTTCCTTTTCATAAAACTCCTACCAAATGTTGTGTACCAAGGAAAGATCTTGACAATTCCTTAACCTGTTCCTTACAGAAACTACATCCTTTCTATCAGTGCTTCCTCAGGACTGATTGCTCTGCTGTCCACAGGATCCAAGTAGACACAAAACCCTCAGCAGTTCCTGAGAGAGGCTTCAACTGCCATGAAAATGCCTAAGGGTGGAATAGGAATATTTTTTGGTTTTTAGCATGAGGAAAACGTGGGGAGGGTTTGAATCCAAAATGGTTGAATTGTATTTACTTTTGGTATCTTTACATGGTATTTGATATTGGAGTTACTCAGTTTTGGGGTTTTTTTACTTAGCAGGGAGAGGGTGTGTGAGCTGTGAGCAGACATCATCTTCCTGCAGCTCCACCCTGGGGACAATCCATTTATCATTGTAACTTGAAAAGTTGTAATTAAAAGGAGCTTTTTTTTGCCATTTGATTGCTTGTATTTTCATTCTTCATTTTTTTATAAAAACTGGGATTTTCATACCTAGGTTTGTCTTTCTGCTTCCAGAAGAGAGGAGACATCTACAAGCAAACATATTTCTTAGAAGCACTCCTCATTTTTGAGTAACGTGGAGTGAGGACAAAACCTGAATCTCCTAGGAAAACACTTTTGAAGTGGTTTGAATGCACTTTTTTCATTAATCTTCAAAGTTGTAAATAAATAAAAAGCCCTGCCAGTCTCCCTGCACAGCTTAAGAAAAATGCTTTAGCTGGCTCTTAATAATGGGTTTATCAGACACTCCTGTGCCTTATTTTCTGGCTATCACTGGAGCAGCTGTCCATTTAGATGCCAAACTCTACTGATATTAATGGAATTCTAGTTACAGACCCTGACACTACAGACTTGGGATCCTAAAGAGAGAAGAAAGAGAAAGTTTTAAATCAGATTTAATGTAACAATTACTCTGCTAATCTTGCCTTCAATAAGATTAAGTGGAAAATAGAGTAAAATGGAGAGAGTGTGGTGAGTAGGAGACAGTAATGGCTCTATTTCTGACAAATTCAAGTACTTTTGGTCGTTAAATTCTCTTTAATTAACTGTTTTCTCTCAAAATACATGGATTTTTCTTTATCCCTTCTGCCTGACTGTTCAGCACTAGAAGGACACATTCCCTAAAGCTGCTGCCTGCCTTGGACAGTTTCCCTTTCCTTGGCCTCACTTCTTATGAGGGGTATAATTGATGGGTTTTAGCTGAGTAGTTAGCTCACATAAAGCAGATTTTTAACAGCCCTCTCCAAAATCCAGAGCCCAGCTCAAAGCCAGGCTGGCTCCTGTGGGAGCAGCAGGACTTTGATGTTGCTGGTTTTGCTCTGTTGCTCTCAGAGCCCCCAGAGCTGAGGTCAAACCCTTGAACAGACAATGTTATACTCACTTTCCTGGCAGGGCTTTAGCAGGTGTATTCCCCAGGAAATCTGCTGTCTGCAAAGTGCTTGGAAGCAGCACTTTCTTCTGCCATTACTGTCGGCTCACTGAGTCTTTTATTACCAGCTTTTCATCTTCTCTTAGGGCTTTTTTGGTATTGACAGTTGCTGAGGCCTGGAGCTTAGCATGTCACAGTTTTCCTGGAGAGGGAACATTGAGCACTGACAGCCTGAAACAAAAGCAGGTGGGTGGGTGGGGTGGGATGTGTTCTGCAAAAAAACCTAATCTTGAGCTTTCACAGAAAATTCGGGGCTTTTTTTTGGTTGGCATTTGGATTTTTGTTCACTTTTTCACTTTTTTTTTTTGTTTTTTTGGTTTTTTTTTGTTGTTTTTTTTTAAAGAGGTGGTGTATAGTTTTTCCCTCGCAATCCCCACTACAAGCTGCAATCATAAATAAAAAATTAATTATAAAACACAGAAATTATATTTCTCTAGTCTAATGCTGAGGGTTAACCTGAAGCAGGGCTGCTGCTTGGCCCCACATTGCCCTCAGAGCCTGTAAGGGACAATGTCATCTCCTCAATTAAAGTTGGGAATTGATCTAGTTTTAATACATTATTGGATTCCCAAGTACATGAGAAGGGGAAGAGAGAACATTAAATTGTACCTCCAGGGGGAGGAAAAGGAATTATTCTGTTACTGGCAGGATAATTATATTAAATTAATAAAGCTGTTAACTCTGAAATGGTTGAAGCTCTGTAAAAATTAACAGCAGTTAGTGGTAATGCAGCAGTGGGGATGTTCCCAGGGCAGGGCCAGGTGGGCTCCACCCCAGCTGGCTGGGACTGGCCAATGTCACCTGGGACAGCTGCACTGGGCTCGTTCCAGGCCAGATCACAGAACGTGGCTTAGAAAGGAGCATAAATCCCATCCAGGGCCACCCCTGGCAGGGCCACCTCCCACTGCCCCAGGCTGCTCCAAGCCCAATGTCCAACCTGGGCACTGCCAGGGATCCAGGGCCTGCCCACCCTCCCAGGGAGGAATTCCTTCCCAAAATCCCATCTGACCCAGGAACTCCAAAATGCCATCCATCCCTGCCAGGCCAGGCCAGGACACACCTTACCTGGGACTGCTGTGCTCCTTGGGGACTGACTGCCAGCAGCTCCCTCCTGGGCACAGCTGGAATGGTCCCTGGGGACCAGCACCCCCATCCTCAGCAGGAAGCCCTGCTGGCCCAGAGCAGCTCCAGTGTCAGTAACGGGTCTGCAGCTCTCAGGGTAGATGCACAAAATGCTTTTATTGTGTCCAAGCAGAATTCCAGTCAGACTGCATTTCTCATGTACAGCAGGAGTCATTTACACACACCACAGCTTCAAATACAGGAGGGGAGCACTCGGGGGTGGGGAGCTGCTCACCTGGCCCAGGTGGGTGCAGCAGGGGGGAGTACAAGGGTCCTACAAATACTGTACAGAGCTGTGTCCCAGCAGGGACGGGAGAAATACAGACCGAAATCAGAGGAGCACGGTACAGAGCAAATCCTTGGGAAGGTACAATGTGGGCTTGAGCTGGGCAAATCCAGATGTAAATTCTTCCTGTCAACTCCTGTAAATGCTCACAAAAATCTGTTTAAAATGTGTCTGTGCATTTACTTATCCCCGGTTCCAAAGCAAGTGGAAGCAGGTGTAGCCTTTTGGAGTACGTACCTGATTGTTCCTGCAGCTCTCAGCAGCTATATATTGTATATATTTATAGTATCTAGATCCTTAAAAGCTCCTGAATATTGAAATTTGCAGTAGCTCTGTCTACAAGCAGGCAGAAGTAGAGGCAGGTTTCTATAGATGCAAAACCCAATATTTAATCATGGCTTTCTTGGCTTAAGGTTTATGGAGAGTAGAACTTTGCAGAGCTGTCGTGCTCAGTAACCTGACATGCGTGTTTGGGCTTCCTAGCACTGCTCCAGGAGCACTCCACAGCTGGAACAGCTGTAAAATTAGGAGCTGAACTATCTAATTGCTAACTAGTTCTTTGTCTTACAGCCTTTATTCAACTACAAAGAAATCCTAGAGCTTATATTCAGCGTAAAAAAGCAAAGTTTGAGCTTGCCCCTTCCATCTGTTAACCTGAAGAAACTTTATAGTTGAGATTTCCCAAACATGGTTTTATTAAAACCTGAAGTTGTATCTGGCTTTTCTTCATTGAAAAAATAGATCTGTACATCCTTCTTTAATTACCAAGTACCTGAAGGTTATAAATTATTTCTTTTTTTTTTTTTTTTTTTTTGCTTTACAAGTGTTTGTCACAGCACAAGCATGAGGTGCAAAGAGTAAAGTAAAAATTAATGAACTCGGTCAAGAAGGTAAGAAAATACAAGGTTATTCCTGGTTAGAAGAGAGATCAACTGTGCTTTTAAATTCACTGCAGAGTAGTAGCAAGAGCACACATCTCGAAGGATCCAGTGACAGTAGACACCGAGCAGCAAGTGCTGAATGATTCTCATGAGAGTAATTCAGGGCTGTACTGGAGTACAGAGCACTTCTAAACCATGCAGTCCAGGAAATTCATGCATTGCATTAGGATCTGTAGTCCTTCTTGCTGTAGGGCTTGTTGCCCAGGATATTATCTATTTCATTTACAATATGGGATGTCATCTTTGGAAGGACCTGGGGTGGAAGAAAGCGATGCTTAATCGAGATAGTTCCAAAATGGAACCTAGATTTTATCAAAGTACATTTCCTCTGGGCTTTTTGTGTGACAGATATTAAGCATTCATCTAATAACTTTCTCCCTTAAAGGAAAAACCACTGGAGGATCTTTACTCAGTGAGAGAATCACAGCAAAGCCTCTCAGCTTTGTGTGTGGAATATTGCTGGGCTGCACTGGGACACGAGCTGGTGGCAAGGACTGCAGAGGCAGCTCTGACTGGGGGAAAACAACAGGGAATAATTAGGGTGGCTGCAGGTGCCACATGACAGCACAGAATCTGTCACAACATGCCCTGGACTCAGTTGCATTTTCAGGTGCATGAAAGCTGCTGATGCCACCTGTGACCGTGTCACAGGGGTCTTAGGATGAGGGAAGAGATGAGGATCTGACTCCATGGTTCAGAAGGCTTGATTTATTATTTTATGATATATATTATATTAAAACTATAGTAAAGGAATAGAAGAAAGGATTTCATCTGAAGGCCAGCTAAGAATAGAAAAAGAAAGAATGATAACAAAAGCTTGTGTCTCGGACAGAGAGTCCAAGCCAGCTGGGCTGTGATTGGCCATTAATTAGAAACAACCACATGAGACCAATCCCAGATGCACCTGTTGCATCCCACAGCAGCAGATAACCATTGGTTACATTTTGTTCCTGAGGCCTCTCAGCTTCTCAGGAGGAAAAATCCTAGGGAAAGGATTTTTCAGAAAATATCATGGCTACAGCCAGCCTCATGTCACTGGACATGTCTGCAGTGCCCCAAAAGGTGCTAAGCCTTGGTGACACCAGAATGGGCCTGATTAGGGTGCACAAATGGAGTGGAGAGACAGAATCCCAGGTAGCCCTGTGCTAAGAGAAGGGGGTGCTGAGTTCTGGGGGGTCTCCCTGCACGGAGGTGCCACTCCCTGCACTCACCTGGATGGCTCCGAGGTTCTCGATCAGCTGCTCGGGGTTGGAGGATCCCAGGAGGACAGAGCTCACCCCCTCATTCCGCAGGCACCATGCTGGGAACAAAGGCACAAGGTGGTCAGGACACAGGGGGGCTGACAGGGCCTTGCTCCAGCCCCTGGTGTTTGACAGAGCCTCTGTCTCTGCTTGGCAACAATCCCATTCTTTGTCTCAGCTTTGCTCCTCCGGCACTACCCGGGGGAAGATGCACAGATCAAATATCAAATCCCACAGATCTTCCAGATTCCTGAGCCTGCTCCCTGCCCCAGCACTTCTCCTGGCTGTGGGGTTTGGATTTTCCCCATCACAAGGATTCATTGCAGGGATGTTGAACCAGGGACCACCTTTCTGACAGACATGTGGTATTTTCCAGCCTCAGCTCTCAGCAACATAGAGATAATTATTAGGAAAATAACCTCAGATCTCATTTTGAACAGTATTCTCGTGTCTGCCAGCCCAGCACCACAAAGGTGATGGCTTCATGGGGGGAGGGATGTCCAGGAGAACAGGGAGGTGGGACCCCTGGGGATGCCCAGGACACTCTGTCCCTGTCAGTCACAGCCTGGTGCTGCTGTCAGAAACAATCCTGTTTTCATTCATTGCTGCCCAGAGAAGCTGTGGCTGCCCCTGGATCCCTGGGAGTGTCCCAGGCCAGGCTGGGCAGGTTTGAAGCAACCTGGGCTAGTGGAAGGCGTCCTTGTCCATGGCAAGGGCAGGAACAAAATGGGCTTTAAGTTCCTTTCTACCCCAAACCACTGCAGGATCGTTAATTTTTTTACACATTTTAAACAACAAATACATCTCCAGCTGCAGACCCTGCCCAAAGCACGGTGGAAAGAGAGCACATTTTCTGTGTTAGCCTTTGGCAGCTGTGAGGCACCCACCAACAGCCAGCTGGGGCAGCGTGCAGCCCAGGCGCTCGGCGATGGGGGACAGGTCCTTCAGCTTCCCCTGCTGCTTCCTGCCCTCCTCGCTGATGATCTTCTCCTTCAGCCACTGGTAGCACTGCAGGGCAACCACAGCACATCAGGCTGTCAGCTTTCAGCCTCCAAAGTGGGGAGTTTAAGGCGATTTGTAATTATAATCTATAAATATCTATAAATAGCAGTACTTGCAAAGCCACGTCCAGCCCAGAAGGTCGTGGAGGCTGAGTAACACAAAGCTGGGCTACCCAAAGCAATTAGAGCAGGACCAGAATGTCTCCTGTTGTCCTCAGCTCTCTGGCTTTATTCTCACTACAGAGCCTGGAACCTCCCCAGTTTTCTTTTTGGACCCCATAACCCCCAATAAGAATAAAATCAGGATAATTGTGGAGAAACCAAGTTGTGGTGACACCAGAATGCCAAAACCTGTTAGAGAGGGCAGCCCCCAGCAGCCCATGGGTGTTCAGTGGGCTCGCCCTTGGCCTGGGGGTCTCTGGAGGGATGCTGGGATCACTGGGGGGTTAGTGGGGGGCTGAGCACCCCCATGGCCCAGGCTGGTACCCAGGGAAATGATGTCCAAGCCTGCTGGACCTCCATGGTTCAGGGGGCTGCAAGTGGCAGCAGCTGCATCTGCTCAGGCTTGGACTCTGTGACCTTGGAGGTCCTTTCCAACCTTAAAATTCCAGGGTTAACATCAGTGAGGAGCCTGGAGCCCCACAGAGCCCCTGGCTTGTGCCTCCTCCTGGGTGATGTCCCTCAGTGCAGGGTGGGGACAGCAGCCCCCTGCAGCCCCCAGAGCTGCCCAAGCCCCCTGAGCTCCCTGCGTGGGGAGCCTGGGCTGGTTCTAACCCAGATTCTGCTGCTCTTTGGAGTGTGGTTGCCAGAGAAACCGAGCTGATCCATGCAAGCAGAGCCCTCCTTCTCACGAGGGAGCCCTTTCCCCTTTGTTGTTTTCCTGCCCTGACAAAAGCAGCACCACTCAAACGTGCCCCAGAAATACCTTGAGTGAAGCCCTTGAGCTTTCAGGGACCCCGTTGCCGTATTTCCCTGAGATGATCCCACAGGCCAGGGGAGACCACGTCATTGCTCCCACCCCTGCAGAGGGAACAGAAAAAGGGCTTTGAGGGGAGTGGGACAGTCAGAGCTGGAGCAAAAATACAGCTTTCCCTGAAAAACTAAACCAAGAGCAAACTGGTGGCAGCTTGTTTCTGTTGCCACGGGCAGCAACACTCAGCTGGTCCTGCAGGAATGTGCTGCTGATGCCCTGGAGGATTTATTTCACTTAATGGGCCACATGAATCTCAGAGAGCAAGGAGCAGCCAAGCCAATTAATACTTAATATGTTCATTAATGTACTTTAGTTATTAACAGATAATATTAAGCAATACTTCATCAGAGGCACAGTTAGCTGGTTTTTCTTTTGGGTCACTATTAGACAGAGGCTTGGCTTTGTCACTGGTCCCACCTGGAGGCCCAGGTCACCCTGCCCTCCATTTCTCCCTGGGAATGCCCAGCAGGCTCAGCCTCACCGATTTTGTGGTAGAGCTCTGGCAGCTGCACCTCCACCTTCTCCCTCTGGAACAGATGGTACTCGGCCTGCTCGCACACGGGGGGGATCATGTTGAACTGCCTGGCCACCGAGTAGGCTTCCTGCAGAGGGGAACCGGGGAGAACACCCTTCAGAAAACGGGAACGTCTGCAGGACACGCCAGGCCACGTTCTCCGAGGGTACAGGGGATGGCTGAGGCAAGGGGGACAGCAGGGCACTGCAATCCTGGCACCCCCTGGACTCACAGCCTGCTTTGGGACATCAGAGCCCATCTCGTTCCACCCCCTGCCATGGTGATATCAGACTGAAGGACTTGCCTTCAGTCAAACCAAAGTGACACAAACCCAAACAAACCACCCACCCCCCACACATCAGCCCATCTTCTAATCAGCACTGGGCTCATTCTGGGACAGACTTTTCAATGGTTTGAGGTGGAAAGCCTGGATGGAGTGGAACTCAGCATGCCCAGGGCTGCCATGCCACGACCTCCACACTCCTCACCACGAGCCCCATGACCCCCACAAACCCTTCACCATGACCTCTACACTCCACCATTGCCCACACACCCCTCACCATGATCTCCATGGCCCCCCATGATCTCCATGGCCCCCAGGCCCCTCACCATGATCTTAATGGTCCCAGGCCCCTCACCAGGATCTCCATGACCTCACCATGGCCCCCAGGCCCCTCACCATGATCTCCATGGCCCCGCCATGATCTCCAGGCCCCTCACCATGATCTCCATGGCCCCCAGGCCCCTCACAATGGCCCCCAGGCCCCTCACCATGATCTCCATGCCCCCAGGCCCCTCACCATGATCTGCATGGCCTCACCATGGCCCCCAGGCCCCTCACCATGATCTCCATGGCCCCGCCATGATCTCCATGGCCCCCAGGCCCCTCACCATGATCTTAATGGTCCCAGGCCCCTCACCATGATCTTAATGGTCCCAGGCCCCTCACCATGATCTCTTTGGCCCCCCCATGATCTCCATGGCCCTCAGTCCCCTCACCATGATCTCCATGGCCCCCAGGTCCCTCACAATGGCCCCCAGGCCCCTCACCATGATCTCCATGCCCCCCCATGATCTCTTTGGCCCCTCCATGATCTCCATGGCCCCCAGGCCCCTCACCATGATCTCCATGCCCCCCCCCCCATGATCTCCATGGCCCCCAGGCCCCTCACCACGATCTCCATGGCCTCACCATGATCTCTTTGGCCCCCCCATGATCTCCATGGCCTCACCATGATCTCTTTGGCCCCCCCATGATCTCCATGGCCCCCCCATGATCTCCATGGCCCCCAGGCCCCCTACCATGATCTCCATGGCCCCCCCCATGATCTCCATCATCCCCAGGCCCCTCACCAGGATCTCCATGGTCCCCCCATGATCTCCATGGCCCCCAGGCCCCTCACCATGATCTCCATGGCGCTCCAGCGGGACGTGCCCCAGTACATGGCCATGCCCTGGTTGATCACGTGTGTCATTGCCCGCACAATTTCTGAAGGAGGGCAAAAAAAGGAGCGTGAGAAATTCCCAGAGGCCACATTTCCACCAAACCCACTCCCAAACACCCCACGCTGACAGCCCTGAGCCCTGAGCACGCTCCTGCTGTGCTCTCCTGCCCAGGTGTGGCTGGCAAAGCATTTTCAGTGCAAACATCGAGACACTGACCCTGCAGCTGGGCAAGAACTGCTTTTCCCTCCTGGCTCCTGCCTACCTTAGGACATTTGCTCCGAAACAGAACACAAGAGGGCAGCACAGCGGAAAAATAAACTTCAAAATAAATTCCTTTTTATTTTTTTAAATTTGCTTCCTGAAAGCACATGTCTGGGTCTGCCTCTTTTCACCAGGGCCAAAGCTGCAAGAATGGATGATTGAACCCGACTCCCCAAGGGCCCTGTCACCCCCAGGTGTCACCTCTGCAGCACAGCCAAGCCCTGGTCCCCATTGCTGTTCCCTGGGATTTGGAAGCTTGCAAGGCCACACACACCTGGACGGGATCTTGGATTTCACCCCTCAGACCTCCCTGCCTGCCTGGGGGTGACAAAAACCTCATGGACTTTAGTTTAAAGGAATCCCAGACTGGTTTGGGTTGGAGGGGATGCTAAAACTCATCCAGTGCCACCCCTGCCATGGCAGGGACACCTCCCACTGCCCCAGGTGCTCCAAACCCCAATGTCCAGCCTGGCCTTGGGCACTGCCAGGGCTCCAGGGGCAGCCACAGCTGCTCTGGCCATTCCCTGTGCCAGGGATTTCCTGATCTTACAGGGAGGAATTCATTCCCAGTATTCCATCCATCCCTGCCCTGTGTCACAGTCCCCAGGAGCAGCCAGAGCCCTCCTCGACCTTCCACCTGACCAGGGCTCCAGAATTCAATTATGAGCAATTTCAAGCTGCTCTATCTGAATATTTAATTTAAAATTGTTTTTCATTTCCTACCACCATCAGCCTAATCCTGTAAGTGATCCTTCCTTCCCTCCCTCCCTCCCTCCCTCCCTCCTCAGCAGCTTCTCCCTGGGTTTAGTTTTCTATTTTTGCCCCGCCACCATTTCGGAGTTTTGGAAAACATTTCGTCACACGCCTCTTACACATCTCAGCCTGGGGTTGTTTTCACTTCTCCAGCCTCTACTCCTTTCAAAAGAAACCCCAAAGTCAACTCAGAAAATGTATATAAATATATATATACATATATATCTCCTTGTTGAGAGAGCCAGGGGACAGCAACGGGATCTGGGAAGGGCACAGGCCCAGATCTCTTGTCTTGTCAGCTGGATCCCAAATGGCAGCACTTAAGAACGGGAGTAATTGTTTTTTTAAATATAAATCAATGCTTCAAATCCCAACAGCAGCCCCTGGCACCATAACAATAATGACTCTGAGGTGGGTTAAAGTTCCCTGGTTGGAACGTTGTCACCTTCCCTCCCTGCGTGCCAGGCTGGGCACCTGGCTCTGTGACACTGGGGACACACCAGGGACCCTCCTCTCCAGCTGCCCTGCTGGAAGAGCCCCTTGGGATGAAGAACAAGCCCTGCTTGCCCAGCTGGGGGATGAGATCTTCATCCCAAGGCACAGAGCACACAGGAATTGTGGAGAGGACAGATCCATCCCACCAGCTGGCCCCAGGTCCCTGATCCAGGGGCTGGGCTGGCAGAGGCTGGCAGAGGGTGGCAGGGACACTCACACACGGCTGAGCCAGCCCCAGGGAGGGTGGGCAGCCCTCAGCCCCAGCCTGGCTCTGGGGCACAGGGGGCACAGCCAGACCCACGTGCCACGAGCTGCCCAAGGTGCTCATCTCCAGCTGCTCCCTCCTCCAACACTCACTGCTTTTACAAAAGAAAACTATTTTAATTTGCTCAGGGACCTTTAAGAACATGAAATGCATTTGGGGGGTTTAGGTTAAGCAGCTTTGCCAGGTGCCCTGAGGCCCGAGTGACTGCCAGCACAGCAATCCCCATGGATGCTCATCTGCTCCTTCCCCAGGGCAGGAGCAGAGCCTGGGCAGCCTGGGGAGAGGGATCTGCTCTGGCTGGGGTCACAGAAGGATCTGTGGAAGCAGCAAGCAGGGAAAACAAACAGGACATTCAGGTTTTGGTTTGGTTGTGCCCCCTGCTCAGGCTGCTCCAGCCTGACCCACAGGTGCTGCCATGAGTAGGGAACACTTCAAGGTCACCTCCTCCTTCAGGAGGGGCTGCCCCACCCCTGGCAGCGCCCAAGGCCAGGCTGGGCAGGGCTTGGAGCAGCCTGGGACAGCGGCAGGCAGTGGGATGAGCTCCAAGGTGCCTTGCATGGCTCCCTGTGGGAGAAGCTGAGGCGTGTGTGGTGCTGAGCAGGATGGAGTGGCTCAGCAAGCAGCGCTGACAGATGGCCCAGCAGATGCTGTGGGATGGAAGTGCCTTAGTGGGTGATCCATAAAAAAGGCAGGAAGAAGATGGGAAGTATTTCCAGCATGCCATTCATAAGAGACATGTCCTTTTTTTCACCCTGCTCCAGCCTCAGCCAGTGCCACAGTCTGTGCCTGGTGCCAGGGCTGGCACTGGGGTGTGGGATCAGCTGTGCCCTGGGCAGGGGAGCCCCTCCTCGCTGCTCAGTGACAGCAGAGTGAGCACAGAGGGCACACCTCCCTGCCAGACACAGCACAGAGCTGCCCTGACCTCAGCAGCTCCTGAGATCCCAGGCTGGTCCCTGACCCGCACTGGGGGCACCCTGGGGCACCCTGGGTGGCACAGCCCCACATCCAGCAAGGTGCCAGCACTCCTGGCACGGAGCTCCAGCTCTGTTTGATTGCCATGGACCACCCACCACAGCTCCTGTGGCACCTGCCACGGACCATGCCTTGAATCCACACTCAAATCCTCTTT
Source organism: Calcarius lapponicus (assembly GCA_039654755.1). Classification (NCBI taxonomy): domain Eukaryota; kingdom Metazoa; phylum Chordata; class Aves; order Passeriformes; family Fringillidae; genus Calcarius; species Calcarius lapponicus. Next base: position 1,150,754 of record CM077472.1, on the reverse strand, counting down.
GCCTGAAGGAACTGGGGAAAGGAAATGCTCCATTGAAGCCACTCCTGGGAGAGAAAGGAAACTTTTATTTCCTTCTAAAAAATAAAAATTCATGTCTGGCAGGGTAAACATAGAAACCCTAAATATCTTGGGAGGGATCTCAAAGGACACCTAATTCCAACCCCCTGCCATGGGCAGGGACACCTTCCATGGACCTGCCTACCAAAAGGAGAAATTCCACATGTAAACTGCCCCACCTGAACAACTGGTTACAAATTGCCTTTCCTGCCCTCCTCGGTGCCAGCCCTGAGGCCAGGACCAGGCACTGAAGGTGAACCCCTTCCAGTGCAGCTCCCACCAACCTTCCATGGGGGTGTTGTTGTCCGGCCGGTTGGCAAAGACCACGTCCACATATTCCAGCTGCAGCCTCTGGAGAGAAGCCTTCAGCCCTGGGCATGGGAGAGCAGAGACAAGGACAGCCAGGGTCAGAGGGAGGCAGGGAACAGGGCCAGAATGGGATCAAGCACAGCTGGCTCTATTTAAATACATGTATTTTTACATAGACACACATTTCTATAGATACACACGGTTAGGATGTCAGAGGGATGCTGAATGATGCTGTCCCAGTCCCTGCAGCCATCTGAAGAGGAAAGCACCAGTCTGGCCATACACAGAGCCCCTCCTTCCCCAGAATGTGCTTTGGTTCAGAGCTCCAGGATTTGTGCTGAGCAGCCCTGGTTGCAGAGCTGTCCCTGTCAGCCTGGCAGTGCACTGCCAGGGACTCTCAGTGCCCTGCAGGGAATTCAGTCTGAATTGTGTCACAGAGCCTCTCCTGCTCCAGCCCCAGCTCCTGAGGCCAGGGGCCAGCCCAGGGGTGCAGCCCCAGGGGGCAGGGGGTGGCCCTGGGGTGGGCTGGTGCCCCTGGCCATGGGGAGCAGGTAAAGCAGCAGGGAACAGGTAAAGCATCCACCTGCCAGGTGAGCTGTGCTCTCCCACACTGCAGGGACTTTGGCACAGCCAGCCCCAGCCCTTCGCAGCTCAGTCCATAAATGTCCAGGTTTTCAGAGCCTTCCTGTGAGGATCTGATGGGAGATGGCATCAAACCCCTGCAGATGTATTTATATATCCATGTATGAGTGTATGAGAGAGGGCGAGCAGAGGATGGGCATTTTACCCAGCTCAAAATTCAGCAAACATTTCCAGCCTGCTCTATTTTGACTCATTCTTCATGAACATTCATAAAAACATTTTGTTCTTGGGAAGATTTGTAGAAAATAACTGTTCAAAATCCTCTTCTCTCTCTCACGCACACAGATATATATAAATATATATATATAAAAATATAAAATATCTCTCATTGACCTTAACGTTGTTTGCTGGGTGTTCTGTGAAATTATTCCAACTCTTGCCAGTGCTTTTCTGTCATTTCATGAAGCAGCTCCACAAGAAATGGAAAAAGGATGGGTCTGGAGTGCCTGTGACACATCTGCCACCTCCCTGAGCTCCTTCAGTGCCACCGCCTCGCTGAAGCTTTATTCAGATGAAAATCCAACAAAATGTTGCTACAAGAAAAGCTTTCTCCAGCATTACCTTACAGGGAAAGTCCCAGGATCCTGATGTGCCTAGATCCTGCAAACACTCCAAGATCAAACCCTGCAGGGCAATCCTGGATAGAACTTGCCAGCAGCAGGAAGGAGGAGGATGGAGGGAGCCAAAGCTGCACCCCAGGGAGGGGCTGCTGACCCCCACCCATCCCACCTGAGCTGGGCACTGCCCTGGGGATCCCATTCCCACAGAAAGGAGGAGCTGTGCCCAGAGGATCCCATCCCTGAGCCCCCAGCAGCAGGATCTGCACATCCCCTGCGGGCAGGAGGCACAAACGGGGCACACAGCAAAGCAGCTGGGGCACAAATCCTCCCCTGGGGCTGGCACTGCCCGGCTGGCGGCTGGCACTGCCCTGCAATCCCCCTCCACAGCATTGCCCTGCCCAGGGGCTGCAGGATGCTCCTGCTCCAGAGCCCGGGCTGGCCCCTCTCACAGGGACAAGGTCACAGGGGAGGGGCACTGCTGATCCTGGATGTGACCCTCAGTTCCCAGGCACGGCTCTGCTCCTGGCACTGCCCTCCCTGAGCTGGGAGTTGAGCCTGAGCCGAGCCCTGCAGAGCCAGCTCTGGGTCCAGCCCAGGCAGACACAGCCAAGGCTTTGCTGGGGACAAACAGAACACTGAGTCCCTTCTGTCCCCTCTCCTGCAGGGACACGGCCACAGGGACAAGGCAGAGCAGCAGGGAAGGGGAGGGAGCAGGGATTGAGGTCAGGAACCCCAGGATGGGAGCAGGGATTGGGGTCAGGAACCCCAGGATGGGATGGGGAGCAGGGATTGGGGTCAGGAACCCCAGGATGGGATGGGGAGCAGGGATTGGGGTCAGGAACCCCAGGATGGGAGGGGAGCAGGGACTGGGGTCAGGAACACCAGGATGGGATGGGGAGCAGGGATTGGGGTCAGGAACCCCAGGATGGGAGCAGGGATTGGGGTCAGGAACCCCAGGATGGGATGGGGAGCAGGGATTGGGGTCAGGAACCCCAGGATGGGAGCAGGGATTGGGGTCAGGAACCCCAGGATGGGATGGGGAGCAGGGATTGGGGTCAGGAACCCCAGGATGGGAGCAGGGATTGGGGTCAGGAACCCCAGGATGGGATGGGGAGCAGGGATTGGGGTCAGGAACCCCAGGATGGGATGGGGAGCAGGGATTGGGGTCAGGAACCCCAGGATGGGATGGAGCCAGGTGAGGGAATGGGCAGCAGGACGGAGCCCTTGAGGAGCAGCAGCACCAGGAGCAGAGCTCAGCTGGGGCCTGGCAGCCCTCCAGAGGCTGTTTCTGCAGGCTGACATCATGCCACATCCTCATCCTCATCCCTCCCAGCTCCACAGGCAGCACAGGCACCCCTGGCCATGTCTGGCCCCACAGGGAAGGGCTGGGGTGTGCAGAGAGCTCCCCAAACCCAGCAGACCCCAGGGAATGAGGGGGCTGCCAGTGCAATCCATTTGCTGACACTTTTTGAGGGGAGCCAAAACAATCCTTGGGTGCATTTTGGGATGAGTTTGGGCACTGCCCTGCATGGGACTGGCACGGGGGCAGTGGGATCAAACAGCCCCAGCCCATGGGAGAGCACTGGGATGCAGCAGGACAGAGCCCAGCAGGGCAGCCCCAGCCCCTGGCCCAGCCCAGCCCAGGTACCTTCAATGATGTGTTTCCTGGAAAGGCCTCGCTCCGTCTCTGCTCTGCAAGGGAAGAACAGCAACAGCTGGCAGAGGTGCCAAGAGCCCAGGAGCACTGAGCTGTGTTCTGGTTTAAACACCCCCAAAGCAACCCCTGACTGGTTGGGCTGGGAGGGACCTTAAATCCCACCCAGTGTCACCCCAGCCATGGCAGGGACACCTCCCACTGTCCCAGGTGCTCCAAACCCCCATGTCCAGCCTGGCCTTGGGCACTGCCAGGGATCCAGGGGCAGCCCCAGCTGCTCTGGGAATCCCATCCCAGCCAGGAATTCCCAATCTCCCATCCATCCCTGCCCTCTGGCACTGGGAGCCATTCCCTGGCTCCTGTCCCTCCATCCCTTGTCCCCAGTCCCTCTGCAGCTCTCCTGGAGCCCCTTCAGGCTCTGAGCTCTCCCTGGAGCTTCTCCTCTCCAGGTGAGAAACTCCAACTCCTTAAAACACTTGGCAAAATAAACAGAAATGCAATGGCAGCAGCAAAGCCCCCCAGGTGCCATTAACCTCCCCTGGCTGCAGGGCTGGGGCAGCAAACAACAAAGGACAAGTGACTGTCACACTTACTTGCCACCCCAGTACAGCTTTGTGGTTATCACCAAACTGGACCTCCTGCAAAAAAGAACAGGAAAATAATTTTTAAAAACTCCAATAATATAATAATAACATAATAATAATAACAAAGCAGATGCTGCCCATCACCAACTCGTAAAACCTGGGAGCAGGGTTTCTGCTGGGGATGCTCAAATCAGCTGTGAAACGTTGAGGACACTGACTCCAGTGTTGGTTTGGGGGGAATTCCCTGCAAATGGAACTCTGGCAGCCAGGGAGAGCCCAGGAATTGCCAGGTGCCCAGGGAATGGCACCACTGTGCTCAGGGCATTGCCCCTCTCCAGTGGGGTGAGCAGCACAGGGGAGCTGAGCTTCAGCTCCTTCAGAAGATGGAAAGTGAAATATCCTGCAGGTGTTTTGGTAAGATATGCCCATAAATAGTCAGGGCACGAGGAAATTGAATGAAGTCAGGGGAAGTTTGGGTTGGACAGTGGGATAGAAACCAAAGGTAATCCAAATGGGGTGACCAGAACCCCCAGACATTTGCAATCACTGAGCAAGCAGCAGGCAGCCCTCTCTCCAGGGGCTGCAGTGCTGCTCCCCCTGCCATCCTGCCCCGTGCCTCTCACTACCAGGCAGCACTCCCAGAGCTGTTCAGCTCCCGTGTGAGACATCTGAATTAATCTGGAAACGCTACATGATATTAAATCAAAGATTTATCATCCTCCAGCTACCTTGCTGCATAACCAGACACGTACAACACAATTTCCCCAGCTTTTATTGGACTTCATTTTATTTCCTCCACATCACCCAGAGTATTTCTTACCAAGGAATCACTCACCCCCCAATCCCCTAGGCTGGGTTTGGAGAGAGCCCTGCTAGACCCCCCTCCAGCTGAACCTGCCTAGGACACACACACACACACAGGGAGGACTTTGAAGATTATGCAAATCCCTTAAAACCCACAACATATGCTAATGTGCATCCTTTAAACCAGGAGTCAGCTCCTCCCGGGCCGGCACAGCTCTGCATCCCTTATCCCAGCAGGGATGAGGTGCCACAGCCAGCCTCCCAGCCGGGAGGGCACCCCAGCCCCGAGGGTGTGGGACACCCCAAATCCCAGGGGAGCCCCTTCCCTGGCCGCTCCTGCGGGACCAGGGCACCCACCGGCTGCTGGGACAGCACCACCCAACAAGGGAAATTCCCCAGATCAGAGGGAGTGCCATACTGTACCTCCAGCCCTTCTTCTTCAGGATGTTGCCCAGGATCACCTCGGCCCTGCGCAGGAAGAGCCGGCGTGAGGGGGACAGGGGATGCCCAGTGCCCCCAGCCGGCCTGGTGCAGCTGCCCCTGCCCTCCCCTGGTGACAGTGACCCCCAGGTGGGACAGATCCATCCCTCCAAGAGCCTCTTGTCCCCCAGTGCCCCTTCCCACACGCCCTGGTGCCTGAGCCTGTCCCTCTGCAGGACGCGCTGTCCCAGCCCAGCTGGGAGCCCTGTCGGTCACCCCAGCTCCATTGAGCATGGGTGACATCCCCCCCACCCCACGGGTGGTGTCCCCCACCCCACAGTGGCTCTGAGAGCGACCAGAGGGGCTCCCCCGGGATCCCTGCCTGGAGCTGCCACAGCCCCAGCCGCCCAGCGCCACTGAGATCCACACTCCCGTTTGGTCAGGGTGTTTCTCTCCCTGTGCCAGCACCAGCGGTGCACTCCAGCCTTTGCTGGCTACAAGAGGCGTCGGGTTAATTGTCTGGGTTTATTTGATGGGCACCCCAAACACAAAGGTTCTCCTGTCCCACTCAGGGACAAAGAGGCTTTCCAAGCACGCCCAGAGCCCAGCCCATCATGGGGGGAGCAGAGAGCCCAGGGAAGGCAGAAACAGCTCTGCCAGTCCTTCTGGGCACACCCTGCCCAGGTGTGGCTGTGTCCCAGCCCTGCCCAGGTGTGGCTGTGCCCCAGCCCTGCCCAGGTGTGGCTGTGCCCCAGCCCTGCCCAGGTGTGGCTCTGCCCCAGCCCTGCCCAGCCCTGCCCAGGTGTGGCTCTGCCCCAGCCCCTCCAGGCACACCCTGCCCAGGTGTGGCTCTGTCCCAGCCCTGCCCAGGTGTGGCTGTGCCCCAGCCCTGCCCAGGTGTGGCTCTGTCCCAGCCCTGCCCAGGTGTGGCTCTGTCCCAGCCCTGCCCAGGTGTGGCTCTGCCCCAGCCCTGCCCAGCCCTGCCCAGGTGTGGCTGTGCCCCAGCCCTGCCCAGGTGTGGCTCTGTCCCAGCCCTGCCCAGCCCTGCCCAGGTGTGGCTCTGTCCCAGCCCTGCCCAGCCCTGCCCAGGTGTGGCTGTGCCCCAGCCCTGCCCAGGTGTGGCTCTGTCCCAGCCCTGTCCAGGTGTGGCTGTGCCCAGGTGCGGCTGTGTCCCAGCCCTGCCCAGGTGTGGCTCTGCCCCAGCCCTGCCCAGGTGTGGCTGTGCCCCAGCCCTGCCCAGGCACACCCTGCCCAGGTGTGGCTCTGCCCCAGCCCCTCTGGGCACACCCTGCCCAGGTGTGGCTCTGCCCCAGCCCCTCTGGGCACACCCTGCCCAGGTGTGGCTCTGCCCCAGCCCCTCTGGGCACACCCTGCCCAGGTGTGGCTCTGTCCCAGCCCTGCCCAGGTGTGGCTGTACCCAAGTGTGGCTGTGTCCCAGCCCTGCCCAGGCACACGCTGCCCCCGCACTCACTTGCCGGCCGCGTACACCTCGGCCGTGTCGAAGAGGTTCACGCCGCTCTCGTAGGCGATGGTCATCAGCTGCTCGGCCACCTGGGGAGACACGGGGGGGACAGCAGGTGACACCACAGCCGGCAGGGAAACCCCCGGAGCGGGACGAGCCGGGCTCAGCACAGCCCCTGCCCAGGGAGGGACCCCAAAACACGGATTGACACCAACTCCCCCCCAGCCAGCCCCGCAGGAACAGGAACTCCTCTCCTCTCGCAGGAGCTCCCCATCAGGAAGGCAGCCAGGAATTTAACAGGGCTACAGGAGATGCCCTGCAGCTCTGCAGGGTTTAACACAGAATGGAGGGGTTAATACTCCTCTGGCTGCCTGCCAGCATTCCTGCAGCTCCCCAGAGATGCCGCGGGGTGGGGAAATGCCTGAAGGGCATTTGTGGGGCCCAGAGGAGTCCTGGGGGGATGAAGGCTCAGGCTCAGCACCCCGAGGAGAGCAGCCCCAAGGACACGGCTGTGCTTCTGTCCCCCTTTTCCATGGAATTATGGTGAGCAAGGGGGGAGGGAGGACCAGATTGCAAAGTGGACATCAAAACTGGCCTCGACTGACCATCACCTGGCTGGTCATCATCCTGCAGTGCCATGAGATGGGATCAAAGATGGGGATCCAGGGGACCAAAACTCGGGGGATCCACCACGCCCAAAGCCGGGGATCCACAGGATCAAAGCCAAGGATCTATCAAAACTGGGGGATCCATGGGATCAACGACAGGGAATCCACCAGGACCAAAGACAGGGATCCACTGGGACCAAAGCTGGGGGATCCATGGGATCAACGACAGGGATCTACAGGGATCAAAGCTAGGGAATCCATGGGATCAAAGCCAGGGGAGCCACCAGGATCAAAGCTGGGGGATCCACCAGGACCAAAGACGGATCTGCTGGGACCAAAGCTGGGGAATCCATGGGATCAAAGCCAGGGGAGCCACCAGGACCAAAGCCAGAGGAATCCACAGGATCAGAGCCAGGGATCCACTGGGACCAAAGCCGGGGGAGCCAGAAGAAGCAGTGACACCATGACAGATGAAGCGAATTTAAAGGAAAATCCCTTGGGATGGAGGCTCCTGGGCTCTTTCCTCACGCCAGAGCTGTTCTGGGGTTGTTCCACCCCCGGGGCCAGGCAGCTGCTGTCCCTGGGGCGCTCACATCTGTGACACCTGGGCTGCAGAGGAGCCCACGTGCAGCCCAGGGCCCCGGGGCTGATTCCCTGCATCAGGAGCCATCTGCTCCAGGGAAAAGCACGGAGCAAAGCCGAGCTCGTTTTCAGTTGTTTCAGCTTATTATGTCAAAAATAAATCACCTTTGCGAGGCCAGCCACCACTGTATGTAGGACTGTTGCCTGTTATGTCCGCACACAAAAATAGTTCCCAAATCCACTGCAGGAGCCCAGGGGAAGGAGGGGACATTGCTGGGGACAGCACAGGACAGGAGATGGCCCTGAGGGGTGGATGGGGCTTGTGAGAGTCCATCTCTGGCAATGTCAGGCTCATCGGGGGTTGTGGCAGAGCTCTGTGCAGTGACTCCCTGCTGTCTCTGTGCAGGAAGGCTCCAGGAGCCACAATTTCTTTTAAAAATGAAATTAAAACCCCCCCAGAGTATGGTTTGTTCCATGCACTCACCTCATCTGAGATCTGACCTCCAAAAGTCACCCAGGTCCCTGGAAAAAGCAAAATCATCTGTTACTACAGGAGGGTTTCGACATCAAAAATGAGATTTCACCAGAATTCCCTTAGGGATTAAATGGGTTTTAGATGGGGTGAGCTGGCTCAGGGGGTGGTGCAGCCCCAAGAGAGCTCCTGCAGCCAGGCAGGACAGGGCACCTGCTCCCAGCACAGGCAGCTGCCCAGGACAGCACCCAGGGGATGCTGTGGTGCCAAAATACAGAGCTGGATTCAAATCATGGGATGGTTTGGGTTTGAAGGGACCTTAAATCCCATCCAGTGCCACCCCTGCCATGGCAGGGACACCTTCCACTGTCCCAGGCTGCTCCCAGCCCTGTCCAGCCTGGCCTGGGACCCTTCCAGGCCCTGAAAGCTGAAGCTCTTTCCAAATCAAAAATCATTTTCCAAAGCTACAATTTGACAAATTGGAAAAAATCCGTGATGCTGCCACAACACATCATTTGGGGAATGAAACTCTCCTTAAATATGTACTTCAGCATTTAGCATCCTGAAAGTCAAAATTAGAATTTAAAAAAAAAAAAAAAAGACATAAAAAAAGAGAAATATTTCTTCTGACAGGAAAGATTTCCAACCCACAGTGACTTTTCCCTGGGAGATTTTCCATGAAGCCAATGTCCAGTGCCGGCCCAGCCCAAGGGCACTGCCTTCCCTAGGCTGGCTCCTAAAGCTGCTGCACTTTAGGCTCAGTTGCTGACTCTTTAGGCTCAGTTGCAGACTATTATTAGGACAACTTGGAGCATTATCTCTTTATGATCATTGATTAATTAAAAAAAAAACTTTAAAAACCCCATGTGGTGGAAGCAGCGTGTGGATTTAACCAGCTCATAAATCAATTTGGGTTGGAAGGGACCTTTAAAAGTCAGCTGGTCCAACCCCAAGGGATTCCCACAGGACGATGATTTCTGTATCTAGATTTTGCATGCACGTATTTATTTTAGGAGTACAGATCTCCTCAGGCAGTGGGCTGAGGCGGCAGGGAGCTGGGCAGGCAGCAGGGCACACACCGCTCTGCCCCGGGCTCAGCAGGGCTGTGCCACCCCCGGGCCTCCTGCCAGCCTGGCCCAATGTCCCCTGAGCCCAGCACGGCCCCTCCTCACTCTGCAGAGCCCCACAGAAACCCAGATGCCAAATTCAGCCATTCCCTGCATGGATGGATGGGTGGATGGATGGATGGGTGGATGGGTGGATGGATGGGTGGATGGATGGATGGATGGATGGATGGATGGATGGATGGATGGATGGATGGATGGATGGATGGATGGACGGGGCAGAGCTCGCGTGGCTCTCCCAACTCCCCAGAACAGAAAGCTGTGACTGACAGAGGGGCTCAGCTCCCAGCTGGGAAACCTGTGGGAATCCATAGAATCAGAGGATTTTAGGAAGATTGTAAAAAAGACCCAGATACAGCAGAATAGTGAAGTGCTAGGACAGCAGAAAACAATATGTAAGCGGCAGAGAAGACATGAAGAATAGAACAATAGAGCTGTGTGGTTTGGCTTTCTAAGTTGCAAAAAGTTTATTTTAGCAGATATTTAGAAGGTCAAGTATGAAGAGGGCTCTGTGCTTTGTCTCTTATGAACGAGCCATTGTGTTTGAGAATAAGCCACCATTGTTTTAACCAAAGCTACGTGTGCTTAAGGTAATTACATAGAACTACTGTCAGTGTGCTTTTGCTTTATGTAATTGGCTGAGATAGCCTTATGGTATAGTACAACATTAAGTTTCTTTAGCCTGCTGCCTGACCAGCGAGCTGTTAGCATCTCTCCATTGTCATAACCATGGAATGAGACTGATGCTGAAAATAAAAAGCTCAAGACGCTGATCACAGCGAGCCCGTCCCGTTTGTGTCTGTGCATAAACTGCCAGTGCACAGAACCCAGTGAGATTTCCCCAGCCCTGGAGGTGTCCCAGGCCAGGCTGGGCAGCAGCCTGGGGCAGTGGGAGCTGTCCCTGCCAGGGCAGGGTGGCACGGGGGGACCAATCCATCCCACCCCATCTGTGAGGCAGGGATGGGACAGGACAGGGACTGCAGGGCCAGGGCTGAGCTCCGATGCTGCCAAGGGGCAGGAATTGCAGCTTCCCTGCCTGCCTGCGCTTGAAAAGATGCAAAAGCTGCTCCCAGACCCTCATCAAAGAGAGAGGGGGTCCCTGGGTGCCGGGACGTGAGCCCTGAGCTGGGGTGGAAGGGCTGGGCAGCTTTGATCAGCCCTGCTCAGAACACAGCCCCTCATCATCCCTGGCAGCAGGAGCTCGCTCTCTTTCCCTCAGAAAAAGGCCAATCTGAATTTTTTAATACGTCAGGTTCCTCTCAGTGCAAATAAAGCTATTTAAAGATGCACAAAGTGTGAGTTCAAACTGCAACTCCTGACTTCCTGCAGAACAACCCGAGCTGGAAAAGCCAAGTTTGCCACAGATCGGAGATGAAATGGAAACTAAACAAATGAGCAAAGAGCACACATTTTCTGGCTAATTTTGTATTTTCTCTAGCTCTATAAGGACAACAATAATGGGACAGGAGTACCCCTGCTGCACCTTGCTGGCTACAGAGCTCAGGAAAGGTATTTTCTCTGATTATTGGAGTTTAAATGCTCTGGTTCTGCACAACAAAGATAAAACTGAAACCTGTTTTCATTTTATCTTTAAGCTTCTTCATGCAGATAAAAAAAAAATAACCAAATGAAGCCTGATTTCCATGTTAAAGCTTCAGAGGTGTTATTTTTACAGGAATACATTAAAATGTGTTTGTACTAAAAAAAATGGGTTGAGACTGTTTATCTCAAAGTGATTTTTTCCCTTTTGCATAAGCAGCACACAGGTGCACAGGTGAGAAGGAAGAGGATTATTCATCCTCCCCACAGAGCTGCACATCCTCTCAAAATTCACCCTGTGACACAAAGCACATCCCACTGAGTGACAATGTGCTCGGGGCCTGGGGCACAGGGAGAGCTCCAATCACAACAACAGGCACCTGAAAGCTCCTGAAATGCGAGGAATAAACGTCTGTGCTGCTGGACAGCCCTGCCTGAGCTCCCAGGCCCCAGCTGGGCACAGCAGCGCCAGCAGGAGCACACGGGTGGGGATTCCAGGGGGGTTTTCCCCATTATTATCACAGAAACCAGGCAGGGATGTGAGTTTGGGCTCAGCAGGGTGGGCTGCAAAGCACCAGGTGTGGCTGGGCAAGGGAAGGGCTCTGCTTCAGGAGCAGGGAAGGCACCCCCATCCAGGCAGAGGCACTGCGTGGCACAGGCTGCTCCCCTCCCTCTGCAAATTAAAAAAGGCAAAAAAAAAAAAACCCACAAGGAGCATTTGGCATTTCAAACAACAGCCAAGGATGATTCACAACCTCAGCCAACACACTCGTTTGGGAAGAAAAATATACTGGAGAAAGACATACATTTTTTTAAATTGCTCCTTTCCCCTGTCCAAGTGACTGCCTCTCTCTCACCCAGCTGAGCTCATGGTTTGGAAAGGCATCCCCTGCCCCAGGGCTCGGGACAGACAGACTTCCACCACTGCCCCTCGCCCATCACCTTCCTCCCTCCTGCCCTGAAAGGTTTTCCAAGTGAATTTCCTCACCTCCAAGGGGAATTCCTGCACAAGGCCCAGCCCTGGCTCCCAGTGCAGCCCAGCAGGGCGCAGTGCCAGAGCAGAGCCCAGCTGAGCAGTGTCACAGCCCCAGTGTCACAGCCCCAGTGTCACCTGTGCAGGGCAGGGCTGAGCCCCAGCCCCTGCTGCTGCTGGCAGGGACAGTGCCCGTGCCAAACCTCAGCCCAGAGCAAGGCCAAGGGCACAGCAGCACCTGCCTGCCCCTCTGGGCTCACCAAACCCAATTCTGCAGCCAGCTGACACCTTCTGTCCATGGGAATGGGGACTGCACCTGCCCCTCTGGGCTCACCAAACCCAACTCTGCAGCCAGCTGACACCTTCTGTCCATGGGACTGGATGGCAGCTTTGTGCTGCTCCTCTCCCTGCAGTCAGGGCCCATCACCTCTCTGGAGGTCAAGGATTTCTCAAAACCAGCAGGAGCTCACAGGCAGGGTCTGAGCTGCACAGGTGAAAAATGTGACCTGGCTTTCCCTGGAATCACAAGCACATTTTGGATCCAGCACTGAGCAAAGAGCCTGGCAGCAGCCCAGGCCAGGCTGGCAGGTCCCTGAAAGGCTCACCTGGAGCAAACTCACCCAGGCAGGAGGGCAAAGCTCAGCCCAAGCTCACCCAGGCAGGAGGGCAAAGCTCAGCCCAAGCTCACCCAGGCAGGAGGGCAAAGCTCAGCCCAAGCTCACCCAGGCAGGAGGGCAAAGCTCAGCCCAGGCAGGAGCAGGGCCCAGCTCTGGGGTGTTCCCAGGGAAGCTCAGCCTGGCTGAGCAGCCCCAGCCCCACGGGAGCTCAGTGCCCCAGCAATGATGCTCAGCTCTGCTCCCAGGGGCTCAGGGCCCTCCCAGACAGCCCTGTGTAGCCATGAGATTTTCTGAAAAATCCTTTCCTTAGGATTTTCCCTCCTGAGAAGCTGAGAGGCCTCAGGAACAACATGTAACCAATGGTTATCTGCTGCTGTGGAATGCAACAGGTGCATCTGGGATTGGTCTCGTGTGGTTGTTTCTAATTAATGGCCAATCACAGCCCAGCTGGCTCAGACTCTCTGAGAGTCAGGAGCTTTTGTTATAATTTCTTTTTCTATTCCTAGCTAGCCTTCTGATGAAACCCTTTCTTCTATTCTTTTAGTATAGCTTTAATATAATCTATATCATAAAATAATAAATCAGCCTTCTGAACCATGAAGTCAGATCCTCATCTCTCCCCTCATCTGGGAGCCCTGAGAGCACGGCCACGGCCCTGCCAGCAGAGGAGCTCGTTCCCCCGAGCCAGGAGGAGCAGGGTGCCACCAAAGGGTCCCTGCTCCCAGCCCTGCCCCCCTTCTCCTCCACTTCCCATCCCGCAGGATGAAGCACTCTCCCACCTTGCTGAGATTTTGCAAGGCTTTTGAGGAAGACTGCTGAGCCTTCAGAAACTTCAGTGAGCCCTAAATTAGATTTTCATGCTGCAGAGAACACAGGGAAACGCATTTATCTTTTGGGGAGCTGCAAGAGAGAAGGCATTCAGCAAAGTCAGATAAAGCAGAGCTGGGAGCAGACACCTGGGGGATCTGCAGAGGGGCAGGAGGGATAAGGGGGAGGGCTTTAAACTGAAAGAGAGGAGATTTAGATCAGATACTGGGGAGAAATCATTCCCTGGGAGGGTGGGCAGGCCCTGGCACAGCCGGGGCTGCCCCTGGATCCCTGGCAGTGCCCCAGGCCAGGCTGGGAGCCCCTGGGACAGTGGGAGGTGTCCCTGCCATGGCAGAGGAGACACCAGGATGAGCTTTAAGGTCCCTCCAACCCAACCCAACCATCCAAAAGAAAAGGTGCTGTGCTGCAGATGGAACACCTGCCCGTGGCAGGGAATGTGCATTTCTGGATTCTGGGTTTCAGGCTCCCAGCTCCCCTTCTCTCCCTGCACAGGGCAGGGGCTCAGGGCTCCCAGTGCTGCAGCAGGAGGAGGTGCCCACAGCCCCCCCAGCCCCTGCACAGCTGCACTCACAAAGGCTCAGTATATTTAGATGCTGCTGCAGTTCCACTTGAAATCAAAGAAAAGCTCTGCAAAACTGGGGTTTTTTTCTTTTTTTTTTTTTTCTTTTCCTGCTGCTACTTCCTTTCCGTGGCTTTCTCCTCCACCACAGCAGCAGCACTTGGGGAAGCTGTGAGGCTGATAAATAAAACTGATAAATAAAGCCTCTGCACAGACCAGACGAGTCCTTTCCAAGGCTGGGGCTATTTTAACCAGAAGAGCTCTTGGCAGAACGGGCCCTGCTTCTCCCACTTGTGCTGCAGGGTGACTTTCACAATTCCCTCCGGTTCAATCCCAAATCCCAGAGGGCTGAGAGCTGCCAGCCCTGGCAGGGATGATCAGGCACCACCTGACCTGCCCCAAGCAGCAGCACCCCTCAGCCTGGCAATGCTCACCTGGGCAGGTGACCCCTGGAACTTATCCCAGACACCCTCTGCTCTCACAGCTTGTGCTCCACCAAGCTCCTGCTTTCCAACAAACAGCCCCAAGGCCTTATTTTTCTGTCTGAACAGCCTAAGCAGAATAATCACAGAATCATGGAATGGTTTGAGCTGGAAGGACCTTAAAGCTCATCCCATTCCACCCCTCTGTTGGGCAGGCACACTGCCCAGTAGACCAGGTTGCTCTGATCTAATAATAATAACAGAATTGTTAAACAATAATAATAGTATTATTATAACTGGACTTCTCAAAGAAAATTCCAGTAACTACCAAGCCAAATTGCACCCAGGATGGAAATTTCCTGATGACTAAAGCCAAGCATGCCATAGGTTGTGAGTCTACAGCCAGCAGTGTTTCCCTGAAGTGTTTCACAGGTTTAAAGCTTGCTGCAGACTGCTTGGATCTGTGGGTACATCAATTGATTTAAATACTCTGAGTAAGTGTAGAATGAACCTTGCCATCTCAGATTCGTAATTAGCTTAGATTCATAATTAAGCTACTGTTGTGCTTATAGCAAATCCTATTGAGTCACTTTATAAATGTTAAATTAGTCAACTGATTAAGCCCTGCTATTGTGGTGTTGATGGAGCATTGCTAAACCCCCAGACCTGAGGCACTGCTCAGTCTGAGGCTGAGCCTGGCCCTGGGGCTGCTCTGAACCCCAGGGCTCCAGGGGAGGGTCTCCTCTTGCTCTGCACCCCTCCAACCACTGCAGACTGATTTTAACCTGATTTCCCTCCACCTGCTCTGTCTATGTAGCAACAAACCAAAATGTGCCATCAAACTGTGATTTTATAAATCCACACTCAGCCTGAGCTCGCTGCTACCTTTCTCAGCCATTCTTTAGGGAACCTGAGGTGGTGCCTCCACCTCCCTGTGGCAGCAGGAACGGGGCTGGAGGGGCTGTGCTGGGGCAGAGCCTCCATCCCTGGGCTCCTGCAGGGTCCTGGTGCCCGGGCTGGCACTGCAGGAGGAGCTCACAGCACAGCCCACCCTCCTCCTCCTCCCTGCAGGGCTGGGTGTCCATCACACTGCTCAGTCTGTGTCCAGGGCTGCACTTCAGAGCCTTGCTCCGAGTAAAGGCAGCAGGAGCTGAGCAGAGCCCTGCCCCAGGAAACAGCACACGGAGGGGATAAAGCATTGGTGTGGAATTGGGGGCTTTGGAGCAGGGGAAAACAGGCACACGGGATGGGATGGGAACTGGGATGGGATCTGTGGGATGGGACAGGGCTCTGCCCCAGCCCAGGCTGGCCCTAGGGGCTCCTGGGGACACTGCATGGGATGGGATGGGATCCATGGGATGGGATGGGATCCATGGGATGGGTCAGAGCTCTGCCCCAGCCCAGGCTGGCTCTCGGGGCTCCTGGGGACAGTCCATGGGATGGGATGGGATGAATGGGATGGGATAGGATCCATGGGTTCGGATCCATGGGATGGGTCAGAGCCCTGCCCCAGCCCAGGCTGGCCCTCGAGGCTCCTGGGGACACTGCATGGGATCCCTGCAGGCTGCTCCTCCCCGGGACTGGGCACACCCGAGGGTTTTACAGCACAAACCCTCCCACAGCTGCCCCAGAGGGCTGGGCACAGAGGCCAGAGGTACTCACCCAAGCCCAGGCACGACACTCTCAGCCCAGACTTGCCAAGGTTTCTGGAAGGAAAAGAAAATAATTAGAAAATGCAGTTCAGCCCTTGAGGGACACACAACATAAGCCCATGGGGAGCCAGCAGCTGGAGGGGACAAGCCACAGCTTTTGCCCAAATGCTGGGTTTTCCTCCAAAAGGGGCAGGGCTCCCATGGTGGGCACCCAGGCTGGGGAGGGGTGGATGTGCTGCCACCCTCCTCCTCCTCCTCCTCCTCCCTGAGTGCTCAGGGCTGGCAATAAACCCAAACACTTCCAGCCCTTGGACAGCACCCCAGGCTGTCACCTGTGCTTCCAGCCCATCCCATTTTCCACACTGGATTTCCTGGCCGTTTCAGGTTTTCGTTCCTACAGCACCATTGCCCTGAGGAGCATCCTGTGCTGGGGGGGCAGGAGGACCAGCCCAGCACCAGCCAGACCCTGGGGCAGGACTGCCCACCCTCCCACCCCTCAATGCACTGCTGCGCCCGAAATGTGGTGCTGCTAATGGGGATTTCAGCTGCTGGGAGACACAGGAACCTGACCTGCAGGTCTGGTTGAAAAGCTGCAGCTGCATCTCCAGCCCCACGAGCCCCCAGGCTCACAGCACAGCTAGGGCAGGCACTGACCTCTTTTTTTTGTCTGTGTGTTCTATTTTTTCTTCTTTATTCCTTTTCTAGTTTTCCTTCCTTTTTTTCCCTTTTTCTTCCCCCCCCCCCCCCCCCCCCCCCATCTTTTGAGTGCAAACACAGCTGGAGCCTGCCCACCAGCAACACAAATCCTCCCCATCCTCCCCAGCACAACTGGAACCCTTGGGAGGTTCAAAGGCAAAGCCCCAAAGCTGCAGCACTGAGGGCAGGAATCCCAGACTCCCAGACCCATGGGATGGGGATTTCTGCATTCCTTCTGGACACAGCCCACCCACCCCAAAACACCCCTTGGAGTCAAGGGCTGCTGCTCATTCCCTCACAGCTTCCAATTATTTTGCAGGTTTTCTGGGTTTTTAATCCTATTTCTCACCAGCCTGATCTTTGCTGTTCAAAGTCTGTGGGCACAGCTCAGCCATGAACTCCTCTCTCCATACAAATATAAATACACATCTACACATACACCCTTTATATATATTTGCACATATATAAATATTTTATATACCCCTTTTGCACATATGCCGTTCAGCTCTATGCACAGACATGTCCTTTATGTGAAACCTTTTATGGAAATACCCACATATACCCTTTAAATCTATGTATCCATGGGCACACCCTTTATATACACCCCTTTTATATCTACACACAGAGATATTCCCAGTACCTATGTGCAAGTACAGATCCTCCCCATACACCCCTTTATGTATCCCTATATCAATGTGTTTGTAGGAACACACAGTGTGAGGGCATCCCTGGGGTGTTTCCCTGCATTTATGGGATTCACCACCCCTGGCAGTGGGATCAGCCCAGACCCCAGTGATGGCCCTGTCCTTCCCCACAGCTCCTCTGTGCCACCATACCAGGGCTGCTCCCTCCCCCTCCAGGAAGCTTTTGGGGTAAAACACACCAGGTTTGCCCCAGGGAGCAACACCCAGCTCTGTGAGGAGCCTGCTCAGCCAACAAATCCGGGCAGAAATGCTGTGTTTGGCTTTCCAGAGCTCTGCCATTTGCTCAGCACACACCTGACCCGGATATTTGGGAAATTGACTCGGGAAATGCCAAATCCCTGCAGGGCCAGATCCCTCTGCAAAGGGAGTGGGAGGTGCTGGGCAGGGGGATTGCCGAGCCCATGGGGCAGCCTGGAGACACCCCCGGGTGTGCAGAGAGCCCCCACCAGCATGGGCAGCTGCTCACACTGGTGGGAACTGGTCAGACTGGGGGGGAAACTGGCCCCAGCACAGCCCTGGTGCTGTGTAAGAGCTCACTGAGCCCAGCCCTGGTTCCTCCTGCAGGGCAGGAATTTGTCATTCAAGATCTGCTTCTCCTCTGCCTCCCAAACCAGAAGAAACAAACCCACGCAAACCCACCAAGCAAATACTCACATCTATCTCCATTTACACCCGTTGTGCAGCAGCCAGGAGGATGCCAATGGAGATAGAGCAGACAGACAGACAGACACGTGCCTGAAGCTGCACAATTGCCAAGTACAATCAATGGGCTGTCTCCAAGTAACGGGGCAGTAAAAGCTCTTTGTGCTTGCCTTGCACTGATTCTGGGCTCGGGGACAATGAGGCAGCTCCGTGCCTGCAGCTGAACTGGCAGCGGCCCCACAGCTCCCCGAGGATGCTGTGCTGGGAGCAGGGCCTGGAGGTGCTGGGAATGGGGATGGGAACAAATCCCAGTCCATCAGGAGCGTCTGCTCTGGCTGTGCACAGCTGAGCATCCTCCTGGGAGGCTGCTGGTGTCCATGCCAGCCAGCTCAGGGTGCTCACCTGGAGCTGCTGGGCCAGAGGGGCTCCAGGAGAGCAGGAAAAGGGGGAACGGCTTCCCACTGCCAGGGGTTAGTGGAATATTGGAAAGGAATTCCTCTCGGTGAGAGAGCAGCTATTAGAGAGGACAAAGCAGGAGCCTCTGGTCTCTGAGGATCAGTTTGCCTGGCCAAAGCAGCTGATTGAAAGTCAGCTCTGATCCATCCTCTCCTGCTTTCCATTAGCACAGCCGTCATGCTGCTGCTGCCGAGAGCCCCCTGTGCTTTGTGATGGCTCTGCTGCCACAGATCGCTGCCCAGCACACAGAGAGCACGGGCTTTATCTGTGCTGGGCCCCAGCCCTGCAGCTACCCTGGTCCCTGCACACAGCTCCCACCTCCCATGCTGGAACTGCCTCCTTTTCCTTGCCTTAACCCCAAATCTGCACCACAAGCCAGGCCTGGAGGTGCTCAACCCCTCAGCCTGGAGTTCTTTTAATATCAGAGCCCAAAGCCAGGCAGCATCCCAGCGCTGTGCTGCCCAAAGCTGGGCTCCAGCTGAGCCGAGCCTGGCCCTGCAGAGGCTGCACAGGGGGATGGGGCAGGGAAAGGGGCAGCAGGGAGAGGTTTTGGGGCAGAGCATGGCACAGCCCCTCTCGGTGCCCACAGGCTTGGCAGAGCTGTACAAACCTCCTGGGGCCACCAAAACCTCCAAGGCAGGACAGCTGCAGCCACCTTAGCCCACAGAGCCACAGGCACTGCTTTGTTCTGGGGAGAGATGGGACACCCCAGTCCTTCTGCTGTTTGACGCTCTAAGATGCATTTTAACTTCACTTCAAACCTCTCCAGCCCCCTTCTGCAGGGAGCAGCCTTGGGACAGGTGAGCACAGTGTCTGTGCTGTGCTGGTGCCTGCGACAGCCAGGGGACAGCCAAGGACGAGGGACCTGAGTCCCCCGAGAGCCCCACTCTGTGGGCCGGGTTTAGCCGGGCCCCGCTCTGCAGGCCAGGCTTAGCTGGGCCCCCCCCGCTCCACAGGCCAGGCTTAGCTGGGCCTCCCCCGCTCCACAGGCCGGGTTTAGCCGAGCCCCGCTCTGCAGGCCGGGCTTAGCTGGCCCCCCCCCCCGCTCCACAGGCCGGGCTTAGCTGGGCCCTGCTCTGCAGGCCAGGCTTAGCTGAGCCCCCCCGCTCCACAGGCCGGGCTTAGCTGGGCCCCGCTCTGCAGGCCAGGCTTAGCTGGGCCCCCCCCCCCCCCGCTCCACAGGCCGGGCTTAGCTGGGCCCCGCTCTGCAGGCCAGGCTTAGCTGGGCCCCCCCCCCCCGCTCCACAGGCCAGGCTTAGCTGGGCCCCCCCGCTCCACAGGCCGGGCTTAGCTGGGCCCCCGCTCCACAGGCCGGGCTTAGCTGGGCCCCCCCCGCTCCACAGGCCGGGCTTAGCTGGGCCTCCCCCGCTCCACAGGCCGGGCTTAGCTGGGCCCCCCCCGCTCCACAGGCCGGGCTTAGCTGGGCCCCCCCCCCGCTCCACAGGCCAGGCTTAGCTGGGCCCCGCTCCACAGGCCGGGCTTAGCTGGGCCCCCCCCGCTCCACAGGCCGGGCTTAGCTGGGCCCTGCTGTGCTGGCAGCACCCAAGGGCGCCGCTTCCCTGCCCGGCAGCACCCAAGGGCGCCGCTTCCCTGCCCGGCAGCACCCCAGGGCGCCGCTTCCCTGCCCGGCAGCACCCAAGGGCGCCGTTTCCCTGCCCGGCAGCACCCAAGGGCGCCGCTTCCCTGCCCGGCAGCACCCCAGGGCGCCGCTTCCCTGCCCGGCAGCACCCCAGGGCGCCGCTTCCCTGCCCGGCAGCACCCAAGGGCGCCGTTTCCCGGCCCGGCAGCACCCAAGGGCGCCGCTTCCCTGCCCGGCAGCAGCCCGGGCTGGCAGCAGGTCCCTGCAGCACAGCCTGGCGAGCAGAGCCAGCTCTGAGTCACAGCAAACACAGCCTGGAGCCTGGCACACGGCTGAAAACGCCCCGGGGCACCCAGCAGGGCTGGCATCTCCCTGGATTAGGCTTTTCCTCGCCCCGAGGGATCCTGGCAGGCTGGGCAGGAGCCCTGCAGGGCGCTGGGCATCCCCAAGAGCTGTGCCAAGCCCAGCAGAGGCAGGTGCCAGGCTGGGAAAGGCTGGTGAGGAGCTGGGAGCCCAGCCCGGGTGGCTTCTCCCTGCTGACAGGGTCCCCAGGATGGCACAGCCACAGGGCTGGTCACCCCCCTCTGCCAGGGACAATGCCAGCCGTGCTGCTCCTTCCTCATCCTCACCCACAGCAGGCCCTCCGTGCCCACTGCCTGCTGGGGTTTGTTTTCCCTGGGATGAGCTCGGGGTTTTGCCCCAGGTGGGCACCAGCTCTGCAGCTGCACAGAGAGCTGGGGAGCCCTGGCCAGGCTGCCGCAGCGGGCAGAGCCCTCCCTGGGGATCACAGGGGTCACACCTGGGCTCACAGGCTCTCACCCGCCCTGCCTGTGGCTCGTCCCAGCAGGCACACCGCTCCTCAGCCCCTGTGGGACCACACCTGGCCCCACAGAAACACCACAGCCCACACCAGCCCTTCACACAGGGCAGAAATGCTGCTCAGAACGGACTCTTCGGCTCTGCTGCAGAGGTGAATAAGCCTGAGTTAATTATTTTGTTAAATGTAGGGGGCTCAGGGGCTGACACCAGCCTGTGCAGGACAGGGAGGCACCAGATCCAGCCCTGAGCTGCAAAAGCCTCCAGCTCCTCAAATCTGGGGGAAAATCCAGATTTCCTTTCCCCATTTTGCTTGTCAGCCACCTAACTGCGAGGAGATGATGGGCAAAAGCAACGAGAATCCTACAGAGATGCACCCAGTTGGGAGTGCTGGGTGAGGAGAGCTCATTCTGTGGCCAAAGAAAGCACCAGGGTCCAACATGCACACTAAAGGACAAGGTGACCATTTGTGGCTTCAGGAGCCCTGCAGTTCAACATCAGAAAGTCAAAAGTGGCACAAAGGGGAAGGGAGGACTAACACATCCTGCAGCAGCTCAGAGGTATCTGGGATAAAACCTGACAGCAAAAAGACAGGGGGAAATATCACAGGTTTTAGATAATCTTTTAACTAAAGTCAACATTACACTTATAATCCAAGCTTCAACCAGGGCCGTATTACAAGGAAAAATCCCCTGGGATTTGGTGTCACCCTCCCTTGCTCCTGGGAAGTGGATGCTGCACAGAATCCTGCCTTAAACCAGCAGTGCCCAGCCCAAACCTCCCTCAGCACAGGGCAGCAGCAGGGATTGAGGGTGACATGGAAAATCCCAGCCCTCCTTGTGCCCTTCCCTCACCCCATGCCTCCTTCATGCTTTTCATGGGAATTTGGAGTTAAACTATTCCCTGGGAAGGGTAAGTGCTGAGTGTTCAGGCAGAGCTGAAAGAGAACTGTAGGAAAGGAATTGTAATTTCTCTATGTACATAGAGATGTGGGATGAGCCCGGAGCAGAGAGCTCCCAGGGGAGCAGGCACAGCATCCTGGGGAGCCAGGAGAAAGGAGAGCTGGAGAGCAGGGCTGGGGGAGGACGAGGCTCAGCTCTGGCAGACAAATCGAGGCTTTAGGAGAAAATACCCAGCGTGGTGACATCTGTGTGAGCACCCACTGCTGAGGCCCACAGGGACAGCACAGCCCTGCAGGGGACACGGGCACTGCCAGAGGGGACACAGCCAAGCGGCTCTTCAACCAAAGAAAAGAGAGAAAGGAGGGGGAAAAACATCCCTGCAAAGCACCCCGTGCCACACAAAAACAATTGCAATTGTGGGGCTGTAATTAACGCTGGAGCAGGGGAATGGTGAGAGCCCAGCAGCGGCACTGAGTGCTCTGCAGTGCTGGGCTGAGGGACCCAGGAGCAGCCCCAGGGGCTGTCCCTGTCCCTGCAGGGCCACCTCCATCCTCCCAAACACAGCCCAGCCCCAGGCAGACCCCTCAGCCAGCAGCAGGGGAGGGCAGTTCCCCTCCTCAGGAAACCCTCACCATCCATGTCCCAGTTCCCCTCCATGGGAAACCCTCACCATCCATGTCCCAGTTCCCCTTCTTGGGGAACCCTCACCATCCATGTCCCAGTTCCCCTCCTCAGGAAACCCTCACCATCCATGTCCCAGTTCCCCTCCTCAGGAAACCCTCACCATCCATGTCCCAGTTCCCCTCCTCAGGAAACCCTCACCATCCATGTCCCAGTTCCCCTCCATGGGACACCCTCACCATCCATGTCCCAGTTCCCCTCCTTGGGACACCCCCACCATCCATGTCCCAGTTCCCCTCCATGGGAAACCCTCACCATCCATGTCCCAGTTCCCCTCCATGGGACACCCTCACCACCCATGTCCCAATTCCCCTCCTCAGGAAACCCTCACCATCCATGTCCCAGTTCCCCTCCATGGGACACCCTCACCACCCATGTCCCAGGTCCCCTCCTCAGGAAACCCTCACCATCCATGTCCCAGTTCCCCTCCTTGGGGAACCCTCACCATCCATGTCCCAGTTCCCCTCCATGGGGAACCCTCACCATCCATGTCCCAGTTCCCCTCCATGGGACACCCTCACCATCCATGTCCCAATTCCCCTCCTCAGAAAACTCCCCACACCCACCGTGCATCAGCCCAGCTCCTGCAGGGCACACGGAGCTGGAAGAGCAGCACAAACCCCACACGGGCACACCACCAACACCCACCCTCTTTCCTGGCAGAGATTTATGGCCTGAGACACTTGTGCTGCTTAATCACCTCGTTAACCTACAATGGTTCCTGTGTCCTTCGGGGACAGAGCAATTACAGCTCAGCACATTCCCAGGTGGGGATTTGCTTCCCTTCACTGTTTGGAGCAGGGGCAGTTTGGGTTTGGCCTCTCCAATTAACACCCCCCAAATGAGCCCAAACCTTCCCTTCCCCTGCAGCATTCCCAGCTGGAAGGGATCAGGATGACCATCCTATCTGCTTGTTTATCTGTGTATCCATCCATCCATCCATCCATCCATCCATCCATCCATCCATCCATCCATCCATTGATTTATCTATACATTTATCCACCTTTCTTTCTTTCTTTCTTTCTTTCTTTCTTTCTTTCTTTTTCTTTCTTTCTTTCTTTCTTTCTTTCTTTCTTTCTTTCTTTCTTTCTTTCTTTCTTTCTTTCTTTCTTTCTTTCTTTCTTTCTTTCTTTTCATCCACCTATCTATCTATCTATCTATCTATCTATCTATCATCTATCTATCTATCTATCTATCTCTCTATTAATCCATCTCCCCATCTCCCATTTATTCACCCACCCATCCATCCATCAGAAATGAGACAGAAAAGGAGAGGTTTTTCCCCCTATGCAAAACCAGAAGTTTTAAATAAAATCTCTGCAATAACACATACAATGACTAAAACATTTCTGAGTCTACACCCACAGAAGAATCTCCAGGCTTGGGAGAGCTCCACAGAATTCAGATAAAACTGCTTTTGGCTCCTTCCAAGCCTGGTTTCATTGCCCTGCGTCTGTGCTTGTGACCACAGCAGCCAAACTCTACCAAAATAAAACCTGAGGGGTTTTATGGTCCCAGTGCAGGAGCCCGGGGGCAGGTGACCCCCAGGGACCCCTCACACGCCCCCTCGCAGCTGGGGGATGCAGCCAAACCAGGGAAACCGTGGCACAGCTTTCCTGATATAAACTGCACAGAGTTTGTCTTATTGCTACAAAAATATGAAAAAAAAAGGTAAAAAAGTCACTGCTCCTGACGCTGGTGGTGGGAAAACAACGTTGCTTAGAAACATCCCCATCAGGGCTCCAGAACCGCTCCTTTCTGTGCAGAAAATGAATAAAATATGTAATTTATTCCCTGAAAAAAGAGACTGTTTCAAGAGACACCAAAATCCTGATGAAAGCAGAGACCCTCCCCATCTCTCTCTCCTGCTGCAGCTCATCTGATGTCCCTCACCTGTCACCTGTGGAGTGGGGACAGTGACACCTGGCTTGGCCTTGACCCCAGCTCCATCCCTGCCTCCTGCAGGGGAAAGTAACAGAATCCCAGAATCCCAGGATGGTTTGGGTTGCAGGGACATTAAAGCCCCTCCAGTGCCACCCCAGCCATGGCAGGGACACCTCCCACTGCCCCAGGTGCTCCCAGCCCCAGTGCCCAGCCTGGCCTTGGGCACTGCCAGGGATGCAGGGGCAGCCTGTGCCAGGGCTTCCCCACCCTGTGAGTAAAGAATTTCTCCCCAGCATCTAATTGAAATCTCTCCTCCTTTAGTTTCAACTGTTCCCCCGTGTCCCATCACTGCCTGCCTGTGTCTAAAGTCTCTCTCCCTGCACGTCCAAGAGGATGCTCAGCGGGTGCTGACACCTCAGTACATCCATTTGTCACCATCCACCGGGCTCAGGCTCGCAGGGAGCCGAGGCTGGGCCCCACGGAGGTGCTAATTCTCGCTGTTAATTAACTTGGGTGGTTTCTTGCTCTCAGCACTGGGGCTCCTCCAAAGCCCTGCGGCTCTCGGGCATCAGCAGCTGTCCCCGGGCCAGGCTCCGGTGGCAGGAGCTTGTCTCTGCGTGCCGTGGGTGGCAGGAGAGGCAAATAATGCTCTCTGTGTCACGTTGGGAGCAAAACACGTCC
This sequence comes from Calcarius lapponicus, assembly GCA_039654755.1. Classification (NCBI taxonomy): domain Eukaryota; kingdom Metazoa; phylum Chordata; class Aves; order Passeriformes; family Fringillidae; genus Calcarius; species Calcarius lapponicus. Next base: position 1,125,845 of record CM077472.1, on the reverse strand, counting down.
CAACTGCCCAGCAGCTCACCTGGACCGCTGCCCGTGCCGCAGGGATTGCAGCGACCGAGCCACAGCTCTGGGCTGGTCCAGGACTGCAAACGCTGAGCTTTGGGCTGGTCTGGGATTGCCAACCCTGAGTTTTGCCCCAGGATTGCCAACCCTGAGCTTTGGGCTGGCCTGGGATTGCAAACCCCGAGCTCTGCACTGGCCTGGGATTGCCAACCCCGAGCTCTGCACTGGCCTGGGATTGCAAACCCCGAGCTCTGGGCTGGCCTGGGATTGCAAACCCCTCTGCCACACGGATGGGGGTGATGAACACCCCAGGACTCTGCAGCACCCCGGGCAGGGACACAGCACAGCGTTCCCACTGCTCGGGGGTGCTGCACCAAGTGCTCCCTGCTGGGGAGAAATGCTTCGGCGAGGATGGGGTTAAAGCCGTCAATAATGGACAATGAAAAGGGCGGGGTGGAGCAAACCCTGCTGGGCAGCTTCCCTTGCTCTGGCACAGCCCACCTGCCTGCTGGCCCTCGGAAATATCCCCTGCTCCTAAATGGAGCCTGTCCCACCCCAATATGACCCAAACTGCTCCATCCATCCATGGGAGACAGCCCAGCTGAGAGGGGTTCACCTGTGCCCACAGTGCCACCTTGATTCCCACAGTGCCACTTTGTCCCCACAGTGTCATCTCCTCCCCACAGTGCCACCTTGATCCCTACAGTGTCATCTCCTCCCCACAGTGTCACCTTGATCCCTACAGTGTCACCTTGATCCCCACAGTGCCAACTGTCCCCACAGTGCCACCTCATCCCCACAGTGCCACCTTGATTCCCACAGTGTCATCTCCTCCCCACAATGTCACCTTGATCCCCACAGTGCCACCTTGTCCCCACAGCAGCCCATGGCCCTGGCACCTTTGTGTGCCCAGAGCAAGGCACCACATCCAGCCGAGGTTCCCTGTGTGGACAGGGGTCAGGACAGCTCCAGGCCACAAAGCTGCAGCACAGACACAGAACCGGAACCACAGAATGTGCTGAGCTGGAAGGGACCCACAGGGATCACCCAGTCCTGCCCTGCCCTGCACAGCCACCCCAACAATCCCACCTGTGCATCCCTGGGAGCATTGCCCAAACGCCCCAGGCTTGATGACGTTTGGATGTTTGTGCAGAGCATCAATTCCAGGGATTTTTTACCTCTGTTCCCGACTGATGAGCGGCACAGATAAACACACAAAGCTGCAGCAGCTGGACCAGCGTAGGTGGCCCGAGTTGTGCAAGCTGCAAACACAGATTTCTGCTCTTCTTGAGCACGTGCATCCTTCACTTTGCTCTGGCATTCAATCTGACACCTGCACTGTGTGACTGTGCTCGTGTTGCTGCTCTGCACGCTGCTGAGTGAGCTCCCACCTGTTACAGGAGCAGAAGGGAATTGGATTGGGGTCACGTGCGGCAATGCGGGGAGGGGGCTCCTGGAGCAGCGCTGCCTTCCTGCTGGCAGGGCAGGATCACACAGCCCCAGGATGGGTAGGGTCGGGAGGGACCCTAAAGATTATTCCACTCCACCCCAGCCATGGCGGGGACCCCTTCCAGTGTCACAGGGGCTCCAATCCCCATCCAGCCTGGCCTGGGGCACTGCCAGCCCGTGCCCAGTGCCAGGTGTCCCTCTGTGCATCCTTCTTGGCACCCGGCCCTACTGCAGGCGGGACAGGGATGCTCAGGGCTGGGTCAGTGACACAAACCAGGGAGCTGCTCCTCATGCAGGAGCTGCAGAGACAAGACAGGGCCGTGCTGGTGGGCTGGGGAGGCTCCTGGGCAGTGGGCACCCAGCCGGGCGCCCAGCCCAGGCGTGGATGGCACAGGGGACGGGCAGGTGCCTGAAGGGCATCCAGCCCCGTTCCCTGGCTCCCTCCCCATTCCCAGCTCCCCTCCCAGCTCGCAGGGCCACGGGCTGCGTGGGTGGGCGCCTCAGCTGCAATTCCCCAGCGCTCTCCCGGGCTCGGTGCTCGCACAAGTTGCAGATGACGCATTAAATGTAGATAAGGCAGAGGAGATGGCCCCGAGCCCACGGCCACCGAGCCCGGGGACTCCCAGGGCTGTGGGGTCACCAGGAGGTACCGGGGTTTCATGGGAGCAGCTCCTGCCCAGGGCCCCTTCCAGCACATCCCAGCCCATCCCAGTACATCCCAGTATATCCTAGTGCATCCCAGCGCATCCCAGTGCATCCCAGAGCATCCCAGAGCATCCCAGAGCATCCCAGCACATCCCAGCACATCCCAGCGCATCCCAGAGCATCCCAGAGCATCCCAGCACATCCCAGCCCATCCCAGCATATTCCAGCACATGCCAGTACATCCCAGCACATCCCAGCCCATCCCAGCATATCCCAGCGCATCCCAGCCCATCCCATCCCAGAGCATCCCAGCACATCCCAGCCCATCCCAGCATATTCCAGCACATGCCAGTACATCCCAGCACATCCCAGCCCATCCCAGCATATCCCAGCGCATCCCAGCCCATCCCATCCCAGAGCATCCCAGCACATCCCAGCCCATCCCAGCATATTCCAGCACATGCCAGTACATCCCAGCACATCCCAGCCCATCCCAGCCCATCCCAGCACATCCCAGTACATCCCAGCGCATCCCAGCCCATCCCAGTACATCCCAGTACATCCCAGCCCATCCCAGCACATCCCAGCCCATCCCAGCCCATCCCAGTACATCCCAGCACATCCCAGCCCATCCCAGCCCATCCCAGCCCATTCCCAGCTCAGCCCACGGCGCTGGAATCAACCCCTCTTTGTCATTCTGCAGCGAGGCTTTTACAGGGCAGGATTTCAGATTGCTGAGGGGATTACAAAAAACCCTTGATGGAATCAAGTTTCAGCCAGAAATAAGGGGAGCAGGGAGAGCTCCGTCCCGTCCCATGGTGCCAGGGGTGATTCGGGTGATTGCTGTCCCCACTGTCCCCAGTGTCCCCTGGGGTCCCCAGTGTCCCACTGGCATCCAGCAGCACCCTCAGAGATGGCCTGGGAAGGGGACACTCCCCTTTGGAGGACAATTTATCCTTGCAACAATATTTAGGTAAAGGTGATTTACAGTTCTTATAAAAACAAGCAGCCTGAGGTAGGGGAACCACTGGGAAAAATAATGGAATTTATGTTTCAACTACTGCACAGGACTTTTGCTCTTTAACAGAGAAAATAAATTTTTGGAAAGATTTGAAGAATTGCTGAACAAGGGCCTGGAGTGACAGGGTAGGAGGGAATGGCTTCCCATGGCCAGGGAGAGGGGATGGATGGAATATTGGGAAAAACAACCACGTTGGACAGGGCTTGGAGCAACCTGGGAGAGTGGGAGGTGTCCCTGCCCATGGCATCCCTTCCAACCCAGCCCACCGTGGGCTGCTCTGATGGCTCTGAGAAGCAGCTGCAGCACTTTCCCAGCCAGCACAGCTGAAGCTGTTTTTCTGTGTCAGTTTTTATGGTGAATTCAATGCCAAAAGGAAAATATAGGTATGCCATAGAATTTTTATGACTTCATCCTCAAAATATCTCCAGAGCAGCTTGTTTACATGAAGGGCACGTTTCCCTGGTGGCTCAGGAGCTCTGAGGGGAGATCCAGGAGCCCAGCCCAGCCCTCCATGCACAGACACCACCCCATTGCACCCAGCTGCTGTGGGCCCTGCACAGCCTCTCATTCCAATCCTGAATTTTGTAACCAAAACCAAGAATTAACCTACTCCAGCTTCCCTCTTGAGGAGCTGCCAGGACAGGGCACCAGGACTTCAATGGGGGCATCCAGGAGCTTCAGGACCTTATTTTCCATAAGCTTCCTGCTCCTCAAAGCCCGTGTCCCAGTGATTATTTCTGTTCTGGACAGGGCTTTGCCAATAAACATCTCCCAAAACTCGTTTGCAGAGCCCTGAGGGAGCACAGGGCCAGCCCAGAGAGGGACCAGGACACCAGGCCCTGCTCCCCTCCTGTCTGAGCTGGGTTCATGGTGCTACAAAATAGTTTGAGAAACAATTCAATCTCATTTGGATGCTTCAAGGAGCAAGTCCCACCCAGGGCATTTTCCTTTCCTCAAAGGCAATTAATTTCTCAACAAACACATTCTACAGGAGGCGTTCTGTAGTGTTAGTCTGAAATAAAAATAAGCACGCTCAAAATTCCAATTGGATTTTGCCAAAGCAGCCAGGCTAAAATAATACATTTGAAATGTCTTAAACTGTGCGCTTCCCAAGTAATTAAATTACAGCCTTCCTGCACGACAGCTCCTCTCCCATCCATTTAAGCATCAGATTAAAGCTGTCAGGCAGCCTTTGGATGGAACATACCAGGCTGCAGGGAAGGAGGGTGGAGCAGGCTGGGTTGGAGCAGCCGTGGGGCAGGACCTGCCCCAGCCTTGGAGGTGCCCCACGCAGGGGACAGCCACCCACTGCCACTGCCACTGCCACTGCCCAGACAGGGGACACGGGGCTGGGGACACACCAGGGGCACTGCTGGGACAGCCACTCAGGGGCATGGGGACAGAGAGCTGCAGGCAATGGGGACAGCACCCACGGGTGACAGGGAGAGTCATCCACGGGTGACAGGGACATCCAACCATGTGTGACAGTGACACCATGACACCCACTCATGAGTGACAGTGACACCCACTCACAGGTGACAGTGGCACCCAGGGGTGACAGTGACACCCACAGATGACAAGGGCACCCACGGGTGACAGGGATACCCAGGGATGGCAGGGAAACCCATGGGTGACAGGGACATCCAACCGTGTGTGACAGTGACACCCACCCACGGGTGACAGGGACACCCACTCACAAATGACAGTGACACCCACCCACGGGTGACAAGGGCACCCAGGGGTGGCAGGGACACCCAGCCGTGCCCTTGCCCCGCCCGTGCCCCCGGCCGTGGGCGGCTCCTCGGCGCAGCCCCCGCAGCCCCGGTGCGTTATTTAAAACCTTCCTTCCATCCCGTCGTTTTCCTCACGCACAGCTGAGCCGTGGGAGCCGTGCCCTGGAACCCTGCCCTGCTCCCCCGAGCTCCCCTCGGGATCACAGCGGTGCCCGGTGCCCAGGGCTGTCCCCAGGGCCACATCGGGCTGGGCAGCAGAAACTGCTCTGGCTGCAGGGGCACAGGGTGGGCAGTGCTGCCAGGCTGGGAACGGGCAGGGGCAGCTGGGCAGGGACAGGCAGGCAGGACGGGGATGGCTGGGCAGGGACAGGCAGGCAGGGCAGGGATGGCTGGGCAGGGACAACCAGGCAGGACAGGGATGGCTGGGCAGGGACAGGCAGGAAGGGCAGGGATGGCTGGGCAGGGACAGGCGGGCAGGGCAGGGATGGCTGGGCAGGGACAGGCAGGAAGGGCAGGGATGGCTGGGCAGGGACAGGCAGGCAGGACGGGGATGGCTGGGCAGGAAGGGCAGGGATGGCTGGGCAGGGACAGCCGGGCAGGACAGGGATGGCTGGGCAGGGACAGGCGGGCAGGGCAGGGATGGCTGGGCAGGGACAGGCAGGCAGGACAGGGATGGCTGGGCAGGGACAGGCGGGCAGGGCAGGGATGGCTGGGCAGGGATGGCTGGGCAGGGACAGCCAGGCAGGGCAGGGATGGCTGGGCAGGGACAGCCGGGCAGGACAGGGATGGCTGGGCAGGGACAGGCAGGCAGGGCAGGGATGGCTGGGCAGGGACAGCCAGGCAGGGCAGGGATGGCTGGGCAGGGACAGGCAGGCAGGACAGGGATGGCTGGGCAGGGACAGGCAGGCAGGACAGGGATGGCTGGGCAGGGACAGGCAGGAAGGGCAGGGATGGCTGGGCAGGGACAGGCAGGAAGGGCAGGGATGGCTGGGCAGGGACAACCAGGCAGGGCAGGGATGGCTGGGCAGGGACAGGCAGGCAGGGCAGGGATGGCTGGGCAGGGACAGGCAGGCAGGACAGGGATGGCTGGGCAGGGACAGGCAGGCAGGGCGGGCACCGCCCAGCAGAGCCAGCTTTGCTTCACCTGGCCCCTGGAACACGAGACCCACCTGCAGCGCTCACACCAGCCCAGGCACCTGCAAAGGCCCCGTTTGCCATGGAATTGTGGAGTTGCAGAGCTGGGGGATGGCAGAGCCAACCCCGAGGCAGCAGTGCCAGGCAGAGGGGCCCTGCCCGGCCCTGGGCACTGCCCTGGGTTTGGAGGGGAGCTGGTGGATGAATGTGTGTCCAAACCTCACCCTGCAGTGTGAGGAGAGCAGAGAAATCCAGAGCCCCCCAAACCCCAGCCTCACCTGGGAGCTGCAAACTCCCGGGAGCCCCTGGGAAGGTGAAAGCAGCACAAATCAGCAGATTTTGTTTACTCAGTGGCTCCTTTTCCTTCCCCTCTGAGTTATTCCTGCCTCCTTTGTAGCCATTATAAGCTACAGTCCTGGGGGGAAAAGCATTGTGAATTCAGCGTAAATCCATTCTGTTCACTGGATTAATCTTAATTTGCAGCAGGAAAATGAAGATCAGACGATGAGCCATAAAAGTCAGCCTGATGTGGAGAGTACTGAAACAATATGGAACTTGATACCAAAATAATTGTGCCATTTGCATGCGAGAGTTTAAAACTGCTCGTAATTGCAGCAAGACTTAAATAAGCCACAATTTCCTAAATATGTGAGGTAGTTATTATGGTTAATGCTTGGAAAACGAAACACAGAGAAAAAGAAGACACAGCTCCTGGAACGCTGCTAAGAAATACCTGCTTCCACTGACACCCCTTGGCGAGCACAAGCCTCAGCCCAGCCTCCCTCTGCCCCAGGCTGCTCCAGCCTGGCCTGGGCACTGCAGGGATCCAGGGGCAGCCCCCGTGCCAGCCCTCACCTCACAGAGAACAATTCCTTCAGAAAACCTTCTCTAAATCTCTGCTCTTCCCCAGGGGACGAGGAAGAAAGCAAACTTTACTTCTCCAGGTTTATCTGCCCAGATCACCTTTATGTAATTCCAATGTCAGCAGCTTTTGTTCCACAGATTCCTCCCCGGACCTTCACCGTCCCCGCACGCTCAGCTGCCCTCAGATTTGCAAACAGCGCTGGGGAGGGACGCAACCCTTTTCTGCCCTCCCTTCTGCTTTATTCCCTTGTTTCTCGGCTCTTATCTTACAAACGTTAGTAACACCTCTCCGATGAGGGAAGGTTCTCCCCCCCTTGGGTGGGAAGGATGGGTTTCACCTCGGGGGATGCTGCCCGGCCTCTCCTCGCCCTGCCCAGGCTCCGCGGAATATGAACTCCACCACTTCGCCTTTGCAGATAAATTTTTTTTGTTTAGGCTCGCGCCGCAGTTAATGGTCAAAGCTGCCTCCATCAATTATGGATGAGCACAAATAGACAGTCGTGTTCTGTAAATTGGGCCCCTCGTGCCCATGCGCGGGCAGGGCTCAGAAAAAGGGTAATTTGTGAACTGCTGACGGCCCCAAATCGGCCCCGCAGCGCCGGGGCCCGGCACAGCCCAGCTCCGGGCACATTCCACTTCCCATCACATCCCAGCACAGCCCAGCACAGCCCAGCACATCCCAGCTCCAGGAACAGCCCAGCTCCGGGCACATCTCAGCTCCGGGCACAGACCAGCACATTCCAGCTCTTTTCACATCCCAGCTCCCATCACATTCCAGCTCCGGGCACATCCCAGCTCCCAGCACAGCCCAGCTCTCATTACATCCCGGTTCCCATCACATCCCGGCTCCCATCACATCCCAACTCCCATCACAGCCCATCACAGCCCAGCTCCGGGCACAGACCAGCACATTCCAGCTCTCTTCACATCCCAGCTCCCATCATATTCCAGATCCGGGCACATCCCAGCTCCCAGCACAGCCCAGCCCATCACATCTCAGCTGCGGGCACATTACAGCACCCAGCACAGCCCAGCACATCCCAGCACAGCCCAGCTCCAGGCACATCCCGGTTCCCATCACATCCCAGCTCCCAGCACATCCCAACTCCCATCACAGCCCAGCTCCCATCACATCCCAGCTCCGGGCACACCCTGGGCACAGAGCAGGCTCCTGGGTAGATGGGCTGCTCTGGGCAAGGCTCGCAGTGCCGCAGCTGTGATGGGTAGGGGCGGTATCAAAGAACATGGGAATTCTAGAATGGTTTGGGTCGCAAGGGACCTCAAAGACCCATTGCCAGGGCATCCGCAGGCTCACTGTAAGAACTTCTGGCAGAGGTGTGATTTGAAGTCTGAGGACAGGCAGGCTGGTGCCAGTCTCACTTTGAGAAGTTGTTCCTGCAGTGGCGGCACCACGTCTCAAGCAGCCCCCAGCACCAGCAGCGGGGCTGGACCCATTTTACTGAAAATAACTTTAAGGAAGATACGGCAAATTAGGAGAGCGGAGAAGCGGGTCTGTGACCTCTGGCTGGCCCAAAGCAGGGGGAGAGCCGGGCTGCCGTCCCTGCTCCCCGCCGTGCACCACTCGGGAGCAAAGGCTCATCCTTTGTCTCCAGCAGCGGTGCGGCACATTGCCATTTCCCAAGCCGAGCGCTGCAAATGCATCCTTTTCAAAGAAAGGCTTGAAGTGATCCCAGATATTCCCCCCGAGCACCCGGGCCGGCTCCCCAGTGGGACTGAACTGGAGCATTAAAAAGGATAAAGGAGAGCAGCCCCGTGCCCGTTCGCCCGGCGGGGATGGTGATGGCTGGGTGGGAGCCCTGCCCGGCCCCTGCCACAGCCGCCCGGGGACGATGCCAAACGCCAAGCTGGTTTTGCGAAGGCAGAGCCGAGCTTTGCTCAGGTGAGCGCCGCGGGGACGCACCTGAGCCCTCGTTCGTGCAGCTGCTTCCAGCGAACGCGTTTATTCCCGTAAACTTTCGCCTTTCATATTCCAATTCGCTCCCCGAGCTGGAGCGGGGCCAGAAACATGTCACTCGGTGAAAAGCCCCCGAGCTGGCTCCTCTCCCGCCCCCAGCCCTGTCACAGGCGTAGTCGCTGTCTCTCCCTTTTACATAATGGCAGCGGATGGGGAGCGCTGCTCCGGGGGAGGCGGCCGGGCCCGGAGCATCCCGGAGCGGAGCGGGGGCTGGGGGCAGCCCTGGAGCATCGGGGGCCCGGAGCATCCCGGATCGGGGCTCGGGGCAGCCCTGGAGCATCGGGGGCCCGGAGCATCCCGGATCGGGGCTGGGGGCAGCCCTGGAGCATCGGGGGCCCGGAGCATCCCGGAGCGGAGCGGGGCTGGGGGCAGCCCTGGAGCACCGGGGGCCCGGAGCATCCCGGAGCATCCCGGAGCGGGGCTCGGGGCAGCCCTGCCCGGGGGCGCGGGGGGCGCCTCTCGGTATTTTTAGCGTCAATCGAGGGCCAGCCTGGCTGGGGTGGCATTTGGAGCAGCCCGCGCTGCAGAGCTCAGCATCAAGGACATAATTCAGGCAGAAAGTGAATTGGGAAGGACTTCAGCTTCAAAATGTGAGGGAGATGAGGAGTTCACAGAATTATAGTTGCAGCCGCTGGGAAAAGCCTTTGGCTCTGGATTCCCCTCGGGCTGAGGAACGGGTCCCAAGGTGAGCAAGGAATTCCAGCTCCACTGGCACCTCCCCACCCGAAGGTCACCGAGACTGGCAGGGCACAGCTCAGCCCGAGGGTTACTCAGCCATTCCTCCAAATTCCCCTGCGCTGCTTCTGCTGGGGAGAAATCAGCTCCGCACACGGAGAGATCCGCGAGCAGAAACAGAGATTAGTCATAAAGATAAAACCTCAGCCTTGTCGCCAACGAGCTGCTATTCCTGGTGCAGCTCCCGGGTCTGGGGCAGACGGAGCGCCGGGGCTGTGAGAACTCCGGTGGGACAAGCCACCCTCACTCCCAAACCTCACCCAGGAATAAGGCAGAAAGGACTCCCAAAGGCCCCACTCTGGGGGCTGCAGGAGCAAGGAATTGCGATTCTCAGGGGTGTTGGTACTCTGGGAGAGAGCTGGGAGCCCGGGGAAATCAGGAGATAAGTGCTGGCAGTTAACGCACAGCGCTCCTGCAGCCAGTGAACGTGGCTTGGGAACAGGTCCTGTCTCCGAGGGACACCCCACGAGTGTGGCTTGGGAACAGGTTCTGTCAAAGGCTCGTCTCCCACAGATGGGGAAACTGAGGCATGATGGGGCTGCCAGAGGGGTCAGGGGCTGCTGGCTGCCACTGCTCCACTGGGAAGGTGATTAAAGGACAAGTTACACTGATTTTGTGTGCCCTGTCTTTGGACGAGGCCGTCTGCCATGCCCCAAGCACTGCCCTCCTCATGGCTTGGGAGCTGGGATCCCCCTGGGTGAGCACTGCTCCTGCCAGGATCCCCCTGGATGGGCACAGATCCTGCCAGGATCCCCCTGGATGGGCACAGCCCCTGCCAGGATCCCCCTGGATGGGCACAGCCCCTGCCAGGATCCCCCTGGATGGGCACAGCCCCTGCCAGGATCCCCCTGGATGGGCACAGATCCCGCCAGGATCCCCCTGGATGGGCACTGCCCCTGCCAGGATCCCCCTGGATGGGCACTGCCCCTGCCAGGATCCCCCTGGATGGGCACAGTCCCTGCCAGGATCCCCCTGGATGGGCACAGATCCTGCCAGGATCCCCCTGGATGGGCACAGTCCCTGCCAGGATCCCCCTGGATGGGCACAGATCCTGCCAGGATCCCCCTGGATGGGCACAGATCCTGCCAGGATCCCCCTGGATGGGCACAGATCTTGCCAGGATCCCCCTGGATGGGCACTGTCCCTGCCAGGATCCCCCTGGATCGGCACAGATCTTGCCAGGATCCCCCTGGATGGGCACAGATCCTGTCAGGATCCCCCTGGATGGGCACAACCCCTGCCAGGATCCCCCTGGATGGGCACAGCCCCTGCCAGGATCCCCCTGGATGGGCACAGCCCCTGCCAGGATCCCCCTGGGTGGGCACTGTCCCTGCCAGGATCCCCCTGGATGGGCACAGATCCTGTCAGGATCACCCTGGATGGGCACAGATCTTGCCAGGATCCCCCTGGATGGGCACAGATCCTGCCCTGTCAGCCCAGCCCCCATCCAGGAACGTTTATTAACCAGCAGCTCTGCCCTGGCCACGGGCTCACTGAGGATTTCTGCTGCCAGCAGCAGGGCAGGAGGGTGCCACATCCCTGCTGGAAGTTGGTCACGGCTGAAGGACAGGGACAAGCAGCTGGAAAGGCCGGGCTTCCACTCGGGCAAAGCCTCCCTGCCATTGACCAAGCCTCCAAGGAAACCACAGAAAGTGACATCTGAGCACCCCATCCACGCTGCTTCCAACCCCTGCAGCTCCTGAGAGTGAGCGCCGGCATTTCCCGAGCTGCAGGATCACCCTGCCCCGGCTGCACCACGCCTGGATCCGGGAGTGGCTGCTGAGCCCGGAGAGCCTTTGCAGCTGTCCCAGGACCCCAAAGCAGCATTAGCACAAAACCGCACCTGCAGCTCCCCAGGGCAGCTCTGGGGGCACGGGAGCCCTGGCTGGTGTCCCATGGGCTGGGAGCAGGCAGGATAAAGCTCCTGGAGCCCCCTGCCCCTCAGCCTGCCCATGGAGCCCTCCTGTGCCAGCTGCCTCCCCAGCAGCAGCTCCACCTCGGGCACAGGGTGCAGAGATCCGGGCTGTCCCCTTCTCCCAGTCCCCCACTGGTGGCTGGAAGGGACACCCTGAACGGGCAAAAGCCAGCCCCAAAGGCACACAAATCCTTCTCGCTCGCAGCCAAAGGCAGGACAGAGGAGCTGATCAGCTGCCCACACTCAGCACCTCAGACCCAACTCACAGCTATTCTTCCTTTTTGCTGCCTAGGCTAGGAGGAATAAAAACCCGTGAGAGGCAGGCGGCATCCCATAAGAATGCCCGAGATTTTGTTTTCTGCATTTGCCTAAAATTGGCTTTGATCTCATCTTGGCCGAGTGCACCAGGTGAGAAGCCGGTGAGCCGCCCCCGCGGTGGGCTGAGACCCGCGGCACACGCCTCTGCTCCAACAGCACACCGCAAGCAACTTCCCCTGCCCGGCCCCGAGCACGCCTGGCTAATTGATTCTTCTGCTCATTAGCACCAATGTTAGTTACACTGAACACTTAATAGGAACCATCTTAGCACTGCTGTCACAAATTCACGGCGTTGCACAGAATCTCCCCGAGCGAGTAGGTTTTGGGCACAAAACCACAAATGCATATACCTGCAAAAACATAAACATCCCGAAGCTTTCCGGCTATGCCCGAGTTCAAAAATCTATTAATAACCTGAGGAGAGAGCTCCTCCGCAAAGCCAGGTGCATCCAGGCAGGCAAAGTAAAGAGCTATTACACTGCAAGGGAACAAAGACCGAGACCGTGCCCATACCTATATTTCATGCCCGTTTGCTTTGCCGTGGATTCTTTTAATGAAATGTGGTGCTGCGGGGTAAATGTCCCCAAACTGCGAGCGATAATAGCCACTGTCCGGAATTTTGCCCGGGCTGCATTCACTACGTTCGGGGTCGTGGTGTTCTGCTTGCTGATGAGCCTGTCTTCACCATTTCGCTTCAAGTTGTGGTCCGTGCAGGCGATGGACACTTGCATCGCGCCCGCGGCGCCCCGGCCGGGTGGCGGGCGGACCCCCGGCCCCCCGCGGGCTGCGGCTGCCCGGCACGGCCGGCGGAGCCCGGCCCTGGCGCCCCCCGAGCGCCGGGGGAGCCGCGCTGGGCGCCCCCGCTGCCGCCGGCCCCGGAACGCGAACTTGCGGCGGCGAGCGCGGGGCTCGCTCCGGGCTCTCGGCGGCGACGCTGCTGCTCAGCCAGAAGCATCCATCCAGTCAGGTGCTCCCGGAGCGCCGCTCCTTCATGCCGATCGCTCCGCGGCCGCTCTGCCTCGCTGCGGGCTCCCGGCCGCCGCTTTTAAATCGCCGCGAGCATCCTGCGAGCGCCGGAGCGCCGAGTGCTGAGCGGGCGCAGCCGAGCCCCGTCCCTCGCCGCGCGTCCCTAGGGAGCGGCAGCATCCATCGGGGTCCGTCCTTCCTTCCTTCGCCCAGGCGCAGCAGCGCTACCTCCCACCCATGGCAGCCCGCCGAGCGCTGGCAGCGGCTCCGCAGCGGCCCCGGGATCCCCCGCCAGAGCCTGCGGGAAGGATGGCAGGGATGGCAGCGATGGGGAGATTGCGGGCCACGGGCCTCCTTTGTGCTCGCAGGGAAGGCAGGCGTTCAGGCGGATCCGCCCGCAAAAATCGCTGCCGGCATCGCTTCTATAGCGGGCAGCGATCCGCTGTTAAAATGGGTTAATTATGGGGGAAAGGAAGAAAGAAAAAAAAAATAGGGGGAGGGGGAGGAAAATCGCTGCGCTCGGGTGTGTGAGGCAGTTAACACGTTAATGCCGTGCTCCCGGCGCCGCCGCCCGCAGCCCCCGGCTCGCAGCAGGGCCAGGGTTAATCCTGCTCCCCCAGCATCGCCAGCGGGATGAGCCGCAGCGCAAAGGCTGGGAAACAAAACCATCGCCGTCCCTCAGCAGAGCAGACCATCCCTATCCCATCCCCATCCCATCCCAACCCCATCCCATCCCATCCCATCCCATCCCAACCCCATCCCATCCCATCCCATCCCCATCCCATCCCATCCCATCCCCATCCCATCCCATCCCATCCCATCCCATCCCATCCCATCCCATCCCATCCCCATCCCATCCCATCCCATCCCCATCCCATCCCATCCCATCCCATCCCATCCCATCCCATCCCATCCCATCCCATCCCATCCCATCCCATCCCATCCCATCCCATCCCATCCCATCCCCATCCCATCCCATCCCATCCCATCCCATCCCATCCCATCCCATCCCCATCCCATCCCATCCCCATCCCATCCCATCCCATCCCATCCCATCCCATCCCATCCCATCCCATCCCATCCCATCCCCGGCCGAGGCTGCCCTCCCAGCCCGGCACTGCCCTGTGCCTCCTCTCCCGGGGCGCTGGCTCTGGACACCGAGGGGACCCCCAGGCAGGGGAGGGTGGGCAGGTTTGGAGCCCCCCCGGGACCCCGTCCGTCACTGTCACTGTCACTGTCACTGTCACTGTCACTGTCACTGTCACTGTCACTGTCACTGTCACTGTCACCAGCAGAGTGCCCCGGGCAGGGACGGGCAGTGCGAGTCCCTGGTGCGGCCCCACAGCAGAGGGTGCCCGTGGGTGTCAGGGCAGGGTCAGCCTGGTCCCCTTCGCACCCAGCCCAGCCCACGGGCAATGGTCCAGAGGGGCTCCCCAGACCCCTCCCTGCCCCGGGCTGCGCGGGGGGCTGGAGCTGGGGGCACCTCCGGAGCTCCTGGTGCCCCCAGCTCACTGCCAGGCCCTGGCCCTGCCCTTGGGGTGGGAGCAGCTCCCAGGCCGGACCCCCCTGCTGGAGCTGCCCGAGGCACCCGGGGATGGAGCAGGAGCGGCGGCAGAGCGAGCTGGGGGTGCTGGGGTGGTCCCAGCCCGGTCTGAGCTCAGGGTGACCCAGCTTTGCCCTGCCCTGCAGCGGGGGCACGCCGCGGTGTGTGTCCCCTCTGCCCGGCTGTGACAGCTGCTGGGGGGGCTGGCAGCCAGCCACGGCCACCCACCAGCCCCGACAGGGACAGCTCCTCTGACGGCTCCTTAACAGGTACCCAGCGCATCCCTTTGAGGACGGAAAGCATTAAATCCCAACAAAGACAGTTACCGTGTGATATTTTCCCAAAGAGGATTTACAGTTAATCATGCAGCAGAGCCACCAACTCCCAGCTCTGAGTGGTCTCCTTGGAGTCACCCCCAGGCAGGGTTTGGGGGGAGCAGGACCCCTGGGAGAGTTCCCAGACCCCTCATCAGTGCATCAGCAAACGCAGCAGAGTGGGGCATGGGGGCACAAGCCGTGGGTGCCCCTCGCAGCCAGGACAGCCTGAGGGTCTCCCTGGCACTGGGGAGGCATCTGGGGCGCTGCTGGCAGCACTGCTGGGTTCTGGAGCCCGGCTGTGCTTCAGGGCCCAGAGCAGGACGGACAGACCTGGAACGTTCCCCTCCCTGGCAGGGCTCAGGCATTCCAAGGCGTGCTCTGCCTCTGTCCTGCACATCTCTGGGGAGCTCCCCTGCCCCAGAGCTGCCAAACGCTGTGACTCCGTGCTGGGGATGAGCCCAGGTCACTGCCAGCCGGGTCCCCAGTGCCAGGGCTGCCCATGGCCTGGGGTGCCAGGGGAGGGGACAGCAAGGGACAGTCACGTCTGCACTGGCACATCCCACAGAGCACCTTACCTCAAGCCGCTTATCTTTGGAGGGGTTACAGTCTCTCCACAGAAGATGTATTTAAATATGGGATTTATTTCATTTCCTGAGCAAGATAATCACTTCTAGAGTAAAACGTTGGAGTCACGTAATTCTGTATGATGAAAACCCTGAGCTTATGGAGGAGGAGGTACGTGACAACCCTGGCAGAGGGCTGAGCCACGAGCCGAGCCCGGGCTCCCTGTGACACCTCAGTGCCACCAAATCACTGTGACAACGTGCTTGTGCATTTCCCCCTGAGCAAGATAACGAGCACTCATTAAATGACTTGCTCAAAATGCTTCATCAAGCAAATGCGGTTTAACACAGCTGCCTGTGACCACCCTGTGACCCCCCAGCCCAGCCCTGGGGCCGCTGCAGCCACCCCGGGGCCAAATCAGGAGCCAGCAGGGGCAGGGCAGGGCAGGACAGCAGGGGCAGGACAGCAGGAGCTGCCTGGGGCTCTGCACAAACCCTTCCATGGCCCCAGGGCTGTCCCCAGCACCCTGCAGGAGCAGGACAATGCACACCCTGAAGCAAGAAGGATGGGAACATCCAAAAAGGAATAAATACTTTGTGCAGCCGCGGTGGGATCCGTGCAGAGCTGAAGGGGCCGTGGGGCCGGGCTCAGAGCAGGGCTGAGGGAGGAGCCCTTCCCTTCCCTTCCCTTCCCTTCCCTTCCCTTCCCTTCCCTTCCCTTCCCTTCCCTTCCCTTCCCTTCCCTTCCCTTCCCTTCCCTTCCCAGAGCTCCAGGGGCAGTCAGCAGCACGGCTCTGGCTGCATCCAGAGGCAGGAGGATGCTTCTGCAGCCCAAAATATGAACGTGAATCAAGGTCCTGCAGTCTGGGCTGGGTGAAACCTCGTGAGCTGCTGCAGCCCTGGCCCAGCGCGGCTGGAGCTGAGCACGCTGATTGCTCCTTCCTTTTTTAAATGTTACCTCATAGTGGAGCTCCTTTGAAATAGGATGCCAAGTCTGGCTGCAGATTCTGCTTCTCATGGCTGCAGTCACAGGCTAAATTATTGACCCTCCTGCCATGGCAGGGCATTGGGACTGGGTGGGCTTTAGGGCCCCCTCCAGCCTGTGATTCCAGCAATCCAGGTCACAGGAATGATGCCAACCCAGCCTGCCTAAGCTCTTTAACTGAAATTCTTCTACGCTGAGAAAGGACAACAACTGAATTTAGCAGCAAACCTGCAGCAGTGCCCATGACAGAGGTGCTGGCTGCCCCTGGATCCCTGGAAGTGTCCAAGGCCAGGCTGGAGCAACCTGGGGTAAGGGAAGGTGATTGCCCACGACAGGGGGTGGAACAAGGTGCACAACAAGGTCTCCTCCAAGCCAGAGCACCGGTCACCACGCTGTGATCAATGTTAGAGACTTTCTCTCTGCTCCCAGTGCTGAGGGGTCCTGCCCTCCCCACAGCCAGAGCAGCCCCAGGACCAGGCAGACGCAGCAGGATGGAACAGTCAGTGCTCCCAGGCTGGAGACACATCAAAAACACGGGTTCAGCCTTCACGGGGAGAGCTTTAACCGTGTTGGACACTTAGACAGCTGCTCAGTGAGAGCTGGCATGCAATGCCCTTGGACGGAGCAGACCTCGGGGGATGGCATGGCAGCACTGAAACACTGCTGGCAGTGCCATGGGGGCAGGATCCTACCCCAAATCTGAGCCCTTGGAGCTTTTCCACCCAAAAAAGGCCTTTCTTTGCTTTATCCAACAGCCCAGAGCTGGCCACAGCCCCCACATTCTGTCCAGGGCCCCAGAGCCACATTCCCCAAAGCCAGCACAGGCACTGCGGGCAGCAGCCTCTCTCCAGGAGCCTGAACGATCCCAAAGCCCTGATTTCCAGACACCAGGAGCAGGAGAACGATCCCAAAACCCCTGATTTCCAGGGAGCAGGACACCAGGAGTGGGTTTGCAAGAACAATCCCAAATCCCTGATTTCCAGACACCAGGAGTGGGGGAAAGATCCCAAATCCCTGATTTCCAGACACCAGGAGGAGAAGGATCAAACATCTCTGATTTCCAGACACCAGGAGTGGGGGAAAGATCCCAAATCCCTGATTTCCAGACACCAGGACCAGGTTCTCGATCTCAAACCCCTGATCTCCAGACATCAGCAGCATGTTCCCAATCCCAAACCCCTGATTTCCAGACACCAGGACCAGGTTCCCGATCCCAAACCCCTGATTTCCAGACACCAGGACCAGGTTCTCGATCTCAAACCCCTCATTTCCACTCACCAGGAGCAGGTTCCCGATCCCAAACCCCTGATTTCCAGACACCAGGAGGAGAATGACCCCAAACCCCCCGGTTCCCATCCTGCCCCCGTCACTGCCGCAGGGCAGCTCAGGGCAGTCCCAGCCCCGGTGCCAGTCCCGGTCCCGGTGGGAGCTCCCTGGGGCCGCAGGGACAGCGGTGCCAGCCCCAGCCGTGCCCGTCTGTCCCGCCCGGAGCCGCTGGGCCGGGTTCCCGCAGGGAGAGCTCCGGGATGCGGCAGCTCCGTGCCCGGAGGGATGGCACGGGCAGGCTGAGCTGGGCAGCGCTGCCCGCAGCAGGGCAGGCAGCTCCCGGCGGCTTTCCCGGGATAATCCCGGTTCCGAGGCGGGCCGAGCCGCTCCAGCCCCCGCTCCCAGCGGCACCGGGCGGTTCGGAGCCCTCGGGGTGCGGCCGAACCCGCCGGGAATGGCCCTTGTGGCTCTGGTTGATAACGCTGCTGGAAGCTGCGCGGGGAAATGAGCTGCAGAACAAAAGCCCGGCGCTTATCGAGCCCACAGCCGTCACATTTCCGCCGCTTTCACATCAAAAACTCCATTTGCATTTGTAATTGCACTTGAGAAAACTGATCCAAATTCCCATTAAACGGTTTTTAGTTAAAAGGCGTCGTTCTGGCAGGGTTTGAGCCGGGCTGGGGACAGCGTCCCAGCGGGTTCCGCTGGTGACACGCGAGATTGTCACGGGTGGGACCCAGGCAGCTGCGAGGGCTCTGCCACAGCCGGGAGTGTGACAGCTCCGAGGGATGGACCGAACCCAGGATGGACCAAACCCGGGAGTGTGACAGCCCCGAGGGACGGACCGAACCCGGGAGTGTGACAGCCCCAAGGGCTCCATCAAACCCGGGATGGACCGAACCCGGGAGTGTGAGAGCTCCGGGGGCTCCATCCATGGGGATGGACCGAACCTGGGAGTGTGACAGCCCCGAGGGCTCCATCCATGGGGATGGACCGAACCCGGGAGTGTGACAGCCCCGAGGGCTCCATCAAACCCGGGATGGACCCAACCTGGGAGTGTGACAGCCCCGAGGGCTCCATCCATGGGGATGGACCGAACCCGGGAGTGTGACAGCTCCGGGGGCTCCATCAAACCCGGGATGGACCCAACCTGGGAGTGTGACAGCTCCAAAGGCTGCATCCATGGGGATGGACTGAACCTGGGAGTGTGACAGCCCCGAGGGCTCCAACCATGGGGATGGACCCAACCTGGGAGTGTGAGAGCTCCGAGGGCTCCATCAAACCCGGGATGGACCGAACCCGGGAGTGTGACAGCTCTGAGGGCTCCATCCATGGGGATGGACCCAACCTGGGAGTGTGACAGCCCCAAGGGCTCCATCCATGGGGATGGACCGAACCCGGGAGTGTGACAGCTCCGAGGGCTCCATCCACAGGGATAGACCCAACCTGGGAGTGTGACAGCCCCGAGGGCTCCATCCATGGGGAGGGACCGAACCCGGGAGTGTGACAGCTCCAAAGGCTCCATCCATGGGGATAGACCCAACCTGGGAGTGTGACAGCCCCAAGGGCTCCATCCATGGGGAGGGACCGAACCCGGGAGTTCCAAGGCCTGGGAGTTGGGATGGCCCAAGGGAGCCCCGAGGAGCTCTGACAACATTGAATAAAGAATCTCTCGATGCAACAGGAAGGAATCAGCCCTGGGAGGGAGCCCGGAGCTCTCGCACGGAGGGTGGAGCTCATCAGAGCCCAATCCAATTAATCGGCCTCTTGTCCCCGTGGAGACAACACCGCCCACGGTGCCTGCTGCCCATTAGCTGCTGGATCCCTGCTCCAGAGCAGGTAATTTAATTTTTCCATGCTATCTATTGCATTTCTCAGCTGACTGCAAGCCAGTGCCTCACACGAAGGGCTCCAGAAGTCACCGTTATATTAATGTACCGTGCTACACCGAGCACTTAATGGTCTTTAAGGTCCCTCCCAGCTCAAGCCGCTCTGTGATTCTGCAGTATCAGAACACTCAGAGCTGCACGAAGCTCCACGGCACAGCACAAGAGGGTTTTGTGTTTTATTCCCCCTGGGAGCCCCTGACATGGTATCCAGGCACCGAGCATCCACGCCAGGCCTGGAGCAGAGCAGCAGCAGCACCCTGGGGCACTCAGGGCTGCTGTGCCAGCTCGAGGCCAAGAAATGATTTTCCCCCTCTGCCATACTCGTGTTCTCCCCTGGGCATACACAAAATGCACAATTTCCCCGCGTGCTTCGCATCACCCGATGGATAAATGTATTCCAAATAAAGCTCAGCCCAAGCTGTGTTCTTCCAGCTTGGCTGTGCCCGTTGAACAGCAGATTTCAGGCAATTATGAACATTGCTGTGTTACCCACACACGTCAAATCTCACCCGAGCATTGCTTGTAACAGCTTAGAGCTCCAAATTAACTTGTTTGGAGAGAGGCTGCTGAGGAGGGGGTTTGGATCTGGGAAACAAACACACACAGCTCCAGCTGCATGCTCTGGGACACACTGGAGCACACGGGGGAGCAATTATGGAGCAGGAACTCCTGATTCTGTGGCATTAACTGGCAGAGGGGCAGCACAAAGATCAGCAACAGCACGCTGTGCTCTTTGGGAAACCCTTTTCCAATGAATACCCCATCAAAAAACTTCCCCTTCTTCTGGAATCCCTCAGTTTTCACCTCCTCCTACAGCCAAAGGAGGGACTTGGCCCCTCTGAGCAACTCAGAGAAAGCCAAGTGTCTCCATCAGTCATTATCTTATATAAGTCACCCCTGCATAATAAGCACTATTAAAAATACCACCTTCCCAAACTGCATTTTTCAAGGGAGAATTTTAAGTCTTCTCCTGAGAGGCTCCCTTTCAGCTGCAGCAGCATTTCTAATTATTAACGTGAGTGACACGGGGTGTGCATCCCATCAGGGCACACCAGCCCTGCTCCCTGCTCCCAACCCCAGCAGCGTCCCACAGAACCGGGCATCTCTGGCGTCAACAACCGAGGAGAATCAGCAGCAGCCGCCCAGGACAATGGTGTTTGCTGAAGCCCAGCAGATTACCGGGGAACCATCCTCAGCCCCATTAATTTTAATGGATCCTTTCCCACTGCCAGGCTTCTCTTCGGGGGAGGGATGGCAAAACCTGCTGTGTCAGCACTTCCCTGCCTCCCAGTGACCAGCCCACGCTGCCGGTTCAAAATCAGCATTTCAGGAGCTCTGGCATCTGCTTTTCAGCGGGGCAGGTGCAGGCACAGCACTCTGCTGCCAGCCAGGAGCCCGGGGTGACCCTTCAGCTCCCGAATTTCCCTTTGCTCTTGTCACTTCCAGAATTCTCTGCAAAGGCTTTTCAATTTCTTTAAGCTTTTTTTTTTTTTTTTCTTGGCGCACGAGGTAGAAGCACGATGTACCTCAGAGCAGCACAATGTCACGGGATGGTTTGGGCTGGAAGGGACATTAAATCCCCTCCAGTGCCACCCTGCCATGGCAGGGACACCTTTCCCTGCCCCAGGTGTTCCCAGCCCCAGTGTCCATCCCTGGGCACTGCCAGGGATCCAGGGGCAATGCCATTTTGGTAAATCAAGAGCATCACTTCAGGTGACCTCCAGCCACTGCCAAGCACGTCCAAGCCAAGGATTTCTGCATTTCCCAGGCCGGTGCTGGCCGGGCAAGGAGTCCCTGATCTCTGGGCACGTCCCAAACATCCAACAGCCACTTTTGCACTGGAAAGGCGCCCATTTAATTAACAAAAAGATTTGCAAGAGGATCATTACTTACTGCCAAATGCATAACCGCTCATTAGGCCCTCAGGGGAAATGAATAATTGCTCCTGCAATCTACAGATTGTGTCTTTTTCTGCAGTGAAAAGCGGTTTCCTCTCCCCAGCCGGGGTGGGACACCGAGGCCTGGGGACACCCCCAGCCCAGCAGCAGCTCCCCCAGCAGCCTCTGGACCCTCCAAGGGCTCCGTGTTCTCCACAAACACCTCTGGGAAGAGCAGCAGCCGTGCCCTTGGAACGATGGAAACGCCGTGCTGGCTTCTGGAGCCTGTCTGGCACAGGGGTGAGGCCAGCAACTGTGAGAAGACACTGAACACGAGGAGGACAAGGCTTATCAGGCAGTACAGCTCTGCACAGGAGGTTTGTCCGTGGCAAAGCTGCTTTTCATCCAGACCCCCCCCTCCCCAGCTGCCCTCGGCCCTCCCCACACCAGGGCAGAGGCACAAACAGAGGGGTGCTCCACAGAGAGCAGCGCAGACACATCTCAGCCGAGAGCTCTGGCTGCCTCAGACTGCAAAGAACCAGGTTCTGGCTCAAAGAGGGGTGCAAAGAGCAGCCCCACCTGGGCCGTGCCCACCGGGGCCGTGCCCACCTGGGCCGTGCCCACCTGGGCTGTGCCAGGCACAGCTGGCACCAAGGCTGGTGACACGGGACCTGCTCTCCCCTGGCACTGAGCCCTGCCAGGGCCTGGATTTATGATCATTCCTAAAGGAGGCAGCCTTGAAATAAACCTGCAAGCCACGGGAGGAGGTTTTGCTCCCAGGTTGGCTCAGCGCTTTGTGTCGGCGCAGCATCCGGCAGCATCCCTTCCTCAGCACATCCCAAAGTCAGCCCAAAGACTCCAGACAGAGCCTCTTTTAACCAGGGCCACGTGGCTGGGCTCCATCGCAGAGTGCAGCCTTCAAACCTGTCTATAAATACACCCAGGAACATCCCAGGCTCCGGAGCCAGCCCCGGGCAGGAGCAGCAGCAGCAGCAGCAGGAGGCTCAGCAGGAGCTCCTGCCCAGGATCCGGGAGGGAGCAGCTCCTGCCAGCCCAGCCAGACCCCCACGGGAGCAGCAGGGCTGGGGAAAGCAGCAAAAGTGGGGAAAAGCAGCAAAAAAATGTGCAAATTCCTGCTGGGCAGCAGCCGGAGCACCGAGGGCCAGCTGGGAGCTGCTGCAGTGGTAATGTGGGGAATGGGGAGGGTAAAATGGCAAAATCTGTTTGTTTTCCCCAAAAACCGAGCACCTACAGCATGGGAACTTCCCTCAGGAAGGTGGGAATGGCCCTGGAAGCAGCAGCACACTGAGCCTGAGCATCCCCTGTGGGGATTTTAGGGAATCATCACGGAATGGTTTGGGTCAGAAGGGACCTTAAAGCTCATCCATGGGCATGGAGAGAACCCTACAAAAATAACACAAACCCCAAGGAACTGAGATCACTAGGGAGAAGGCCAGACACGGGGAAGTGTCCTGTCAGCACTGCACCAGGTAGATTCTGTGTACTTTGAACAGACTAAAAAGAGTAAAAAAACACTTAGGACACCTGGCAGGGACTATTTACAAAGGACAGAGCTGGATGCAGCTCCATGGATCAATCTGCACAGGAAGTAGGGGAAACATTAAGGCTGGGAGATATATCCCAATAAATATAATGCAGCAGCACTCAGAGCAGATGAGGACAGGATTACAGGGCAGGATTACGGGACCCCATCAAGAGCCCTCCTATATTTTGCCATCTAAAGATTAGATATTTTAAAGCTTCAATGCACAAAATGGGCCTTGCTGTGGAAGCCTGGAAGAGCAGCCATGGCAAAGGGATTAATCCCAAATGCCCTTTTCTGGGGTAGCTCTGCAGGGCTGTAAGCTCAGGGTTAAATCTCCCCTTGGTGTTCAGCACCTGGGATGGAGAATCAGCCTTGGCTGGTACCTGGTGACATCCTCAGCCTGCTGGAGTTCCAGCACCCACAGCACATCCCGTGTCAGGGAGCTCCCCAGTTCCATTGCAGAGCCTGGGAAAGCCTTCCTGTGCTCAAACCTGTTGTACAAAATGTCCTTTGCTCCCCCTGCCCCAGTTCCCCTGCTGTGGGACACGGTGAGTGACTGGCTGCAGGCTGTTCCTGATTTAAACACATCTGTAATCCCTGTCCATCATCTTTCCCTAAGCCAAAAGCCTGTTTAATCTCCCCGAGCAGGACAATCCCATGCCTCAGACCCCCTGAATCCCCCTGGGATGGGATGGCCAGCCCTGGCCCAGGGTGTGTGACAGCTCCTACTGCAGGAAAGGGAGAAGGAAACGGAGGAGGGAAAAGGGGGAAGGAGAAAAGGAGTAAGGAAAGGGAACATCCTACAAAGGGCTGTCTACTGGCCAGTCTGCACCAGAGTTTCACAATCCTCAGCTACCAGGTTTTAATTCACTGCTTAGCCAGCAAAAGCATCAGAAGGAGTGTCGCAGACATCTTTCACGAAAAATCCTTTCCTTAGGATTTTCCCTCCTGAGAAGTTGAGAGGCCTCAGGAACAAAATGCAAACAATGGTTATCTGCTGCTGTGGGATGCAGCAGGTGCATCTGGGATTGGTCTCATGTGGTTGTTTCTAATTAATGGCCAATCACAGTCCAGCTGGCTTGGACTCTGTCCAAGACAGAGGCTTTGTTATCATTCTATTCTATTCTATTCTATTCTATTCTATTCTATTCTATTCTATTCTATTCTATTCTATTCTATTCTATTCTATTCTATTCTAATTCTTAGCTAGCCTTCTGATGAAACCCTTTCTTCTATTCTTTTAGTATAGTTTTAATGCAATATACATCATAAAATAATAAATCAAGCCTTCTGAACCATGGAGTCAGATCCTCATCTCTCCCCTCATCCTGGGAGCCCTGAGAACACGGTCACACAGGAGGACAGTGCTCTCTTGGGAAGGGCTGCAGGAGCTCAGGGGCCCTGCAGGACAGCCCAAGGAGGGTGAGGGTTTGCCAGGGGTGTCTGTGCTCCCTCCTGGAGCAGAGCCTCAGCCAACAAACAGATGAACAGGAGTGCAGGGCCCAGCCCAGCTGCAGCAGGGTTAACCCAGCAGTGCCTGGGGCTCTGTAGCTCCATGAATACTTTCCAGCCCAGCATTCGCCAGCAGCATGAGCTGCCTGGGTGCTCTTGCAGACACAGCCTCTCCTCTAAGGTTTCCCCCCCAGGCCCTGAGCAGCTGCCCGAGCTCACAGACCCTGCTGGAATCAGGAGGGAGCAGAACCTTGGGAGGCTCCACAGCCAGAGCCTCAGCCCAGCAAAGTGCACGGGGAGGAGCTGTGCAGTGAGCAGACACCTCGCTGGACAGCAAAACACCAAATCTGCTCTGTGAATGGTGCTTCATCTGAGAGAAATTCCGTTGTAAATGGTGTAAATGGTGCTTCATCTGAGAGAAATTCTGCTGTAAATGGTGCTTCATCCGAGAGAAATTCTGTTGCCACCAGAAATGAGCCAAGCTCAGGCGCTGCTGCACTTTGGGGTCTTCTGTGACAGCAGAACTGCACTGCACTGGCTGAAGCAATGAAAGGGAAAAGAGCTGATCAGCCTGCAAATGAACCAGCTTACAAGTGTTTAGCAAGTGCTCCTTGTTCACAATTCATTACTTCCCACGTGTAATTGAATAAATCCTAATAAAAAAGGAGCTGCTACTGTCCTGGCTTCAGACTGGACCCACGGAGAGCTGAAAATACATCCACGAGGCAGAAGAAGAAAATGCCCAAGCTCACAGTGAGATGGAAGAGTCCCTGCACTTCTGGAAGAGAAATTCCCTGTGGGAGCAGCAGGTGGGAGCTGCTGGAGCATCCCTGCCCTGAGCAGAGCCCTGTGCCCAGCCCCTCTCCCCCAGGATGAAGCTCAGTGAGTTACAGCTGCTCCTGTCAGCTCTGAGAAATGTGCACACTTAAAACGGAGCAGGGGCTCCAATCCATCAGCTTCCACAGAAATTAAGCACATGCTTTATTTCCCCATGACTGATGGCTCTGCTGAACCAGGGAAGCTCCACTGCCTCAGCCAAGAGACAGAGGAGGCTGAAGGGTGTGCAGGGGCTCCTGCAGCCCCAGCTGCCCCCCACACCAGCCCCTCAGCCTCTCATTAATTACATTTTTCTATGGCTTTAAAACCCCCTCTCCATCCAAATCCAACCCTGCAGGAATGTTCTCCCCAAGCTCTTTGCAGGTTTCTCCCCCAGGCTGGGCACGTTTTGGGGCAGCAGAACACAGAGAGCACAGAGAGCACAGAGATCCCACCTCACACAGGGGATCACAGCCCTTCCTGGGAGCACTGTGAGCCCACACCTCTGCTCGTCAGTGAGGAGCCAGTTTTAAATCGTGTCTGCGTGGGCTGAACCGTGGGAAGTGCAGAATTAGAGAGAAACCAGGTAAATGGGGATATTCCTGTCCTGGAAAGGACATCAACCCTTTCAAACACAGCTGCAAGGTGGCATTAGGATCATCAGAAGGAGCAAAGGAATTTCTCATTAAAGGGTGTTGAGTTTCCAGTGAGTGAGGGGATCTCTCTGGGCACAGCAGTGCCCCTGCCAGCCCAGGGACCTCTCCTGTCACAGCCACAAGCACAGCAGCCCTGGGACCCCCATCCATAGCCCTGGGATTCCCATCCATGGCCCTGGGACACCCATCCATGCCCTGGGATGCCCATCCATAGCCCTGGGATTCCCATCCACAGCCCAGGGACCCCCATCCATGGCCTGGGATTCCCATCCACAGCCCTGGGACGCCCATCCATGGCCCTGGGATTCCCATCCATGCCCTGGGATTCCCATCCATGCCCTGGGACCCCCCATCCATAGCCCTGGGATGCCCATCCACAGCCCTGGGATGCCCATCCACAGCCCTGGGATTCCCATCCACGGCCCTGGGATTCCCACCCACGGCCCTGGGATTCCCACCCACGGCCTGGGATTCCCATCCACGGCCCTGGGATTCCCACCCACGGCCCTGGGATTCCCATCCACGGCCTGGGATTCCCATCCATGGCCTGGGATGCCCATCCACGGCCCTGGGATTCCCATCCACGGCCCTGGGATTCCCATCCATGCCCTGGGATTCCCATCCACGGCCCTGGGATTCCCATCCACAGCCCTGGGATTCCCATCCATGGCCCTGGGAGTCCCATCCATGACCTGGGATGCTCTCCCATCTCCCTCCCTGCACTGTGGGCTCACTCCCTTTCTCTGACCCCAGCGTGCTCCAAGGGAGCCCAGCTGGCCCAGCAGCACCGTGGCACAAAGCCCTTTGCCATTTCTGCTGCTCCTGACTCCAAAACTGCCCTTTCACAGCCCCGCTGTCCCTGGGCATTGTCACCAAATTTCCCCATCCGGCAGCAAAAGCTGGGACACGACTGAGCTGGATCCATAAAAACACCAGGCACGGTGTCTTATTTCAGTTTTAAGCTCAGACTAGCCACAGGCAGAGATCAACCTCTTGGGAAAGCAAATGTTTCAAAGAAAATTTGCTTTTCTTAGAAGCAGAGAGAACTTGTAGACTTTCCATCCAGGACATCATCCTTTTAAAGGGAACCTCTCTGGAAGCAAAGCACAAAGACAATTGCTGGGCTGAGCACACCAATGTCTCTGCAGCCACCATCCCCAGCCAACACCCCCTGTCCTCAGGCTGCTCCAGCTCCTGCAGGGTGACAGCCTTTCCCTTGGACACCCTTTCTAACCCAAAAGCCACGTATTTCCATCCTGAACCCAGCCAGGGGTTTGGGCTCTCGCTCCACTTGCTCCATGAGGACAGAGAGGGTCTCAGGGCTCAGGACCTGAGCTGGAAAATTCAGAGTGGTTTTCCCCATCCTGGCAGTGCCCAAGGCAGGGTTGGACAGGCCTTGGAGCAGCCTGTCCTCATGGAAGGTGTCCCTGCCCATGGCAGGGGGTGGATGAGATGGGCTGTCACCCTTCCAACCCAAACCGTTCCACCACTCTGGGATTAACATTAGAAGAGAAATATCAAATTCGGCGTTCTAAGAGAACAGCTCACAGGCATTCAGCTCTGCTCAAAGCCACCATGATTCCCACAGCACCCACAGAAATCAGAGAAGCCCCTGAGGCGGCTGAGGATGCTGCCAGTCCTCTGAGGCACAGCCCTGTCCCCATACCTGCAGCCCATGGTGCCAGGGTGGCACAGCCCTGTCCCTGTAGCCCATGGTGTCCCCATACCTGTAGCTCATGGTGCAATGGTGGCACAGCCCTGTCCCCATACCTGCAGCCCATGGTGCCAGGGTGGCACAGCCCTGTCCCTGCAGTCCATGGTGCCAGGGTGGCACAGCCCTGTCCCCGTACCTGCAGCCCATGGTGTCCCTGTAACTGTAGCTCATGGTGCAATGGTAGCACAGCCCTGTCCCCATACCTGCAGCCCATGGTGCCGCGGTGGCAGGCGCTGTCGCTCAGGGCCAGCCCCAGCCCGTGCAGCTGCAGGATCCTCTCCAGCCGTCTCCCCTCGGCAGCGCTCCGTGCCCGCGGGGCCTCGCCCACCCACCGGGCACTCACCCGGGGTGGGGGCATCTCGGTGCACACCGCCTTGTACAGGTGCATGGGGACGTGGGGCCACCACCGGGCTGGCACTGAGCAGCTCCTGCGGGGACAGAGCCCGGAGCCGTCCCTGTGCCGGGTCCCAGAGCTGTCCCCGTGCCGGGTCCCAGAGCCGTCCCTATACTGGGTCCCAGAGCTGTCCCTGTGCTGGGTCCCAGAGCTGTCCCTGTGCTGGGTCCCAGAGCTGTCCCCGTGCCGGGTCCCAGAGCTGTCCCTGTGCCGGGTCCCAGAGCTGTCCCTGTGCTGGGTCCCAGAGCTGTCCCTGTGCTGTGTCCCAGAGCTGTCCCTGTGCCGGGTCCCAGAGCTGTCCCTGTGCTGTGTCCCAGAGCTGTCCCTGTGCCGGGTCCCAGAGCTGTCCCCGTGCCGGGTCCCAGAGCTGTCCCCGTGCCGGGTCCCAGAGCTGTCCCCGTGCCGGGTCCCAGAGCTGTCCCCGTGCTGTGTCCCAGAGCTGTCCCTGTGCCGGGTCCCAGAGCTGTCCCCGTGCCGGGTCCCAGAGCTGTCCCCGTGCTGTGTCCCAGAGCTGTCCCTGTGCCGGGTCCCAGAGCTGTCCCCGTGCCGGGTCCCAGAGCTGTCCCTGTGCCGGGTCCCAGAGCTGTCCCTGTGCCGGGTTCCAGAGCTGTCCCTGTGCCGGGTCCCAGAGCTGTCCCTGTGCTGGGTCCCAGAGCTGTCCCTGTGCTGTGTCCCAGAGCTGTCCCTGTGCCGGGTCCCAGAGCTGTCCCCGTGCCGGGTCCCAGAGCTGTCCCTGTGCTGGGTCCCAGAGCTGTTCCTGTGCTGGGTCCCAGAGCTGTCCCTGTGCTCGATCCCGAGCCCGGAGCTGTCCCCGTGCCAGGTCCCGATCTGGGCAGGGCTGCTTCCCTGGACCTTCTTCACCCCTCTGCAGCCGGCCCCTTTGGGGAGATGCCCAGGGTGGATTTCAGCCAAAATCAGCATTCTTGTTCGGCTGCTGAGACCTCTCCTGGCCCGGCTCTCCAAGGGGTGAGGGCTGCTGGTGGGAATAGAGCACTGACCCCATTCCCCAGGTCTTATATTTAGATAATGAGAAATATTTGCTTGGGATTCAACCCAAAGCCAATAAACATGCAGCAAATACTCTCCCAGAGTGTATTTCAGGCCCTGGGCTGGCCAGATGAACTCTGCAGGCATCTCCTCTGCAGCTCACGGGAACATCTTGTTCTGTCTCAGGGCACTGCCAGCTCTCACAGCTGGGGTTACCTGCTCCGGGAACTTCTCCAGCATCTGCAGCCTCCTGGGGTGTGACAACTCATATGAACTGAATGATGATGTTAACAATGATTTCACCGCTGCTGAACAGCAAACAAAATGTTCTGGTTCACAGGCCCACACAATGGTTTGGGTTGGAAAGGACCTTACAGACCATCTCATTCCAAACTCCCCTGCCATGGCAGGGATGCCTTCCACTGCCCCAGGCTGCTCCATTCTCTGTCCAACCCGGCCTTCCATAAAAACAATCCAGGGATGGTTTTTATGGTCTTCATCCCAGAAGGGCCACAGTGACATTTTCTGGTCACAGCAGACAATCCTGCCAAGGTCTGGTTCATGCCACTGAGGCAGATGTTGAGACTCTTCTATTTTAAAAACTCACCCCATTTCAGCCCCAAATACATTAGAAAAATAAGTTAAATAATCAAGTGATGGATGTATCATGAACTCAACTAATCCTTAAATCTTTCAAAGCAGATAAAGAAAGACTGATCCCAGCCTCAGAATATATTTGAAAAGCTCATAATTCAATGTCACAGAGGGGAGTTTGGCAGGAGCAGTGGCATTACCCCGTTATTCTTCTTGTGTGACTGTCACACCAGGGCGTGGGTGGCCCTGGGTGTCCCCAGGAGGGTCCTGCCCAAGGATGGGGGTCCTGTTCTCACAGTGCTGATCCCACGGGGGGTGCAGGGGGATCTCAACCCAGCTCTTTGCAGCCCAAGGACACTCAGCGTGTCCCAGGGCTGTCCCTGCCCTGTCCCCAGGCTGTCTCTCCCAGGGTCTGTGTTTCCTCCCCACAGTGCAACTCCAGGGCTGTTCCTGTGATCTCTGCCGCAGCTGCCTTTGGTTTTACCTCCTGACAGCCCCAGCTCATCTGTAATGCAAGGTGAACCAGCACTGAGAAATATCCCTGCAAGCTCCTCTGAGTTTTTGCTGGCTTGGAGGATCAGGGTTTGCATGGATCTTTAGAAACTCAGCTCTCCCAGAGGGTATTCCCCAGCCCTTTGTTTTTATGGTGCTGTTGGAGCCCCTGGGTGCCAGCCACGGGCTGGAGGGGCTGGGGGACACCGGGCCCGGAATCTGCCCCCTCCCAGACCCCTCGTGCTCCCCTCAGGTGCCTGTGAACACTTTCCTGCATCAATACCCACTTGTTCCTTCTCCCGGTTTCACTTCCTTTCACTGATCCCGTTTCTAACTTTTGTTGTTGTGACATTCTGGTTCATTTCTTACCCAAGCACATCTGCGAGAGCTCGGTTTGTGCCGGGCACTGCAGGCGCCCCCATCCTGCCTGGGGCTGGGGAAGGTCTCGGCCGGTTCTCAGCCGGAATCCCGGCTGCCAGCGAAGGGAGGCGAGGGAGAGCCCCGGGGAGGCGAGGGAGAGCCCCGGGGAGGCGCGGGAGAGCCCCGGGGAGGCGAGGGAAGCCTCCCAAGCCTCCCAAGCCTCCCGTCCCCCCCGGTCCCGGAGCAGCATTCCCCGGGCCGTTCCTGCTGCGGTTCCGATTTCAGCGAGGGTCTGACCCCGCACAGGAGATTAGAGACTCGCACGTCTAATTTCCACTAATACCAAGATCCCCTTATATTTTTTTAAAGGAGCAGATCAGATTCTGGAGGCTGCGACATTTAAGACCGATGGGATGAGAGATGCAGCCGCTGCAGGTTCCCCTTCCCTGGGGCTCCTTCCCAGGCTGAGCCCGCGGGCAGGGAGGGGGGACAGGGACCCTCCTGCCACCCACACGGTCCCTGCTCCACAGCAGCAACTTTTCTACTCTATTCAAACAAAGCCACGGTCACTTGGGTAAATTAGAAACAAGGCTCAACAACCACGGGCAGCTTGCGCTGGAGAAGTTCTGGGAACCAACAGACAAGTTTGCAGGATATTCATCTCTGTACAGCATGAATAACCAGAGAAATCAGACTCACACAGCCAAAGACCTTTCTATGATTATTACCATGGCTGTGATTATTATCGCCGCTGCCATTATGATGATTATTGTCACGGTTATCCCGGCCGGCAGCGCTCAGGGGCAGCGGCAGGACGTACCTGTGGGGCATGCCGGTGGTGTAGGCGATGGTGAACTCGTGGGACAGCTCGCACACGCGCAGGTACCAGTTCATCTCCAGCTCCCGCAGCAGCGCCAGGCGCCGCGCCCGCTGCTGGGGCTGCGCGGCCCGGGCCCGGCCCGGACCCTCCTTGCCGCTGTCGGCCGAGCTGCGCAGGGCTCGCTCCCGGCTGCCCAGGGACAGCACCGACGGCTTCCTCAGCTTCAGCGACTCCTCGGCGCCCTTGCCGCCCACGGTGCCGGTGCGCGCCGCCAGCATCGCGAGCGGGAGCGCTCAGCCTCGGGTCACCGGCGTGACCGCGGCGCTCCCTCTCCCTCCGCAGCCTCTCCCGGCCCCAGAGCTGTAATCAGAGACGTGGCTGCGGGGCTTAGCCGGCGAGGAGAGCCGCGACCTCCTCACGGGACCATCTGCGGCGTGCGGGCGGCTCCGCGGCCGGTCCGCAGCGGCATCACCCGGCACAGCCCCGCGCCCCCCGCCGGCCTCGGAGCAGCGAGGGATCCGCTGGAGGCTTCTGGAACGCCCGTGCGGCCGCGACCGTCGGAGGTGAAGCCACACGTGTCACCTTGAGGGCGAGCCCTGCCCCTCGTGGGCTGGCCCGGGCAAACTGCAGCGCGGTGCGTGCCCCGGAGCATCCCCGTGCCCAGCGCTCCCCTCCTCCTCCTCCTCCTCCTCATGCGGCTCCTCGGGTGCCCCAGCCAGCAGGAACTTCCATTCCCCACGGGATCCGTAGGAATTGGGGGATTTGGTCCCCCGCAGGATGAGAGCAAAGTTCGGCCGCTCCCGAGCGAGCGGTGTTTGTTAAATGCACGAAAGGGCGGACACGGGAATCGCATTAATTCCCCTCTCCGGTCGGAAATGTAAAAGCTGGCACGGAGATTACAGCTCTAATCACAGCAGCCACCTCGGGAGCACGGGCACAGCCGTGTGCGAGAGAGCCGGAGCAAAACCCCTCCGGGGCAGCGGCATCTGAAAGCCCCGAAAGCGCTGCAATCGCCCCAAAGCAGGGCCCCGCAGCGTGTCCCGGGGGGTGGAAGGGCTCCCGGGATGGGGCTAAGGGAGCTCGGGGTCCCTGGGGCAGTGTCCCACTCCCAGCAGGGCTGGCACCACTCGGGATGGTCCCTCCCGAGCCTGGAGGCTCCCCCGACCCCTTCCCAACATCCATCCCAAAGCTTGTGCCGGGGGCCCTGTCTGACCCCAGCCCCTTCCCAACATCCATCCCAAAGCTTGTGCCAGGGGCCCTGCCTGACCCCAGCCCTTTCCCAACATCCATCCCCAGGCTCCGGGCTGTGCCAGGGGCCCTGTCTGACCCCAGCCCCTTCCCAACATCCATCCCAAAGCTTGTGCCAGGGGCCCTGTCTGACCCCGGCCCCTTCCCAACATCCATCCCCAGGCTCCGGGCTGTTCCAGGGCCCTGTCTGACCCCGGCCCCTTCCCAACACCCATCCCCAGGCTCCGGGCTGTGCCGGGGCCCTGCCTGACCCCAGCCTCCTCCCAGCAGGGCTCGGATCCCCACCGTGACCCATCCCTGCCCCCTGGGCCACCCCAGTGCTGGTGAGGGGGGCTGGAGCCCGGCAGGGGCCTGCCCTGCTCTGCAGGCACACACGGGGGCTGCCAGAGGCGTTACAGGACATAAAAACCATTTTTGGTGCTTTCCCAGAAAGCAGTTCTGTCGCCTTTTGGAATAAGTCCTACAAAATTTACCGCCAACCAGAACTGGTGCTATCCAACCTATTCAGCAGACACGGCACTAAAACATTCACTGGAAACTTTGCAAAACTCTGGAAAAATGACTCAAACTTTGAGCTGTAGAAACATTTTAGTGCTGTGCCTGATCCAGCATGTTTACCTTTAAACTTTAAAGTGCTTTACAGCAAGGAAAAGGAGGGGGGTTTTTGAGTTTCCAGCAGCTCCAGAAGCCTTTACACCAGCCCTGAGCAGTGAAGCAACACATAAACGAGCTGAAGCCTCACGAGATCCTGCAGGTCCTTCCATGTGGAAGTTGGTTATCCAAAGCCAAATAAAGCTCCCAGAGAGCTGCATAAAGGCACTTTGTGCTTCCCCAGCCTCCCGTGTTTATCATTCTGCTAACCACGGGAACTCCCTGCTGCTCCTGAGGCTCCTCTCAGGTGGATAAAGGAGAGCAGCTCCCAGGGCCCTCAGTCTCTCAGGTGGATAAAGGAGAGCAGCTCCCAGGGCTGTCAGTCTCTCAGGTGGATAAAGGAGAGCAGCTCCCAGGGCCCTCAGTCTCTCAGGTGGATAAAGGAGAGCAGCTCCCAGGCCTCTCAGTCTCTCAGGTGGATAAAGGAGAGCGCAGGTGGATAAAGGAGAGCAGCTGCCAGCGATTTGTCGCTCCGGGCTGGCACTGTCAGGGTGTCACTGTCGGGTGTCGGGGCCATTGTGCTCCGCGGTTCCCTGGGGCAATGGCCCGGCCATTCTATAGCCCGGCCCGAAAGGAGAGCCCGGCTCGCCTTATAAAAATTGCAGCACGATTGGTTTCCTGAAAGCAAAGCTGCCGTGGAGTGTTGACACTGGAACCCTCGGTGGCACAAACCCCCCCAGAGCCCTCCTGCTGCCCCAGGACCAGGCTGGGGTGCTCCAGGGAGCAGCACCTCAAACAGATCCCTGCTCAGGGCTGGGGCTCCTCCTGCCTGCTGCATTCCTTCTACATTCCTTTTATATTCCTTCTTCTAGGCAGCCATCTGTTAAAGTAATATAAAATAAAACCATGCATTTCTAACTTGCCTGCACACTGTACAAACATAGAGAATCGTGTTTAGGAGCTCTCTATGCGTGGCACGTTATGAATTATAGCATTACTGATTATTATATTACTTATATGATATTATAGAACTTCTATTTATTAATAAATTACACCGGGGTTTGAAAATTTCTCTGTCTCTTCTTAAAATGCTTTCCATTGATTTTTATTCCAGCTGGAGTCCCCGGAGCTGGACACAGGAAGGGGGAACAATCTCCTGCCCAGGGGTGTTCCAGGGCTCCCCTTTTCCTGGGCCCTGCATTTTCAGGGAATCCAACACAATCCCCAGCTCCTGGAGCCAAGGGAGGCCCCAGAGCACCGAGGGGTGCAGAGGGACAGAAGAGCCCTAAAAGAGCTTTAAACCCCCAGGGCTGTTTGTGCCACTGGCTCTAAAGCAGAGCACTTCAGTAGCTCCCAGCCTGCAGCCCCCAGGGTCAGGGCTCAGCATTAATCCATTTTCCTCGGGCTCAGGAACCCTTTTAGCCAAACCTCCTGTTTTCAGATGGAAATAAGAGAAGCTTCTAAAGCCCCTGCAGCAGCTGTTTTCCACTCGGGGGAGCAGGAGGGATGAGCAAATGCACTGCACACGGGGCCCCTTAAACCTGGTTTGGAAATCTCCTGAGCAGTTTTCCAGCTGGATGTGCCATTCCAGGGACACCTCTGTGCTGGCCAATGTGTGACCCCACAATGTCACACACAGGAAGCCCATCCTGAATTTCTGTACCACAAACTGACTTTGATAGAATGAAGGAATGGTTTGGGTGGGAAGGGAGCTCAAAGCCCACCCAGTGCCACCCTGCCATGGCAGGGACACCTCCCAGTGCCCCAGGTGCTCCCAGCCCCAGTGTCCAGCCTGGCCTTGGGCACTGCCAGGGCTCCAGGGGCAGCCCCAGCTGCTCTGGGAATCCCATCCCAGCCAGGAATTCCCAATTCCCAATCTCCCATCCATCCCTGCCCTCTGGCACTGGGAGCCATTCCCTGTGTCCTGTCCCTCCATCCTTGTCCCCAGTCCCTCTGCAGCTCTCCTGGAGCCCCTCCAGGCTCTGCAGGGGCTCTGAGCTCTCCTGGAGCTGCTCCTGCCCAGGTGAGCACCCCAGGGTTCAGGGATGGAGGCAGAGCCCCAGGAGCCTTGTCTGGGCACGGATTGATTTGGGATGTGCCTGCACTGATCCCTGAGCAATCAAAGGGTTTGGTCCCACGGCAGCAGAGCCATTCCCACCTCCTGATCCAGTTAGCCATGGAGCTCAGGCTCTTCCCAGCCCTCCTCTGCTCCAGGTGAGTGAAACCCACTCAGGGAAAGGTTCATTAGGGGTTTAATTGGGTTTGAGTGGCTCACCCTGCTCTGGCAGCGCTCAGATGCAGTGGGAATGAACCTCTGCTCAGGCAGCAGCTCTGTGCCCAGCAAAGCTGCTCCCACAGAGGGAATCCTGCAGGCAGCAGCTCCTAAAGCACCTCTGGGATCCCTGAGTGTGGCTGCAGCTCTCTGGCCACAGAGCAACACAACTTCCCAGGCCAGGGAGAGGCTGTGAGAGATCAGAGCAAAGAGTGAGAAACAATTCTCACCCTAACTTACTGCACCTGTTACTGTGAACATGTGCAGTGTGGCATGGAGATGTGTTTACCAAAGAGCAGTTTCTTAATTAGCCAATGGCAATAGTGTTATAATTGAAGGACCAATTAGGTCCAGCTGTATCATAACTGTCTATAAAAGCAATGAGTTTCTTAATAATGATATATGTAATAAAGAGTTGATCAGCCTTCTGTAAATCCCAGAGTCAGTGCTAATTATTACTCATTTGGGGACGGCCTGCTGGGACAATTGCAAAGTTACTGCACCACTGGCACAGCCCTGTCACCCCAAACCCCCAGAGCTGCCTCCCTGAAGGGCAGCAGGGCACAGCAGCCTCAGGAGCCCATCTGCTGGAATTAAGAGCTGCAGTGGAAGTGGCTCCCTCCAGCCTTTTATCTTCTCCAATAATTTCTGGATGTGATTGCGGGGCCAGAGGGCAGTCCCAGCACGCCCAAGCGAAGAGGAGAACTCCTGGCTGTGTTAATTAACTCGTTTTCCCCTCTTTGCTGAGTTCAGGGGGGTCACCCATGAGCAGCTCCTCGGGGCTGCTCTCAGTTGCCCCCAGCAGTGACCAAGCACCCCGTGATGAGAACAGGGAGAGTTTTCCAAGGCCAAGGAGAGCCCAGGCACTCAGACCTCTCGCAGGAATGTGGGCAGGAGCTGAGGGAGGCCCTTGGGCCTGATGCTCCCTGACCAGCTCAGCCAGCACCAGAAGCTGCAGAAGCACCCACAGGCTCTGTACTTTCCTGCATGAATTTCACACCAAGGGCTGAGCCGCTGGAGCTGGGCAGGTGAGGGCTCCAGGATGGATTCAGAATGATGAATGATGAATGATGAATTCAGAATGAATGATGAATTCAGGACAGTCCTGGCCATGCTCTGAGCAGCAGGTGAGGGCTCCAGGATGGATTCAGAATGATGAATGATGAATGAATGATGAATTCAGACCAGTCCTGGCCATGCTCTGAGCAGCAGGTGAGGGCTCCAGGATGGATTCAGAACGATGAATGATGAATTCAGAATGAATGATGAATTCAGGACAGTCCTGGCCATGCTGTGAGCAGTGGATTCCAGGTGAGGGCTCCAGGATGGATTCAGAGCAGTTCTGGGCAGTGGTTTCCCTGCTGGGCAAGTCGGGGCTCCAGGATGGATTCAGAATGATGGATGATGAATTCAGAGCAGCCCTGGCCATGCTCTGAGCAGTGGATTCCAGGTGAGGGCTCCAGGATGGATTCAGAGCAGCTCTGAGCAGTGGATTCCAGGTGAGGGCTCCAGGATGGATCCAGGATGATGAATGATGAATTCAGAGCAGTGGATTCCAGGTGAGGGCTCCAGGATGGATCCAGAATGCTCAGTCAGGATGGAAGCTGTCCCTGGCCAGCCTCCTGTGCTGGGGGCTGTGTTTGGGGGCTGGCAGAGCCCCAGCTCAGTCTGGGAGCTGCCCCCAGCCCTGGAGCAGGCCGGGCACACAGAGGGAGCCGTCCCTCGCCCCAAGGCACAGCCCTGCAGCCATTGCCATGGCAATCAGCACCACACAGGCACTAAAAATAAACCCCAGCTCTGCAGAGCACCGCGAGCATCCCGAGCGCAGCCCTGAGTCAGCCCCAGCCGGGGCTGTGGGTGCTGCTCCTGCCCAGGGCTGCCCCCTCAGCTCTCCCTTCAGCCTGGCCCTGCCCTGAGGGTGCCCAGAGCAGGCGGGCATCACCCCAGGGCTCAGCCAGCAAACCTCCTCTTTTCCTCTAAAAGCCCCAAATTCCCCCAATCCCTGCTGCATCCCCCCTCCGCACCGCGGAGCCCCCACAGCCGCGCCAGCTCCAGCCCTCAAAGAGAAGCTGGGCCCTTGCCAGGGACTTGCTGCAGGTCACCTTGCCCGCACTGTGACAGAATTCCAGCAAGAGCAGCGCTGGAAGCGTTTCCCAGGGGATAAAGGAGCTCAGGAGCATCGCTCGGGGCAGAAACCCCACAGGAGGCACCGAGGCAGAGGCACAGCCTGGGAGGAGCAGACGCCTTCCCTTGATCGACCCACACTCAGACCCAGCTCTCCCCAAAGCTGCATTTACCCCACAACGTTTTGTTCCACCCTGAGTAACATTAAAAAGGGGAAGAAATCCTGCAAGCAGCTTTATATTAATCTCTGTATCCCCAACCACTTGGGAAAGGAGGAATATTCTCTAAAGAGCTCTAATGGGGCTCTTGAGCAGATATTTAAATCAATTACTTCCATAAAAACAGCTTTCTCAACCCAAAACACTCTCCTATTCATAATATAGTTTTACACGTAAGCCCTTAAAAAATAAGAGTCACGCCACAGTTCAAACATAGTATTTTTATTTGTGGATAAAAATTAAGGCTCACAGTACTTTATCATTTCACAAGCAGAAAAATGTTAAAAATTGAGACTGATGGGGAGTGCCCCCAGTACAAACTCCTCTAATTGCTGACATGTTTTACTGAAGACTCGAGGTGAACAATTGTACAGGGCAGCTACAGGTATCAGTTTGTAAACTAGGTGCTAGGTACAACTGCTTCTTGAGAAAGGTGAACGGAGCGTGATGTTCCTCTCCACTCTGGCTGTCCAGTACACAGGGGATGCACAGAAACAGCCAGAGCTGCTGGGGTGAGCACACCAACCTCCCAAAACAGCCAGAGCTGCTGGGATGGGTGAGCACACCAACCTCCCAAAAACTGCTGGGATCATCACACCAACCTCCCAAAAACAGCCAGAGCTGCTGGGATGGATGAGCACACCAACCTCCCAAAAACAGCCAGAGCTGCTGGGATGGATGAGCACACCAACCTCCCAAAAACACCCAGAGCTGCTGGGATGGATGAGCACACCAACCTCCCAAACCCAGCCCAGCAGGGCTGCAAGGCATGGCACAGCTGCAGGCAGGGCTGAGGGGCCCAGACTCCACTCCCATGAGACATTTGGATTCACAGTGCAATAGTTTATGCCTAGAATGTTCAATATCCAACTTTCTGAGCTGAGGAAGGGCAGGGGGTGGTGCTGCCCAGCTCCAGGAACACAGAGGGGAGCAGCCCAGGGGTGCAGGGATGGTGACAGCGCACAGCAGATGGGGTGCCCGGGGTCAGGATGCAGCTCCAAGGACTTTCCCAGGGCCGCAGCCTGCAGGGAAATAAAGGCTCCTGCCCAGGACAGCTGAGAGGGTGTCCCAGGGGTGTCCCAGCTCCCTGCAGCCCCAGCCCTCACTGGGAGGATGCTGCACCCCTCTGCACACCAACTGCAGCTGCAGCTGCACAGGGACAGCCTGGGCAGAATGCAGCAGGGGCTGGGCTGCAGAGCTCTCTGGATTATTTGCATTATTTTTAGTGATTCCCTCAGTTTTGCTTGTTTGCTGCTGTCAAGGCAACACAGCAGCCACGAGGACGAGCCCGTTGCTGTGAGAACTGAGGGGGCTCTGCCTCTCACCAGGGATTCAGCTCCTGGCTCTGCACCCTTTTTGCAGTGAGACACCACCCAGAAACCACAGCAGCTGCCCCCAGCCCCTCCTGAGCAAAGCTGGATGCCCAGAACCTCACTGGGGAGCTCCCTGCGAGGTCAGCCTTGCCTGCAGGGCAGGTGCTGCCCCAGCAAACAGCCCTTGCAGGGTGCCAGCAGGCACAGAGCCCTCCTGGAGCAGAGGAATCAATAATCCCTGACAGCACTGCAGCTCAGGGAGGCTGTGACAGCTGTGGGTGCACATCACCACCCCCTTTGGAAAGGAGGTGACTGACTGAGCAGCTCAGCTCAGCCTGCCCAGGCTGCACAGCCCTCCTGGAGCAGGGCTGGGGGAGGCAGAGCCCCCACCCCAATTCCTGGGTCCCCAGCAGCCCTGGGAGCACTGGCTGGGACACGGCACCTCCTCCCCTCGTGCAGAGCTCCCCTCAGTGACACAGGCAGGAAAACACACTGACACCAGCTGGGCATTTCCTAGGAGCAGAAATTTCCAAAGCCCATTTCCATAACGTGTGGGCAGGGAATGTAAGAGCAGGAAAATGCGTGCCACCAAAAATACAGAACAAACACTTTCAGTATGATTCCAGTTCACAAATCCAGGCGAGGGCAGAGAGGAGCCAGAGCCACGAAATGCTCCATGTCACTGAACAGTTCAAA
Organism: Calcarius lapponicus; assembly: GCA_039654755.1. Classification (NCBI taxonomy): domain Eukaryota; kingdom Metazoa; phylum Chordata; class Aves; order Passeriformes; family Fringillidae; genus Calcarius; species Calcarius lapponicus. The sequence continues at coordinate 1,086,354 of CM077472.1, read as the reverse complement.
GCAAGTATTTCACCCCGTAACACTGCAGTGAGAACAAAACACAACTGCTTGAACTGGGAAACCAGGGCTAAGAGGGATGGGTGCACATTGCAGTTGCCCCAGTGGGGTACCAGCAGGCTCCTGGAACCTGCCCCGGTCAGAATCCAGCTGCTCCTGTCACAGAGGCTCAGGTGGATGGAAATGGCTTTGCCTCACAACACCAGAAAGCTCCTGTCCAGCAACCATCCCCAATTATTGCTTCCCCACCACCAGCAGGACAGGAGTGACAGGAGGGGCTGCAGGGCTGGGGAGCTCAACCCGAGCAGGGCTCCACAAACACCTGGGATGATCTCACAGACTGAGCTAAGCACAGCACACCCCAAACCCCTGCCACAGCCAAGCTGCAGAACACAAACCATCACCAAACCCCTGGCAGAGCCAAGCTGCAGAACACAAACCATCACTGAAACCCCTGCCACAGCCAAGCTGCAGAACACAAACCATCACCAAACCCCTGGCACAGCCAAGCTGCAGAACACAAACCATCACCCAAAACCAAGCTGCAGAACACAAACCATCACCAAACCCCTGGCAGAACCAAGCTGCAGAACACAAACCATCACCCAAAACCAAGCTGCAGAACACAAACCATCACCAAACCCCTGGCAGAGCCAACCTGTGGAACACAAACCATCACCAGGTCCAAGGGAAGCACAGGGCAGTGCTGGGGCACAGGAGGCACAGCCCAGCAGCTCTGCCCTGCCAGCTGCACTGCCAGCCTGCCCCTCGGGCAGGAGGAGCTGGGAGCTGTGCTGTGGCCCAGCAGGGACAGACACACGGACAGGCAGGGCCAGGAGAGGCCAGCACTGCTCCCCCTGCTGCCATGCCCAGCTGGAGCACAGAACAAGGGCACAGCACACGGCATACACGGCCGCTCCACGACTCAACAGCACCCACCGCTCCATTTGGCAAAATATTTATTTATAATAAATCCGTCCCAAAGCGGTTGGTCACAAAGAATCAACTCCTCGTACACGTCCGGGCTGTAACAATGCTTTTGGTAGAAGTAAATAAACTGCTTCTTTTTCCACAGTGTACAAAAACAAAGAGACACCGAAATGACAGGTAACAGGACACGGGGACCGGGGCACTGGAGAGGCAAAGGCAAAGCAGAGGGGCCTGGCTGGCAGCGCTGGCACCGTCATTTACCCGTACAGTCTCAGCCCTGGGCTGCACCTCTGCTCCAGCAGGGCAGGCTGGCGCCCTGCAGCAGCTCCAGTCACTCTTTCACAGTACTGCATGTCAACACTGGGAATGGTTTCTGATATGGTTTAGACTGCACACAGTACTTGGACAGGGAAAAGGGAGCTACTCCCACTCCGTAGTTCCTGGGGGCTTCGATGTCAGGTCGTACATCACCCGAGAGATGCCAGGGATCTTCTTGATCTCTGCCACCATCTTCAACACCACCTGTGGGGCAGGGGAAACAGAGGATCAGGAAAAAACGCGTGTGAAACAGACCTGATGAAAATCTGTCGCCCTGTTTTTTTAAGATTTTCCAGGCCTTCTGATGTTTGCATTCTTGTAACGAACCTTCTCACACACTTTCTGTAAATAACTCATTGTTTTGCATTCTTTTATAAAAGAAGAGAAATTTGGTAGACTGCTGTTTTGTCCAGTGTCATTGGAGAGGTGGCACTTTCACCTTCCAATCCACTGTCACTTTTAGAAATCTATAAATGTTAGAGTCAGAAAATAAACTTCCTTTTTTTTCCACCCTGAGAACAGCGGTGTGTGCTCATGTTGTTTCGTGTCCTGTAGTGACAAAAATCACCCTGGAAAAGCTGGAGGACAAACTGCTGACACCAGCTGGGCTGGACACCAGAGCCTGTTGGGACCAGCACTTTGCCACCAGGCACGGAATAAAGTCAGCTGGAAGAAAACCTCTGCTTTCCAGGGAGAGTCATCTTCCAGAGCTCACAGTTAATCCATGTCAGCAGCAACATTCCAGGGGAGAATTTGATGATCCTGAGAAGTTCAGATTCCTTAAAAATCCCCCAGTTCCCAAACACCACTCACATGACCTGCTGTTGTGTTTATAACGAAAGCACAAATTAGCACTGCACTGCTCTGCATAGAAAAACTTCGTTATTTCCCCCATAAAAATGATTTATTTATTTATGATTATTCTCTATAACCTCTATTACTTAGCCACCACACTAACACCTATCCTTAAAATGACCATTTTTCATTTTGCAGAATGCAGGGTTTTTGTCTGGGGGTGGGTTTTGTTGTGTTTGGTTGTTTTTAAAGACAAATGAGTCCTCATTTTATACAGTGGGATAGTAGTTCACATGGCAACCTGAGCTGCTCTTTTCACGGATAGGCTGCCCTATGGTAGAGGACTTCAATTATATACAATTACTAAACAATGCTAATGTGCTCCTCAAGTGTGTTTAAAATAAAAGGTCAGTCCTACTCCTACAGTGCACTCCCAGAGCAACAAAGAACTTGACTGGACATGGATAAAGTTAAGGAAAAAAAAAACAAACTTGAACCTGACTCTTAAGTCCTCTTAGTGACCTAAAGAGCAAACAGGGCACTGAGATGTTAAACTGCAAGTTCCAGTAAAAGCACAAGTGCCAAACAGAGGCAATTCCTAACTACTAACATCAGGAAATTTCCAACTACTGACGCAAAAATTAACTCCAAATCCCAGGAATGGCTGGGGTACTCTTTCCTTTTAACTGGTTGTATTTTAGCTCAGCTCTGCTGCAAAGCCTTTGAGTTGTCATACCCACCTGCCAGCCCCTCGCTTTGTTAAGATTTTCTTCCCAGAACACCACAACTTTTTAACGATTATTTGTAACAGAGAAAAACAGCAAGAAGCTCAAGGTGAAGGCAGCGGGGGTGAGAGGAGAGTGCAGTGAGCGGGGGCTGAGGAGGGGAGCAGGGGCTGAGGAGGGGAACAGGGCCCTCACCTCCTCGGGCACCTCGCTGCCCGGCGTGGCGGCGATGCCCGTCATGAAGTCGCTGGTGATGAAGGGCCTGATGACCACAGACCTCTGGCACGAGGGCTGCTTCTGCAGGGGGTCCCGGTCGAAATGCAGCGGGGTCAGGATTATTGGCATCTGGCTGATCTTCCCAGCGTAGCCTGCAGCACACACGGGGCACGGTGACAGCAGCCCTGCACCGCTCCCACCCGCGCTGCCCGCTCGGAACCGGGAGCGCTCCTCGCCCTGTGCGGTCTGCTCCTCATCCTTTGGGATCTGCTCCTCAGCCCGTGGGATCTGCTCCTCATCCCGTGGGATCTGCTCCTCATCCCCTGGGATCTGCTCCTCATCCCCTGGGATCTGCTCCTCATCCCCTGGGATTCTGCTCCTCATCCCTCCTGGGATCTGCTCCCCCGTCCGTGGGATTCTGCTCCTCAGCCCATGGAATCTGCTCCTCATCCCGTGGGATTCTGCTCCCCCATCCCGTGGGATTCTGCTCCCCCATCCCGTGGGATTCTGCTCCTCAGCCCATGGAATCTGCTCCTCATCCTGTGGGATTCCGCTCCCCCATCCCGTGGGATCTGCTCCTCATCCCGTGGGATTCTGCTCCTCAGCCCCTGGGATCTGCTCCCCTCACCTCCGTGGGATCTGCTCCCCTCACCTCCGTGGGATCTGCTCCCCCGTCCCATGGGATTCTGTTCCCCCATCCCGTGGGATCTGCTCCCCTCACCTCCCGTGGGATCTGCTCCCCCTGGTCCCACAGCAGTGGTGCAGCTCTACAGCTGCAAACCAGCACTGGGAGGGCACTGGCACAGGTTCCCAGAGCAGCTGTGGCTGCCCCATGCCTGGAAGGGTCCAAGGCCAGGCTGGATGGGGCTTGGAGCAGCCTGGGATAAGTGGAAGGTGTCCCCAGGGCCTGGAACAGATGATCCCTGATGTCCCTTCCAACCCAAACCGTTCTGAGATTCTATAAATTGCCACTTGAGATGATCCTCAGCCTTTGCAGGCACTCAGAAAAAATCCCAGCTAATCTGTGTTATCCCTGTAATTCACTGTGAATCAATGGAAGAGCCACTTTCCTTCCCACATGACATAAAACAAGGGGGCTTTATCAGTCCCCATTTCAAGCCCAATAAAGAGATATTCCCAAATAAATCTTTGAAATATTCTTTGAGCTAGTCTTTGAAATACTATTCTTTGAAATAGTCTTTGAAACACTCAGGAGAAAGCTCTCCAGTATTGCTGGCTGGTGGTGGGCAGGTAACTCCAGACAATCCCATTTCCCTCATTTTTCAACATCTCCTCCTGAAGGCAATGCACAGCTCCCCAGTTTCCCTGTTTCAAGGAGCTGAAGGTCCAAAATCCAGGTGTGAGGAGCTCCCAGTGCTCAGGCTCCCTCCCTCTGCCAGCCCTGGCCTGAGCTGCTGCACAGGGAGGTTTTCTCACTGAGCCACAACTCCAGGCTTATTTTTAGGAGCAATTCATTCACACAGAGCCAAGTGTCACCAAAAGTTAGCGAGACACAGCTACAGCTTTACCAACACAGCCAACAGTGTTATCTCAGCCTTTTGAGGTTAATTCTGTACAAATTCTGTTCACACAGCTCTGCAAACTGAGTATGGATCCTCAGAGAGAGGGATCTGCTGTAACTTGATTTATGGCAAATACAGGCAGGGCTGATGCAGTGCTTCCCACACAGATCACATCTCCAAAGGTAATTAAGTAAAAACCTGAAGAGGCTGAACCTCAGAAGTGTTTATTCCCAGGCTCTGCCTGTGTAGCACATCCAGGGGACCCCACACTCCCTGGCTGTGCAGGGTTGGGGTTGCAGCTTTGACTTTAAGAAATCTGAAACCACCATGGGCTGTGAGCATCACCCCCAGGAGAAACCTGGCATCTGGGCTTTCCCCAAAACCAACACCATTTAAAAACTCTGTCAAGTCCCTTCACCTCAGGTAAACAGTGAGCTCAGCAAAGAGAGGGGATTTGGGTGACTGAGCTGCCTGACAGTACTTTTTGCACAAGTCTGCAGCGAAGCACCACAGCTTTGAGCTTCATGATGTGTCAGAAGCAAATCAGTCCCCAAAATCCCCTAAAATGAATTCCTGGCCTTTGGCTATCAGCTTCCACAAATTTTCACTGCCATTCCACAAACTGATCCCTTTTTTGGAGACACTTGCTTGCAGATTTTGACAGCACCACTCTGGTGACACCCCTGGGTTGGCAGGGGTCTGGAAACACGGGTGTGACCCCCGGGATGAGCTGGAGCACCTACCAGACTCCCTGAGAATGTTGTGAGCCTCGAAGTCAGCCTGCCGTAAAGTGCTGAGGACTCCTGTGGTCAGGAAGGTGGGGGTGACATCCGTGGGGGGCTCCTTGACGGGGGGGCCAAACACATAGACCACCCTGCAACACACAGAACAGAACAGAGCACGCTGCCTCCAGCTGCTGCTGCAGCGCCACACAGAGCTGGGCACCAGTGCCAGGCTTCACCCTGCTCCAGCACACAGCTGGGCACCAGTGCCAGGCTTCACACTGCTCACAGCTCCAGCACACAGCTGGGCACCAGGGCCAGGCTTCACCCTGCTCACAGCTCCAGCACACAGCTGGGCACCAGTGCCAGGCTTCACCCTGCTCACAGCACACAGCTGGGCACCAGTGCCAGGCTTCACCCTGCTCACAGCTCCCAGCAGGAAAGCACCAACCCCACTGAATGCTGCGCCTCGCTGTTAATGAAGGGTTTCAGCACAGGGCACTGACTGCAATTTACAAAGCTACAGAAGGACAACTGTGACAAAACGTCTTCTGAACTCAGAGCAGTCACATCAGCTTCGTGCTTTTAGTGCCATTCCTTGTGTTCCAGAAGCAGCAGAGCTGGAGTGGCCTCGTGCAGGGGTTCACCACGAGGTGCTCCCAGCAGCTGTGTGGGGCTGCAGACACAGACCAGGAGTACCTGTCTGAGCCCAGAACACACAGATCTGCCAGTCTGTGCCCCGGATTTCTGTGTGGAATACAAAGCCAGCTGGGCAGGAGCCTCCTCAGTGTGCCTGGAACAGCAGAGGAGCCTGCAAAGAGAGCAGAGCTCCCAGAGCTGTGGGATGCTCAGGAGGGCACTGCTGAACCCAGCAGAGCTTAAAGAAATCAGCAGTGCTCTGAAGCCACAAACTGGCTTTTATTTTCATTTTCTGACACACTCTGGAACTGCACAGGCAATCCTGATTCGCACCTTCTTTTGTCCCCTCTGCACTTAATTTAAACAGGTGCCTTGCAATTCCAGGTCTCACCTTTCAGAGGAAAAGCTCTTCAGTAGGTGTCACTTATGTGAGAAAATGAAGTTTTGCTATAAGCAATTCTAAGCAGTTCTGGCAGAAATCCCACAGCCAGGCAAGGAGGGTATAATTCCCCAGAGCTGATTTCATGTCTAAGCACCTTCAGCTGCTGGAGAAGTTACGGACTCGAGTGGGCAGGAAATGTATCCTCAGAGAGCTCAGCTGAGATCAAACTGCCCAGCTCTGGAGCCCTCCCTGTGCATCAGAGCTGACAGCCCCTCACAAATCCCTTCCTGACACAAAGGCAAAGCAGAGTGCAGCACATCACAGCTCAGCCCCAGCCCGCAGCCTTGCAGAAGAGATTTGCATAAATTAGAGAGGGTGCTGCCTAATCCAAGGATATAGGCCAGCAATTTCTTTTCAAGCTGGAAATAAATCCATATTTTGATTTATTGTGTATTTGTGACCTCTGTATGAGACACCTGTCCAACACAAAAAAATGCCACACCCCAAATTAAACAGGGAAACGTCTGCACCTGCTGAACTTCCACATTGGAATTAGACAATTAAAAATAAAGGTAGTTCAGTACTCACCTGTTGATGTTGTGGCACATGCGTGGTATGAGCCTGGCAAGGAACATCAGGGACTCCCAGTGTGGGGCATCCTTGCTGGAGATGCCACAGACGTAGCTGTAGGAGCGACAGTCACCCTGGGGACACAGGAGCCACTCTGAGTGCCAGCCCTGCTGCCACAGCCACCCCCAGCCCCTCCTGCCCATGCAGGTGACAGCAGCACAGCTGGGGACAGCATTGAGCTACTGACACCAGTGAGAGACTCAGTGGGTCAGAAAATAAGAGAGCAAGATGAGAGAGCTGTAAACGGAAATATTCAGGCTGGGAAGACTCATTTACAGTGGCCAGTATCCGTATTTTGGTGACAAAACGCAGAAATTTGGTGACACTGCAGCCTGAGACAGCAACCAAAGGTGACTGCAGAGAGCCACATGCAGCATTAGGCAGGTGAAGAGAAAATATGAGGAGGAATTGAACACTGAGGGTGCAGAGAAAGGTGCTTGACTGCCCAGGAAGGCAATCTCAGAGCTCCTGCACACAGCCCCGTGAGTGCCAGCCCTGCATCTGCACCTGGCTGTGTCTGTCCCACACGCAGGAAGGGAAGGAGACTCAGCTCCTGCCCAGATCCAGTGCCCTGCACTGCTCCAGCTCCTCCCTTCCCCAGGAGAGCCACCAGCACAGCTCACAGAGGTGCTGGAGAGGGCAACAGGCAGCCCAAAAGGAGCAGAGTGGGGTTTTACCCAGGGCAGCCGAGCCCTCCTGAGCCGTGCTGGGGCCAGCAGGGTGACAGCAGAGCTCAGGGGCTGCAGGGACCCCCTGGGCTGGGCAGTGCCCCCAGAGAGCACCTGGCACCGAGCTCAGGGATCCCAACCCTGCCTGCAGCCACCAGGACAGGCTGGCACAGCCCCTGCACACACCAGGACAGGCTGGCACAGCCCCTGCGGCCACCAGGACAGGCTGGCACAGCCCCCACCAGGACAGGCTGGCACAGCCCCTGCACACACCAGGACAGGCTGGCACAGCACACACCAGGACAGGCTGGCACAGCCCCTGCACACACCAGGACAGGGCTGGCACAGCCCCTGCACACACCAGGACAGGCTGGCACAGCCCCTGCACACACCAGGACAGGGCTGGCACAGCCCCTGCACACACCAGGACAGGCTGGCACAGCCCCCACCAGGACAGGCTGGCACAGCCCCTGCACACACCAGGACAGGCTGGCACAGCCCCCACCAGGACAGGCTGGCACAGCCCCTGCACACACCAGGACAGGCTGGCACAGCCCCTGCACACACCAGGACAAGGCTGGTACAGCCCCTGCACACACCAGGCCAGGCTGGCACAGCCCCCACCAGGACAGGCTGGCACAGCCCCTGCACACACCAGGACAGGGCTGGCACAGCCCCCACCAGGACAGGGCTGGCACAGCCCCTGCACACACCAGGACAGGCTGGCACAGCCCCTGCAGCCACCAGGACAGGGCTGGCACAGCCCCCACCAGGACAGGGCTGGCACAGCCCCTGCAGCCACCAGGACAGGGCTGGCACAGCCCCTGCACACACCAGGACAGGGCTGGCACAGCCCCTGCACACACCAGGACAGGGCTGGCACAGCCCCTGCACACACCAGGACAGGGCTGGCACAGCCCCCACCAGGACAGGGCTGGCACAGCCCCTGCACACACACCAGGACAGGCTGGCACAGCCCCTGCACACACCAGGACAGACTGGCACAGCCCCTGCACACACCAGGGCAGGGCTGGCACAGTCCCTGCACACACCAGGAGAGGGCTGGCACAGCCCCTGGACACACCAGGACAGGGCTGGCACAGCCCCCACCAGGACAGGGCTGGCACAGCCCCTGCACACACACCAGGACAGGCTGGCACAGCCCCTGCACACACCAGGACAGGCTGGCACAGCCCCTGCACACACCAGGACAGGGCTGGCACAGCCCCCACCAGGACAGGGCTGGCACAGCCCCTGCACACACCAGGACAGGGCTGGCACAGCCCCTGCACACACCAGGACAGGCTGGCACAGCCCCTGCAGCTGAGCCAGGCTGCATTCCCAGCCCTGCAGCTGCAGAGGGGCTGCCAAGCCTGCCCAGCTCCCTGCACCCCTGGGAGCAGCCCTGTACCTGCACTCCCACAGTTTTGATGGGCAGCAAGAAGGCATTCAGTGAATGTAGGCTGGTGATCTGCATCAGCTTCTCCTGGTCCTCCTCACTCGTGCACGCCTTCACCCTCTGCAGCAGCGTGTGGGGCTGCCAAGGATGCAGAACAAAAACTTAAACACATTAAATTAAACACAGCTCCCAGCCCCTCAAACACAAGCTGCACGGCACAAATAACATTGTAATTGAAATTACTGTTTGCTTAGTCTACGTTTACCCCTTGGAGCTATTTAAAGCACACCTCTCATCTGACAATTAAACATCAGCTGAAGCACTTCTCTGTGCTTACACTGAGCTTGAAGCCGAAGCTCTCCAAGGCCATAGGGGAAGCTCCTTTCCTGGGTTCATTTTCTCCTTCACAAAGCTGCACTTTCCAGTTTCATGGCACCACAATTCCATCTTCTAAAGGAAAGGCAGATGGAAATCCCTGCCCTCCAGGATTTACCAAAAAGGTTCTGGAAGCTGTTTTGAACTCACACCTGAGAGCAGACCCCCCTAGCGCCTGTCAGCCACCACAAAGGCCAGCACAGGCAGGAGATGTGGAAATCAAACACCAGCCACTGGAAACTCCAGGTTTTGGATCAGGGCACCTGGCCAGCTCCTGGCTCCTGCACCTGCATCTACACAGCCAGTGATTTTGGGCTGTGCAAACCTAGGATGTTACAGCTCCTTCAGGGAGGGAAGACCTTTTCCTGTCACTCTGTGATCTCATCTGCACAAAGTTCAACTACAACAGAATTTGTTTATTATTTGAAAGGTAAATAAAGTTCCCTTTTCCAGGAATGGTTCAAAACACTTGCACCAGTCACAGCACTGAAAGTTCCACTGAATGGCTTCAATGGAGCTGCACTTGGAGGCAGCATTCCTCAAGGAGCACGAACCAGCCCTTTTAACCTTTTAGCAGACTAAACCTCCTTTTAACCTTGTAGCAGACTAATCCTCCCTGCAGGGCACTTCAGAACCATCACTCAAAATTAAAATTTAGGATTTCCTTACCTTCTTCACACTGGCAGAAAAATCTGCCACTATTTTCAAGATGTTGTTTGTTTCTGGGAAGTCTTTGCACACGTAAGGTTCCTCAGCACAGATCACTCTGATTGCTAGGCCAGGACCTGCAAAGCAAGGTTGAGAAGATATTATACCAAATAACAGGAAGCTGGTTTTCAGCTGGAAGTGTGGAACAGCGAGTCAGTCACTGAGTTTTGTGCATTCTGCCATTCTATCTAAGCTTCAGCTGTCTAAACACCCTCGAGGACAGAAAGAAACCAACACAAATTGCCAACTTTGCTGTTTCCTAGTGTTGGAAATGTTGAGTATTTACTTTCAAGACAGCAAATGCCCCTTGGAAAGGCAGAGCCAGGCCGTTCTTCCAACTCAGATCCACGTGGCAGCTCAGGCAGAGCTCACTGCACTTACTGAGAACTCCTCCTTTGGCTTCTCCCACCAAAGCCTAACAGAGCTCAGTCATAAAACATGATGTATATTTATCAAGCTGCTCTCAAGTTCTCTTTCCTAAAAGACTGTGCTTAAGTGAAAGCCTAAATGCATTTTTTCTGTGTTTGAAGATCAGTTTTATACTGCAGTGACCCTGGATGTGCTGAAGAGCACTGCTGTGACCCAGCAGCTCCATACCTGGGAAGGGATGCCTGGACACCAGCTCTTCAGGCAGCCCAAGCTCTCTGCCCAGCACTCGCACCTCATCTTTGTGGAAGTCCTTCAGTGGTTCTATTACTTTACCCTAAAAAAGAAAAAAAAAGGCAATTTACACTCCAGCTCACATAGCCAAACAAAAAGCCTCAAATGTTCAGGTTCTGGCACCTAAACTGGCCTGACCTCACAGCACCAGTGCCAACGACTCCATAAACACTGGAAAGAAATCCCATGTGAATGTGGGCTTTGTAGAACAGCTGCAGGACAGAGGGTGAGGCCAGGAAGCCCCAGGTTGTGCCAGAATCCGTGGCTCCAGCAAAGCAGAGAGAGCTGTAAGGCCAAGCTGGCTCTGCCTGCAGGAATTCAGACCTTTCTTGTCCCCGCTGGATGCTCAAACCAAGCCCAAAGCCCTGAAAGCACTTTGTGCAGGGATTAATACTAAAAATGGATTAGTTCTCTCCTGTAGGTGGGAGTTGGTGGTAACTGAGCACCTTCCACCAGATTGCTGGGTGGGAGAGGCCTCTCTGCTGTGCTGGTTCTTCCTCAGAGTAAAAGACACCTAGAGAACTCACCATTCCAGAGCCAGAAAACCAAACCAGGCAGCCTCCCACCTTTGCCTGACATGCCAATGAGCTGTGCACAGAAAGGTGTTTAAAAGGCTATTCTGGACTGCACATAAACAGACCCTTGGCAACAGAAGAAATGCAATAAATTACAAATGACAATGGACTCTCAGGGGCCTTTTGAGAGCCATCAGTGGCAGTGCCAGCAGCAGCAGAATCCCTGGGTTGGCACTGGCTGTGTGGCAGTGCCAGCAGCAGCAGCAGAGTCCCTGGTTTGGTGCTGGCTGTGTGGCAGTGCCAGCAGCAGCAGAGCCCCTGGGTTGGCACTGGCTGTGTGGCAGTGCCAGCAGCAGCAGAGTCCCTGGTTTGGCACTGGCTGTGTGGCAGTGCCAGCAGCAGCAGAATCCCTGGTTTGGGCAGGGCTGTGTGGCAGTGCCAGCAGCAGCAGAGTCCCTGGTTTGGCACTGGCTGTGTGGCAGTGCCAGCAGCAGCAGCAGAGTCCCTGGTTTGGGCATGGCTGTGTGGCAGTGCCAGCAGCAGCAGAATCCCTGGTTTGGGCATGGCTGTGTGGCAGTGCCAGCAGCAGCAGAATCCCTGGTTTGGCACTGGCTGTGTGGCAGTGCCAGCAGCAGCAGCAGAGTCCCTGGTTTGGCACTGGCTGTGTGGCAGTGCCAGCAGCAGCAGAGTCCCTGGTTTGGCACTGGCTGTGTGGCAGTGCCAGCAGCAGAGTCCCTGGTTTGGTGCTGGCTGTGTGGCAGTGCCAGCAGCAGCAGAGTCCCTGGTTTGGCACTGGCTGTGTGGCAGTGCCAGCAGCAACAGAATCCCTGGTTTGGTGCTGGCTGTGTGGCAGTGCCAGCAGCAGCAGAGTGCCTGGTTTGGCGCTGGCTGTGTGGCAGTGCCAGCAGCAGGAGAATCCCTGGTTTGGTGCTGGCTGTGTGGAAGAGGCAGGAGCAGTCCCTAGTTTGGCGCTGGCTGTGTGGCAGTGCCAGCAGCAGCAGCAGAGTCCCTGGTTTGGCGCTGGCTGTGTGGCAGTGCCAGCAGCAGCAGAATCCCTGGTTTGGCGCTGGCTGTGTGGCAGTGCCAGCAGCAGCAGAGTCCCTGGTTTGGTGCTGGCTGTGTGGCAGTGCCAGCAGCAGCAGCAGTAGAGTCCCTGGTTTGGCACTGGCTGTGTGGCAGTGCCAGCAGCAGCAGAGTCCCTGGGTTGGCACTGGCTGTGTGGAAGAGGCAGGAGCAATCCCTGGTTTGGCACTGGCTGTGTGGCAGTGCCAGCAGCAGCAGAATCTCTGATTTGGAGCTGGCTGTGTGGCAGTGCCAGCAGCAGAGTCCCTGGTTTGGGCATGGCTGTGTGGCAGTGCCAGCAGCAGAGTCCCTGGTTTGGCGCTGGCTGTGTGGCAGTGCCAGCAGCAGCAGCAGAATCCCTGGGTTGGCACTGGCTGTGTGGCAGTGCCAGCAGCAGCAGCAGAGTCCCTGGTTTGGCGCTGGCTGTGTGGCAGTGCCAGCAGCAGCAGCAGAGTCCCTGGGTTGGCACTGGCTGTGTGGCAGTGCCAGCAGCAGCAGCAGAATCCCTGGGTTGGCACTGGCTGTGTGGCAGTGCCAGCAGCAGCAGAATCCCTGGTTTGGCACTGGCTGTGTGGCAGTGCCAGCAGCAGCAGCAGAGTCCCTGGTTTGGCACTGGCTGTGTGGCAGTGCCAGCAGCAGCAGAGTCCCTGGTTTGGCACTGGCTGTGTGGCAGTGCCAGCAGCAGCAGCAGAGTCCCTGGTTTGGTGCTGGCTGTGTGGCAGTGCCAGCAGCAGCAGAGTCCCTGGTTTGGTGCTGGCTGTGTGGCAGTGCCAGCAGCAGCAGAATCCCTGGTTTGGGCATGGCTGTGTGGCAGTGCCAGCAGCAGCAGCAGAATCCCTGGTTTGGGCATGGCTGTGTGGCAGTGCCAGCAGCAGCAGAGTCCCTGGGTTGGCACTGGCTGTGTGGCAGTGCCAGCAGCAGCAGAGTCCCTGGGTTGGCACTGGCTGTGTATCAGTGCCAGCAGCAGCAGAATCCCTGGTTTGGCGCTGGCTGTGTGGCAGTGCCAGCAGCAGCAGAGTCCCTGGTTTGGCGCTGGCTGTGTGGCAGTGCCAGCAGCAGCAGCAGAATCCCTGGTTTGGTGCTGGCTGTGTGGCAGTGCCAGCAGCAGCAGCAGAGTCCCTGGTTTGGTGCTGGCTGTGTGGCAGTGCCAGCAGCAGCAGCAGAGTCCCTGGGTTGGCACTGGCTGTGTGGCAGTGCCAGCAGCAGCAGCAGAATCCCTGGTTTGGCACTGGCTGTGTGGCAGTGCCAGCAGCAGCAGAGTCCCTGGGTTGGCACTGGCTGTGTGGCAGTGCCAGCAGCAGCAGCAGAGTCCCTGGGTTGGCACTGGCTGTGTGGCAGTGCCAGCAGCAGCAGAATCCCTGGTTTGGTGCTGGCTGTGTGGCAGTGCCAGCAGCAGCAGCAGACTCCCTGGTTTGGCACTGGCTGTGTGGCAGTGCCAGCAGCAGCAGCAGAATCCCTGGTTTGGCACTGGCTGTGTGGCAGTGCCAGCAGCAGCAGAGTCCCTGGTTTGGTGCTGGCTGTGTGGCAGTGCCAGCAGCAGCAGAGTCCCTGGTTTGGTGCTGGCTGTGTGGCAGTGCCAGCAGCAGCAGAATCCCTGGTTTGGGCATGGCTGTGTGGCAGTGCCAGCAGCAGCAGAGTCCCTGGGTTGGCACTGGCTGTGTATCAGTGCCAGCAGCAGCAGAGTCCCTGGGTTGGCACTGGCTGTGTGGCAGTGCCAGCAGCAGCCCCGGGCTCACCTCCTCGCGCAGCTTGCGGATCAGCTCGGTGTCGTTGTGGTGGGTTTTGATCACCTCAGCCTTGCCACTGGCCACCAGGGAAGCGCTCTCGATCAGGTCAGGCCTCAGGGTGCCCTGAGCAAGGAACACCTCCTCGGGTTTCAGGTTCATCTCCCCGATGACCTCGTTGGCGATCTGCAGGAGGGGCACAAAGTCAGAGTTCCGGCACTTTTGGGGCTGTCAGAGATCTCAGGAATGAATGAATTTTACAGCAGGGAGCTGGAAAAGCACAACCAACCAGCAGACTCGTGATGCCACTGTCCCACTGCTGGAACACTCCTGTAACCCCATCTTGTGTTGATTGGAAAATGGGAAAAACATCTCCAGAGCACAGGAACACTGGTGCCTGTTAAATATTCTCCCTGTCTTTCCCAAAGGCTTCTGGGGTCACCCACAGCTCACAAAAGCACCCCCTAATTAACCACCAACACTGATTAAACACTAAAGGATGTACCCAGGAATCACAGCATTCAAAGACTTCAACCAAACAACAAGTAAGCATTACCTTAACAAAGGTGTCACCGATAATTTTCCTCTTTTCTTCAGGACTTGTAGTCATATTTAAGGTCTTGCTAATTCTTTTACGTGGAGTTCTGTCCTCGTCTGAGATGGGCAGAGTTGTTGTGCCATTATAGAATGAATGGGCTGCATTCACCACTGCAGGAAATCACAGGGAGTTTTTTGGTTTTTTTACAAAATCAATAAAGACTTTTGTGCAGGTTCCAAAACAGAAGTTTCACTTTGTTGCTTTAAAAAAAAACACCCCAAAATAAAAATAATTTCCTTTGACTATTAACTGCATTGAATAGGGCTGCTCAATACCTCAAGAATTAATTTTAACAAGAGCCTTTTATTTATCTTATTAACCTATTACTTTTTTCATATTGTGAGAATAGGCAGCCACAAAACTGGATGCAAGTCCAGTTCTTGCTTCACTCTCAGATTATAATTTACTTGCTTTAAACAGTTTACAGACAGTGTTTCCCCAAGGCCTTTCTGCAACCAAAATTAAACGATGCACTATTTACTCATGCTACATTATGCCACTTAATTCAGAGAGGCTCCCAACCCAGAGATCAGCTGGGAGGCTCTCTGGCATCCTTCACCAGCACTGAACTCCCTGACCTACAGAAGGAGCACTTGCAGCAAAGGGATTCCCTCAATTTGCTCCTCTGGCTGCCTGCCAGAGCCCAGGTCCATTGCTTCACAGACTGCAAGAATAAAACATGGATTTTTCCACTAAAAAAAAAAAAAAAAAAAAAATAAATGTAGAAAAATGTGTTCAGAATGAAGCTGAGGGCACTGCAGCCCAGGCTGCACTGTCCCAGGGGGAAGCACTGCTCACCCAGTGCCACAACACAGGAGAGCCCCAGCAGAGGCAGCCCAGAGCAGCTCGTGCTGCTGGCACAAACTTGGTCTCCTCTGACCTCCTCACACCTGAGGTACCAAAGACCTCTGAGCCTTCTCATCAGCCACACCTGGGCACTGTCTGCTCTCCCAGTGAACTCCTTCACAGAATCAAAAAGGCTGGAAAAGACCTCCCAGATCACTGAGTCCAGCCTTTGATCAATCAATACCTTGTTCTCAAAAGGTCACTCCAAATCTATTCAAATGCACCTCTTCCAAAGCAAGAAAAAATGCTCTGAGAGTCATTTTGCCTACAGCAGCATTCAGTCACCCAAATGAGCTCACAGTTGACAAAGAAAGAGACTCAGGATAAGAAATGAGGCCTGAAGTGTTAATCAAGATACTGGAGAAAATGGAAAAGCAGTGAGGTCTGTGGCAGCTGAATGGGATCCCTCAGCAGAGAAGTGACCACGGTACAAATCCCTGCTCTGCTGTGCTCCACCTGCACAGACACCAACGTCTAAGGAGACAGGGCAGCTCACTGTGTGCTCCCATCAAGGAAACAAGGCCTAACACTCCAGTTTTAAGTTCTCAGCTTCAGGTGGTTCCACATCACTGACCCCGCCTCGGTACCAGAGTCTGGAACAGCAGCTCAACAACACCCGACCCCAGGGCAGGTTCTGGGGAAACCAGCACAAGTGGCAGTGTCGGAAGGAGCAGGAAGGAGGTACCTTTGACGTGGATGCCCAGCTTCCTGAGGGCCTCCTCCACGGCCTGGCTCTCCCTCTTGCGCATGAAGCCGTTGTCGATGTGCACGGCGATGACCTGCTCGCGGTTCAGCGCGCGGTTCAGCAGCGCCGTGCACACCGTGGAGTCCACGCCCCCGCTCAGCAGCACCTGCGGGGACACGGCCACCCTGTCACAGCGGGGCTGGGGCAGGGGCTCCACACAGCACCCGGAGGGGTGAGCACAGCACCCACCTGCAGTGAACAACGCACTGCCCCAGCTGCACCATGTCGCACACATCTTTCATGAAAAATCCTTTCCTTAGGATTTTTTCCTCCTGAGAAGCCGAGAGGCCTCAGGAACTAAATGTAAACATCGATTATCTGCTGCTGTGGGATGCAACAGGTGCATCTGGGATTGGGCTCATGTGGTTGTTTCTAATTAATGGCCAATCACAGTCCAGCTGGCTCAGACTCTGTCCGATACAAGCTTTTGTTATCATTCCTTCTTTTTCTATTCCTAGCTAGCCTTCTGATGAAATCCTTTCCTCTATTCTTTTAGTATAGTTTTAATATATATAATAAAAGAATAAATCAAGCTTTCTGAAACATGGAGTCAGATCCTCATCTCTTCCCTCATCCTGGGACCCCTGAGAACACGGTCACAGCGCGGCTCCCCAAAACCTGGGTGTGCAGCACCCAAACCACCACAATTCTCCACATCAACCCCAGCCAGGACAAACCAGCCCCCAGCTCTGCCCCTACTCACCAGGACCTTCGAGGAGCCCACTTTGTCCTTGATGTCCTGGATGCACTGGAGCTCCCTGTTCTCCACGGTGAAGGTGCCGCTGCAGCCCGCGATGTCGTAGAGGAAGTTCTTCAGGATCATCTTCCCGTTCACCGTCAGGCTCACCTCAGGGTGGAACTGTGCCCCATACAGCTTTTTAGACTCGTTTGCTATGCCTGGTAGACACGACAAAACAAAAACAAGTAACTGAGCTGGAACTGAACGCATAGCCAAGTCAAGCAAGAGCCTCAAAGCGGCTCTTTGGGACTGGGTAACTCCAGTGGCTTTAAAACCCCAAATTCTAACGCCCCACAATTTCCTGTGACAATCTCTGTGTGATGTTAAAGCCCTGCTTTCAGTACCTACATTATTCCTGCTCAGTTGAACATTCATGTAATATTAAATACAGCAACAAGTTAATAAAATTTTAATAATTGAACAGTGCCTGACTTGTACTGCGACAGTGCGCAGCCCAAACCCCCCTGGCACTGCACACCACAGTGCAGGTCTCCCTCTCCCCTGCCTTAAGGGCACAGGAGATTTTATTTCTAAGACAAACAACACATGCATGCTTTAAAACAATATAAACTGTATAAATAATGTTAACTTTAACCACATTTAAATCAGGACCATTGCTTTTAATTAAAGTCTATTTCTTTATAATCATGACGGCTTGACATACAAACACACTCCAGAAATTGTTAAAAACAATTCATTTATTTGGCAATTAAATAACAAGGGCAATTACTCTGTTCCCATTTAGTTCTAACTCCTGTCTGCCATAATTCTTTACTTTACCAAACATTATCAGAAGACAAATTCAAGATAAAATAAATACCTGCTATGATGTTCCCAGACTGTGCCACCACTTTGAATCCATCAGCCACTTTATCCACGCTATCTCCATGAGTGAGGAGCACAAGCTCTTCCTTCTGAAGGCCTCTAAACCAGGATTAAAAACCAGAATCAATTCAAGGAAGAACAAAGACCTAACTCTGCCTTGCCTAGAGATGCCCCGAGGGATTTCAACAAAAGCACATCTTGACAGACCAGGACATTTGAAATGTCTGCAGGATTTCCTTCCCAGGAACAGCCATCTGCAGCTTTGAGATGCCTCCTGGGAAGCTGCCCAAGTCTCTGTCCAACACACCCCTCCTGCAAGAGGGAACTGCCATTTATCCTGAAGGGTTTGTGGGCTTCTCCTTGCAGACACCCCCGGACTGAGGTCCCCTCTGGGACACGGGGAGCCATCTGGAGTCAGTCAGGGTACTGGGAGTCTTGCTTTTCATTTCAACAAAGTGAACTTTCCTTGTTCAAAACTGGGTGTTTTCAGGACAATTTGGGCACGTCAGACAGCTCTGCA
Source organism: Calcarius lapponicus (assembly GCA_039654755.1). Taxonomy (NCBI): domain Eukaryota; kingdom Metazoa; phylum Chordata; class Aves; order Passeriformes; family Fringillidae; genus Calcarius; species Calcarius lapponicus. The sequence goes on along the minus strand of CM077472.1, from coordinate 1,068,093 downwards.
GGAGCCCTACAGAGGGAAGGTGATGAAACCGGAACACCAGGGATGAATAAACTGTCAGACTTTTCACAAGGAACTTGAAAGCCATCAACAAATCTATTCTGGTTTATAAAAAGGAAGGTAGAAGAGGAATGGGTTTGGATTTTCTGTGCCCTTTCCAAAACTGGATGGGCACCAACAAATACAAGAGCAGTGCACAGCAGGAGACAAGAGCTTAACTCAAATATTCTCAGATCATGGTGCACTTACAGTGTCTCAGAGAAGACTCTGAAATAAGGAGTTTATACAATATTCCCAGCAAACACACCTGCTTTTTTAGAGCCAAATGGAAAGTTATCCCTAAGTATTTGTTTCAGTGAGTAACCTGCTTATTTGTGACTACATTTGTAAAAGTTTTATTAGAAATTATCAGGTAATTTTGCTCTTTAAAAAAAGAAATAAGCTTCCTCTCATCCAGAGAGCCCTTCCCAGGCTGATAGTGCTTTGATGAGTGGAAATGTGTGTGCACCTGAAGAGTGAGCAGGTGTTGTCCAGGGTGATGCTGAACACTCCGTCCTCCCGAACGCTCTTCTTGTGCACCGTCCCTCCAAACACCTTGTTCATCATCTGAGAGCAAAGGGATCCATCAGAAAGCTCCTCCCCACCTGCACCACCGCACCCCTCACCTCCAAACACCTTGTTCATCATCTGAGAGCAAAGGGATCCATCAGAAAGCTCCTCCCCACCCCTCACCTCCAAACACCTTGTTCATCATCTGAGAGCAAAGGGATCCGTCAGAAAGCTCCTCCCCACCTGCACCACCCCACCCCTCACCTCCAAACACCTTGTTCATCATCTGAGGGCAAAGGGATCCATCAGAAAGCACCTCACCCCTGCACCACTCCACCCCTCACCAGGACTGCCAGCAGCTCACCACATCCCAAAGCTGTAAGAATTCCTTTCAGAGATAATCCTGGCTCTGTACTGGGCTCGTTCCCCTCTGCCAGCAGAGCTGGGGACACTGCCACACACAGGGAGCAGAGCCCCACAGGCAGAGATTTGCAAAATTATGTATATTCCATAGTGGGCAGCCCCTTCCCTCAGAAATGGCTGCTCTGCAAACCAGCTGAGTACCTGGGGCCACATCAAAAACCTGAATTTATTCCCTCAGTTTTATTCTAGGAGTCACCCTGGAGAAGCCAAGCTGCAGGAGCAGAAGTCGTGCACCTAAAGCAGCCCTTGTCTCCCTGGAAGTTGGTTTTGCTCAGCTGGGATCTACCAGATCCCTGCAGGACCACCAGACAGTCCAAAGGGAAGTAAGGGTTATTCTTTTTTTCTGAGGGAGTGTTAAGCACTCTGAAGAACTCTGCAAGGAACAGCCCATGCCAGAGACACTGCTCCACTTGTTTCCAGGAGAGGTGCCTTTTTCAGCACCAGCTGGGCAGAATGAATGAGTGACTGACAGGTTCTATTTACCCTGACAAAAACAGGGAGTGTGGAGCTCAATTCACAGCTCTGCAGCAAAGAAAAACCATTTATGCAACTGATCCCAAACTGGTTTGGCTTGGAAGGACCTTAAATCCCACCCAGTGTCACCCCTGCCATGGCAGGAACACCTCCCACTATTCCAGGTGCTCCCAGCCCTGTCCAACCTGGCCTTGGGCACTGCCAGGGATGCAGGGGCAGCCCCAGCTGCTCTGGGCACCTGTGCCAGGGCCTGCCCACCCTCCCAGGGAAGAGCTTCTCCCTAATATCTAACCCACATCTGCCCTCCTTCAGTTTAGGGGCATTAGAAAGTCAGGCAGAGCCAAGAGAGGAGCACACAGCAAGCTCAGCCCATCCGTGGATGCTGCTGTGGCTCCTCCAGCACTGCAGCAATGAGCAGGAGGCTGTGGACAGGCACATCTAATGGCTGCACTGGCTCCTGCAGGTGTTTCCCAGCCCCAAGGACCCTGTGCTGTCCCCCAAGAGCACCTGCATGCCATAGCAGATGCCAAGCACTGGCTTTCCTATTGTGAATATGGCTGGGTCGAACCATGGTGCATCTTCTGCATACACAGAGTTTGGTCCTCCAGATATGATGATGGCTCTGCAGACAGAACAGGAAAAATCATTAATGCAATTACACTGGTTACCTTGAAATCTATTTACTGTAAGCACTGGCATTGCCTCATACTTCTCTTAGAACTGATACTTTCTAACAGACTTAATTTTAACACAGATTTCATAACATGTAACTTGATTTTTGCTGTCAGACCCAGCAGGTTTTCAGGGAGGGATTTCCCCAGTTTAAACAAAGTCAAACATAAACCTTCATAAAAAGTGTCTGTATTTTAAATTTCTCATAGCCAACCATCAGCTATGAGAGAAGCAGGACAGCTAGGACAAATGTAGCTTATTAGCACCAATATACATATTTTTATATATGTATATATATACACACAATTTATGAAGTCTGTGACATCTGGAGGAGACCTGCAGTCAAAAAATCCATTCCCTAACTCCTACATCTGCTTAAAAAACAAGTCCCTTCATCCATTCTGGTTATGCCAAGATGGCATCAGCAACAAGCTGAGAATTACAAGTGCAATACAAACGATCATGTAGGGTTTGGAGTTAATACTTCACCTTATAAAAGAAAATTAAACCATCTCAAAGGGGAAGAGAGAGTTTTTGCAAACCACAGTGATTTCCAGGACCATGAACTGCAGAAGCACCAGTTGGGCAACACTTCTGGCGTCGTGCAGGGATGGAGCAGGGCTGTACCAGACCTTGGACTCAGAACTGTTTGTTTCACAGAGAACATCAAACTTGTTCTGAGCCAGAAGAGCAAAACCAAACCAGACAGGAGCTGCACAAATGGGATTAACAAAGCAGTTTTTCTGGCTCTGAGCAGCAGGAGCTGTGCTGCCCACTCCTGCCTGTGCCACCAACAGGAACAGCCCTGCAGGACAAACCTGGCACCGAGGGCACCTGCAGCCCCTCCAGCCAGCAGGGGTGGAGCTGGAAGGGGCAGCATTTGTTCCCCTGCCCACTGGCATCTCCAGGCCAGTTCTGGCACCAGCACAGCTGACGTGGGTGCAGTTTTACACTGAGCCACCCTGAAAGCTGCTCCCTGTAGCTCCTGCACGGCTCTTCTGGTCAGCCCGGAGACACGGCGCATTTCCTGACCCTGAACTCTCTCTGTGGCTGCTGGTGCTCCTGCTCCAAGTAACTCCATGCACAGAAGCATCTGCTCAAGTGCCAGATGCACAGAACACTATTTAATATTAATCAGAACTACAGAACATGCTCCTGGAGCTCAGGGCTGTGCCCATTCCCTGGGGAGCCCAGGCAGAGCCTTTCCCTGATCTCCAACCCAAAACTCCCCTGACACAGCTCCAGTGCTCCCTGGGGCTCTAGGAAGGAATTGAAGGAATACAGCCACACCTACAGACTGAACATTCTGATGAGAAGTCAAAATAGTTACACACTCCTCTAGTCAAAAAGTAGAGTCTTAAACACCTGGATTCTTTCCATAGCAACTGAAATTTGACATAATACAGAGGGGTCTGCAATGTGCCCAAGTACTGAAGTACAAAAAAATAAGAGTTTAGTTTGAGAGAAGGACTTGCATCTTGTCAGCTGTGCAGGAGAAGTCAGAACCTGCACAGGATGCAGAGTGTGCCAGCTTTCCTGCAGCACTGTGTAATTTCCTACACACTTGTCTGTGTTGGTATGAATATCCCTTTCTCTGGTTACTCCAAACCCCTTCCCAAACAACCTGACCCAGCTCTGGAAAGCCCCTTACAGACACCTCAGGAACACCCAAAAACACCCAGGGAAAACGTGTGCATTGACACCCCGAGGCCAGGACTCCTGCCAGAGCCCAGAGCCAGAGCCCAGCCTCAATCCAGAGCCAGGATATTGTGGGAAATGCTGATGCCACATTTAGGTGACACTTGTCACTGGAGAGTGCTCGGAGCACCGAGGAGCTGGCTTTTCAAACCCACCATGGAACCAGGATTTAGCAAAGTGCTCAGCACAGGTGCAGCTCCTCCTCAGCTCAGTGTGAGCTGCAGCGCGGGAGCCTGACTGTGCCCAGGACCTGGAACCTGCAACAAACACCAAACCCGCACTGAAACCACAGAGCAGCCTGGCAGTGACCACAGAGTGTGACCTGCTGGGTTTGCTGGCTGACACTGGACACAAACAGGCTTTGTGGACACACACAGAGTTATTGACCAGCCTGGGTGACCTGAAACCACCAGCCCAGCCTTGGGAAGCGGCCTGGGGGAAGAGGCTCTGCCACATTTCAGAGAGCAACTATCTGCAATGACAACTCCCACAGGTCTAATCCCAATACTCTGCAGAACTTGCAGCTGTTCTGAATTCTTCCCACTGCAAACCTGCATCAACACAAACTGTTTACTGCTTCACTAATTATCACTGATTGGAAAAATGCACTTCTGCAGCACTGTCTTATCTGTTACAGAGCACAACCAAAATCCCACGTGCACCATATTTCTGGATTTGTACCAAACTGACAAGTAAGTACAAATCTTTGGTGATTTGTAGACTTCAGGGTATTTATTCTCCACACACAGTAGAGATGTATATCCTAGAAAGCCTAACAAAACAAGAAAAATTAATGTACAAACTACCAAGTAATTGTGAGACCTTTCTTTGCTGCAAACAATGAGTGGCAGTGTAAATTAGGGATTTTTTTAGCTGCTTCCTAGGAACATCTGGCATGATTTACCACAATACCTTCAGTAGCCAAGTTAATTTAATTTAAAAAAAATTAAGTAAAAAAAAAAATTTAGAAGCCCACAAAAAATTCAGCAGGTAAAACAGTAAAATCATCTACATTTTGGCAGATAGTTAAAATGCAATTGAAATTATCAAAATGACATTAGGAAACAAATGTCCAAAAAGGCATGGAGAGACAAATGTACAAGATGGATCTCTGCCCAAGTGTCCCCAGCACAGCTCAGGTGCTCCTGCAGCCACACTCAGAGGGAATCGTTCACACCACTGGCATTAGAGATACCTGTATAAAGGAAGAGATATTATAAAATAAAGGCTTTATAAAATCAGGGCTTAAGCCTGTTGCTTCCTCTAAGTGCAGCTAACCAGCTGGCTTGTAAATTCCTATAAGGAAGAGTCAAAGGAATAGAAGCAGTTAGCACAACAACCTATGCTAGCAAGAAAAATAGGTTGCACCTGTAATAACAGATCTGTCCCATGAAAATCCCCAAAGAAAAAATGCAAACACCTAGGCGAAGAGAGAATCTTAGAAAAATGCAAACACCTAGGCAAAGAGAGAATCTTAGAAAAATGCAAACACCTAGGCAAAGAGAGAATCTTAGAAAAATGTAAACACCCAGGTGAAGAGATAATCTTAGCACGCACACACAAAAAAACCTTTGAATCAAACCTTGAACTGGGTAAGAAAACTACGAGGCACTCGGAGCTGAACACAAGGTCCGTGAAAACTACATAAAATGAGTAATGTGAATAAAGAACTGGCTTTTCCAACACGAAGAAATGGAGTTCTGTATGCTTTATCGCAACGTTAGAGCCACTGCCCAGGAGGTGAGGATGGAACAGAGAGCAGGGAAGGGGCAGGAGCTGAGCAGGGAAGGGGCAGGAGTTGAGCAGGGAACAGAGAGCAGGAAAGGGGCAGGAGTTGAGCAGGGAAGGGGCAGGAGCTGAGCAGGGAAGGGGCAGGAGCTGAGCAGGGAACAGAGAGCAGGGAAGGGGCAGGAGCTGAGCAGGGAACAGAGAGCAGGAGTTGAGCAGGGAAGGGGCAGGAGCTGAGCAGGGAAGGGGCAGGAGCTGAGCAGGGAACAGGGAGCAGGGCAGGCAGGGAAGGTCGGGCGTACCTGAATCCCTGCTCGCGGATGGCGAAGGCCGGCGTCTCCAGCGGGAAGATCTCGGACTGCACGAAGAGCTCGCGCACGCGGCGGTCGATGACCTTGCCGTACTGCGCGCCCGCGTCCAGGATCACCACGGCGCCCTCGTAGTGGTGCTGCCCATCCTTGAGCTCTGCCCCGGCGTTCTCGGGCTGCCAACAGCACCCGTGGCAGAAACCACAGCGTCACCAACGGCCACCCAGAAATCCCATGGGACCGCTGGCACCCGTGTCAGAAATCCCATGGGACCACTCACACCCATGGCAGAAACCCCATGGAACTGCTGGCACCCACGGCAGAAATCCCACAGAGCCATCCACACCAGCAATCCCACAGGGTCACCCACACCTGCGTCAGAAATCCCATGGAACCACTGGCACCCATGTCAGAAATCCCATGGAACCACTGGCACCCATGTCAGAAATCCCATGGGACCACTGGCACCCATGTCAGAAATCCCATGGGACCACTCACACCCACGGCAGAAACCCCATGGAACTACTGACACCCATGTCAGAAATCCCATGGAACCGCTGGCACCCACGGCAGAAATCCCACAGAGCCATCCACACCAGCAATCCCACAGGGTCACCCACACCTGTGTCAGAAATCCCATGGAACCACTGGCACCCATGTCAGGAATCCCATGGGACCACTGGCACCCATGTCAGAAATCCCATGGGACCACTGGCACCCATGTCAGGAATCCCATGGGACCACTGGCACCCATGTCAGGAATCCCATGGGACCACTGGCACCCATGTCAGGAATCCCATGGGACCACTGACACCCATGTCAGGAATCCCATGGGACTACTGGCACCCAAGTCAGGAATCCCATGGGACCACTGGCACCCACTCAGCAATCCCACAGAGCCACCCACACCAGCAATCCCACAGGGTCACCCACACCCACTCAGCAATCCCATGGAGCTATCAACACCCAGGTCAGAAATCCCATTAAACCACCAACACCCAGGTCAGAAATCCCATGGAACCACCAACACCCCCAAGAGCAATCCTATGGAGTGACCAACGCTCACGTCAGGAATCCCACAGAGCCACCGACGCCCACGTCAGAAATCCCATGAGGTCACCCACAGCCACCCAGCAATCCCGTAGGATCACCCACCCCAGCAGTCCTGCAGGGTCACCCACTCAGCCATCCCACAGGGTCACCAAAACATGAAGTTGGAAAAGGCCCCCGTGAGCGGCCAGAGCCCAGCTGTCCACCCAGGCCCACCACCCCAGTCACCACTGAACCGTGCCCTCAAGTGCTGCTTGCACCTATTTTAGGAACCCTCTCAGGGATGGTGAGCCCACCACTACCCTGGGCAGCCCCCCGAATGCTTCACAAACGTTTCTGTCAGGAAATGTCTCTTGATATCCAGCCTAAACCTTCTCTGGCTTTACACTGACAGCCCACTGACTAAGCCAGATCTCTTTAACAGCTAACATGTGCAAGGCTTTGCTAATTAGCTATGCTAATTTACGATAAAAATGACAAAGACTGGCCAAGAAACTTCAAAATGCAAAAAAAAAAACCAAAAAAAAAAAAAATCCTGAAGATTATAAGGACCAGTTGAGGCACTGGCAAGATTAAGGTGCTGGACACCAGCACAGAACATCCACCCCAAACAGACACACTGACATCCCCATCCCCCAAACCAAACAGGGCACAAATTAGGGAAGAAAAATGCTAATGATCTAATGAAGGCAGAGCTTTCCACAAGCAAGAGCTCATATGCCCTGATCACCATCTGCAGCCTCTCCATCTCTTTCCATTTTCCAGTTCCACACGAACCCCAGCACAGCCTATGAGAACTGAGAGCATCGGCCTTTTTCTAAAACAGCACAAAACCAAACAAAAAATGTTTTCCCCCGTCATGCTGGCTCATATGCTGAACTTCACTTGACATTACCTCCTGGAGAGAATAAAAAGGGGAAATTGAGAACAAATGTCCCTGCTAAATGATTAAAAAAAAAAACCCACACTTTTTGAGTGCAGCATTTGAGCAGACTGCATGTCAGAACAAAGCAGTGGTTCCCTCTGAGCCCCTCACGCCTGAACTGCCTGGCCAACTTCAGCCAAATCTGAAAGAGTGCTAAAATACACAAAGCTGAGTTTTCTCATTAAAGAAACTTGTGAGGAGAGGCAGCTATTCCATGGAAGTGTCCTTATAGGAACATCTCCAAGGAAGAATCAACAGCCATGCTCCAACACCAAAAATCTGCTGCCTAAAAAATTGAATTCTGTCAAGGTGTTCTTCCCCTAACTGAAAGCTTACCCTGTCCTTGCTAATGCAGCTTGGTGAACGACAAACTGGGAAGAGTTTTATTTTGGCAAATGCTGCCTCCAAACACCATTTCAAGTTTTACTGACGGCAGGCTGGAGTGGTTCTGCTGGTTTGGACCAGGCAGCAGAACCTCCAACCCAGGACTCGCCTGTGCTCCCATCACTGCTGCTCAGCCATGTCCACCTGGGGCAGGAACTCAGCCCAGAGCAGCCAGGGGTGATTCTGGAGAGCATCATCCTGCTGGGACACAGCCTCCTAACAAACACACTGGGAATGTCCAAAGTTCACACCAGCTGCAAGAGGTTTTATCTTAATTAAAGTACATAAGTGGGGGGGGAAAAATAGTGCGAAATCCCTCAAAAGCCTAATTCCAGGTTAAAATCAGATGTTTAATTTTTGCCCTTCAGCTGGCGGCCAAGTTGCCTGATGGGGAGCTCTTAATGACATTTAATCCTGGGTTACACAACAAAAAGTGCACATGCTGGAAGAGAGCAGACTTTAGCAGCCTCACCCCCAGTGAGGCAGAGTCACCAAAGCCACCAGTCTCCAGTGCAGGGAGGGAATCACTTTTACAGTGATTCTGGGCATTTTCACCAGGCAATTTCTAAATTAGCAGCTCTTGACAGACAGACCAACATCCTTATGCTTTCCTGAGCCCATCTTGGGGAAAACACTATTCCTGGCAGTGCTATGTTTTTATGTCAAGTCTTTCATAGTTTCAGAGCAGTAGGTTGTGTCATTTAGGGCCAGAGCTCTGCAGCCCACCCACAAAAACAGAAAGATACTGCTGGTGTCAGCCCAGCTGGACTGACAGCCAAGCATCCACACCTGTAGCTAATAAATAAATAAATAAATAAATAAATCTGGTTTTCAGTGCAAGGGGCTTTTGGCAGGCAGGTGTGGTTAATGGGGGCATGAGCAACAGTTGTGGGGGAGACAGGAGTGTGAAAACACAATAGAGCCTGAAGTTACATCAGGAGTAGCTTGAGAAGCACTGTTAAAGCAGCGTAAGTTGGTCTGTGTCCTGAACCTGCACCTCCCTCAGACCCCAGCAGAGGCAGGACAGCAACCCAGACTCCTCTGAACTCACCAGACAAGCAGAACTGTAAGGGGGTTCAGAACTAAGAGAGCCCGACGTACACCACCACAAATCACGGGCAAAAAGAGGAAAGAAAAAGGGCAGAAAAGTCACCACAGGGTCTGGCTTTACTTATTGAAAGGCTCAGTTCCAAGGCTAGGGGTTTTAAACCCCAATTTACCACGGGAAAGTTCCCTTGATGAAACCCAAAAAGGAGCAGATGCTGTTCTGTGCAGCCAGTGTGGCAGCTGAGCTCTGCACACCAGGTGCGCCAGCAGATTGAGAGGACACCAGACAGCCCAGCTCCTGCAGGGACAGCCGGGGCTGACGGAGCCAGCACCTCCTCCTGCTGGGGGCTGGCAGCCTCTGATGAAAGCTCCTCTTCCCCTCAGTACAGGTAGAACAGAGCTCCTTGTCTTCTGGTCCATCACACAGAAGTCTGGAGAACGAGCTGGTTGGAGAGCTCCTGTGGGAGCTGCTCTGACACCTGTCCCAGGTGGCACAAGGGCAGAGGCACCACACTGCTGTTTTAGAGTGGGACTGAAAACAGGGGGCTAAAACCGTATGCACACCGAGAGAAGAAAGTCTCTATTCAGCTAACTCAAATCCCAAGTCACCCTGAACGCCACGGACCCGGGACATGGCACCAAGGTGCCACCTGAGCCGTGTGGTCACCCCAGCCGCGCTGCCAGCCTCACTGCGCCACCTCAGCTCCACCACGCCAACACTGGAGGACAAAACCTTCCATCACTGCTGTTCTTCTGCGTCAAAAACAAATAATTCCGAGTTCTCTAGTGAGCTGAGGTAGAACTCAGGTGGTAACCCAGCCAGGCTTGGGTTACCAGCCAAGGACACCACAACCTGTTCCTCACATACCTACCCTAGTGCCTTAAACTGAGTGTGCAAGCTCCGAGCAGCCCACTTGTGCAGAATCAGGGGATTTTTCTGCATTTCACACACCCACATGCTTGCAGGTTGGTCATTAATGCAACTTATAAACCACATTTCCATACAAACCAGTCTCATACTGGAGTACTGGAAAGCAGCAGCAGCTCCTCTGTCTGAGCCCCCGGCCCTGAGCTTTCACCCACACTGGTAACTCAGGACAAGCCTAAACCAGGAGCCTTGATCTCGTACTTTCAAGCCAGCACAGGTTTTACAAGAGTTTAACTGTTTCCCTGTGGTATTGAAATTAATCAGGTCTAAGAACACTCACTCGTATTTCACAGCATAACAGGAAAGCAGCTCCCTCAAACTCAGGCCATCCCCAGGAGCGAGACAGGAGCTCCCAAATCTTTCTATCAGGGGAGCTTTAGCAGACAGGTGTCTCCTGCAGGTGTGGGTGGGCTGCAGGGAGCCGGGCCCTGCACAATCTGCTCTCGCTCTGCAGGATGAGCCGGAGCTGCACACACACCCCATGGCCAGGAGAAGCAGAGCTGCACACCCACCCCATGGCCAGGAGAAGCGGAGCTGCACACCCACCCCATGGCCAGGAGAAGCGGAGCTGCACACACACCCCATGGCCAGGAGAAGCAGAGCTGCACACACACCCCATGGCCAGGAGAACCGGAGCTGCACACACATCCCATGGCCAGGAGAACCGGAGCTGCACACAGACCCCATGGCCAGGGAGAAGCGGAGCTGCACACCCACCCCATGGCCAGGAGAGCCAGAGCTACACACACATCCCATGGCCAGGAGAAGCGGAGCTGCACACACACCCCACGACCAGGAGAAGCAGAGCTGCACACCCACCCCATGGCCAGGAGAAGCGGAGCTGCACACCCCATGGCCAGGGAGAAGTGGAGCTGCACACCCCATGGCCAGGAGAAGCGGAGCTGCACACCCACCCCATGGCCAGGGAGAGCCGGAGCTGCACACCCACCCCATGGCCAGGAGAAGCGGAGCTGCACACACATCCCATGGCCAGGAGAGCCGGAGCTGCACACCCACCCCATGGCCAGGAGAACCGGAGCTGCACACACACCCCATGGTCAGGGAGAAGCGGAGCTGCACACACACCCCATGGCCAGGAGAAGCGGAGTCCCAGGAGCAGCCCCGGCCAGGAAAGGAGCCTGCGACCACGGCCGGGGAAAAACGGGCTAGAAAACTCATACAGGGACAAAGCGAGCACTCAAAACCCCTCCAGAGGCACAGCGTCTTGCAAACGAGATACGGAGCCGAGCAGGAGGGAGGAGAGGAGCAGCCCCGGCCAGGAGGGGAGGTTGCGAACACGGCCAAGGGAAAGCGTGTCAGAAAACTTACAGGGCACCAAGCGCGCCCTCAGAACCGAGCGCCCGAGCCCCCCGAGGCACGGCTTCTCCCAAACTAGATAAAGAAGCCAGAACAAGTCCTTCATCCCGCCACAGCAGCGGCTGGAGGCAGCTCGGTGGGAAGCAGCGTGATCAGAAAGCGCTGGAAGTTCCCGCGGCGCACGGCTCGCTCCGTGCCCCGCTGTGCCCCGGCCACACGGACACACGGCCGCAGCGGGACACGGGCGGCGCGGGGACAGCGGCGGCACCCGGGCCGGGGCTGGGAGCCCTGCCCGTGCCGCCGGGTGAGCCGAGCCCCCGGCCCCGCTGCGAGCGGGGACACGGCCGGGCGGGGTTAGGGCTAGAACAGCCCCGCTCGGGGGGTTAATCAGTTAATTAACGAATTAGCGCTCTGCGAGCAGCCGGAGCTGCGGCTGCGGCGCGGGCGGTCCCGCTCCCCTCCCGGGCCGCGGGCCCCGCCATGTGCCCGGCCGGGCCGGTTTGGGCCGCGCCGGGCCGCAGCCCCGCGCCCCGCGGCCGCAGCACTGACCTTGGTGTCCCCGTTGCACAGGGCCATGGGGGCGGCGGGCAGCGCGAAGAAAGGGCCGCGAGGAGCCGCGGCCGATGAGCTAATGCCGCCCGCGGGAGGAGGAGCCGCCCGGCACGGCCGCTCCGGCGGAAGGGGAGGAGCGGCGGCGGGGTCAGGGGCGGGCCGGGGACACGGCGGGGACACGGCCCGAGAGCCCCGCACCCCCGGGGTTTGGGCTCCGACGGCTCATTTTGCTCTGTTATCAGGGTAAAAACAATCAGAGCTTTGCAGTGAGTGGGGTTTTTGCGTCAGCATCCTGCGGTACCACGGGAACGCTGGCTGCTTTGGGTTGGGAGCTTAAAGCTCATCCCGTCCCACCCCTGCCGTGGGCAGGGACGCCTTCCATGACCAGGTCCATCCCGGCCTTGGACGCTGAACCTGCTGTGCCTGCTGGGTGAATTCCCCAGCGGACACCGGAGAACGTGACTGCAGCCCTTGAACCCTCCTGAAGCGGTCCTGGGGAGGTTTTGATGCCTTTCCCTGAGCATCAGTGTCAATAGAAGGAATGAAGGAAGGGGTGAATGAAGGAATTCTGGTTAAGGAATTCTGATTGTGCTGTCAGATTCCAAACAGTTCTGACACGAGGCTTATAGAAATGTACAGGTTTTGTTCAAAATCGGGGTTTCTTGTCTGTTGTTTTTTGGGATTCAAAACCACGTGTCATTCTTTTACAGTTCTATTTACATTGGCATTCAAGCAGGGTTATCTCAGAGCACACGGCACAGGAGTGTGTCCAGACAGGTCCGCAGTATCCACAATAATGAGACTCCACACCCTCTCTGGTCTCTGTTCCAGTGCTCGCAGCAAAGATCCTCCTGTCGAGGTGGAACTTCCTGGGCTCAGTCCCGGTGCCATTGCTGGGTCTCCGGAGCAGAGCCTGGGCAGAGCAGAGCTCTGACCCTCCCTGCACCCAGGGACAGACAGGGACAGTCAGGGCTGCGGACCCCTCTCCAGGCTGAACAGCCCCAGCTCCCTCAGCCTTTCCTGGGTACGGAAACGCTCCAGTGATCCCGGTTCCCGTGCCCGGTTCCGCTCCCGCTGCCCCTGCCCCGTCAATCAGGGTCAGGGGGCGGTGCTATGCACGACGTCACACCGATTGCACCAATGAGGCGCGGCCACGCCTGGCTCGCGCGGGGCGGGGCCGTTCCCTCAGCGCGGCGGCGGCGGCGGCGCCGGGGCCGCTCCGGGCCGTTCCCGCCCGCGCCGGGGCCGCTGCCGGGCCGTGCCGGACATGGCGCCCGCCATCGTGGCCGAGGAGGGCGGCCGGCAGCGCCGCGCCGCCACCCGCCAGCACAGCCTGGACCTGACGGGCGACCCGCCCCCCGACGGGCTGCCCGGCGACACCGAGGCGCTGCTGCCGGCGCCGGCGCGGGCGCGGGGGTACCGCGCGGAGCTGGGCAGCATCCTGCTGCTGCTGGTGCTGTACGTGCTGCAGGGCATCCCGCTGGGGCTGGCGGGCAGCGTGCCGCTCATCCTGCAGAGCAAGAGCGCCAGCTACACCGACCAGGCCTTCTTCAGCTTCGTGTTCTGGCCCTTCAGCCTGAAGCTGCTGTGGGCGCCCTTGGTGGACGCCGTGTACCTGCGCGGCTTCGGCCGCCGCAAGTCGTGGCTGGTGCCCACGCAGTACGTGCTGGGGCTCTTCATGATCTACATGTCCACGCAGGTGGACGCGCTGCTGGGCGACGGCCACGGCCGCGGCCCCGACGTGGCGGCCCTCACCGTCACCTTCTTCCTCTTCGAGTTCCTGGCGGCCACGCAGGACATCGCGGTGGACGGCTGGGCGCTCACCATGCTGTCCCGGGAGAACGTGGGCTACGCCTCCACCTGCAACTCCGTGGGGCAGACGGCCGGCTACTTCCTGGGAAACGTGCTCTTCCTGGCCCTGGAGTCCGCCTCCTTCTGCAACAAGTACCTGCGCTTCGAGCCGCAGCCGCGGGGCATCGTCACCCTCTCAGGTACGGCCGGCTGTGCAGCCCAGGCGTGCTGGGACAGAGCCAGAGTGCGCTGGCTTGGAGGGGACCAAAGAGATTCCCATGGCAGGGACACCTCCCGCTGCCCCAGGTGCTCCCAGCCCCAGTGTCCGGCCTGGCCTCGGGCACTGCCAGGGATCCAGGGGCAGCCACAGCTGCTCTGGGCACGCTGTGCCAGGGCCTGCCCACCCTCCCAGGGAAGGATTTTTTCATAATAATAATGGTTATATCTTCCTCAGGATGCTTCTTCCCTGTGCCTGGACCCCTCTGTGGTTTGACGCTGGGAACCAAACAGGTTTGGTTTGTCCCGTGCCCCGTGGGAAAGCACAGCCTGCTTGGAGGCTGGCAGAGCCCACTGCTACATGCACTGGACTTCAGATTTTTCTGGGCTAAAGTGTGTGGAAAACCTGCCTTGTCATTATCTTGGCTGACCTAAGCACTTTGGAGGAAGTCTTTTTTTTTTCCTCCTAGTTTAATGGCCATGGACTAGATTACTCTTTAAGAAGAGCAAGCCAAAGTCTCCATGTGGGAAGAAGAAAGAGGGGAACCAAAAAAAAAAGATTCTTCCAATATGATATTTTTCACAGAATAGAAGTGAAAGTGTTCAGGGTTGAGCATGTAGCCAGTTTCTGAAGGAAGGCCTTATTTTAGTAAATTAAGGGGGATTTGCTTTTTCTCTTTAGCGAATTAAATGGAGTGTGGTAATCCAAGCATAACTGGCTGTCAGTGGAGGGATGTTCCTGTTTGCTGGGGTTTGAGATTTTTCTCAGAAAGGTTCTGTGTGGTGGTTGATGTTAGGGGCATTACCCTGGAGATGCCTGAAGTGCAGCTGGTTTGGTTGCAAGGTTGAGTGAGGACAGGAAGTGCTGGCACCATTCTGGCTGCAGCCTCAGGGTGACCCTGGCAGTGAAGAGCAGCTCCTCTTGGTCTCAGTCTCTGCTCCCCTCACACTGCTGGCCTTGCCTGGGCCATGTCAGGTATGCCAGAACAGGCTGGGATTGTTGTGTGGAGGGGAGTTTGCTTTCTGTCCTTGTCCTGCCCCTTCCTCAGGGATGAACCAGGGCAGCAGTGCCCCAGCTGCTGTGCTTGCCTGGTCTCTGCAGCTCTCAGCACTGCTCAGCAGTCCTCCCCTGTGCTCCCTGCTGCCAGCCTGGTGCCTGGCCTGTGCCAAGGAGCACAGAGGGGCCCTGCAGGTGTCCCAGCTGCTTCCTGCCTTTCCCTGGGGCTGTGCAGCTCCTGGGCTGGCGTGTCCATCCCTCTCACTGCGGTGCACACTGACGTCTTTGCTGCTGATGCAACTTGCAGCCACTGCTGTTCAGACAGCCTGGCTTGGCTGTACTTCCCTCACTGCCCAGGGTTTTGGTTGGTTGGGGTTTTTTCCCCTCAGGGCTGTTTGTATAAATGGGTTTTACTATTACCAAAGTGCTGTTTTTAAAAGATATTATCCCCTAACCCAAACAGCACCAATGCCACCTCCTTACCCTGCCCTGAGTATTGATGTGGGTGGAGTAAGAACAGCAAGTAACTGACACTCTAGTTGCAGGATATGGTTTTTTAGGTGGTAAAACTGTAAGAAATTTCCATTTCTCAGTCGTGTGACTAGCAGAGTTCGGTGTTTCCCTGGAGCAGCTGAGAGCAGCAGGAGTAACCAGCTCACCAGGGATCACAGGGGTTCCCTGTCCTTGCCCTGGCTGTAATGGGCTCATGATGAGCAGGTTTGGGCAGGTAAAGCAGCAGGAAGCTTCACTGCTGGAAAAGGTGAATGTTCTCTGCCAGCTCAGATCTCTGAGCACTTTTGTTGAGCCCAGTGCCGGGGAAAGAAGAAGTCAACACTCCATGATCCAGAGGGAGCTGAGTCAGGGGAGGGTTAGTTTGGGTATCAGGGAAAGGTTCTTTCCCCAGAGGGTGCTGGCACTGCCCAGGCTCCCCAGGGAATGGGCACAGCCCTGAGGAGGCTGCCAGAGCTCCAGGAGCCTTTGGACAGCACTGCAGGGTTGTCTTGTGCCAGGCCAGGAGCTGGGATGATCCTTGTGGGTCTGTCCCAGCTGAAGATATTCTGTGATGCTAAGTCAGCTTGGAGTTGTTGAGAAGCAGCAGCAGCATTCATTTTTCTCATTAACTTCAGGAAATAATATGGACAAATGTAAACCCATCATCAAACTCAGCAAACCAAAGGCTGTGCTGGGCTGTGTCAGGCTGAAGTGCCAGAGAAGGAAACAGGAAAAACCCTTCTGTGGGCTGATTGTCTTGGCACAGGCAGAGGTTTATTAAGCACTTGCTGTTCAGTTTATTTAAGAGCAGGGGAAGCTCCCTGGCCGGTTTGTGATTCCTGCCTGGTTTGCCCATTGCAGGGAAAGGGAGGGAAAGGGAAGGACAGGGAAAGAGTGACCACAGGACAAAGGTGCCCCTTAAAGGCTTCCCCCACTCACCTGTGCCAGGGACTGTGGAGCACCCTTCTCCTGGGAGGGGGTCCTGGGTACCTGCACCACCTGGCTACCTTCTTCAGGCTGTTTTCCAGCCTCATCCATCCCTGATCTAGTTCAAAAACTTGTCTTGCCCCATCTCAGTGGTTTATTTTGTTACTAGCAGTGTAGCTGCAGAAACAAAATAGGGATGGGGGAAGCAGCAGTGGTGGGACCAGAAGGTTTGTCCTTGAAATCGCTTATGTAAACTCTAATTTCCAAGTTCTTCTGCTTGTAGCCTGTTAGTGAGGTTCCTTGCATTTGAAAGGAAATGTACCTTATTTTTGTGTAAACTGCCTACAGCCTCAAAAACCCCAGTTCTTCTTGTCTGAACTACTGTGTATATATATATATATATATATATGGTGGGTTTTTTTCTTTCTTTTCTTGCTTTGCGTTGTTGCTGATGCAGCCCCTGCAGTGCTGTGCTGCAGCTGACAGAGCTGGCCTGATCAGGAGCACTCATGTGATGATGCTCAGAGCTATTTCTATCCCCATCCTTGCACTGTGTGTCTCTCACTGCAGTGATAATGCTCAGGGTTATTATTAGAGAACTGCTCCTCTACATCCTTTGTAGCCAGCAGCTGTGATTAGTGAGACTCTCAGAAAATGCAGCTTTCCTTGAGAATGTCTGCTCAGGGCACCTTGTGTTTTTAAGAGACAGCAATCTGACAGTGTTGCTTGTGAGGTCATGTTTATTTTAGGAAAGGGAAAAGTAGCAGAAATGGTGTGAAAAGCCTTTTTTTCTGTTACCCTGGGAATGGTGGGACACACCTGGAACAGTCCTTGCATGTTTTCTTATCTGCTGTGTAGGAGAAGCAGGCAATGATTGACTGACCCTTTTTTGCCTCTGCCCTTTCTTTCATCAGCCCTTGCTGCTCCTGCTGGGTTTCCTGGAGGCTGCTGGGGCTGCTCCTGACCAGGAAGAATAAAGGCTGCTTCTGTCCTACCCCCTGCACAGGCTGAGTTCTTTCCTGCCCCTGTCATAGAGGCACAGGATAGGATAATCTTGACCTGGCCATTCACTCAATCAGAAAGTTCTCTCTTGGTGGTTTTTTACTGCCCCACATCCACCATTTAGCAGATACTGATCTGCTTCAAACAGAGCACTGGAATGCTGCCAAGGATCCACTTCAGCCAGGCAAATCTGAGGACTCCTTACAACTCTAAAAACTTTCCTCAGGCCATCTTCACCCTCCTAAATGCCTGTTTCCTGCAGGTGGGAGATGGATATTAGATAGGGCTGTGGAGCTGAGGCACAGAGTGCTTCCCTGACTGCAGGGTAAGGGAGGAGCTGGGAAGGAGTTTTGCCTCTGGAGGTTCTTCCCTGTTTTCTAACTATTACATGTGGTTTTCCTCCTTTATCAGCCTGTACTGGCTGCGAGTGTAACCTTTCAACACGTTCATTTTTGCCTCTGTTCCTCCTCCAACATGCTCACTGTGGTAATAACCCACCAAGCAGCAGGGAGGTGACCTGGTTTGCTGCTGCTCCTCTGCCTCAGCTCCAGCAAACACCTCCTTACAGAGGAGGGCAGAGCTGTGTCACTCACTGTATGTAGCTCTGTGCCTGTGGTTTGCTTTTGCTGCTTGTTTTTATTCCACTTTGATTATTAGGTTTACATTCTACAACTGTCAGTCATGTTACAAAAAAAAATTTGTTTTATTTTATTTTACTTTATTTTCCCCTCCAGATTTCCTGTTTTTCTGGGGAGCTGTCTTCTTAGTTACCACTACATTGGTTGCCTTTTTGAAAAAGGAAAACGAGGAGCTAATACCAGCAAAGGAAGAAACAAAAGGCATCACTGACACATACAGGCTGCTATTCTCAATAATCAAGATGCCAGCAGTTCTTACTTTCTGCCTCTTGATCCTCACTTCAAAAGTAAGTAAATACAAGTAAGAATTGTTAAATGCTGGCATCAGAGTCTGGAAGGCTGCTGAGTCCCCAGGATGTAACTCAGTTTTGCTGTTGGCTGTCACAAGAGCGGTGAATTTTCACATGAAATTCAAGCAGAATGGGTTATCTCATTGTGCTGAGCAGGGCTGTGCAGCAGAAAAGCTTTGTGAGAGCTTTTGTGTTTGACACAAGCATCAAGAGAAGTTTGGTGGCAATGTGGCATTAAAGTAAAGTACATATTTAAACAGGCTGTGTAGCCTGCAGTTGAAAGGGCAGAAAATGTTTGTTTTTAGCTCAGAATCCCCAGCTCTGTCCCAGCTGGGTTTCCATGGCTTCTAGTTGGACACTGAGGATGCCAACAGCAGGGAAGGCACAGGAATGAATGGCAGTGCTACTTAATGTTCCTGGAATAGTTTTGGCTGTGATGACAGTAAGAGTGGTCAAGTGTAGAACATGCAGAACTAATCTGGAAATCAAATCAGGGGCAGAGTGACTTCAGTGACAGTGTGTTCTGTATCCCATTTCTCAATTTATGTGATAGGGAATAAATTGAATTTCTAGCCAAACTCCCTGTTCTCCTCAGCTTATTTTGTCTCCCTGACATTGCAGATTGGGTTTTCAGCAGCAGATGCTGTAACAGGACTCAAACTGGTGGAGGAGGGAGTCCCCAAAGAGCATCTGGCTCTGCTGGCAGTTCCAATGGTTCCTCTGCAGATCATCTTGCCTCTGGTTATCAGCAAATACACAGCGGGCCCCCAGCCCCTGAACACCTTCTACAAAGCAATGCCTTACAGGTAAAGCCTCATTTTAGTGGAACACAGTAATACGTGTGCTCAGTTTGTGTGTTCAGATCACCTGTAGGGTTTTGTGTGTAACTCTCTGACTTCCAGGTCCAAAGAAGTGTGTCAGGATTGTCACAGTGAGTTGAACTGTCTGGTTCATGCAGTGTCACTGTGTGGAAGCATGGGATGTGCATGTCCAGCACCATTAGAGCAGTGCTCTCCTGCTCCTAACTAACAATGTCACTGCTTGTCAAATATTTAATACCTAATTCTGAGATAGAAATAGGCGTAACTATTCGGATCTAAACTATTCTAATGTACTCTCTGTAGTTGTTCAGTGATTGCTTTGTGTTGAGGAAACACATGGGAAGAATTACTTGGAATAACAAATTATCTTTCTCATCCCTCCAGGTTGCTGCTTGGCCTGGAATTTGCTTTCCTGGTGTGGTGGGCTCCTAAAGTAAAGCATGAAGGAGGATTTCCTGTCTACTACTATGCTGTGGTAGTGCTGAGTTATGCTCTACACCAGGTAACACTCATGGTGTGGGGAGAGGAAATGCTGTTCCCTGCCTTGTGTCCCCTTCCAGTGGGTCACACTGGAATCCCTCCAAGCCTGACCTGGGTTGTGTGACAGGACTGACTTCTAATACTCTTGCCAGTGTTATTCCTCCCTATTCCCTGTGCTCCACTGGACATCATCTGGGTGCTACTTTGAGTGCTCTGTGTCTGGTGTAGCTCCCCAGATTCCTTTTTCCCCAGACCCAGAAGCTCAAAAGCACAGAGGAGCTGGAGAAACCCAGAACTGTGCCTGAGCTTGATAGGCATGCTGATGGTTGTGCAAACAAAGTTATGGGATCCTGGTCCTCGGAAAAGAACTCAGTTGTTGGAGGAACATCATAATGGATCTGATCCAAGACTTGGGAAACTAGGTTGATAAATCAAAGTTGAAGCTGCCACTAAATACTTCCTGACCCAAGCAGCAGCTTCTGCCCTTGTCTTATTCTCCAGCATAACCAAGGCATGACATATGGGAAATGGGACATTACCCAGCTTACCCACCCAACATCCTGCCTGATCTAACTTCAGCAATCACAATAAAACCAGGACTAGTGCCATTCCACTTCTGATTCCCAGAAGGCTCCCCTCTCACCACTGGCCTCCTCCTATCCACTGCCATGAAACTCCCCCCAGTCACGCCACTCTACATAACGTCACCCTCACTAAACCCTGACTATCCTAGCTCTCCTCTCAGCAGCCCTGGGAGGATGAATGGGACTCACCTGATACAGCGTGCTCTTTGGATCAGAACTGGAATGCAGGGCTTTGAGAGGTGATTTTTAATTTCAGAAGGGTTGTGTTTAGGTGCTGTTTAAGCTGGCTGATTGTATTTCAGTTTGCTAACCCAAGTCATGCCAGTGCATGTGAGGCTGGGTCTGTTGCAGCACGACTTGAGACAAGCAGCAAGGCCACTCCCCGAGTTAGCACAGGGACAGGCTGCAGGAGGAACTGCTGCTGCTGGGATCATTTTCCAGTCAGTGCTGCTGAGCTCAGGGGAGCTCTCAGCAGGGTTGTGCTGGGGATTTCAGTCCTGTCTGTCTGTCTGTGTGTCCCCAGATCACCCTGTACAG
Source organism: Calcarius lapponicus (assembly GCA_039654755.1). Classification (NCBI taxonomy): domain Eukaryota; kingdom Metazoa; phylum Chordata; class Aves; order Passeriformes; family Fringillidae; genus Calcarius; species Calcarius lapponicus. The sequence continues at coordinate 1,047,266 of CM077472.1, read as the reverse complement.
CATGTACGTGGCCATCATGGCCTTCAACGCCAAGGTCAGCGACCCGCTCATCGGGGGCACCTACATGACCCTGCTCAACACCGTCTCCAACCTGGGTGGCAACTGGCCCTCCACGGTGGCCCTGTGGCTGGTGGACCCCCTGACGGTGAAGGAGTGTGCTGGGGCCCAGGGCCACACCTGTGCCACTGCAGCAGCCACAGAGGTGAGCCTGGGGGGTCTCTGCTCAGTGTCTCAGTTAAATGGCTTCCTTTGGGAACCTTCACAATCTATAGCTTGTGCTCACAAATTCCCACTCACAGAGCTCACTTTCCTGTCTGATAAAATCCAGGCTGTTAGCAGTTAGCTGTGCACTCAGAATAAGCACCCCTTACCCAGGGTTTGCAGCTGCAGAGTAGTGAGCCCTTTCTTACTGTGCTACCTGGAGCAGAAGCACCAGACTGGTGCCACATTCCGTGCAGTGTGAGGAGCCTGTAGGTGTGGTTTGAGTTGTGCACTCAGGGGCTCTGTCCTTGGCAGGCTCTCTGTCCCCCAGGGCCTCCATTTCTCTGGTAGGTTTTTCTCCTCCTGTCTCCCTGGAGGCTTCTTGTCTGCCTGCCTTGATACCTTCTCCAAGATGCTGCTCTGCTCTCTGATTTTGGTGTCCACTTTCCCCATGAAATCAAGTGGGACTGGCTGCCTGCCCAGTTCTGGGAGCCCTGTGGAAGAGAACAAAGAACTTGCTGTACACAGATCAAACAACAGGACACAAAACTGCTGGGAAAGCAACATTTCAAATTCACCTCCTCACAGCAAATGAGACATTTGACATGGCTGAAAAGTAGAAATGTTTGGGTTTTTTTTTTTTTCTGTGCTCATGACTGAGATTTATTTCACTCCTGAATGCCAGGATGCTCTAGGACATGGAGATTCTCTAAATTATCAAAGTGTTCTGGAGTCCAGCATGACTTGTCTGAACTGGAGTTGCAGTTTTTGTTGGTGGAGAGGGGAAACTGCTTCTGCAGCAGATGCTTTCCCAGCCTCTTGCTCATTAGCCTATCACTAATTAGATTCCTTACTGAGCTTGAGTCCCTCCTCCTTCACCTCACTCCTCTGATCTTTTCTCACATCCTCCTGGTTGGTGGCATTCCACCACCACTGCCACCACCACCACTCCCTTCTTATTCCTAATCTGATCTTGACATGTCTCAGAATAATGAAAATGCTGGCAGAGCCTCATCTCAGAGAGTTGATTAATCCTGGGATTAGAGCAGTGTTGAAAGCCAAACAAAGGCAGAAACAGTCCTGGGCTGTACAGTCACCCTGGACTGTGAATGCTGGGTGTTTGTCTTCCAGTTCAAAACCATCCTGGGCGTGTTTCTCCCAGATACAGAATCATGGAATGGTTTGGATTGGAAGGACCTAAAAGCCCATCCAGTGCTACGCCCTGCCTTGGGCAGGGACACCTTCCACTGTCCCAGCTTGCTCCCAGCCCTGTCCAACCTGGCCTTGGACATTTCCAGGTCTGGGGAGCCCACAGCATGGATGGCTAGAGAAAAAATCATCTTTCTCTATGAGGCTGGGAGCAATGGTTGCACCTGCAGGCCAGCATGGACAGTGGGGCTGTATCTGCTTGCTGGAGTTTGCCCTTTGGGCTGAGCTGCTCCATTTCCCACACGTTTAGGACAGGTTTGGTACTTTGTTACTTTTCATGCTGCTGATAAGCTCAAAAAGCCTCTCTGACCAACTGCATAGGAAACCACAAAGAGTAAAGAACTCTATTTAGTCCTGACAGGAGCAGGGAAACCCCTGCAGCTCTGGAGTGCTGTGTGCTCAGTGCATCGCCCTGTGTGCTCAGTGCGTTGTCTGTGCTCTGTTTCAGCTGTGCACAGCAGCTGGGGGCTCCTGTGTGACCACCCTGGACGGGTACTACGTGGAGTCCATCGTCTGCGTCATCCTGGGCTTTGCCTGGTGGTTCTTCCTTGGACCAAGATTCAAAAAGCTGCAGGACGAAGGACAGTCTTCGTGGAAGTGCAAGAGGAGCAATTGATGCACTTAGGTGTTGGATGGACCAGCAAGGTGGTTTTAGTTTTATTACAAAGACGTACCCCATAATCAGCACCCCGGAATCTCGGTGTTCTGTGCCGCGCCAGGGAGATCTGCGTGGCCGAGGCCGGGCTGTGCGTGGCACCACTGCCCTCCCCACAGCACAGCAGTTCAGAAAGGAATGGCCAAAGCAGCACCTCCGTGCCCCATGCTTACCCCTGACTCCAGAGCTGCTGGTTCCATAGGGCGCCTCTGGGAAAGCTCCTGGTGCCGTGGCTGTAGAGGCAGCAGCATTGCCAGCTGAGTGCCAGCTTTTATTTTCACACAGAAATGATCTGACAGGGCAGCTGAGCTGGGGAAGGATGCCCAAGGCATTCTGACTTGGAGGTTAAGCATGGTACTGTGGAATTCCTTGTGGGAAGATCAGTGAGATGTCTGTGGGCTTTGCTTCTTCTCACTTTCTGAGCTGTAACCGCGCCTCAAAGGATGAAATGTTCCGGAGATTCTTTTAAATGTATTTTCTGGCTTTTTTAAGCTTTAAAGATTTATAAGAAACTATTTTTATAAGCAAATTACATTTGTTTAATTTATTTCAGCTGTTTCAAGGCAGTTTGATTTACGTTCAAGGTACTTTCTTGACAGCAAAAGGCTGTAAGGTAGGGCTGGAATAACGCACAATCCTCTGAGCCTTGAGTCCTGCAGCTGGAGCTGGAGGTGCTTCCCAAGGGAGGGCACGTGGGCCTTTGGAAGGGGTGGGTTGATAGGGGAAGACCAATCCATTGGTATTCCAAAGTGTATTACTAAAATATGAATATTCATTCTCAAAAGCAGTGGGAGCACTGAGAGTTCCCCCAGGCAGGGTGAGAAGAGTGAGGTGGTGATGACAAAGGTGCCAAATTCCCAGGGAGCTGGTGCAGGACTCGCCCTCACACCAACCCAACGGGCACAGTCCTGTGGCAGAGCTGCTGCAGAATTCACTGCTGGTGCCATGTGGTGGACACATCCCCGCTGGATTGCTCCCACTGAGCGCCCTCCTGAGTGCCTTAGGGACCCACAGGTGCTGGAGAGGCACTCACACCCTGCTGGGTGTATGTGCAACAGTGGTGTTGAAAAGGAAAACTATTAAACATCCCTTGCAAAGGTGCATGAGGTTCCCTGCTGCGTTTCTTGTCAATATTTGAGGGACTGGGCTGGGAGGGGGTTTGGGATCTTGTGCTACTGTGTGTTTTGGGGGAAAGTGACCCAGTGCCACCTCTGGAGTGCTGGGGGTGGGTGGGTGGGTGTGTGTACAGAGGGTCTCTTTGGCATCAGGGCTAAGGAGGGGACTGGAAGAGGACACTGTGACCTCGTGCTTCGCTGGACACTGCCTCCTGTCCTCTGTCCCCTCCTCGAGGGACACACCTCACAGTTTGCTTCAAGCACAGCAAAACCACTCGTGCTGAGTGACATCACATGGGTTCTACTGCCCAAGCCCAATGTCTTCCAATTTCCCCTCTGCCTAAGAACAAAACATAAAAACATATCAGATTTATGTCTGCCCCTTTCAGTCCCTGTCCCACCAGCTCCACTGCATTAACTCTGTGAGGCACTTCAGTTCTGTATCCCCTCTGGAACCACAGGCCACTTACTGAATTACATCTTGCAAACCTACAGGGGTTGTTTTAACTTTTCTGATTGTGAGGAAAAACTTCAAGTGCAAAAGCCGATAAATTAAATTTGCTGTGTCTTAGATTTGGGTTTACTTTGCAATGTTTTTTCATTATTTCTAAAGGTGCCAATGAAACTTGCCACTAATAAAGATGGGTTAAGGATTAACTCAATCAATAATTAGATTATCAATAATATCAAAATTGCACATAAACTCCAAATAGGTAGGAATAGATATGTTACTTGAAATAAATAATGGTGTCCTTTTTCAAACTGGTGAAACAAGTTATGGATTAGTGCTTTTAATTTAAGTGGCTATTTTGTAAGTTGGAAATGTTGCTGCTGTGCCAGCCCCTTAGCTGGCTGCTGAAGAGCACCCATAAAATTTTGATCTTGCTACTTTTTTTCTACCAGCTGTTCAAAAGTGGTTTTTCTTTTTAACATTAGAATTTGTACAGACTTAAACATCTTTAACATTAAAAACTAACAAACAAACAAAAAACAATCCCCAAATCAACAAGAATAATACACCAAACAAATTTGAAATGCCAAGAAGAAAGGAGCATCTGAAGGGTCGGAGGAGGTGTGGTACAGGTTTGAGGAGCTCAATGCAGAGTTCAGCCTGGAGAGGAGAAGCTCCAGGGAGAGCTCAGGGCCTGAAGGAGCTCCAGGAGAGCTGCAGAGGGACTGGGGACAAGGGATGGAGGGACAGGAGCCAGGGAATGGCTCCCAGTGCCAGAGGGCAGGGATGGATGGGAGATTGGGAATTGTTCCCTGGGAGGGTGGGCAGCCCTGGCACAGGGTGTCCAGGGAGGCTGTGGCTGTCCCTGTCCCCTGGCAGTGTCCCGGCCGGGGCTGCTCGGGGCCAGTGTCGCTTCATGGCACGGCGCACCGGGCGCTGTTCGTTCCCCGTTCCCGTGGCACGGCGCACCGGGCGCTGTTCGGTTCCCGTGGCACGGCGCACCGGGCGCTGTTCGGTTCCCGTGGCACGGCGCACCGGGCGCTGTTCGTTCCCCGTTCCCGTGGCAGGGCGCACCGGGCGCTGTTCGGTTCCCGGCTCCCGCGGGGGCGCTCGGCACGCCGCGATGTCGGAGCGGGGCGGCGGCGGCTCCGAGCGCGCCGCGCTGGCCCTGGCCCGGCTCTCCGAGTGGGCGGACGCGCACCTGGGGCTGCTGCGGGTACCGGGGCTGGGCGGGCACCGGGGCTGGGCGGGTACCGGGTCGGGGGGCCCGCTGGGCCCGGCTGAGCCCCGTTCTCTCCGCAGGGCCTGATCGCCGGCGCGGCCGTGGCCGGGGTGCTGCTGCTGGCGCGGAGCTTCCGCGTGGTGAGTGCGGGGCCGGGCCCGGGGGCGCGGGGGATGCGGGAGAGCCCAGGCCGGGCCCAGGGGATGCGGGAGAGCCTGGCACGGGCCCGGGGGATGCGGGAGAGCCCAGGCCGGGCCCGGGGGATGCGGGAGAGCCCGGCACGGGCCCAGGGGATGCGGGAGAGCCCAGGCCGGGCCCGGGGATGCGGGAGAGCCCAGGCCGGGCCCGGGGGATGCGGGGGGAGCCCGGCACGGCCGCTCGGAGCCGGGGAATGAGTGGAGAGCCCGGCACGGCCTCCCAGAACCGGGGGCAGCCCGGCACGGGCCCGGGGGATGCGGGGGGAGCCGGCACGGCCGCTCAGAAGCGGGAGGTGCGGGCAGAGCCTGTCACGGGCCCGAGGGTCGGGGGGACAGCTCGGCACAGCCCCTCAGAACGAGGACAGCCCGGCACAGCCCCTCAGAACGAGGGCAGCTCGGCACAGCCCCTCAGAACGAGGGCAGCCCGGCACAGCCCCTCAGAACGAGGGCAGCCCGGCGCGGCCGCTCGGGCCCGCGGCGGAAGGGCCGGGCCTGCCCTGCCGTGCCCGCCCTGCCGTGCCCGGCCCTGCCTCACGGCCGTGGCTGTCCCGCCCGGGGCTGTTCCGGCGGCATTCCCGTGTTTTGTTCGGGTTTGCGCAAAGCGGGAGCTGGAGACTCCCGCGATAGGCTGCCCACTCCTCAGTACTTAACATTATTGATATATTTGAACAAACCATCAACATTCACTGCTTACAAATTCCGTAACTGTCAGTTTCTGTCAGTTTCAATTCTGTCAGTTCGCACTCGGCCCCTCTGCGTCAGCTGTGTCTGTGGTTTCTCGTGCTGATCAGTGCTCAGTGCTCAGTGGTCAGTGCTCAATGGTCGGTGCACAGTGCTCAGTGCTCCGTGCTCAGTGCTCAATGGTCAGTGCTCAATGGTCAGTGCTCGATGCTCGGTGCTCAGTGCTCAGTGCTCAATGCTCAGTGCTCAGTGCTCACTGCTCAGTGGCCAGTGCTCAGTGCTCAGTGCTCAGGGCTCAGTGCTCAGGGCTCAGTGCTCAATGGTCAGTGCTCACTGCTCAGTGCTCACTGCTCAGTGGCCAGTGCTCAGGGCTCAGTGCTCAATGGTCAGTGCTCACTGCTCAGTGCTCACTGCTCAGGGCTCAGCAGTCGCGCTGTCCCCCTGCTGGAATTGCCTTTTCCCCGGGACCGCTCAGCCCGGCTGCCTCCGCGGCTGGTGGCTCCCGCCCAGACAGCCCATTCATCTTGGCATTGTCTTCGCTTTTCCTTAAAACTAAAGATTAGCCAAGCGTGCAAGGTTCACAATGCGGTTGCTTAATCATAACGGTCCTGCTACAGCTACTGATTAACAAGTGAAAAAAAACAGCGGAGTTTGATTCAGGTCCTCAGGGGCTCGATATCGCTGTCCTGTGGCATCTCCACGGGTCCCTTGTTCTCGCCTGTTCCTGACGCCCCTGGGAGGGGTAATGACCCCTTTGCCTGTCCCACTGCAGCTCGAGCACCCTTCCTCGTCCAAGCACAGCTGAAACAGCCGCCTGCCTCGTGTATTCTCTGTCCTTCCACACGCAGAACTGCTTCCGAATGGTTTTAAACATCACCCAAATCTCCCTCGCTGCCAGGATGGTCAGGGCACGCTGGGCTGACACCACGCTGCTCACTCCTGGAGAAGCTGAACCTCCACGGGCAGGAGCCACCGTGCTCCCACAGGGTTCCAGCTGCTTAAAAAAAATCACAGTTACCTTCATCTTCCCCCTGCACAATTCCAAACGATACAAAACATTTGTGTGGTGTTTTTACTTAAAAATCCTACCAGAAAACCTGAACTACAAATGTTGCCAGAATGCTTTTTCTCTGTCTTTTTTTTGGTTGCTTTTGACCCATGGGCCTGTGAATGTATTAACCTGGCTGGTGGAGCAAATGAGATCGGCTTTGAACAACTTTTGTTGCTAAAAATCTCCAGGTTTCCTGCCTGCAAGGTCCCAAATTCCCATGTTCCCAGTGGGAGGCCCTATGGGCCACAGAGGGGGAGGTTTGCTGAATAAATAACACACAGGAGACACAGCTTTAGTTGTGGTGCTTTGGGAGTTTATTTCCCAGCAGTTGTACAGCAGTGCTCAGTGGGTTTCACTGCTCTGTAGGTCAGTGCTCTGCTAAGGCCTCTTACAGTGAGACCTCAGTCTCTTAAATTTTGGGGGGGTCTTAATTTTTTGGAGTCTCACATGTCCTTCTCCCTCAGCCCAGACCTGTGGCTGCTCCATTCCTGTGGCACAGCCCAAGTCTTTGCTGCTGCTCAGCTTGGTTTTCCTGTGTGATCACATAACCATCCCCTCTGGATCCTCCCAGGCTGCGGTATCAAATTTAATCTTCTTGTGATCTTCTCAGGGCTGTTCACCTGCCTTTGTCCCTCTCCTGGTTTCCCCCGGCATCAAAGGCGGGGTTGTTTCTGCCCTCCCTGCTCCGCCTTTGTTTTCAGCGTGTCTGTCCTCTGGCTTCCTTTCACCCCTCTCCCAGCCCCATTCAGGCTGCTTCTAAAACACTCTTTTCTCGGGGAATCAAATGAATAGGCATTGCTCAAAAAATGGCTGTTTCTGTTCTTTCTCTAAACCTGGTTTTTATGTCTGTGCCGACGCTGCAAGCCCTGTAAAACAGGGAAAATATTAAGTGTGGAGAGGCTGGCACAGCTTCTGCAGCTGATCACTATTAAATATATATTTATATTTACTTGCTCATGGTGTGTAATAATAGAGGTGGAATTTCTCAAACGATTATAAGACGTTGGACTTAGTGTGGCTGTAACTGCTGTATATTTTTTTCTTAAAATTTTGTCTTTCTCTTTCTTCCATTAATAGACAACGAAATTCACAAATCCTTTGGAAATACCTGTGGAGTTTGTAGAAAAGAATGTGAAATTGAGAGGGAAATTACATCACATCACAGAGAAGGGCCTGGAAGTTGAGCACATTCCCATCAGCATTCCTTTCATCTCAGCCATCCAGAGAAAATGTGAGTAATGAGGAAAAGAGTGTGAAGAGCAAGGGCAGAAATGAAATGTGCTGCTCTTAGAGTGGCTGCAAGCTTGAGAGGAAGGGCTGAGGCACATTTCCAGCTCTGCTTTTGGTCTTTCTGTGTTTTGCAGGTGGGAAACTGGGAAATAAAAGACATGAGGAGACAGAGAGTTTGTCACTACAGTGTTTGTGTTAATCCTTACAGTTACTGTGATATTTTCCAGCAGCAGAAGTAAGCACTCAGGCAGTGCTTCTGCTTGCACAGCTCATCTCATTCCTGGCAAAAAGCCTCTGTTGGGATTGTGCTTTTATTTGCAGACACCAGTTTTTGGGGACAGTTTTTCTGTCAGAAGCAAACTGTCCATCAGGTCCGTGACTCACGCTGGCTGTGCAAACACCGGCAGGTGCTGATGCTTCTGCCCCTGTGGATGACAGATAGGGACTGAGAGTGGGAGCAGATCTTTTTCTTTGCATGCACAATAATCCAAATTATGAATTAGGCAACCTTGAATTGATATATTTTTTTTCCCTGAAGAAGAAATGAGACCAAATTCCTGTTTGCTTTGAGGAACTCAAAGGGATTGTTTTAGTCCACAGGAATCAATTCATTGCCAGCAGCTGAGGGTCTGTGCAAAGGCTGAGCTTTGCCCCAGCAGCAGATGTGTCCTTTTCCTTGCAGGGCAGCCAGAGGGGCTCCTGCTGATCCGCCTGGCCGGGGTGGAGCTGGCTGCAGGTGGCACGGCCTGGCTGCAGCGGGAGCTGCTCCCCAAACAGCCCCTGTGGTTCCAGCTCCTGGGGAGGGACAGCTCGGCCCTGGACTGCCTCGTCCTAGTCCATAAGGTAAGGAGACACAAACGCTGCCTCTCAGCTGCAGTTTTAGATGTGACTGTAGTCACACAGTTCTCTCGGTGCATTTAACAAATGCTATTGTTTATGATTTATCATCCTTGGTGTGAATTTTAAATGTTGCATTTGCAAATCTGATTGCAGAAGCAGTAGGTTTTCAGACTGATTCATGGCAGGAATGTGCTTCTCTGCCAGTGCCAAAAAGGCATCTGTAGTTCTGATTAGCCTAATGTTTGTTATCCAATGTTCCCTCACAAATGCCGTGCATTATAGAATCACAGCATGGTTTGGGTTGGAAGGGACTTAGACCATCCAGTCCCAGCCCACGGGCAGGGACACCCTCCTCTATTCCAGGTGCTCCCAGCCCCGGTGTCCAGCCTGGCCTTGGGCACTGCCAGGGACCCAGGGGCAGCCACAGCTGCTCTGGGCACCTGTGCCAGGGCCTGCCCGCCCTCACACTGGAGTTGGGTTTGAAGTCACCTGGATTCCTCTTCACTTCTAACTTCTCCTGCCACAGTGTAGGTACAGCCATGAGTAAAGCTTGTACCTCTCAGGGAGTTCACACCAAGCTCCAAGTAACCCTGTTTCAATGGTGAATTTCTATTTATTATGGTTTTTCTAGGGTGGACTTTTCAGCATGTGCTTGAACGAAGAGCTCTTGAGCCAAGGGCTGGCCAGAGCAGCCCGGATTGAGGGGCTGCCTCACCACTCCCGCCTCTACTGGAAACTGCACAAAAGGCTCCTCCGGGCTGAGTTAAAGGCTGTGAAGAAAAATAAAGGCATATGGAAGGAGCAGAGCTACTCTGAAAGAGTCCAGGAGCGCATAAGCAGCAGTAAATTCCTGCAGAGGCTGAAACAGTTTGTGAGCTGGGTTAGAAGCTCTACTGAGAGGTGAAAAGGTGGGGAATGCAGCTCCCCAAGTTGTGGGGAATGTGTATGTTTGTGATCACAAACGGTGCTGTGATGTTGAGGGTCCCTGTCTTGAACACAAACCTCACAGTTCATGGTTACACAGAATAGAACCCCCAGTTCATGGTTACACAGAATACAACCCCCAGTTCATAGTTATTTAGAATACATCCCGTATCATACCCACACGGGATTGAAGTTTAGTAGCAGTGTGCAGGCCACCAGTGAAAATGTTCTGATGATGCTGAACTTCTCCACAGTGATGTCCTGAATTCTCACCTGCTGAACTCCTCCAGGCTGTGCTGCCCAGTGCAGGTTTGAGGGCAGGGTCCCTTCACACCCCTGTAATGTGCCACTGCTGCCGAGCCCACACTGGACACAAACCCCAAGTCAGGCCTTTACAAAGCTCCTGGGATGGGTTTAGACACAACCTTTTGGTTTGAATTCTGTTCTTATGCTACTTTTTGGTGTAATTTGTGGTTTAAAACTCATTCATCTTGAATGATGGGTTGCATTGTTAGTGATATAAAAGGTGATTTGTTATGGTTGATCTTAAAAAGCTGATAAGGTTGTAATAACTAAAGTTCCTCAGGGGAAAAACATCACTTGGTGTATCAAAGAATATAATGTCAGCAATCCAAATGTTTCAAAGACAACTTTCATTTGAAGAGGAAAAACCTGTGGGTTTTTTTTTTCTGATGGTTTTGTATCTAAAATTAGATGAATATAAAACGTTAACATGAAATTTTACAAGGAGGATCAGACTGTGCTAAGAACTTGAATTCTTGCTTTATTTTTGATACACATGTGAAGTATTTGAGTGTATTACTATTTATGTTGTAAATATTCTCAGAATAAAGATTGAATTTCTCAAGTTCATTGTTACATGTTTTATACACCCAGCCCTTGACCCTTGTTTGACCCCCAATATTTATTTAAAGTGAAGTGTTTCACAGATTTTCTTTCTTTCTTTCTGTGTGATTGCTTTCCAGTGAAACACTGGGGGGAAGAGTGTGGTACAAAAAACCTTAATAATTGAGCCCTGCTTATCTGGCAATTGATGTATCTGTTGCTACATCAGCATTTTCTCTACTGACTTCAGGGCAAAGTTGTGACTCCTGAGTTCCTTAAAAAAAAAAACAGTTTCCTTGGGTAAGAGTAGATGTTAGTGGTTCTTTAGTCCTTTTGTTCCTGGTCCTCCCAGGGTGAGGCTGGTGCTAGGGAGCAGCGAGCCATGAAATACCTGCAGTGTTGGAACCCAGTGTGGGGGAGAGGGGAGGCAGCTCTGGGGCAGCAAACCAGGCGTCTGTGCCCGTTTGAAAATGGAAAATGAGAAAAGTGAGATCCTGAGTTTATGCAGAAGACAGCAGAGGGCTGAGCCAGCCAGCAACGTGGTTCTTGGACGTGAAACTCATCAGGCAGGCAGGGATTTGGGACTGGCTGTGGCACCCTCCAGGGCAAAACTCTTGATTTTTAACCCCAAAGTACGCATTCAGGCTCAGCAACAATACACTCCTGGGGGTTTATGGTGTTCCTATGTCTGGGAAGTAGGAGGAGCTTTTCCAAGCTGGGCATAATTGTTCACTGATGATTTATTTTCTGTAATAATTAAATATAATTCTGGACTTCACACTTCTGTTCTGTAGATGAGTCACAGGAGGATTTCTCACCAAAATCCACTGTAAAGCTGACAGAAAAGTCTCAGGAAGCCACATGCGACATTTCTAGCAAGCAGAGGTGAGGTGTGGGCGAATGTGAACAGAGTGTGTTGTTCCCTCACATGGGTTTGGGGTTGCAGTGACAAATGATTTCTCGAGGGTCAGGTCCTGTAATTGTTTGTTAATGCTGTTTTCCTTATCATGCAGGGCTTATCTTTGAAAAAAACCCCAACCCACCAGCACACCCTCCCCCCTCAGAAAGAGCCCAATTCAGTTCAAAGCTGTGCTTCCCATCTGTGCGGGGCTTGAGAGGTTGCAGATCCTGTCTCTGTGGGAGGCCTGGCTATTGGAAAAGCAGTAATAGGAACGCAGACAAATATCTCTGCAGCACCCGGCGGAGCTGGCTGGGGAGAAGCAGCATTTTCTCCCCTCCATAACCCCCACGGCTGCCTCTCAGCAGCTCCATCCCTCCCTTCACCCGCTGCAGTGCCCAGCAGAGGGTTCCCAACAGAGGAGGCAGTTCTGTGACTGGGAAGAGGGACGGGAATTAAACTGTTTAGCACTTAGTTAGCACTTAGCACTTGTGCCTTTGCCCTCGCAACTCTGAATGTGAGCGATGCAACATCTTCAAAAGACTACAGGCAGTGAAAGGAGAGACCCGGCCTCCAAATGGCCCAAGAAAAATACCTCCGACACTGCACAGACTTTTTATTGCTGGTGTGGCATGTCAGGCAAATGGCAATAAACATCCCCGGCCCCTCGGAGCCCACCGGCAGCGCGGGCACCGGGCTGCTCTTTGTATCCTTTGGGAGCAAACTCCTGAGCAGGGCTATTGTGATAGGAGAACGGGGAAGGGCTTTAAACGAAGGGAGATCGCTTTAGATTGGATTTAAGAAAGAATTGTTTTACTCAGAGGGTGGTGAAGCCCTGGCACGGGGTGTCCAGAGAAGGTGAGGCCGCCCCATCCCGGGCAGTGTCCGAGGCCAGGCTGGACAGGGTTTGGAGCAGCCTGGGACAGAGGAAGGTGTCCCTGCCATGGCAGGCGGGGCTGGGAGGGCCGGGGGTCTCCATGGCACCCGCTGGGCGAGGGGCCGCCCCGAGGGGCCGCTTCTCGCTCTGTTCCCATCGCGTCCCACCGGCACCGCTCCCCACGGGGAGCTCGGTGAGTCCCGCCGGGAGGAGACTCTGCCGGCCTGGGGGTCGGGCCGGGCGGTGCTGAGGGGAGCGGAGCGGGGCGGGGGGCTCAGTCCCGCTGAGGGGAGCGGAGCGGGGGGCTCAGTCCCGGTTGTGCTGATGGGAGCGGAGCGGGGGGCTCAGTCCCGGCTGGGCGGTGCTGAGGGGAGCGGAGCGGGGGGCTCAGTCCCACTGAGGGGAGCGGAGCGGGGGGCTCAGTCCTGGCGATGCTGAGGGGAGCGGAGCGGGGGGCTCAGTCCCGGCCGGGCAGCGCTGAGGGGAGCGGAGCGGGGGGCTCAGTCCTGGCGATGCTGAGGGGAGCGGAGCGGGGGGCTCAGTCCCGGCTGCGAGGTGCTGAGGGGAGCGGATCGGGGGGCTCAGTCCCGGTTGTGCTGAGGGGAGCGGAGCGGGGGGCTCAGTCCCGGCCGGGCAGCGCTGAGGGGAGCGGAGCGGGGGGCTCAGTCCCGGTTGTGCTGATGGGAGCGGAGCGGGGGGCTCAGTCCCGGCGGCGCTGAGGGGAGCGGGCAGCGCACACACAATGGAGCAATGGAGCAGGTTGAACGGGCTCGGAGCCGCGGCAACACCGGGGCTGGATCTGGGCTCGGGCCGCCGCAGCCGCTCCCGGGCGGACGGGACGCTCCGCTCCGCTCCGCGGCCGCTCCGGGTTTCGGCAGGGCCCGCGGCGGGGGCGGGCCGCGCCGGGCCGGGCCGGGCGGGGCGGGCGGCAGCGCTGGGGTTTGAACGGAGCAGGTTGTGCGCCCGCACCGGGCTGGGGCTGTGCGTGCGGCCGTGGCGGCGAGGCACAGCACCGGACCGGACCGAGCCCACCCCGGCGGCCGCGGTGAGTGAGGCGGACGGGACCCCGGGCCCCGTCCCCGTGCGCGGCCCCGCGGGCGCTCCTGGCGGGACGGGGCTGTGTCCCTGCGAGCCTCCGCTGGGCTTTCCCATGCGGTTGGTGCTGGTTTCTCCCGGTGTTCGCGGCCGGAGCTGAGGTGGGGGTTTCCGAGCTGGAGTTTCTTTCCAGCCCGTTCAGACGGGACCCGCGTGCCCCGAGCGCTCGCCGTGCGGAGCCGCCGCTCCGGGGCTCTCCCGGGAGCCGCCGCCGTGCCTCGGCCGTGTTTGTGCTGCTGGACACGGGGAGCATCGCCGGGACGAGCTGCAGCCGCTCCCTCCGCCGCTCGCCATGTGCCGGGGCGGCGCTGCCCCGCGGCGGTGCCAGGGCAGCACCGGGGCCCCGGGCACCGGAACCGGAGCGAGCTGCAGCCGCTGGGCTCGGCCCAGACCCAGCCCAGCCGGGCTTGGTGGAAAATCCCGACCCCCTGAGCAGAGCAGGACAGCAGCCAGCAGTGGGAGCGCGCCTGTCCCCACCTGGATGGGGCTGGGACGGTGCTGAGAAGAGTCAAACCTCTTGCTGGATGGAGTCCTCCCTAAAAATACCTTATTTGTAATTGCCTACTCCATAAATCATTTTTAAAAAATTAAGTTCGATGAGGTAGGAATTAAACTCCATGCACGTTTTGTTGTGATTAAGCTACTCTGTGCAGTTCTGGGAACTTCAACTCCAGCTGGCCAAAAAGTGTTTTAGAAGAAGTGTTATTAAATTCCAGGGAGAAAGATATAAGCCTTATCTGATGGACCAGTCATAGGCTCTTTGTTTAGAGTGTGCTTTAACTCCTGAGTTATAAAACACAGTGTTTGCCTGTTTTCAGGGGGCCCTCCTGCTTTACTTGTCCTTGGGACTTCTGGCCCTCATGTTGCAAAACTTAGGAAATGAAAGAAAAGTTAAGGTGTTTGTTCTGAAATGTGAAAGAATAATTGCAGGCAGCAGTACTGAAAAGAGAGGCAGGGTTCCACCCTGCAGTTAGCCACCTGAGTTAATGTGCGATATGGAAAGAAAACCCAGGCTTTTTGGGAGGTGAGAGGCTGCCGAGTGCATGCGCGCTGCTAAAAAGTCTTCCTGGTTCTTAAAGCATCAGCTCCGTGGAATAAGTTTAAGAGTGCGGCTTTTATAAAATCTGTTTTTAACCCTGAAGGATGCTCTTTTCCTACATTCAAAAATGCCCGTAGGCTGTTACAGAAAGAAATATTAAGTTTTATCAGCTGAAGATGCACGTTTTGTGGGAAATGATCCATTCACGGGTGCTTTCTGGTTCTGTGCTACCTATTGTCTAAAAAAAAGGGGGATCAGCTGGTGGGTTGGGATCAAGTGGCGTACAACTCATTATTTTAACAATAGGGGCTCGGCTTGGGAGGTTGCCTAGGGAATTGATTTAATGCTGCTGTCCTTTCAGCCGTTGAGACGGGTGTCCCGCCATGACTTTGATCAAAATCACCGGCATTTGAGAAGGAGAATAAAATTTTCACTCCATAAAAGCAAATGAGAGGTCACCCGCTATTAACAGCTCCCGGTTTTGCATGAGCTGATCTGTAATTTAAAACACTGTAAAGAAATACCCGTGACACTAAAACAGTTTCATGAGCATCAAAATGTAGAATGGAAATTAGTCCTCTGTTCAAGATTTGGCTTCTCCTTTTTTCTGGGAAAGGCTTTAAGCTGTGTGTTTCTGTTGGGTCTATAAAATAATCCTTCTATAAACGGAACAGTTTTCCTTTAATGAAATCTGAATAGGCTGAGGTTTTTTCTAAGGTGTCACCCAAGATCCAATTCAATTTAAATTGATAACGTTGATGGCACAGTCAGGGCACAGCCACGTGGGGTAGTGTGGTGATGTGGAGATTCGTTTTGTTTGTTTGCTTTGGGCTTTTTAATAACTTTAAACAAGCCTGAATGTTAAAACAAAAACAAACTCTCCGAATTAGGAAAGCAAATGTCTATTTCCAGGTCTGCTGGAGCCCTGCTGTGCTGTCTGCAGCAGGAGGGCATTTTCTGGCCGTGCCTTCAGAGGGGGTGAGCCGGTCAGGCCTGGTTGCCCTGGGGGTCTCGCAGGAAGCCAGGTGTGACCCTGGGCGCTGCGGTGTGCTGGGCTGTGCTGCAGCCAGGATGCTCCTCCAGCGCTTTGGTGGCACTTTGCTGGTGGCAGGGCAGGGGCAGAGCCTGCCCTGAGCAGCCGTGGCTGTTGCGCTGGGAGGTGCAGGAGGCACTGGCCAGCAGCCAGCGGCTCCCTGGGCACTGGATTCACTGGTTTGAACCTGCGGCTCTGGTTTTGTTTCCCAGCCCAGGAGCAGAAGGTGCTGCTGGTGGAGCCCTGCGGGGGTCAGCTGGTGCCAGACTGATCTAACGGCCAGCGGGGAGCCGCGTGTTCTTGTGTACTCCTTCGGGTTTGCTTTCCTCCCTTCTTGTTTATTTTAGGAAGCTGGAGCTGTTTTCTGTAACAAAGGTGGCTTTCTTGTTCCCGTCTCCGCGGCCACGGCGGGCACTGTTGTTACTCCAGAGATCTGAGCCTGCCCTCTGCTCCCCTGACTTTGGAGCCTTTTGCTGCTCATCTGACACTACAGAAGGACTGTCCGGGTGTAGCTGGGGGGCTGAGAGTGATGTGGAGCACAGATCTGAGGGATGGCAAGGCAGGCTGGGGGATCCACAATGCGAGAAGTTCCTGGCACTGCAGATGGGCACTCACAGAGGTTCCCCAGGGGCAGTGAAGTGCAGGGAAGGGGCAGGGAGGGGAGGGCAGAGTTTGGAGCAGACCCCTGTTGCAGGGCTAGAAGAAGCAGGGCACAGGGTGCTGAGGATGCCACGTGCCCTGGTGGAGGCTTAGTCAACCACGGAGGATGTAAAGCCACTCCAGGGGTGTTTGTGTGTGTTACAGGTCTTGGCATGAGGTGCCCATGTGAGTCTCTTCAGGCTCAAGTAACTCAAGGCTGCTTGCAAGAAACTTCAAGTGCAGGCAGGCAGTGGTGCAGAGTGGTGTGTGCTCTGTTACAGATGTGATTTATTGGGACTGACACGAGTTCCTGTTCCTTTGCACACTGAGTCTGACCCAGAGTGTGGCTGGGATGTGTCAGCTGGGATGGCATGGGTCACACCAGGCAGTGCTGAGCCCCACGAGCTTCTCCTTTGCTTGGCTGTTGTTCCACCCACAGGTGAAAAAAAAAAGGAAGAATGTTAGCAATTGCCAACTGTGTTAATTGATGTTCAGCACAGAGGATCTTTTGGAGTGAAATGCCCACTGCTGGGGGAACCACACACACACTGGTAAGTGGCCAGGTACGCAAGGTGCAGTGGCACAATCCTTTCCAGGTGTCCTATTCTTATTCCACAGTTTATTACATCATGAGTTGTCTCTGGACATTTTGGATTTTCATTTACAGAAAGACTCCTGCATTCATTTGCAGTTTGAAACTCTCTGTGCAGCGGACCCAGACCTGATTTGGATTGGTGGATGGGTGTACAGAGCTGTCAGAAAGGTGTACAGAGCACTGGAGGTCTGTGTAAGGAAAACATGGCAAACTGTCACTGATATTTACCCATCCCGTGTCTGGCGGGATGAGTGTTACCCTGAGCAGGGTGTGCAAGGCAGGTGCCAGCTGAAGCTGTGCCTGCTGAACCTTGGAGTCAGCAGCACGCTGCCCTCCTGCAAATAATTCCTTAAAGAGGAGAAAAACAAATTCCATCTAGGCTTCTCCAGGAATGGGGAGCAAATGCTAATTCCCTTTCAGGGTCCGTTGCCATGGGGAGTGGGTTCAAATCCTTTCTAATGCCTTCCCCAGCAGCAAGTTGTGCTGACACATGCTTTTCATGGCTTCCAGAAGGAGTGGGGAAACGCCTGGGAACAAAAGCTGCATGGGAATGAGCAGCCCTGGGAGCAGCAGGGGCTGCTGTGCGCTGGCTGGGTGACACAGGTAGAGGTGTCCTTTGCACAGGAGCTCAGCCTCGCGTCCTGCCTGCCTGCGAGGGCTGGTGCTGCGGAAATTGGGTGCCAGACCCTGGTCTGGTGCTGTGCAGGGAGCCCAGCCTGTTCCTCCTGCTCCTGAAGAGCAAATCCTGGGAATTTGTCCTCTAGCAGGACCCAAACTGGTGCAGTCTGGGTTGGGCTGAGCCTCTGTCTTCATCTGCTGAGCGATGCAAGATGTATTTAGTGCTCTGCTGGGGGAATAACCAAAACACCAGATTAAACCAGTAAAATTTTCTAAAAATCTGCATTTTCAGTAAGTCTCATCTAAGAGCGTGCAAGTGCAGTATCTGCATCCTAAACTCCGTTGTGACCTTTTCCCTTTGATGAGACACCTCTGAATTCTGAGCTTGCAGTAGCTCCCAGGGAAATCCCCAGGACGTGTTTCTGTGCTCCTGCTCTGGCTTGCCCCTTCAGACACCTTTGCTGCCAGCGTGGTGCCAGCACAGCTGTTCTGGCCTCTTGGCACATTTGATTAGGGAACTCATCTGTCAGAAAAATAAACCAAGCTAAAATCTCTGCTTTTGTTCCTCCAGACCAGTTCCTAGAGAAATAAGAAAAGGATCCCATACTGGATGGTTTTATTTTCTATTGCCAAGCATTGTTGATGTTTTTTCCATGCTGGTAATATTTATGGTTAAATATTTGCTGTACAAAAGGAATTGTAACACTGAGGATATTTTTTAAGCTTTTTGTTTCATACAAGATGCTTTAACTCTTGAAAGTAGCCATACATTAATGACATAGTTAATACCATAGGTAGGTAAAACTTTGTTTTGTAAGCATGAAAATTATATCAACTTATTGGAAAATGTCTCTTTGTGTCAGCAGTATGGAACTTCCATCTTGTGTGCCTTGCCTATTCTGCCTGGCTCCCATATGTGTAACTTTAGCAATGTTTATGCCAGTTATTTTGAGTGAATGATGATATTTGATTCTGATTAAAGTGGAGATTTGCACAGATGATGTGTGGAACCCTTGGAGCCTGGCTTGTGTGACAATTAAATCTAAATCTGCATGAATTTAGACCAGCTTAAATGCTTAGCAATATTTGGGTGACTGTTAGTGGCTTAGTGGAATAAGAAGCCCAAGACTGCAGATGGGTGGATGCCCCATGGAATATTGTCATATTAGGCTTTTATAATCTCTTCAGATTTGTGCTTTTTAGGTCTAACTATGGCTAAGCTTTTCATCCAAGAATTTCTTTGGTTTGTGGGTACTGTTTCAAAAAATCCAGCCCCTGTTGTGCAGAACTGGTGTCTGAAGTTTGAGAGCTGTTGTACCAGAGTTGTCACTTTGGTTAGAAAGTGAAAACGTGAACTGGGAAGTTCCTGTTGGTGGCTACTGATTAACCAGGAGAGAGCCTGCAGTGTATTTTAATATGGTCCAGGGAAAGGAAGCTGGTGAGGGCATGAAGTTTCCTGGTTGCATGTTGTGGTGTGACCAGAAATGCAAATAACCTCTCTCCCTCTGGTCAGTACCTGTTAATCCTAATGCCAGTGTAACAAAGGGCTGAGCTCTGGGGGCATGTCCTGGAGAAGGGTCTGTGTGCTCTGCAGTGTGCTTGCCAAACTGCTGAGTGCTGATGGCACCTTGGGAAATGATGTAAAACATTTCTTTATTGAGCTAAGAAACTGTAGGGAAAACCCAGTGATCCCCTCTGGGCAGCCCTTGCTCTGTTCCTGAGGAGAGCAAGTGAATCTCTTGCTTATTGTCAAACTGAAGACAAAGCACTTCACTTCCTCCCTTCTAGTAACCCTGAAGGTTTGTTGTGAAGCTGAATTGCTTGGGCTTTCAATACCACTTCAGGATTCTCCAGGGGAAGTTCAAAGTGGTATTTGTCCTTTGGTGTTTATTTTCTGTTTGCAGTGGCTGGGAGGTGGCTGCCCACACGAGATGGTGTCACAAGAGATGCTGCATGCCCCCACCACAATCCCAGCTGCCACACTAAAGCCCAGCCTTTCTCTCTGGACTCTATTCCTGCTGCTTAGTGCCAGCCAGATGGTCTGTCCTCACTCCCACATTGAGATCTCTAAAGCTCATCAGAGGGCTCTGGCCATAGCTGGGCCATTGCAGCATCGTTTCCATCACAGCATTATTTCCACCACACACTTGGGGTGGCCTTTGTGTGACTCTGGATTGCTCTTCTCGTTTCTTACCTTTTTAAAAATTAATATTGTTATTTTGTTACTTCTCCTTTATGCCAATTGGAGACCCCAGTATCTCTGAACTATTTTTCATGCTAAAATTTGTCATTAATGGGCACAAGCTTCCAAAATCAGTAGCCTGCCTAATATTCAGTGTTTTCTGGACTTTCCTTTAATTACCAGGAACATGAACTTTAAACACCATTTGGGGCTAAGGAAAGGAATCATTTTTTATAAGTCATACCTCCTATGTGTGTTCACTGGGTAGATCTGAGCTCTGAAACTGCTGAAAGTGGAGCTGTGGTTTTGTCCACAGGGACAGTGCCGGTGTCCTGCAGCTCTGCCCTGCCATCAGGAACGATCCCTGCTCCTGGAGCTGTGGTTTGATTTGAGGGAAGTGCCAGTGTCCATGCCTGCCCTGCCATCAGGAATGATCCCTGGTGCTGGAGCTGTGGTTTGATTTGAGGGAAGTGCCAGTGTCCATGCCTGCCCTGCCATCGGGAATGATCCCTGGTGCTGGAGCTGTGGTTTAGTCCAAGAGAAGTGCCGGTGTCCTGCAGCTCTGTCCTGCCATCAGGAATGATCCCTGGTGTCTGATGGAGTCACTGCTGTCACCTGTGCTGGTGTCCTGCAGCTCTGCCCTGCCTTTAGGAGCAATCCCTGGTGTCTGATGCAGTCTCTGCTGGCACCTGTGCTGGTGTCCTGCAGCTCTGCCCTGCCTTTAGGAGCAATCCCTGGTGTCTGATGGAGTCACTGCTGTCACCTGTGCCGGTGTCCTGCAGCTCTGCCCTGCCTTTAGGAGCAATCCCTGGTGTCTGATGCAGTCTCTGCTGGCACCTGTGCAGTGCCCCAGGTACCACAGGGCAGAGGGCAGGTGAGAAGGGGCACAATCAGCACTCAGTGTGCTGCTCTGAGAGCTGTCACTGGCTCAAACACCTTCCTGGCTGTGTGCTCATTCCCCCTTCACACTGACACCTGCTCAGTGTCCACATTTGGGTTGTGCTGCTGCTCTCCAGAACAGGTCTGTGCTGAGCCTTTCCAGCAGCCCGAGCTGAGGAGGTTTCAGAGAGCAGCTCAGCCTGCAGCTGCTGTGACAGGGCTGTGATTCCCTGGAGTGAGGGAATTCCCTGCTTCCCTGCACAGCACACGGGCTTGTTCTGTGTGAGAGGGGAAGCTGCAGAACACCGGGGGGGTCAGGTGTTGTTCTTGGTGCTGAGCCTCCTGCCTCTTGTGAGAAGCATCTCTGCCAACCCAGGCAGGGCATGTGCATCCTCTGCTGCGTTCAGAATGCCTCACACATTCATTTCCACTGCTTTTAGAATCAAATAACTTCATAAAGCATGTGTAGAATGAAACATTCCTTCTGAGGAGTTTACCCACTTTCTGATAACAAAGAGGATCATATCTGTTCATCTCATCTGTCTGTATCTGCACTGTTTATTCATGTGTGCACATGTGAATATAAACTAACTTATAAGTTAACTTATTCCTTCCATCCAACTTTGAGCAATATCAGCTAACTTCTATTAATAACAAGCAATACTAGTTTACTTCCATTAATAACTTGAGCAGTATCAGTTTCCTTCCATTAATAACTCTCTTGTAAAGTACAGCTCTGTACAACTAATCAAAGCTCTTTGGAAAAGTGTCTCTCATGGAACACAGTGCTCAAAGCACAAAAATAAGGCAGCTGACAGGTTTAATGGAAATGAATCAGCTAAAATAGCAGATGCAGTTCTCTCAAGGTGCTGTGTTTCTGCACAGCACAGAATGGACACCTTGCTCAACTTGCAGATTAATACACTTTATCCAGATACAAAGTGGGTGGGTTCCTGACACACTGCACTAGCATCTCTGCTCTCAGGTAGTGAAGCACCAGTTGTTTTACCTTTTGGAATGAATGTGGCAGGCTCAGGGCTGAACCTGCAGGAATTTTTCCTATTGTGAAAATGATACCCCAAGCTGAGAAACCTGCAGAGTGGAAAAGTGAGGAGTGTTTTCAACTCTCTGAATTGGCTGCTCTATCAAGCTGGTTTTGAACTCAGATTTATATCTGGTCAGGATTTTGGTAACTTTTTGCCAAAATTGTTTTGCTGTTGCAGTCCTAATTAAACCTAATTGTATACTTATGGCCACTTTTTGCTCTAATAGTTTATTCTACATGTATAAAATAAGTGATACAGGTACGGCCTGCATTTTAGTCAGTGGCATAGACAGAATGTTCTTTTTCTCCTGAATTGAAATGATGCAAATTTGTATACAGTTAAGTTCCTAAGTGTGTGCTCCTTTGAAATGATGGTATTTGGCTCAAGTGTGGATTGGTTGGGATTTTGTTTGCTTTTTTTTTTTTGTACTGTAGGGTAAGGCATGATCTTGGCTGGGCTCTCCTGGAACCCTGTAAAGCAAATAACTTTGAGCACTACCCAAAAAAGCTGCTGGTGTTTCTCGGGAAGGTTTTCTTGCGGGATGTTTGTGTCAGCTGATGCAACCCCTTGGGGAGTGTGCCTTCATCCCTGATGTGCCCGGGAGAACCTTTGTTCGAGGGGCCACCGCGGAGTGGGAGAACCCTTTGTGCAAGAACAAAGGAGGATTGTATCAGCCGCGGCCTGAGAGGAGGGGAGGGGGCTCAGGGGCTCTTTCAGAGGCACTGCAGGGCGGCAGTGACAGCCGCGTTTCCCTGTAAATCTCCCCTGAGATACGGAGAGATCTGCTCTGCGTGGGAGCCGGGCGCGAGATAAGATCTGCTTTTATTGTGTGCAAATTCCTGGAGGTGAATATTTGATATGGTTTCCTTAATTAAAACACGATGCCTCATGGACTTCTGTAGCCTAAAGCAAACAGCCTGGCTGTAGGCTGGACTGTGGTGTTATTCCTGTGCTTTAAAAGTAACTAACAGCTTGTGTCCTACTACTTAAGGCAGAGTGGCCTTAGTGCAGGCTGTAAGGAAACTCGTGGGTGGTGAGGGCGAAAGTGCAGGAATTGTAGAAGATGAAGCTTGGCAGAGGTAGTGGGTATTGCTGCTTGGGCTCCAAAGTTTGGCAAAACATGCCTTGAGTGTAAACAGCACACGGTCCATACCCAAAACACACCCTCGGTGGAGCCTGGGGACGTTTTCAGATGGAGCAAAGCACAGACAGGTGTTTGTGGCTCCCACCTGCAGCAGAGCATCCAGACCATCCCTGCCGTTCCTGCACGGTGTCTCACTGGGGCTGCCCTGTGGGTCTCTAATGCCTGCAAGTCAGTGTCAGCACTGACACTGAGGCACTGGGGCTGCATGGGGACAGGGGAAATGTTCTCCAGGTCCTTCTGTTCCTTTGTTAGCTGGCTGCACCCCAGGAACGGGTTGGGCTAAATTGGTCGTTAAGCATCAGAGGAGTCCTGTTGGCTGGGATTTCAGATTATTTTTGTCCTTTTTGTTTTAATGAAATGGATCTGTGTCCCTCAGCAGAGCTGCAGGCCAAGCCCTTCATGTGCTGTGGTGCTTCATTTGGGGGTGGCTTTGTTACTAAGGGCCCCTGGCAGTAGTTGAGTGAGGAGATTTGGGTGGCGGTGTCCTTGCATCCTGCTAGAATTGCTTGGATAAAGACAGTTGGAGTTGTTTGTGCCAAATGTGGGCGAGCAAGCAGCTGGGTTGACCAGAGTGAAGGTGGGAGGGAGATAAAATGGGAGACCAAAGTGGGCTTGTAAAGGAAGGGGTGTCTGGATTGCTGAAACCAGAACCTGAACTTCATAAAACAGCAAAGGGAGAAGGAGGATCCAGTGAAAGGATTTGGTGTCAGGACAGGAGATTAAGAATTCCATGGCTTCAAAGAAGTATGAAATGCTGGTGTGTGTGCCTGTAACCGTCAGTGTTAATTTTGGGTGGCTGATGTAACTGCTCCTCCCCAGGCTCAAGCTGCCTGTCCATGGGCGATTTCATCCTGAGCGCCTCAGGCCAGTGTCTGCCAAGGGCAAGGGCACAGGGGCCCTGTGTCCTCATAACTCTGCTCTGGTCTCAAAATCAGGGGGTAATTACCTCTGAGTCACCTTTTTAATGACTATAACCTTCACTTGGGGAGGATTTATAGTTCTGTGGTGTTGTGGGATGGGTCTGTAGCCTGTTAAATATGGGACAGCATCACTGAATGGATTAAATTGATCGTGTCTCCAGGCCCCACAGTGGCCTGCGCTGGCTGGGGGGTGATGGTGACAGAGGTGACAGAGGTGCCCATTGCTCCCTGCAGCACCCCGGGAGGTGCTGGCTGGTGGCACCAGTGCAGCGCAGCTCTGGCTCCACCCAGGTGATGTGTCCGTGCCCTGTGCCTGGACATCCGTGGAGATGGGCATGTTTGGAGAGTGAAGAACTATGTTTGTTGTCATCTTTGTGTGAAGCTGATGGAACGTTTTGCATGAAGGGCTCAAATAACTACAGTGCCTGCAGTATTTGGGGACTTCTTTTGTAAATTAAGCCCCAGTTACCCATTCCCGTTTCCCTTGCAGGGTCAGAGCCTTTGATGGTGAGCGGGAAGCTGCCTCAGGATGAGTTACTGGAGTCTGGATAAGAAGAGCTGCCTGCAGTACTGCCGGCACTTCCTAGCGGACAACGGCGTGTTCCACGGTGAGTTACGGTTATTCTGCATTTCGGCTGTCGGTGTTTCCTGCTGCCGGCCGTGCCTGACATTCCGGATCCCCGGGAGTATCCGGGGCCGCGGAGTCCGCGGAGCTGCGGGGCCGAGCCCCGGCCGTGCCCGCTCCGCTCGGGGGGCGCTCGGGGCGTGCGGGACCCCCGGGAGCCATGGGGGAGCGGCGGGGCTGCGGCGGCACCGCCAGGGGGCGCTCCGGGACCGCCGGCCCCGGTACCGGCTCCGGCCCCTGGCCCTCGGTCCGACCGATCCCCCCGGTACCGGCTCCGACCGATGGCCCCCGGTACCGGCTCCGACCCATGGCCCTCGGTCTGACCGATCCCCCCGGTACCGGCTCCTACCGATCCCCTCGGTCCGACCGATCCCCTCGGTCCGACCGATGGCCCCCGGTACCGGGTCTGACCGATCCCCCCGGTACCGGCTCCGGCCCATGGCCCTCGGTCCGACCGATCCCCCCGGTACCGGCTCCGACCGATGGCCCCCGGTCCTGGCTCCTACTGATCCCCTCGGTCCAACCGATCCCCCCGGTACCGGCTCCGACCGATCCCCCTCCGGGACTGCCCGATTCCTCCGGCACCACCGATCCCCCCCGGTGTGGCTGGGGATGAGTCCCCCCTATATGCCCCGGGGCTGCCCGGCTGGATCTGCCAGCGTCGGACCGTCCCCCGGGTCCCCCCGACCCCGGTGCTGCCGGGGCTGGATCCGACCCATCCCACGGGTCCCACCGATATCCCCCGGGGCGGGGTCTGACCGATCCCCCCCGGTCCCAACGATCCCCCCGGTGCTGCCAGTGCTGGGCCCACCGAGGGTCGGTGCTCCGTGTGCCTTGGGTGACACGGGCTGGGGGCTCCAGCAGGTCTGGCCTAATCAGACAGCTGGACCCGTCTGTCTGCCGAGGGAGTGACTTCCTAAAGCAGCTCTGAGAGGCCCACACCTTGTATTCTTTATTCCCTTTGAGGTCGGTAATTAAAACCCATCACTGGGGCAGATTTATGGCACTATTAATAACAGCAGCATGGAATGGCTTTGAATTAAAGATAGAAATGCTCGTCTCATTCAAAGCAAAGGTGATTGCTTTCCCTGGAGAACATACAGCTCCATTTTAAGTGTGTTTGTCAGGACTGGAGAGGTTTGCAGCCCACTGTATAAACAAACTGTATCTGCATTTTTGTCACTGTGGTTATGTCACCATTGATGAAGTTAATGGCTTAGTGGGACAATTAATCATTTGTCAGTCTGTGAATCTTCCTAATGAAAGCCAGTTCAGAGAGAGACCCATTTTCCCTGTACTGCTTTTTTTCCTTGCCCATGAGCACTTCTAGTCCTATTTGGGACACCAGAAGAATGTTAATAACTTTCTGGAAGTAAGTCTGGCAGTGGCGTTGTCACATTAATTCATGTGTGTGCTGCTCTTGGGACTTGTGTTAGAGGCAGAGTGCTGTCATCTCCAGGCAGAACCATTCTGCTTCTCCAATGAAATGAATTTGTTCCTGGGATTTATCAGGCCACTCGTGTGGTCCCACTGGTTTTGGTGGGATCCTGTTCCTTCAGAGCTCCCTCTGACCTTGTGGAAGGGATGTGCTCGCCCAGGTGCCCCTGGGCACCGTGGCAGTGTTTTGGTGGATTTTCTGTTAATCCCTGTTCTCCCCTGGCAGCTCCCTGCTCCCTGCACCAGTGTGTGACTGGAACAGGCACAGGGGTGTGGATCTGCAGCTCTGCCACTCCAGAGTAGGGAAAGAGGAGTCTGGTCCATGCTCTGAGACCTGAGGTGTGTTTCAGCACAGAGCAGCACCTCGCCATCATCCTGCTAATGGTGCAAAGGCTGGATAATGATCCGTCAGCACAGAGTCCAGCAATCCATGAACAGCTATTGAGGGATGAGTCTGCAAAGTGATAATCATCTACAGCCCAGGGCGTAATTAGCAGGAATCCTAGACCAGAAAGATTTCATGGCCTAATTTATCTGTCTTTGATTGATGATCAGAAAAGATTAACTATTTTTCCCTGACAGAATCCATCAGGGCTTCCCATTTGTCTCCTTTAACCTAAGCAAGACCCTGCAGAGACAGTTCCTTTCCCTCTGGGCGTATGCAGGGGCTGAATTCCCCCCAGACAGTGACAGTCCCAGTCCCACAGCATGGGTAAGGATGTGTGCATGTCCCAGGAGCTAGCGTGGTGTTCTGGAGCTCCAGAGAGGCTGGGCTCCTCCAGGGCTGTGCTGATGATTCAGGCTGCTCACATTATCCCTCACTGGGAGCAGTGGGGCAGCTCAGTGGCATCAGGGCTGTCTGCAGTGATTGTCTGGAACTGAACCTGTGAGCTGGAGGAACTGCTGCACCTTGGGGCAGCCCAGGTAAACATATCCCACAGGGCCAGTTGGTGTTCTTAAAAGCCATAGGAGTATCTTTAGGAGAACTGGAACTGCCTGCAGAGGTGCACAAGAGGAATTTTGCTGCCCAGCTGTGCTCATCTCTGGTGTTTTCTTCACACCCTTGTGGCACCTGCATTAGTTTAAGCACCTGAGCAGATGGGGTTCCATTTGTTCACCTCCTGCTGAGGAGTTCAAATGCAAGAACTCATGGACTGCATTAATAAAAATGCTGAAGCTCTGTGTCTATTTGGAGTAGTTTAATTGTTTCATGTAAAAAACCAAAAACCCAAAAGACCACCAACAAAACCCCAAACGAAACCAAACATCCCCAAAAAAACCAAAAGGAAAAAAGGCTCAGCTTGCAGCAGGAGCAGCCAGCTGAGCCTGCAGCCCCGTTGCAGTGCAGTGCCCCTGCAGCAGGAGGACAGCACCTGCCCTGTGGGTTGCAGTAGTGTGGGATGTCACATCCCTGGAAGTGTTCAAGGCTGGAGGGGGCTTGGAGCACCCTGGGGCAGTGGAAGGTGTCCCTGCCCATGCAGAGGGTGGAACAAGGTGAGTTTTAAGGTCCCTTCCAAGCCAAAGCACTCTGGTTCTGTGATCAGCCGAAGGAAGATGCAATTCTGAGCTCTCAGGAGTAAGGTGAAGGTGTTGGTGCCACAAGGCCCAGCCTAATGCAGTTCTGGGCAGCAGAGTTTGAGCAGGGGGAGCTCAGGAACAGGGAGAAGGGTACAGAAGGGAAGATGAGAGGAGTCAGGTTTGTTTAGTTTGGGAAATCAAAGATTGAGAGGGGATGTGGCTGCTGGCTCTGAGTGCAGTGCAGAGGGAAGGCTCAGAGAGGAAAAGGCTTATTTGAGCTGATGGGGGAAGTTGGCACAAGAACAAGTTGAAAATTGTCCACAAAGATATGAAACAGGCCCAGGAAAAACTAAGGTATTTTGAGTGGGAGATTGACAGGTTTTGGAAAAATTACAGCATTGTATTTGTGCTCTTGCTCTGAAGTTGTAAATGTGATTAGCAGGCAATGTATTGACTAATGGGAAATAAGGCTGGCAAACTCTCTGTGGTCCCAGTTCAATCCCTGTGTCCAGTGAACTTCAGCTACAAACAGCAGTGCTTCCATTCCATTCAGGAGATGCTGCTGGACATGGATCAGGCTGCTCTCTGCTGGGTTTTAATGGCGCTTTGAGACGCTTGCAGGCTGTTACACAAGAAGTATTGATTCACAACTGTGGGGCTTTCCACGGGCTCTGGGGAGTTGTCTTTAAATAATGACTGAGATTCATGTGTGTAATGAAGTACTGGGTGCATCCACATTGCCTAAGGCTCTCTCATCATTTTATAATTTTATTAAGAAAAGCTGCTAATGGCTGCGTTTGCAGGATATTAAAATTCTTATCTGTTTATGTCTGAAATTTTTGGTTACAGAAGTGGAGGTTGCTGCTGTGCCTTGTACTCTGGGGAGTCTTATCTGCCCAGAAGCAAAAATGTCAGTTTTCTTCAGCAGCAGCAGCAGTGAGATACAGCAGTGTGTGTGCACACAGAGAATAACAGACCAGAGACAGGGGCTGGGGGTGAGCTGTTTTAGCAGTTTCTGCAGAACAGAGAAGACAAGCAATTAGAATGTTTGGAATAGCCTTGAGGATTTGATGAACCCACTTTCATTTCCTTCCTCTTGCAAGCAGTTCCAAAATACAAAGTACAGCATCCCTCTAGGCTTGGAAGAAGAGATTTTTTTTTTTATTTTTGCAGGGGTTTTAAGCTGTAAACGTGCATCATGTTTTGTTTGCTTGCTGGCAGTAACAATGTAGGAATGGCTGTGCTGTCAGAGCAAACATCCATTTAACTTTGCTGCTAGATGGTCGAGGCTAGAAGTATAAAGGGAAAAAAACCCCAAAGTGTACAGAGCAGCCCTTCTGTGGCTCCCAGTGCCTCCCAGTCAGCAAGGCAAGTACTTCCCCAGCCAAAACTGCATCTAGGTAATTCCAGTTTTTTTCATTGCACCTGATAGTTTTATTTTTTTCCATAAGATTTTTGGAATTCATTTATGCTTGTGACCATCAGTGGGAATTAACCCCAAAAGTTGTGGTGGTTGTTGTGGACCCTCTGGCTGGAGGGAGGCGGGCTGTCAGGGATGGAGCAGGCTGTGTTTCACCTTGGGAGGGAATTGCCTGGAGGGTGTGAGTGGCTCTGAGCCCGACAGGTGACACAGGCCCTTAAGCCACGGTGGGCACACCCTGGTGGCTTTGGCTGTCCAACATCCTGATGAGGAAACCACGGAGAGCCCCTCCTTGCTTCAGTGGCCCCAGACTTCCGTGCCCAATGAGAACACAAAATGCCTTCTGTTGTCCTTTTTTATGCAGTCAAATGGCCTGGTTTGGTTATTGGAGCACAAGAGTTTTGGGGGAGCAGTCCTGGAGCTTTGCCAGATTGCACAAATCCTTCAGGCCTGATGTTTGCTGATGGGCAGTGCTCTATAATTAGCTCTGCTGGAGCCTCGTGCAGGGCTGGGGGCACAGCTACAGATGCCAGCTCTGGGCTGCAGGATTCAGCTGGAGTTTCAGAATGGTGCTGGGAAAGCACAACGAGTTGGTAGGGCAGGAATTTGGGTTTGGGTTCGTGTTCTGATTTACGTGAAATATCCACAATCCATTCCTTGAGACAAACAGATGTAAATGGAAATGTGTTTGCAAGAAGAGCATTAAGGAATTAATGCATTCAGGTCCACTGAGGTTTAAAAAGGGCCTGAAGTGCCTGAAGAAACTCTCTGCTTTGTTCAAGAAGTGTGTCTGTCTCTGCATCTGTTAATGAAAGGAGGAGTCTCCTGTGGGATCTGTCTCCAGACAATGTTTCAGGTCCTTGTGTTCTAATGCCAAGCATTTTTCCCCTTTCATTTTTTGCGTGTTTCTCAGCTTTCCGTAGAACCATGTCTTCATTAACGATAAATGAGTTGATAAAAGGTTTAATCTGATAAAAATGACAAGTTTTCTGTGCAGCTGATACAAAGTTTTATTCACTGCTGGCTGGCTTTTCACAAGGAGATTGTCTCACAGTTCAGATCTAAGATTACACTTGGAAGATGATTACGAAGACGTTGTTATCTCCTTATTTCATTATCTATTCCCTGTAAGAGGTGTTAGTTCTCTAATCAGCTTTTCTTGCTCTTTAGCAGAATTAGGCTTTGTGCTGGTTTCCAGCTATTTTGACAGTGATAAAGGAAAACCCAATGAGCTAGAAAATGAACCTTCCTCTGATGCTGTAATTTCCAAACTGTTAGTTAAATCATATTCTCATTTATTGGAAAATGGATATTTTGCAGTAGAACTTGAAGGGTTGTGTCTCTGTCCAGTAATCTGAGCCTCATGAGGTGTGGGCAGGGAACCTAAGTTGGAAAAACAGGCGTGGAGGTGAGGCTGCCACTGTTCTTGCCAGCCCTTAGCTGGGACTGTGCAGCACCCCCAGGACAGCAGTGATGGCTGAAAAGATCTTGTCTTACAGTGCTCATTGATGTCAATCAGCTACAGGTAAAGGGAGATGAGTTTTTTGTTCAAAAAGCTTGTTTGTCACCATCACCTCTGGGACTGTTGGAACTGTGTGAGCTGTGGCCCTGCAGACCATTCCCAGCAGGAGAATGAGCCTGTGAGCCCTGGGAGCAAGGGAAAAGCCAAGCCAACTGACAGGGCTTGGGATTAAATGCAAAACCTGGCTTGACACTGAGGAGCTGTCATGGGGATTGATTTTGGAGTTTTTTTGAAGTTGAATAAACCTACAGGTCTTCTTATACCATTTGGCACCTGTCAACTGAATTGCATAACATCTTCATTTGTTTGCTGTAATGTTCTTCTAACCTATATAACATGCTTGAATTTCTAAAGACATGTAGCATTTAGGCATGTCTGGTTTTAAAAGGAAGCTTATTTTGGAGACAAAACAATGAAGAGTGTATTGGTGATTGTGTAAGGTTCCTTACAGAGCAGCTGTGGCATTGAAGGTGCTTGTGTGTAGCTTGTATTATAATTAACAGAACAGTAGGAGTGTGAGTAATTTGCATTTAACACATTATCAAGTGCAATCTGATATATCAATAATTAAACTGTACAGCAGTGACAGTTTATTTTTTTGTTGTTGAACTGCATAATTTCCATGCGCTGGTAACTGTCTAGAGGCTTCATAGTGGTGATTTCAGCCATGAATGTGGTGGGCTGAGAACCAGGGCTGGGGTCATGCTGTGGCTGCCCCGTTTCCCTTGCTCTGCCCGGCAATGGGTGACACTCCCTCCTCAGAGTGGGACTTGTGCCACCTCCTGCCATCCCCTCCTGGCAGTGCCACTAGAGCCACAGCTGAGCAGCCAAGAGATCCTGCAGTGGCTCTGGGGTCTTGTTTCACATGCCAGGGTGCTGGACGTGGTCCATGGATACCCCACAGAGTGCTGAGCTCTGTCGTGGGGGCTGTGGGAAGGCTCTCTGGGTTACCAACAGCTAAGAAATAATGATTTCTCAGGAAGTAAAACATGTCAGCTCCACTTGGATTTGGTCTCCCATCACACCGAAGTTCTGGAGGCATGTGGAACTATGAGAGGTGGTTTTTCTTGAGTGGTTTTTA
The DNA here is from genome assembly GCA_039654755.1 of Calcarius lapponicus. NCBI lineage: Eukaryota > Metazoa > Chordata > Aves > Passeriformes > Fringillidae > Calcarius > Calcarius lapponicus. The sequence continues at coordinate 1,016,076 of CM077472.1, read as the reverse complement.
TTTGTTTTCCTCCTCTGTCACGTAGTCTCTCATGTAACTTTTTCCTGGCCTGTGCTTGACAAATTCTGTCTCTTTTATTGCTGTCGCAATGTTTAGGAATACAGCTGGGAATTCCTTTGGTGTGCTGATGTAAATGTCACAGTGGAAGAGCCAGCTGAAGAGGGAAAGAATTAGAAAATGCAATAAATGAAAGATGTGAAGCATTGTATGTGGAGCTGACTTCATTCTTGCTGTGCTTTCCAGCCCTGTGAGCCCTTGGGCTCCGTTGTAAGGAAGTGCAACTTATGCAAGTCTGAATACTTCTGCCCATTGTTCCACACTGCCTGACTTCAGGAGCACAGGGATGCCTTAAACCAGCCCAGGGCTTCACCAGGGGCACAGGGGTTTCTGTAGCTGCTGGCAGAGCTGGTGCTCAGCGCCTCCCGGGGCACTCCTGCTCCTTGTTCCTTGCCCTGCTCAGGGATGCGCAGCCCGACCCGAGTGCATGTGTCCCCGCAGGGTGGCTGTTCCCGGAGCTGGGGACAGTGGGACAGCGGCAGCAGGAGGGGCGCGGAGCCAGGGCAAAGGCCACAAAGGTGCTGGGGGCTTCTCCCCCTCGGGCTCGCAGAACCCCTGGCTGCAGATGCGGGGGGTTGCTCTGGAGCGGGCTTGGATTCCCCCTCCCGCATTCAGCCTGCGTCACTCCGCCGCTCCTGAGCCGGCCTGTGGTAATCCCTGACCGCCCGCTGCCCACGGGAGCCCCTGCGCTTCCCGGAGCGCCTGCGGAGCCCGGAGCCCTTGCGGAGCCCGGAGCCCTTGCGGAGCCCGGAGCCCTTGCGGAGCCCGGAGCCCTTTGTGGAGCCCGGAGCGCCTGCGGAGCCCGGAGCCCCTTGCGGAGCCCGGAGCCCTTTGTGGAGCCCGGAGCCCTTTGTGGTGCCCGGAGCGCCTGCGGAGCCCGGAGCCCCTTGCGGAGCCCGGAGCCCTTTGCGGAGCCCGGAGCGCCGGCGGTGCCCGGAGCCCTTTGTGGAGCCCGGAGCCCTTTGCGGAGCCCGGAGCCCCTTGCGGAGCCCGGAGCCCCTTGCGGAGCCCGGAGCCCCTTGCGGAGCCCGGAGCCCTTTGTGGATCTCGGAGCCCTTTGTGGATCCCGGAGTCCTTTGTGAGCCCGGAGCGCTGCCGTGTCCGGAGCCCCCTGTGGATCCCGGAGCGCTGCCGTGTCCGGAGCCCTTTGTGGATCCCGGAGCGCTGCCGTGTCCGGAGCCCCCTGTGGATCCCGGAGCCCCCCGTGGATCCCGGAGCGCTGCCGTGTCCGGAGCCCCCTGTGGATCCCGGAGCCCCCCGTGGATCCCGGAGCGCTGCCGTGCCCGGAGCCCTTTGTGGATCCCGGAGCGCTGCCGTGCCCGGAGCCCCCTGTGGATCCCGGAGCCCCTGTGGATCCCGGAGCCCCTGTGGATCCCGGAGCCCCCGTGGATCCCGGAGCGCTGCCGTGCCCGGATTCCCGTGTGGATCCCGGAGCGCTGCCGTGCCCGGAGCCCTTTGTGGATCCCGGAGCCCCCTGTGGATCCCGGAGCGCTGCCGTGCCCGGATTCCCCTGTGGATCCCAGAGCGCTGCCGTGCCCGGAGCCCCCTGTGGATCCCGGATTCCCCTGTGGATCCCGGAGCGCTGCCGTGCCCGGAGCCCCCTGTGGAGCCCGCTGCCCCCTGTGGATCCCGGAGCGCTGCCGTGCCCGGAGCCCCCGTGGATCCCGGAGCGCTGCCGTGCCTGGCGCTGCGTGCGGGGCCGCGGGAGCAGCGCCGCCCCGCAGCTGCAGCACGGGCAGATGCTGCCGGCTCCCGCGCAGCCTGCGCTCCTCCTGCGTGAGCAGAGTTACCTGCTCTCCCCTCTGGATTTGTGCTGTGCATCACCGAGGCTTCCTGGCTCATCCTGAGGAGCGGTGCTCGGCTCTGCTTCCGAGGATTGCTTTCCAAATGTGTTGGCTCTGAAGGCATGAAGATCAAACTGAGCCTTTCCCGAAGGAAGGATTTCCGTTCTGCTTGCTAATAATGCCCGAGTTACAAATTTAATGGCAGACCTTGAAGTATATAAAAATTTAAGCCCAGAAAAAGGTAAGGATGTTTGAGTTTGGAATTGCCATAGGACAAGCTCTTAGTGTGTCTGGAAATGTTTATAGAAAAATCAGGTAACTTAACCCTTGGGTTTGGTAAATTGCAGTGTTTGTGTGGACATTGTTGGTATAACAACTGTGTATCTATTCCTGAATGTTTAACAAGAAAACCTGGTGCGTTTGTATTGACTGAAAGTCAAGTCAATTTCTCTATGAAAACATGTAGCTTGTGTTTGAGATACTGCTCTTTTGATGAGAACAAACTGCACTTCTGTGTTAGCCTAAATTATTACAAATGTGTTTGCCTTGAATAAAAACATTCTTGACCTTTTCATCTGTTGGGAATTTTGCTGTGGCTTTCAGTGGAGAAGAGTTTGTTGGTTTTTTTTAGTAGCACTTATAAATAGTATAACACATTTGCAAGTGGTATGTAAAATTTGAATGAAAGCACTTGATGAAAGATGTCTTTCCAAGAATTTCAGGAGATGGCACAAAAAAGGAAGACATCTTGAATAACTTTCTTCAGTATCTTGTAGTTTAAAACAATTTTTTTCAATATAAGTCAGTGCTGAATGGAGAGTGGCCGTTAGCTTAAGCCTCTAAGTGGGTAGAGAGTGAATGCTGTAGAGAGAAGGAGAAATCATGGTAGATTAAAGTTAATTTTTGTATTTTGCTTATCCTTAAGGATGTTGGGTTATGTTCTTTTAAAGAAAACAGTTAGAAAATACATTTAGCATAAGAGCTTTCTTGCCAGAATTGTGTAGCGCAGAAGAAATTTTCGTGACAAGATTGTCTGTAATTTAAAATCAAACAAGCTAATCTAAAATAAAGCCATCAAAATTCATGCATTATACTTTGAAATATCATCTTTCCTGTTATAAGACGTTAAAAAATTTCAGGGCAGTGTTGGCAGTTGATACTTTTCTCCTTTGTATCTGTCACGGTTGATTTTAGTAGATATTTTTTATCTGCTGGAAGTCTCTGGGAATAGGCACAGCTATTGTATAAAAACCAGAGCTTATTTTAGGCGAAAGTGAGTTATTTGAGGATGCCCTGCGGGGAGGGCTGCCTGAGCTGTGGTGCCAAGGGCTGCTGGCGGTGGGTACCCGGAGCTCTCCATGGAGCCCTGGTGGCCGTGGCTAAAGGAGGGCAGCTGTCACTCCATCTGCCTTCCCAGGTGCAGCAGGTAATGGATATGGCCCCACTGAATAATTCACAGCAGCCAGCTCTCCTGGAGGGGCTGGAACAGGCCTGCAAGGAAAGCATCAGGTTCAAGTTTTGAATCCCTTGGCCCTGTATGTGTGGGTGAGCACATTCCACAGCGGGGAACTCGGCTGAGGGTGGAGTTCTGCTCCAGGTCATTCTGCAGTCCCTTCCTCACCCAGGTGTGACAGCAAGGCCAAATTCCAGTTGGTCATCCTTGGCTGTGGCAGTGCCATCTCTGTGTGGGGAGGGCAGCCAGGGCTGTAGAGCAGTGAGTGGCTGTCCCTGCTGTCCCTGGCACTGAGGTTTGGCCACTCAGAGGTGGGGTCATGGCCGGGCTCCCCTCTGTACCAGGGATGATGGCAGTGCCCTGTTTAATGTCCTTATTAGTGCTGCTTTGGACTCCTGTGCCTGCAGCTGTCCAGGCACCTGGCCAGGCACTGAGTGTAGGCTCTGGAATCCTGGTATGTGAGGGAATTAGCCAGGAGCAGCAAACTGGTCTGAGTGGATATGGAAGGCACCAATCTCCTGGGGAGAACTTGGTCATCCACAGGTTTCATTCCAGTAACAGCTTAAATCTGTCTCAGCATTAAAAGCACTCACAAGAAGTTAGCACATGCACGTGGCAGCTTTGGCAGGTGGAAAGCCTCCAGGTGTTTTGGTGTATCCTGGGGAGGTTGTCCCGTGTTTTTCTGAGTGCTGCCTGACCCGAGTGTCGCAGTGGGGCACCACAAAGTGTCCCTGCATGGCCCTGCTGAGGGTGCTGGAGCTGGATGGCTCCTGGGGCAGGGTCTCAGCAGCTCTGCAGAGTTGTGGCTGGCCAGGGAGTAACTAGGCTATGTGCTTGCTAACTACTTAGTGTTGGTGGTTTTGGTGCTTATGAATGGAATCCACTTGTTTCAGTAAATCCACAGAGCACTGTCATGGTGTTAGGGGAAATGTTGTTGTCATTTGCTGAAGAACTGCTGTCTTTCCAAAAGCCTGGGGCATAGATGAGAATTGTTGAGGCAACTCCTTGAGTGCTTTGCTGGGGCCTGAGCTGCCCCAGCGCCACACTGGGGTCAGTGGTGGCACGCAGCAGCTTGGGGACACCAGGGGCTGTGAGCAGAACGTGCTGACAGGAACCTCCCAGCTCTGTCCAGCACTGAGCCTGCTGCAGGGGGTGTGTGTGCTGGTTTTCCTCCTTCCTCCAGCAGCTGATGCCTCAGGGAGCAAGTGCTGCTCGTGTCTCCTTGCCTGGCTGACGTGGGAGCTGTGAGGAGCCCAGGCTGGCTTTTCCCTGGCTGTAGGGCAGGGAGCTGGAGCTGTGCTGTGGCAGGTCATCAATACAGCAGAGAACGGGCTCACAGGTGTTCCCACGTTACCAACAGAAACATTGATCAGCCTGGAACTCAGATGCACCAACCAGCGTCATTTTCAGTAATAAAATCACTTTGGTGTTTGAGACTGTCAGTTCATTGTTTGCCCACAGATGACTCACTGTCGGTGACTTGCACCGAGGTAATTTAAAATAGAATAGATAAACATGTTTCTTTAGCAAAAAGACTATTTCTGAGGAGGGTGAATAAATTAGTTCATATCATCTGTTGCACTGCAGTCTCCATTCATTACTTTTAAAGGTTAATTAACTTCACCTTCCATTCTGTTCTGCTTTTTTCCCTCTTCCTAGTCTCTAGCCGGGCCCCAGATGTGGCTTTGTTGGGCAGCCTGGAGGGAAGCAGTGCTGCCTCCAGCCTGGCCCCAGGCCCTGGGGACTGGATCCCCCTTCCAGCTGCTCCTGTGCCATCAGGGCACTCCCGTCCCAGCCCGTGGTGCTGACAGGGCTGAGGTGCTGCCACACGTGGCTGTTTGCTGATCACCCTGCAGACATCAGAGCTGACGGTTGGCACTGAGGCTGGCACACTTCATCCTCCGCACGGCTCTGTGGGCACAGGAGCGAGCTCTAGGAAGGGCCTTTTGATGGTGGGGTTCTTTCCCATTTTTTGTTAAATTGGTGAAGTTAAGTGGGAGGTGTGGCATACAAAGGGCGGTGTGGTGAATGAGGAGGTCTGCCCTAGCTCAGTGTGTTGTGGTGGGAATTGTATTTGTTGCATCATACAACACAGGGAGGCTGAGAACAAGGTCTGGTTCACTGGTGTATGATCCTTATTTATGCACTTATTGATTTTTTTAGAAGGCAGATATGGGATTCTGGCAGAGTAAGAGCTCGTGGCTCACTGTTCTCCACCTCTGCATCCAGAGGCACAGCTCCTGGGATGCTCAGATGCTCTCTGCCAGTGGGGAGGCCTCGAAGGAGGAACCCCTGGCACTGCAGAGGTGCCTCAGCTGCAGTGAGGGAGGCATTGCCCTCCTGAGCAGAGCTACCCTGGCCTGGGGAGCTCTGGAGTTTCATGTGGGGACATGGGCACACACCTGGGTGCCTGGTGCTCCGGGCCATGGTCACACAGGGGGAGGGTGCTTGTCCTGAAAGCCACCCTGGATCTGGCACAGTGACACCACACACCTGTGTGCTCATCCTCCCCTTGGCAGGGGCAGCGCAAACTCTCCTCCTCCTCCTCCTCCTCCCTCTCTTCCCACCTCCTGCTTTTTCCACTTTCTGGAGTGTCATAATCGACTGCTGTGCCCTCCCTGCCGAGGGATCCTCGAGGAAGAAAGAGGATTAGGATGTGCAAACTTAACCGTGTTTGCTTAATAAATCTGTGCTCCTTGTTCACCCCATTGATGTGACAATGTGCCTTGGCACTTGGCCATGGCTGTGCTTAAATGATTGTGCTTTTCAGTGTTGACAAAGGATTAATTCCATAGTCCTAATGGAAAACGTACAGTCCCCAGCCACGCTGTGCTGCTGTGGCACCAGGGCTCTCACAATGCACAGCTCTGGTGGAGTTGTTTCTGAAGAAAGGATGAAACCTGGGCTAATTGCTGGAAGATAATAAGTGGAACTTTGCTGAGCTGGCAGAAGGAGGGGTCCTTGGGCAGGGCTGGAAATCATGCATTATTCATGGTGTCCAACAGGGCAGCACAGCCCCTGTAAAAGAGGCACTGGCCTGGCAGGACATTTCTGCACTGCACAGTGCTCTGTGAAGTGTCAGTGAGGGAACAAAGCTTGTCATTAAGGCTCATTCAGGCTCTTTTTGGATTATACTGTAGTGCCAAGCTTTTGTTTGGATACTTCTGGTTCCTTTCTGATCTCTAAGAGCAAAAGAGGAGGGGGCCTCAGTCTAGGAAGGAGCTCTGGGTTCTCCCATGGCAAGAATAACTAAGGGTTGTCAGGGATCAGCTTGAAAAGGTGAAGAGCAGAGACCTTTCACTTGTAATGTGAAAATAAGATGAGTTATTGGTCGTCCTGGAAGCACTGAGCCTGCAGTGTCAATAGGGGAGGCTGCAAGAGCAGTTGCTGTGAAATATGTGTTGCTCAGACGTGACTTCTGGGAGCTGCTGCTCCCCAGTTTTTGCATTTGTTTTGGGTGTTTTTGAAAGAAAAAAAGACACCACCAGACAGTTCCCAGACTTACAAAGAGCCGAAACATGCTGATCGATTTCGGTTGTGCTTGGGGTTGTTTCTGCGTCCTGGATAGTGAATGATTTTGCTCTTAAGCTTCACCCCTTTTTTGTTTGCATGTTATTATTGACTTTACAAGCACAAGCTGCTTCCCAGAGTTAGTGATTTCCTTTGATTAGACACCATTCAGTTGTTTTGAGTAGTCTCAACTTGTGTTTGGTTACATGTGTTGATGCTCTGCCTCTCCAGGGCTGAGATGAATTGCCCGTGCCCTTTTCAGCCTCTGGTGTCTCTGCTGGTGCTGGGTGGCTTCCTCGAGGGTTTCTTGGGAAATGCAGAAGTGTGAGATTGATTGTCCATCTCATGTCCATGGACTTCCCAGAGATTACCATTAAACCCACTGTAAGAAGCTTAATGTGAAATTCTGTGAGGCTGGAAGAGCTGCTGTGAAGCAAATTAAACTGGCATAAAATACGAGCTGTGGCTATTTAAACCAAACCCCAATCCTGCCTGGGCCCTGGAGTGCCCCAGACCCGCATCTGCCCTCTGTGCCCCCGGGCTCTTTGGTTGTTATGTAACCCCCAAGTCAGCGCCCAGCTGGCATTAGTGCTGCTCTGTGGGATTTGATGAAACGTGCTCTCTGGGGGGACCTGGCAGAAAATGGTCTTTAATGGCATTACTGGAAGGGCAGGCTCAGTGCTCAGGGTGGGGGACTGGTGCAGGACAGGGCATGAGGAGAGTGCAGAGAGCGGAGAACATGCTGGGGCTCTGGGGTTTGCTTTGGGCTTGGCTGGGATCCAGGGCATTTTCGCAGTGCTGCTGTGTGCTGGGCTCCAGGGCAGGGCTGGGGGCTTTTTTGGGAAGGACCTTTCACATCACAAAGTCCAACCGTCAGCCCAGCACCACCACAGTGTTCAGCACTAAACTGGGTCCTCAAGAACCACATCCACTCATTTTCAGATGCTCCAGGGACACTGACCCCACCACTGCCCTGGGCAGCTGTGCCAGGGCTTCACGGCCCCTCACAAAATAGACAGTAAACCCCAAAATGCTGAATGCAGGGGAGAAGAGCTGCTGCTGCAGTTAGAAAAGTAACTCCTGCATTTCATGGGTACCTTTTATCTCTTCAAGCTTAGTGTTGGCTTAATGCAGTTGATGCCTATCATTTAGAAGCCCAGTTTATATCCTCTTTCATAATTATACTTCTCAGTGTTTGGTAATGCTCTTTATACCTTATTTAATCTTTTTTGTTTTGTCAGATGGCTGTAACAGTAAGTCCATAAAAGCAAGATGAGACCAGACCTTTTGTCATTTGGTTACACTTTGAAATATTAATTTCTTAACATACAGGAAAATAAAATAACTGTTTGTGGACAGAATAAGAAATTTCTTTTGATCTTTGACTTTAAGTAAAATTATCTGTCTTACAACAGGGGTGAGACAGATAATTCCTTTTGCTGTATACTCTTGGCAGTAGAGTTGTGCTGCTAATGCAAAGGTAATAGTGTTTTCTTGAATAATTAAACCCCAAAATATAGTAGTAAAAAATAGCCAGGATATTTATTTAATTTCAGAGAACATGTTTTATGGGGGGAGGGTGTTTGTTTCACTGCAGGGATGTGCCCTGTATAGCAAAATGCTCTTGTGTTTGCTGGGAAATGCTGCTCAGTGTAACGTGGTACTTCCCCAAATAATTTCCTCTGGTATCGGCTGCAGGGTCCTGCCCACCCTGAAGTCCTTGTGGTGAGGCACACGGGCAGGCAGAAGCGCTCTCACCATGTGACTGCTGGCATGAAATGAACTTAAACCAGAGGAATTCCCAGCTCCCGGGACGCAGGGAACAGCCCTGAGCCGGGGGGGTGTGGGGATCCTGGGGGGCGGCTGCTGAGCCATCCCTGGGTAGCAAAGCCGGAGTGCACAGGGAGGGATTAGGGGCACGGGGACGGAGGGTGGCACAGGGACAGAAGGTGGCACGGGGATGCAGGGTGGCACGGGGATTCAGGGTGGCACGAGGGGATGGAGGGTGGCACAGGGACAGAGGGTGGCACGGGGATGCAGGGTGGTATGAAGGGATGCAGGGTGGTGTGAGGGGATGCAGTGTGGCATGGGGATGGAGAGTGGCACAGGAATGCAGGATGGCACAAGGGGTCGGAGAGTGGCACAGGGACGGAGGGTGGCACGGGGACAGAGGGTGGCACAAGGATGGAGGGTGTCACGAGGGGATGGAGGGTGGCACAGGGACAGAGGGTGGCACAGGGATGGAGGGTGGCACAAGGGGACAGAGGGTGGCACAGGGACAGAGGGTGGCACGGGCACAGAGGGTGGCACGGGCTGGTTTGGGGATTAGCGCCGTGGAGCGGCCGCAGCTGCCCGGCAGTGCCAGCCCAGTGGGCAGCGAGAGCAGCGCGGGCAGGGGCACCCACAGGGCTGCCTGGCACCCCGGCTCTCAGGGACATCCCGGGGCTCTGCTCCTGGCCTCAGGGGCTGCCACGTGCTGGGCAGCGTGGCCAGCCCAGAGAGGGTCGGGCTGGCACAGATGGGTTTGTGTCTGGTTTACCCCCGGGTACAGAAGCAGCTCCTCCTGTGAGGAGAGGTTTGTGTTAGGAGTGATTCTCGTGGCTGAACTAAATTAAAAAGTGCTATTTGAATTCAGGTCTGTATGGCTTTAAAGGGTTATTTTGGGAGGAAGAAAAATAGACTGGTCTTTCATTATTAAATCCCGTTAAACTCCTGGAGGTCTGTTGGGATGATCTTAGACTGTCAGGTTTGCATAACTCTGCAAACAGAAGTGAATGTAGTTTTCAGGGGTTTTAAATTTTAAATTAAAGCTTCAACTATCATAGAATCATGGAATGGTTCACCCAATTCCAGCCCTCTGTCATGGGCAGGGATACCTTCCTTATACATTGCATAAGCATAATTTTTTATTTCAACTTCCAGATTAATTTTCTTTGATCTTGTAACATAAGCTACATCGTGTTCTAGTTTAATTTAATTCATTTTCAGACTTTGAGCAAAAAATGCACAGCTAGTCTTTGTGTTAGAAGAATACCTTTTAATGGGAATCATGTCTCACTTCCCCAAATTTTAATCTATGTCTGCACTGAGGAGCTGCTTCATTTACTCTGTATTCCTGGTTTATCTACAGGATTAGATGTTTTTCTGGAACCAGCTTCCCTATTCCTTAGTGGAATCCTTCCTGAACTGCTCTTCTGGAGCTTTATTCTGCCCCGCGCTGCTCAATACCTTCCCTGATTCAGATGCTAATGTGTGGTGTCTGGCAAGGGACCGGCATTAGCATACTGAGAATAGATTTGAAAAAGACCTTTTTTACTTGCGTGCTTATATTTTATAAATAGCCTGAAGGGGAGGATGGGGTGTTTTGTAAATGGTTTGCAGAGCTGAGATCCAGTGGGCTCGTGATTGCTGTGGCATTTCCATTACCCCAGTCCCTTCTCTAACGTGGAACCTTTATTATTAACACCTACACAGCAGGAATGATGCCGTGAACTCTCTTACATGTTTACTATTCTTTAAATGTTTGAATTCTCATGGTAGTTCCTTGGAATTGGGAAAGTGCAAGCAGCAAAGATGGTGCTCGCTGGAGCGCTGGACCTGCTGCAGGTGGGGTTTGGGAGTGGAGCCTGTTGAGATATTGGGCAGGAACTGGGTTTCTTCCACTTTGTAAAGGAAAGTGTTTTAAAATCTATTCCCTGTGACTGAAGTGTGCCTGAAGCATGAATGTGACTGCACCCGTAACAATTCCAAATGTGATGTAGAAATGTTTAAGCAATTGAAATGGTGAAGAAGGAACTGGATTGCCTTCTATAGTTTTTGTTTTCCCCTACAGTTTTGTTGGCTGCAGTGGCCCATTCTCTGCTTTTCTTGTATTGAATAAATGTGATCTTCTCCCTTCTGCCTTTTGCTGGCTGTCCTCAATGGCATCTCAGTGAAACCGGGCTGGGATTTTTTCTCCAGCAACTGAGCTGGTGCTAATAGAGAGACTTATGTGAGAATTAGTTCTTTTTGTAAGACTTTCACCAGTCACTAGCCTTAGGTGCAAAGAAGCAGATTTTCTGTGTTGAGTGGCTTGTTGCTAAACCTCTTACTGAGCTAAAGCCCTGCTGCAGTGATCTCTCTGTTAGCGAAATCAAAAGGTGCTGGTGGGGTGTGTGCCAGGCTGGTGGAGCAGGGCACGTTTGTGTACCCACACTCACAGGGGTGAGCTCCCTCATTGCTGTGCTGGGACAAGTGTTTGTCTTGGTAGGAATCCAAGGCAAACCCGATCTAAACTCAGTTCCACGGGGAAAGGCTGGCTCTGCCGCGTAAAGGCATTCCTGTGTGGATGTACATAGGGAGTTTTAGAGACTAGTTTTGCTTCAGTTCATCTTTCTTCTCTCAGGTTCAGAGTTTTCCATCCCTTGTGGTATAAATATTTGTCTTCCTGGTACTTTGTGCATCTTCAGATAGATCCAAGTTAATGCTGCCCCAGCCAACATGTGGACATGGTCTAACATCTCCTTCTGGCCTGATTTATGTCACATCTATGGTTTATCTTAGAGCCCTTCCAAACTCACCTTCATTCAGTGCGTACTGATCCAGGGGGTGCCATTATTTATGGACACAATGAAGGACACATTTATTGCACTCACATGAGGCTTTCAGAAGAATTTGATTCTGTTCAGCTCAACCTCAGTCCCCTCTTTCCTCCAAGAAAGAGAACTCAGGGAAAAGTCCTTCTGATGGGGTTTATTCCATGTGGGGTTTGCCTTGCCAGCTCCTGGTGAGTGAGGGAGCCAGGGGAGGTTATTCCAGTGCCAGGGGCTGTTCAGCCCTGGTTTGCTCAATGTTTAGATGCTGCTCTGACTGCCTGTGAGCGTGCCAGAGCTGTTGGGAGAATAAAGAAATCCCAGCTCTGGCAGAGGAGTGGGAGTGTGGGTTAGTCTTTGCTGTGACACTGAGGAGCACTGGAGAGAGAAGTGCTGGAGAGAGGAAGGGTGATAAGAAATAAAGACAGACCCAGAGAGTTTATTTGGGAGCCAGCCAGAGTGTAAACAAATCACCCAGGGAGATGAATTTGGAGTGATACCAAGTGAGGAGAGGCTGTGAACGGATAAAACCAGAAGGTAATTTAAGAGCATGGATATGTACTGAGATCAAGAGGAAATCTTATCTTGATCCTTGTATTTGGAAGGCTGCAGGAGGGAGGATGGGAGATGAAATGGAAGAAATGGGTTTATTTTAGTCAAAACACAGAGGAGGAAAAAAGCCTTATCATTCAGATGGGGCGAGTGGATAAAAGGAAATCATCCCAGTGTGTGTTGGAAGGTCAGTGGCAGCATGGAGAGGGTGTGAATGTGTCTGTGTCATTCTGTGAGCAGCTCTGCCAGTGTCACAGCATGAGGGACAAACTCCAGGGCTACTGAGCCCAAAGGACTGCAGGGTTTGAATGAGCATCTCACCAGTCCAAGTCCATGGAGTGCCAGGGTTTAAATTACAGCACTGTGTGCAGTAATAGAAAAAATGTAAATAAGATGAGCATGAAACAACTATAAAATGTTTTCCTTCAACATAGATGAAAGTTTTCCTTGCCTCCTTTGTTGTGAGGGTGTTCAGACAGATGAGCTGTTCCATTTTCCTGTGTGCAGAAGGTGGCAGTGAAGAAGGAACAGTCTCCCAGCACTGCCCACTTTCTGTCACTGGAGGCTCAGGCCAGAGCTGGGGTGTGCCTGGCAGATGCTGGGCAGCCCGTTAGCCATGGCATTAGTGGGTGAGGTGGCTGTTCAGTTGAATTTGTTCTGCTCTGCCTCACAGTTGAAAGATGCATGAGTGTGATGCAGTCTGGGACGCAGATGGTGAAGCTGAAGAGTGGAACCAAGGGGCTGGTCCGTCTCTTCTACCTGGACGAGCACAGGACCTGCATCCGATGGAGACCCTCCCGGAAGAGCGAAAAGGCAAAAAGTAACCTCCTCATATTTCTTCTGATTTCTGGGGCAGTTCAGTATTAGAGTGTGACTTGCAGAGGCACTCAGGGGCTCATGGGCTGATGGGAGATGCTTGGTGTCTGTCTCCTGTGCTCCCTTTCTGTAGCCTCAGCCCTGTGATGTTCCGGGCAGTGCTCAGAGCCTCTGGGGCAGCCAGCACATGGCACAGCCATGGCAGGGAAACCTTCAGTCCAACAGGGCTTTGGGATGTGAAGATGTAACAGTAAAGTTTAATGCCTCTAAGCCTGAATAACTCAGAACTGGGAGAAGCAGGAGGAGGCTGGCTGGCTGTCCCAGCGTGGCCTTTGGTTCCCTTTCCCCCCAGTTGTCATCGACTCCATTTACAAAGTCAGCGAGGGCCGGCAGTCGGAGATCTTCCACCGCCACGCCGAGGGCAGCTTCGACCCCAGCTGCTGCTTCACCATTTACCATGGCAACCACCTGGAGAGCCTGGACCTGATCACATCCAACCCCGAGGAGGCTCGCACCTGGATCACGGGGCTCAAGTACCTCCTGGCCGGGATCAGCGACGAGGACTCGCTGGCCAAGCGCCAGAGAACGCACGACCAGTATCCTTTGAGGGGCCAGCCCTCCTCCTGGGTCATATTCCTGCCTTGGTTTCCAGGCACCTCAGCACAGCCTGTCCTTTCTCCTCCTATTAAGTGACCAAAGCCCTTCCACTGATTGCAATGGAAACCTGAGCAATGGGTTTGACATGGACACTTACGTGTGTGATAAACCATGGGCCGTGCCTTGGGGACTGGATCAAACTGCATGGGAGCCAGGGGATAGGCTTGCATTTTGGTAATGAATTCCTTTTTGAAGGGGAGAACCAGTTATTCCTAGTTATCTCAATACCTCAGTAACTCCTGGCCATCTCTGTTTCTCTTGTGTAAGTCAGATGCCTGTGTCCTTCCCAGCCTCCATTGTTTGCCAGGAACACAAATCCTTAAAGCTCCTTAAATGTTTGTTGTAGCTCAGTAGCAAAAGTGAACCTCATGTTCTCTGAATATTTTCTTCATGCCCCTTTTTTTCCCCAATAGTTTGTTTTCACAACAATGATGACTAAAATGTTATACACAAAGAACACTCTTCCCCCAAAAATCAAACCCCAAGGCCATCTTAATTAAAATTGTAACCTGTCTGTTCTTCTGCCTCATGGAAATCTCCAGTGGTACTCCTGGAGAATATACATATTTCAAGTATTTTTAATTTATGTCTCCCGTGTTTGATTCTGACTCACAGCAGGCACAGGTCCATTGGGGTTGTATTGCATGCTCTGTTGCACCTGTCCTCAGCTTGCTATATTTAACCATGGCTTTTCTGAGCTGCTCCTGTCTGCTCTATCTTCTCTCCTGGCGAAGCATCACTGCAAGTCCTGTTTGTTTTATCCAGTGTGGCAGCTGGGAGCTGCGCACAGAATGGCCTGTCCCACTCCCAGCTGCTGCCAGAACTTAGCAGGAGGTGCTGAGGGATATTTGTGCAAGGAGGGGGTGAAAGGTGCTGTTGGGAAGTGAAGCTCAGGTAGAATGAAGGGACAGGTGGAAGAAGATCCCAGAGTAAGCCCAGCAATAGTTGAAACCTTTGGAGCTCGTTCTCAGAGGAGGAACCAGCCCCAGAAATGGGAGTGCAGAGGGGCTGAGCTGTGAATAATTGCCATAAAGCAGTTGTGGTTTTAAGCATTTGGCTGAGCTGTAGTAAGGGCAGGGGCAAAAGGGTTCTTTCCTGAGCTGCCCTGCCTCCTGCCCATGGGGAGAGCCCCTGTGTGCCTGTCCTTGACACGCTGGCAGCTGGGTGAAGCAGACCTTCGAGGAGGCTGACAAGAACGGCGACGGGCTGCTCAACATCGAGGAGATCCACCAGCTGATGCACAAGCTGAACGTCAGCCTGCCCCGCAGGAAGGTCCGCCAGATGTTCCAGGTGTGTGCTGGGCACCAGCCAACATCCATTTCTGGGCACAGCCAGGGCGGGACCTGCAGCCTGGGGCCAGAAACACAGCACCTCACGGGCTTTTCAATGTCCTACCTTTTTGTAGACAGAGGCATCGGAATGTTGTTTAAATGACATGAAGCACACAGAACAGTTACCAGTGTTACCCTTTCTGCTGCATTGTGGGTTTCAGCTCTGTGAACTGAACTGTTCAGTGCTGGCATTGATGGACAATGAAGTCACTCTGTTGCTACCAAAATATTTTTAATGTCCTGTATGGAAAATTATTTAATAGAAACTGGCTTTATGCAAGTATTTCGATTTTCTTTAACAACTTCCTTATATTTAGCCATTCAGATTTGATTGATTTTGAATCAATTTTTTACTTCTGTTGTCTGAAAACAGCTCCCATTTTCCACCAGTCCTTGTGTTTACTGTAGGAAAGGAAATATAAGCCAAGGACATAATGGAGAGCAAAAAGTAATCTTCACTTTTCTAAACCAGTACCAGCTCAAAGCTGGTTTGCTGTAAAACACAGGAAAGTTGAAGAATCTTCTGTGGCATAAATTCCCCACTAGAGACATCTTTGGAGCCTGGAGTTACTCCCAAAGACCTGGAAACTGGTGGGGTGGTGTTGCAGAGATTAGTTTGGGTTGTACTCATTCCCACAGATTGTAAATGTCATTTAAGGTATGTAATAGATCTAAAACGATTTAAAACCCCATTCAGCACCACTTAGCTGAGAATTCCTTTCCTCTCAGCTGGCTTGCTGTGATAGGAGTTTGCAGCTCCTCTCTGCATGGGGACCCACGCAGTGCCTGCCAGACGTTCTCCAAAATATATTCTTTGTTTTGAAAATCCAAAGCAATCCTCTTAGGCAGATGTTCACAGGAAAAAAGCTTGTATTAGTGTGTGCTAAGTACTGTTTTCTTCTCTTCCTACCTCTGAGGAGAAGCAGCAAATCAAGGCTGGAGATGCTGGGTGTATGTTTTGGTGTGGAGTCTCAGTGCTGCTGCAGAGTTGTCCCCTCTGCAGAGTGCTGCTGGGGCTGAGAGAGCTGCAGATTAAATAATGTGCATTTAAGACTCTCACATTGTCCTGAATGGTTTAAGATATCAGACTGTTGTTGGGGAAGCCTTGGGTGATATTGTTATGCCTCTTGCTGTGTTTTAATCCGGGATAACTGCAGGGCATAACAGGAGGGCAAGAGATCAGAATAAAGTCCAGGGTGAGCCTCTTTCTGGGGGAAATAAATATGGAATTAAAGAAGGAAATTAGAGTTACATGGGGAATCTGTGGCTTTAGTTTAGTAACTGTTTTCACCAAAAACCCCAGAGATGATGATATAATTTTGCAGTTATTTTAGCCTGTTAGAATTTGTGTCTGAACAGTCTCGCAGACTAGAATTTACTACATTTCTGTTGGTGTACACAAGTCCTGCTCTGTTTTATTCCCTGATTTCTCCTGTGCTGAGCATGTTTACCTGAGTGTCGTTACCTCTTAGGAGGCAGACACAGATGAGAACCAAGGAACCCTGAACTTTGAAGAATTCTCAGTGTTTTACAAGATGATGTCCTTGCGTCGAGATCTGTACCTGCTGCTCCTAAGCTACAGTGACAAGAAGGATCACCTCACTGCTGAGGAGCTGGCCCAGTTTCTGAGGGTGGAACAGAAGGTAGGGCAATATCTGCACCCATGTCTGGCCATGCACTTACCTTTAAGTGTAGGGAAAGGATTTTATGGAAAATATTAACTTGGGGCAGAGGGCAAAGCACAGATGTGACAGAAGAGATTTCTGAAGGTTTTATTGTTTTTTTGAAAGGCTTCTAGAAAGAGTTTGAGCTGCTTTGGATGATTTTTGAAGTGCCAGGATAGCGGTGTGAGATGGTGCTCAGGGACCTGGCGCAGGAGCACGTGGCAGAGGTGGGGGAGCTGCCTTTGGGGTGCACAGGGACACTGTGGACCTGCTGATGCAGCAGAACCCTGGAGCTGACCGTCAGGTCTGGCATTCTGCATCCTCTCAGTGCTCTGTGTGCCCTCCTGAGAGCACTGCGTGGGCAGAGCTGTCTGGGGAGCTGCTCTGCTCTGCTCTGCTCCAGCAGCAAACCACAAACAGTGAAAGCAGGAGCTCCTGAACCTCCTGGATGGGCACCTTGCAGCCCTGTGCCCCTTCATGGTGCCCAGCATTGGGAGGCCAGGGAGATCCCCCTGAATGTTCCCCATGCCCCAGAGCAGTGTTCCCAAAAGCATTGCCCCAAAAGCTGATCATGCTCCCAGCCAGGAGGCAGCTCCCCAGTGCCCTCAGCACCCAAACAGCATCTTGGTTTTGCTGTTGTCTGGATGCTTGGAAATCTGTGGACAGTCTGCTCTGCTCCATCTGCTACTCATTTGGCAGGAGATGAAACACTCTGCAGCCTGAGGACAGAACAAAAGCGGGTTGGGGTTTTTGTTAGCTTGCTGAACTGGCTTCTTTTTTAGGAGAACTCCCTGTTTAGGAGAGCAACCCATATTATTCTTAGTGGAGTACCCCAAAGTGTAAAAAAAAAAATGAATGGCCAAAGTCATCACCTCTCAAGCTGCAATTAAAAAAGCACAAATGTGTGGACTCTTCCCCAGCAGATGCAGCCTTGGACTAGATTAGACATTTCCATTCCTCAAGCACATGAGAACTCCACACTGGGCCAGCAAGGAGCCATGGGGGACAATGGAAAAGTTCATTTGAGCCAGCTTGTACCAGAATAGGGCCTGCTCTGAGCAGTGTTTGCAATCAAACACCAACCTGAGCAAGGATAATCAATTATTTTCTCCACTGAATTGTTCTTTTTTATTATCCTGTGTAATTCCTGCAGCATCTCAGGATGGTTGGCTTAGCTGGGACAGTACAAACAGTGAACTGGATGAGGGCACAAGAAAGGTGCCAGAGGTTTGAGAGCCAGTATTGTCTTCCTGTGTTGTTGGTAGTGGAGAAATATTCTCCACCCAGTCCTCATTCTCCCTTTGGTTCTCTACAACCCAAGGCACTGAGGAAAGATGAGATGGGAGCTACTCCTTTCCTTTTGTTCTGAAGGAAATATAAGTGAATACTTGTAAGTGCCCCACAAATCAGTTAGAACCTCAGCTGTGGCCTTGCTGAAGCTGTTGACAAAATTCCTATTTGTTTCAGAAAAGCTGCTGTTTTTCATTTCAGAATGTAATTATTTCTCTCCTAGCCTGTGTGTTACAGTGAACTCCCTTGGAAGTAATGAAATCATAGGAGTGGAAAACGCATGAAAATGAAATCCAAGCCTGCCAAATCTTTTTGCATGTCTAAGAAGATTATATTAAAGAATATAATGTCATAGTTCTCATTTCAGCTGTATTGGCCAGTACAACTATTAAGGCTGCTAAACAGCTAATTTTAATCTTGAGACTGAAATGACAAAGGTTTTAATTGATGACTACCTCTCACTCCTGTTTGTCTCCTCCAAGTTCAGTAGATTTTCACATGCTAGTGATGTTAAAAATGAGTGTACCTCCACTCTTGTTTTTGTGCAGATGAATAATGTGACACCAGAATATTGTCTGGACATCATACAGAAGTTTGAAGTGTCAGAAGAAAACAAGAAGCAAAATGTTCTTGGGATTGAAGGTAAAAGTTTTGGTTTCAGAGTGAGTTTTCTCTTGCCATGCTGCAGTGGAGTGGAAGTGCTTTGATGGTGTTTTGGTGAGGCTTTTGCTGTCCCCTGGATCAAGAGTCGGGAGTGTGGGTGCATTTTGTGAGTCAGGGGGGAGATGTGAGTAGGTGTGGTGAGGCAGCAGCTCTCAGCCATCCCTCACAGCCATCCTCAGCTGTGGGGCTGGATGCCTGAGGCTGTGGGGATTTATTGCTCACTCTCACAAAACTGTCCTGTACCATGCAGTTTATCTACAGCCTGCTCCCAGTGAGGTAATGAAAGCAAAGTGTTCATTCTGCCTTGGCTCTGGGGATCTGGGATCCTGCACAATCCATTCTTTTATGCTTCTGTGAAATAAAGTACAGATAGTTACATTTTCATTGGGCTTTAATACCTGATTCCCATTGCTTGTGAAAGCACTTGTAAATTGTATGTTTATTCAGAATCCAATTTAGTACCAGATCAGCCTCAGAGCTGAGATGAAAGAGATTAAAAGCCATGTTGTGCTCCTTTGCCCAGAAGGAAGCTTCTGTGGGAGCAGCATAATGTACACGCTGATTTGGGGAGGGGGGAAGTAGGAATTTTCCTCCACATGGTATTTAAATCCTGGGTATGGCCTCCCTTCAACAAGCTTCTGATGTGACCCAGGGCGCTGCACTCAAAAAAGGAAAGTAAAACAAACAAGCTGTGACACTTAAACAATATTTCTGCAAGCATTTCTGCTCCTCTTAACCTGCTGCTGCAGCTGCTTTTATCTCTGAGCTGCTTTCAGGGCTGGTATTGTTTGCACCGTCCTTTGCAAACGTTTTACATGTTTCATTCTTAAACGAGGTATTTTTAAAACTTTCTCTGCACAGTGCTGCTCTATTTAGAGGGTTATAAATGAAGTGCCATCTTCTTGAATAAACTTGCAGGGGAAAGAAAATTGTGAAGATGATGGGCCAGTGCCTTGGCTGCTGATGCACAGTTCTGCCTTGGGCGGCTGCTGCCTTGTGTGCCCCCACCCGTGCTGAGGGCACTGCCATTCACAGCCCAGGAGTGCCACCAAGGAGCTCTGGTGGCATTTGTGTCCGAGCCAGGGCGGCCACTGTCGGGGGCTCAGCTCTGGGGGGCTCAGAGCGCTCTCCTTGTGCCCGCAGGCTTCACCAGCTTCATGCGCAGCCCGGCGTGCGAGGTGTCCAACCCGCTGCACCGCCACGTGCACCAGGACATGCAGCAGCCCCTGTGCCACTACTTCATCGCCTCGTCCCACAACACCTACCTGAGCGGGGACCAGCTGCTCTCCCAGTCACGGGCCGACATGTACGCGCGCGTGCTGCAGGCCGGCTGCCGCTGCGTCGAAGGTGGGCTGCATGGGGGCTACAGGGGGGCTGCAGGGGGCTGCATGAGGCTGCACGGGGGCTGCATGGGGCTGCACTGGCCATGGGCTCAGGGCCACGCTCCCAGCAGCCATGCTGGGCTGCCTCAGGCACTTTCTGACCACTCCAAACTGCATTTTTCTGTTGGGAATGATCACCTTGGGCATATGTCACAGGCAGCAGAGAATCACAGAATGGTTGGAAGGGGTTCTAAGGATCACCCAGCTCCAACCCTCTGCCATGGGGAAACGTAGGGATCACACTGGATTCTTGTTTAAGCTCTGCATGATTTAAATAATAACAAAACATTAGTGTTTTTATATTAGTATTAGTATTTTGCTTTTCCAGAAATAAGTAAAGTCTTTTGGCAAAGTTAGACTCAACATTAATTTTTTATGACTAGCGTTACAAAAGGTCATCTGGAAAAAAAATATTGTTAATCTCTATTTAAAAATTAATTAGAGAAAATGAACCTGAGAAAACTGGGTGATTGCCTTCTGCAGATCAGCTCCCAAGAACACTCAGCAGTGTTATTTTCCTTGACCTCAAAGCTATTGCAGCTACTTGAGAGCCCAGGGACCAGCTCTGCAGCTTTCTCCTTGGGAACTTTACCTGCCTGTAGAGGCAGCAGCAGTGACAAGTTTGGTACAAATTCAGGATACAGGCATTCATTAGGAAAAGCATTCTTACACTGGTCCATTCTGCATGTGCTGGATTTGATGCTACCCTTCATACAGTCAGTTATAAAGCTGCAAGTTAAATTGGGAATGGGAAAAGACAAGTTCTTTTAAATAAGAACAAAAATAAGAATAAACTCTTTGAAGTTTATCTTCGGAAGCAAAAACTGCATTCCTGACGTAGCTGTAAACATTATTTGACCTATTACGCTTTTGTAGTTTTATATATGAGGAAAAAAACCTCAAATTAATACAAGGGGAAAACCAGTTCTAGGATGCAGAATTCTCATCTGACCCAGGAAATGACTGCCCTGTTAGTCTGAGCTCAGCTGGCAGGTGAGAGGAGATGGAATGAGAGGTGCCAAGAGGTGGAGTGAACCTGCATGGTTGAGCAGGTGAGCTCTGCTGGCAGCAGGAGCACAGGAATGGGTGAGACTGGGGACATCTCTTACTGTGTGGTTTTTCTGTGTGGCTTTAACAGTGGATTGCTGGGATGGCCCAGATGGGGAGCCAGTGGTGCACCACGGCTACACCCTGACTTCCAAAATCCTCTTCCGGGACGTGGCAGAAACCATCAATAAATATGCCTTCATCAAAAACGAGTAAGTGTGGAGCCAGGTTTGCAGTTACACCTGTTTTCTGTAGTTAATCCCACACTGAAAACAACCATCAAGCTCAGGAAGTGCAAAAATTCCTCGAAACACATCAGGGTAGATTCTGTTCCTCTCTTTATTGCCCATGTTGTGTTTATTGTTCAGCTGCACAAGCTCTTCCCATCAGCTGAGGGAGAGAGTTCTGCCTAAGTTGAACCTTTTTGTGCTCTTGAACTCAGTCAGGCTTTGGACAGTCTGACATTGCTGATTATCTTTCAATAGAACTTCCCACTCACATCCGCAGGGAAATTCTCCTGAAAAATCGATACTGTGATGTTCTCTACCTACTGAAAATACTTTATTTCAGCAGAAAAATTGAAAAGCTGTCATGTGTACTTTGAGGAAATACTGAGGTGTTGGGGTAATGTTCTGAATCTGTTTCATTTGCCACAGAGCTTTATAACAGTTTATTATGAAAACTATGCATTTTACCTATACATATATATATATATATGTACACACACACACAGAGTAGTCTCAAATTATGAGTGGGTGTTGAGAATTTTGGACAGTTTAAACAGAATAAAAGGAAAATACTTCCTTTTTTTTATTTAAATAAAGAGCACCCAACGATGGATTTGTGGGGAAAAAAACCAACCAAGCCCAAAAGTTTGGTGTTATTGATGAGAAGTACAAGGTGGTACTTTCAAAGCTAAAGGAGGTGGTTTGGGTTAGTGTGGGGTTCCTTGTTATAGAACCCTGGGGCTGCCAAGAGTTTAGAAACCAGTGGGGCAAATCTGTGGAAGAACTTGGCTGTTCCATTCCCAGGTGGGTGGTAAGGGTGCAGCTGATGTCTCTGCACACACAGCTCTGAGAGTGTCTGGGGCTTTGTTTCCAGGTTTCCAGTGATCCTGTCCATTGAAAACCACTGCAGTATTCAACAGCAAAAGAAGATTGCCCAGTACCTGAAGGAGATATTTGGTGACAAACTGGACTTGTCATCTGTGAGCACTGGAGACCCCAGACAGCTTCCCAGCCCTCAGGATTTAAAAGGGAAAATCCTAGTGAAGGTAACTTGCTGCTGGGCATGTTCAGAATGCAACAAAAGTCAGCTTGTGATATTTATTGTAGATTTTCTTTGGAGGACCAGCTCATATCCCTTTAGGATCTAAACATTATCTGACAGTCTTTCCTTGGACAAAGTACTTTGGAGTGATAGAAAAGTGAAGCTTTCTCGCCCTTCCCCTCTCCCAGCTTGGAGCTGCAGTTCATGGCGTGGAGCTCTGTTCATGGTTCATCTGCTGTGTTTATGGGAGAAGAGCAGCTCAGGAGGAGCTGGAGGAGGCCCCAGAGCTCTGTGCAGGATTAATTGTGTGAGCCTCTCACTCCAAAGAGATTTGCTCTGAAAGGAATTCCAAAGGCCAGGATGGAGAGAACAGGGAAGACGCACAAGGCAGACCTTTGGGAGGATGATTAATAGAGTTCTGCCCTATTAGATTGTCTAATTTACTTGGACACGGGGGCAATTACTTTTGTGTGAACTCTCAGGATACTCTGGCTTTCCCCCTGTCCTTGGCATCAGTCTGGCTGCAGGAGTTCTCAGTTTGTCTGATGTTAGTTTGAGCATGCTGCAGTGCACAGTACAGAGCTGACCGTAAATTAGGAGCCCTTTGAGTGCTCAGCCATGATTTTGCATTTCACTGCATCAGTTTTCTGGGGTGGCTGCTGGTTAATGAACTGTGCAAACACAGTTTGGTGTTTTAGGGATCCACAGGAAATCATGTGGAACATCACTCCTGCAGAAATCCCACGGCACTGCACTAAAGGCAGCAGAGGCTGAGTGCTCTGGGCTCTTCCCTGAACTTCTGAGCTGCCTTTTCAGCACGTCTGAGGCTGTCCTTGCAGTGTGATCCTCCAGCTCTCACTGCTGGAGCTCTGTGGCGCTGAGCTGCTTTTAGAATGAGCATCCCAGGATCCCTGCACAAAGCCCTGTCTCCCATCCCCTGCTCAATTTAAGCAGCTCTGCTGGAAAAGATAAAATCAGATTTAGGAATCAGTACCTTGTTGAGAAGAAACCCAGCTTCTCATCTTTTTGCTATTGTTTTTGCTCTTTTTATACACTTTCCTTGGAAAGGCAGTATTGATTCAGTAGCCAAACAATTTCAAATAGTGGCATAATTTTCATCCTGTAAGTGTATATAAAGAGTCATTCTAGTTACACTCAGGGATTTCAGCCAGTGTAAAGGTACCAGCATGAAGTGAATTTGACCCCTCATTAGCAGCAGCATTATTAATTTCAAAATGCAGCCTAAAAATCAATCCTCTGCATTTCTGCAGAAATGTTGAGTGTCATTCCTATCTCCCACTGATGAAGCAGGTAGGCTGAGAACATTTCTGTGCACAGGAGCAATATCACAGAAGTTTAGTAGGTGATTTATTTAGGAGCAGATGGTGAAGCAAGAGGAGCAGACTGGGTGCACTAACTAACCGACCACATTTGTTGGGGTGTTTTTTCCTCATTTTAGGGTAAGAAGTTGCCCTGCAGCCTTGGAGCAGATGCTGAGGAAGGAGAGGTTTCAGAAGAGGACAGTGCTGATGAAATTGAGGATGACTGCAAGTTAAAGCCCTGCTTTGTATGTGCACACAGTCAGTTCCCAGAGTGTGACAGCTCTGCATCTCTTACATGCACACTTCTGTCCTACTTACAGTTAGCAGAGTTTCTCATTCAGAATTTTAATTCCTGTGTCAGGTTCATGCTGCTCCATAGGATTCATTTTTACTTTAAGTGCCTTATGTAAGAGACTGGTTTGAGCCTGTATAGTCTGGATGAGTGTTAGCAGAAATCACTTCCTTTTTTCACTGTTTGGAGCAGGAATCTAATGCTTAGGGTGTCTGTAAGTGCATTAGCTGGGAATTCGTGCTCTTCTCAAAGAGAACTTGTGACAGCTGTGGGGCAGAGAGAGCCCATGGCCAGGTCCTGGGGATCTGTGGGGGGACTGTGAGCTGAGCTGGGAGGGCTCAGGGGGAAAGGGAGAAGGGAAATGGCAGTGAAAGCCACAGGCAGAAAGGGCAGGATCAGGCAGGATTGTGCAAGGAGTCTTTTCTTGCAGAGGGAAGGAAATAGGAGCACTGTGTGACCCTCAGTGTACAATGGGATGGACAAAACCCCTACTTGAACTGGCTTTCCTGGTGTCTTTCAGAGCAACGGTGCAACTCAGCACCAGGTGGAGTCTTTCATACGGACAAAACTGGAGTCTCTGCTAAAAGAATCCCAGATCAGGGACAAAGAGGATCCTGACAGCTTCACTGTGAAGGCCCTGCTGAAGGCAACTCACCAGAGCTTCAGTGTGAACCTGAAGCAGGTACGTGGGCTCTCCCTTCACAGCCCCTGTGAGGACTGCACAGTGCAATGTGCTGCAGAAATGGGTTTCAGATGAGCGAGCCAGGAACTGAGGAACTGGATGCAAACTCCAGGGACATTCAATACAGAGTGAATTTTCTGTGGAGATGTGCCTGCTCTGGAACCAGTGTCACTGAGCTCTTTTCAGGGAGTTACTGTGTAACTGATGGACTAGAAAGGGAGCAGATGGGTTTTTTCTTGGATTTTTTACTGGTCATTTATTTTTCCTTCATTACTGGTCTGCCTTTGATTTTTCCCAAATAATTGCTATTAAAAGAAGTAAAAATCTGCTAAAGATTCTTTCTACATGTTACAGAGATTTCCAGCCTGAGCTCTGAGCAAACCTCTGAACACAGGTTATTGATTTTGCTGGGCCCCCAGTGCCCTCGTCGTCATGAAAGCCCAAAGCGAGTCCAGCTCAGCCCTGAACAGGGAATAGCTGGAGTCCACAGCTCTGAAACACTCACCCAGCTGAAATGCTGGGGGAATATTCTTCAGTTTTGTTTTGCTCTTCAGAAGATGAAGGGCTGTGTGTTCCTGACAGAAGAAGCGAGATGCTGCCAGGAGTTATCCAGCTGATGTCTGGGGGCATGGCTGGGAATGTGGAACTCAGCCTGCAGGCTGCCTATGAGAAGTCCACATTTATCTGCTAGGAGGTTCTTTTTCCTCTCCCTTTTCCCTTTGTGGCTGCTTTCAAGAACACTCAGATGTCTTGGTTTGTTGTTATTTGCCTGGTTTTGCTAGACTGCTTTTTCTACGTGGCTTGTTGTTGTCTTGAGTGCTAATGTTGGTATTTTTCTTTACAGTTAGATGATTCAAAACTCTGAAGTGTACAAAGAAATTAGAAAAGTCCTGTAATGAGATTTTGGATTTCAGTTTGTTCACAGATCAGATTTTAACTCACTTTGTCTCATTTGCAATAATTTTATTTTCCTAAGAGTGAGCCAGGGTGACATACAGGAACTTGTATGAGGTTGAAATGCTGCCTTTTGGAGACTGTAGCAGACTCTTTAAAGACATTTCTGAAGGTATTTAGTTATTCTTTTTATTGCACTTTTTCTGCACAGAACCTGGACACAAAAGAAGGTGGAAAAAAGTCTCATGGTCGATCATTAATGGGCAACTTCAGTAAACACAAGGTGAGTGAAATAAATGAGAGCTGAGGTTGCTGTTCTAGGGCTGGCTGCATTCCAGAGACCCTGGCAATGTTTTACTGCTCCAGACAAGTGTGGTGGGCATGGGGGCAGTGAGGAGGGGGCTTCTGTCGTTACACTTGGTGTCTTAATCTGTTCAGAAGATTGAGAACCTTTGAGATGAACAAAAACTTCTCATCTGGCTAAAAGATCATGTGGAATTGGTGATTTTCTGATCAAACTTGCAGCATCAGAAGAGCAGCAGAGACAAATGTCTTGGCATACCTTGTTTTCCAGTGAGCTGATGGTGCCTGGTTCAGTCAGGGCCCAGTTTTGCTCTGTCCCACCCTGGGCAGGGCCGTGCTGGGACTGTCCCTGCTCCCAGGGGCTGCTATGGCCGAGTGCTGGCTCTGGGCTCCTCTCTGTGCAGATGTGTTCTGCCTGATCTCCTCCTGGTTCTCATGTCCTGCTTATGTTTGTGCAGCTGCTGGGCTGGGCTGCCTGCTCTGCTGCTCCTCAGGGGTGTCTCCATGGCCAGGCAGGAGCCGAGAGCTCCCATTTCACAGCTGGGCACACAGCAGCCCCCACAAGGGACAGTGCCCACGTTTCCTCCTGTTCCCACATCCTGAAAAATCTGCCCCTGTCATCTGCCTCTGCTATTGCCACACTCCCACAGCACCCTGAGCCTGGATTTACAGCCTCAGCCTGAGCTGCTGCAGCTGCCAGCTCCCTTCCTGCTGCAGCCAGTGGGAGCTGCAGTGGGTGACTGAGCAGAGAGGAGCTCTGCAGTGGGAGCTGCAGTGGGTGACTGAGCACAGAGGAGCTCTGCAGCCCAGAGAGAGCTGCAATGGGTGACTGAGCAGAGAGGCAGCTCTGCAGCCAGTGGGAGCTGCAATGGGTGACTGAGCACAGAGGAGCTCTGCAGTGGGAGCTGCAGTGGGTGGCTGAGCAGAGAGGAGCTCTGCAGTGGGAGCTGCAGTGGGTGACTGAGCACAGAGGAGCTCTGCAGTGGGAGCTGCAGTGGGTGACTGAGCAGAGAGGCAGCTCTGCAGTGGGAGCTGCAGTGGGTGACTGAGCAGAGAGGAGCTCTGCAGTGGGAGCTGCAGTGGGTGACTGAGCAGAGAGGCAGCTCTGCAGTGGGAGCTGCAGTGGGTGACTGAGCAGAGAGGAGCTCTGCAGTGGGAGCTGCAGTGGGTGACTGAGCAGAGAGGAGCTCTGCAGCCCAGAGAGAGCTGCAATGGGTGACTGAGCAGAGAGGAGCTCTGCAGTGGGAGCTGCAATGGGTGACTGAGCAGAGAGGCAGCTCTGCAGCCCAGACAGCCCCTGTGCCACCAGCAGCCCTCTGCCCCAGCCCCCCAGACTCTGCTCTCCATGGTGCACCGAGCTTTGGGACTGAGAATCTGAGCAGTTTTTTATGATTAAGAGACATTTCAAAGAACTTAATCAGCCACCAGTCCATCTGCCCTGAAGCCAGCTAGGAGCCATCAAAAATTCCCTAAGCAGACAGTACTGGGCTCACATTTACACTTCAGTTCCAAGCTTGCATCAATTACAGTGCTCGTGTTTCCTTCAGCACCTCCAGCTCAGTGCACGTTCCCCCTCCTGGGTACCTGTGGTCCCTGAGAGTGGGCACTGCCCCTGGCAGCCTGTGCTTGCTGCTGGCCACACAAATGCTGGCTTTGACATGTCACAGGCAAACGTCAGCCACTGGAATCTGCTGCTTCTGCTGAGGGCTGGAAAGTCTGTCAATAATTTAATTACTTCAGCTAGTTATCCTAATGGATGGAGCAGGTTTGGAAAGCCCATTCATTTCATCTCTGGTGAAAAAAAATAAGGGTATATATAGATTTTTTTTGAAAATAGTGATTGTATTGTAGACTGAGGCAACAGAGACATCCTGAAACTGCTCCCTGATGCCTTTCCAGCTGAAGGGATGCCTGGGAAGACTGGTTACTATTGATCTTTTTGCAGATACAGGATTGCCCACCCAACAATATTGACACATGACATTTTCAGCCGGCTCTTGTGCCAAATGAATAAATGCTTTAAAAACTACTGGGGAGGTACAAAGACACTAAAGCTGGCAATTCCTGAAAGTTAACTGCATGGAACATGCTCAGTGCAGACCTTCAGACTCCAAAGTGACCCATGCAAATGATTTCCAATAGAGTCAGCTTCATGTCAGCACCAAACACAGCAAACTGAATTATGTCCAATAGGGTGTATGACAAGAGGAGGAAAAAAAATCTGTGCTCAGTGAGTCCTGTGCAAAAGGATAGGGAGCTCTCAGTTATATTACCTCTTGATGAGAAGGGGATTAAGTAACTCTCACTTGAAGCTGTGTTTGGCATTACAAAAGATGTAATGTTGAAATTGGAAACTGTTAAATCATAGGTGCTTATGAAAAAGGGGGATTTTAAAGTTTTAATCTTTTTATCATAGCTATTTTCTTTACAGTGTAATAATTTAGAATCATTTGGATATTTGTAAGTGGCTCCAAATGGGGCAGGAAGGTGATGTTTGAACATTTTGCCCAGACTCTGTTCACAGCTTCACTAATGAATATGTTTAATTTTCTAAGCTGGGGGGAGGCACAGGTGGGCATAAGCCGTGCTCTGTCTATTCAGACCCTGTTGTGTGTTGCTGTTTGTTAGACAGGACACAATCCCCTGGGGTTTCAGCAGGAGCAGTGCCCTGGAGCCAGGGGAGCAGTGTTGTCCCTGCTCTTGGGAGGGAGCAGGGCAGGGGCAGAGCACAGAGCGGCCTGTGCTGGACAGAGCCTTGGCAGAAATGACCCCTGAGGCCTGGCAGCACCCAGAGCTGCTCGTGCCCACAGCTGGAATCCCTGCTGTGGGCGCAGTGTGCTCTGGGCTGCCTTTCCTTCTCCACAGCAGGGAAGCTCTGCCAGCCCAGCCCCAGGGGTCACTTTTGTCCCTGGGGCTGCAGAGCCCAGCTCAGCCTCGTGCCCAGCCCCAGCCCCAGTAAGAGGAGCCCCAGACTGACCCTGCCTGGCTCTCTCCCCACAGAGAGCTGCCAAGGCAGCAGCCAAAGCCCACAGTGCCTCGGACGATGAGGACGGCCAGCAGCACCCTCCGGGCAAGGAGCTGGGCCAGCCCCACAGGTGAGGCCAGGGCTGTTGTGTGCCATCAGCGTGGCAGGCTGTGCCAGAGCAGGTCTGTGTGTCTGTGTGTCACGTGTGATGGGTCTGTCACACGTGGCAGCTGTCAGTGGGTTTGCTGTCAGCCCGGTGTTTTGGCTGTGTCACCTGTCACAGGCTGCAAGCAGCAATTAATTGTACAGAAGTGTGACAGTACCAGTGCTCATGGAAAGGTGCCAGGCCTCTTTCACCTGCTGCAAACAGCAAACTGTGCAGGTTACAGAACGGGCATCACAGCCCAGGACACTTGATTGCATCTGAGAATGGGAAAAAAAGCAATCAAAAAAGTGCCACTGAGAATGTGTCTGCTCTCACTGAAACGCTTCTTGATTTTGTCTAGAACAGCCACAGTGCAGCTATTCCATTATATTTTAAATGAAAAATTTTGTCTGTGTGGATGGGCTGTGGAGGTAGAGGGGAGCAATTATCCCAGAACCCTCTCCAAGGAAATTTGCCTCACAGGGTTCCCTGCTCACAATTCTTCATCTCCTTGTTGTTGAAAAGAACAGTAAGGGGGATTGAAATACACCTTCAATCCTGCAAGTGCCCATTTTTGTTTGCTTTAACCCAGCAGGCTGGCCCGCCGCAGGAAGACGGTGAAGCTGTGCCGGGCCCTGTCTGACCTGGTGGTGTACACCAACTCCGTGGCAGCCCAGGACATCGTGGATGATGGTACGGAGTGGCACAGGGCTGGCATGTCCCTGTCACTGTGAGAGGAAGGGCTGAGTGATGCTGTTGGGGTCACAGGGCTGGCATGTCCCTGTCACTGTGAGAGGAGGGGCTGGGTGCTGCTGTTGGGGTCACAGGGCTGGCATGTCCCTGTCACTGTGAGAGGAGGGGCTGAGTGCTGCTGTTGGGGTCACAGGGCTGGCATGTCCCTGTCACTGTGAGAGATGGGGCTGAGTGCTGCTGTTAGACTGGCACAGGGCTGGCATGTCCCTGTCACTGTGAGAGGAGGGGCTGGGTGCTGCTGTTAGACTGGCACAGGGCTGGCATGTCCCTGTCACTGTGAGAGGAGGGGCTGAGTGCTGCTGTTAGGCTGGCACAGGGCTGGCATGTCCCTGTCACTGCGAGAGGAGGGGCTGAGTGCTGCTGTTGGGGTCACAGGGCTGGCATGTCCCTGTCACTGTGAGAGGAGGGGCTGAGTGCTGCTGTTGGGGTGGCACAGGGCTGGCATGTCCCTGTCACTGTGAGAGGAGGGGCTGAGTGCTGCTGTTAGGCTGGCACAGGGCTGGCATGTCCCTGTCACTGTGAGAGGAGGGGCTGAGTGCTGCTGTTGGGGTCACAGGGCTGGCATGTCCCTGTCACTGTGAGAGATGGGGGCTGAGTGCTGCTGTTGGGGTGGCACAGGGCTGGCATGTCCCTGTCACCCATGAGAGGAGGGGCTGAGTGCTGCTGTTGGGGTGGCACAGGGCTGGCATGTCCCTGTCACTGTGAGAGATGGGGGCTGAGTGCTGCTGTTGGGGTCACAGGGCTGGCATGTCCCTGTCACTGTGAGAGCAGGGGCTGAGTGCTGCTGTTAGGCTGGCACAGGGCTGGCATGTCCCTGTCACTGTGAGAGCAGGGGCTGAGTGCTGCTGTTGGGGTCACAGGGCTGGCATGTCCCTGTCACTGTGAGAGCAGGGGCTGAGTGCTGCTGTTAGGCTGGCACAGGGCTGGCATGTCCCTGTCACTGTGAGAGGAGGGGCTGGGTGCTGCTGTTCGGGTGGCACAGGGCTGGCATGTCCCTGTCACTGTGAGAGGAGGGGCTGAGTGCTGCTGTTAGGCTGGCACAGGGCTGGCATGTCCCTGTCACTGTGAGAGATGGGGGCTGAGTGCTGCTGTTGGGGTGGCACAGGGCAAAGCCAGAGCCCAGCAGGGCACTCTCTCCCTGGCAGTGACTCCTCTGGCCCTGCTGCCCGCAGAGGATTTTGCTGCAGGTTCCCCAGAGCTGCCACGTCCGGGGTCTGCAGGAGGAAAGGCCCCAGCAGGAGCTCTGGAGCTTGAGCTCTTTGGCTGGAGCTCTCACTTGGCTTTCCTTTCAAGTCTGCAGACTTGAGGGGAGAACAACAGACCCTCTTGGAGGGGGGAGAGGGGGAGCTGGTGCCCTGCAGTTAGCCAAGGTGCATGATTTGTGTAAGACAAGACAATCTGTCCTGGAACACTGGACTAAATCCCACGTTGCCCTTGATGAATACCCAGGTAATGAGGTCTGGGCTCAGGCCCGTGCCCTGGCACTGTTTGTCACCTGTCTGTTGGTTGTGCCATGGCTCACAGGCTCCACAGGGAACGTGCTGTCGTTCAGTGAGACCAGAGCCCACCAGGCAGTGCAGCAGAAGGCTGAGCAGTTCATGCTCTACAACCAGAGGCAGCTGACCAGGGTCTATCCCTCAGCCTACCGGATCGACTCCAGCAACTTCAACCCTGTTCCCTACTGGAATGTGGGCTGCCAGTTAGGTAGGAGCTGCATCAAAGACTTCCTTCCCTTTTGGTGTGTATGTGCCAAGTAATATTGTCTTTATTAATGGCACCCCACTTCTCTCTTTCAGTGGCCCTAAACTACCAGTCTGAGGGACGTGTGATGCAGTTAAATGAAGCAAAATTCAGGGTAAATGGCAACTGTGGTTATGTCCTCAAACCTCAGCAGATGTGCAAAGGTAAGGTTCAGTGTAGTTATCACTGTAGCTGCCAGGCCTTTCACAAAGTGTCCTTCACAGCAAAGGCACAAGAAAGGAAAGTGCAAACAAATCTAGAATCTCTCATATTTCCATGCACTCACAGCTCTTAGACTTGTACCAGTGTGCAATCTCTTACTGTGATCATATATATATATGTATATTTTGAGGTCTTTGCCTTATTAACATGAGTTTAAAAGAAGAAAAAGGGGTCCTAGGATGACCAGCTGCAGGAAAGTAGAGCAAGCTCTGCAGCGGCCCAGGAGCACTTGGTCTAACTATCTAGGGCTTGGTCTAGCTCTGCCTTGGAATCATAAACCAAGGGGTCTTCTCTCAGAAAAGGCTGTAAGAAAGAGAATTTTAAAATTCTTAAAATAATTCTTAAAATAATTAAAATTATGGAGCAGCTGCTCCATACTCATAGTTTTCTCATTTCTGACTGAATTAATCTGCCTGTGTGTCTTGGGGGGTGATATTTATTATGTTTATAATTTTCCTTACAATCTCATTCTTGCCATCTTTCAGGCACATTCAACCCCTACTCTGCTGATCCACTTCCTGCCAGTCCTAAGAAGCAGCTGATTCTGAAGATCATCAGTGGGCAGCAGCTCCCCAAGCCTCCCGACTCAATGCTGGGGGACAGAGGAGAGGTGAGATGCTCTGGTGCCAGGGGAGCTCCTGCAGTGACAGGCAGTGTGTGACTCAAACCTTCTCCTTTTTCAAATACACCAGTAAATTTCAGATACTCTCAAGCTTTTGGTCACAACATACTAGACTTCCCCTAGCCTGTATCCTACTAGTGATTTGTTTTGTATTTTAAAGGGGGACTTTTATGAAAATTAGTCATAGCTGTCCATAGCTCGTGATGCAAATCATACATCAACATGGACTTCATGGAACCAAGTCCCATGATAGTGCTGCTTGAAAATTCATGTCAATCAAAGGGGTTTGAATTCTCATATGAATTTAAATCAACTCTCTCCATTAATTAAAAAAAAATCACCTTCATTTGTATGGCTGGCTTGCTTTTAAAATCTTGTGTTTTTGAAATACAGATAATAGATCCCTTTGTTGAGGTGGAGATTATTGGGTTACCTGTTGACTGCTGTAAAGACCAGACCAGGGTGGTGGATGACAATGGTAAGATAATCTAAGTGATTTCTTCTTCTTAGAGCAAATTAAATAAGTGTAAATGAATCAGTGTCTGTTATTGCTTTCTAAATTGCAAAGCATCTTATCTGATGAAATCAAATGATTGTATTTTAACAAATTATTTCTGCTTCCCAGACAGAATTTCTGGTGTGGAGACAAACAAGTTAGAGGTGAAGGGCAGGAGTTGTTCCCCACATTGTCTTTTAATTGAAATGTTCTTAAATCTCCTTTATGCAGAGGTTCGAATCTGTCTGTATCTATATCTGTATCTATCTCAGTGCTTGCCTGGGTATCCCTGCCAGCTCCCAGGCAGACCCATTTTGTTTTCAAAGCAATCCTAGAGGCAGATCTGTCCCATCTAATGACTGCCATGATGGACTTGTCATTGCTGCTGCTGTGTCCTCGTGCCCTGTGCCTCCTGAAAGTGAGGCAGGCACTCGCCCTGGCCTGTTTCCCACAGTGTGTCCTGTGTGCCCTGCAGGGTTCAATCCTGTGTGGGAGGAGACCCTCACCTTCACCATCCACATGCCCGAGATTGCCCTGGTGCGGTTCCTGGTCTGGGACCACGACCCCATCGGGAGAGACTTTGTGGGGCAGAGAACTGTGGCCTTCAGCAGCCTCGTGCCTGGTGAGTCCCCCTGTTCTCCTGGGTGTGCAAATCCACCCTCAAACCCAAGGAGAACGTTAGCAGCACGAGATGATAAATTTTCTAAACCTTTATCTCTGTGACTTCATGTGAAGCTTGGACAACTCTTCTGTTCTCTTAGGGTGCTTTATGCACCATCCCAAAAAGGAGTTTGGTTGTCTGTGCTTTTGGAAATTACTGCTGGTGTGTTTTTTATAACTTGGAGGCAATTTGTACTGGGGCTCAGAAAACCTGTGAAGACACCAGAAAGTTTACTGAAGGCACCAGTGGCTTCCTGTGTACACACCACTTTTACAGTCAGTCATTGCTAGCTGGGTACAAAATGCAAACTGCTGGTTCTTGGTGGAGGTTTGTGTGGAAATATTCCTATTTCTGTTTCCCCAGGCTATCGCCACGTGTATTTAGAAGGACTGACAGAAGCTTCCATATTTGTTCATATAATCATTAATGAGACCTATGGAAAGGTAGGTACAGCTGGAAATTTTACATCTTCCTTCTCATACAAATGGATTTAAATGTAGCCCAGAACCTCCCAGGATTTGTATTGGATGTGCCCAGGAGGCACAGAGTGTGTGTGGGGTTTCCTTGCAGGAGATCAGCAAGGAAAGGTCACCATACCATGACTCCACTCTTGCTGTGCACATACTTGCAGATGTTCTTACTGTTAGCATCTAACAATTATCTTGTCTAGGTACAGGAGGTACATTTCTATACAGTATGCTAACTGAAACTTATTTTGCAAGTAGATCTCGAGAACTGTAGCTGCACCAGAACATAATATTTGACAAGCTATTTTTAGCAGCTAATTTAATTAATTTAAATTAACCTAAATTATTTTTAGGTTTTAGTGCATAGATTTTGCTTTTCTGTAAGTTTGCTAATTTTAGGATGTTTTTAAAGTGAAAATGAAAGCACAGTGCTTTTTCTGTGTTTTCTGCCTTCCTTAGCTGTTTCCATCTACAGATAAGAAGCACAAAGAAATTAGGGCCATGTTTAGCAGAATGCTAAAGTAAAATAGCACCTTAGCAGTGATTTAAGAAATGAAGATAAACACAAAACCCTGACCTTTGTGAGGTTTGAGGTTGCAGAGGACACAGCCCTCAGTCTCTGTGCCTTCTGAGAGGATGCAGAGAATGTCATGACAAAGATGAACCCAAAGCTGTGCAGCACCTACAGAAAGCTCAGGGGAACAGGGAGAGAACAGCAGAGAGAAGGGCTCAGGGCTGAGGTTTGTTCTTGTCCAGATCCCCTCCCAGCTCCACTTCCCTTCTCCTCCCTGATCCCCTCGGATCATGGGGTGGGATCTCATGTACTGGTATGTGCACATCTGGGCATATCTGGGAGATCACATCCCTTGGAGATGGTTTGCAGGGCCCTGTTTGACTGCTGCCCTTTCAAGAACAAATATGCTCAAGAAAACCAGCAGTGTAACTCCAGAGGGGAGGCAAGGGAAGCAGGAGGGGACACCCACTGGGATTCCCTCTCTGTCCCGGGGTCTGCTCCCCTGATGCTGCTCTGAATGAATGATGGGCTGCCCTGCTGTTTCTCATAGGCTGAGTGATGAGATCTGCTCAGTGCCTGGGGGACACATATTCAACTACAAAATAGCTTTAAATGGTTTGCTGTAGAGTGGTTCTGTTTACAGCTGATGTACTGTTACCTTATTTGCTTGTGTGGCAGTCTTGAAAACATTAGCCAAATGGATTTGCATTTCTTTTTGCCTTTCAGTGGAGCCCTTTAATCCTCAATCCCAGTTACACAATAATGCACTTTCTAGGAGCCACAAAGGTAGAGCTCATTGAGCATGCACTTTGCACTTGCTGGGCACAGACTTGCCAGTGGTTCCCAATCGCATGATCTGCAACTGCCAAACTGGAACCATTCTCCATGCAGGCTCTGAAACATCTGAATATTGCTTTGATGAAACCCATGCACAGAAAACTCCACGTTCATGTGCAGCCTGTCACTGCCGAGCACTTCTAGAGCCTTGTCAGGTCCCATTAGGAGGCTGAGCAAAGCTCTCTGGTAGCTGTGGCAGGCTGCCATCCTAATGAGGAGAAAGGCAGGCATGCATGAATCCACGGAGACCTGTGCTGGGAGCTCCTTGCTCAGAGTAGCTGTGAGTGGCTTGGTGTGAATTTTTGCTTTGCTGCGCTTTGAACTTTGCCGTCATCGCCCATCAGCACCGTGAGAGCAGCTCTTTGCCCTGTGAGCGAGCGTGAGCTCAGGCAGGCTGTGCTGTTGTGTCCCTGCAGAGCAAGCAGCTGATGGGGCTCCGAGGGCTGTTCTCCAAGGCGCCCAAGGCGGGCACGGCCGAGGCCAGCGGGCACCACGTGCGCAAGCGCTCCATCGGCGAGCGCATCCTGCGGCGCACGGCCAGCGCCCCGGCCAAGGGCAGGAAGAAGAGCAAGATGGGCTTCCTGGAGGCTGCTGAGATGAAGGACAGCGCCTCGGAGCCAACAGACCTGAAGGACAAGGAAGGGGTGCTCCGGCGGCCGAAGCGCCCCTCGCAGGCGCGCCCCGCGTCCATGCCCGTGGACAGGTTCCTCATGGTAGAGCTGCCCTGCCCAGCACAGGACGCTGCCCAGGAGGCCGAGGGAGAGGACAACACATCTGGTAAGGTGCTTCCAAAATTACTTTTGGTGAATGGTCAGGGCTCCCCTCGCTTCTTGCAAGAGTACCAGATTTCTAGTAATCATTAAAACCAGTATCTGTTACACCAAGTTTATTCTATAGTCCCTGCTTCATTAAATCTCCAAAGGAGTGAGTCACAGAGCTCAGATCTGGCATAGAAAGACAAGAGGATTTGTGGAGAAAACACCCGATATGTGTTTTTCGAGGAATTCAAACCCTTGCCCCTGTGAATGCTGCCTGCTGGTAGAAGATCCAAACAAAATCCTTGTACTGTAACACTTTGCAGTAACCACATGTATAAACCAGTCTGGAGTCCATCTCCTCGATGCTTTTGACTCAGCTTGAAGCATGCATCTTGTTTTCAAGTGTTGTGTGTTTTAACAGAGCTGTTTTGTTCTGTCTTTATTGCCACGCTTCTTTATAGTACAAATGTGACTAGGAACACAGCTGAAGGTAATGCCACGTGCAAGCTATGATGTGGTACCTCATTAACATTACTTACAACAAATATTACATCACCTGCCTGATGTAATAGACATTCCAAGGAAATCTCAATGAAGTGCCTGCAGTTGTATTTTTCCATTTATTCATGTCACTCAGATAATTTGTACTAAACCTGCACAACCCCATGATTAAGTTCTGTCACAACTGTACCTAGTTTTGCGTTCTCCATTTGTCTGTCTAAGGACAAAATAGCTGTTGATAGACAGAGCAGTCTTGTATGCCACTAATATGTTTCTCATTTAATTTAGCCAACAGTGATGACAATACAAACGAGAAGGAAACAAGCTTGAAAGAACTGGGTTTTCCACGTTTGGAGCAAAAGTCAAATGCTTCACATTTAGCATCTCAGTTCAAGAAGGAGAATGACCAGAGGGATTCTACAGCTGACTGTTTAGTACCACCTCCACAGGAGCAACCTGAACATTTGGTTTTTGCAAATGGTGTAGCTCAAGCAAATCACCTTGCGGATTACCAGGAGAATAACCTTTCTGATGGAACTGTCCCCCTAACACAAGACTCTGACTCTGAACTTCCCACAGAAAAATTACACCACAAAAACTGTGCAGACAGTAAAAAGGAAGATGACACAAAAGGATCTAAGGAAGGGAAGATCAGTCCCATGGGGACTTCTGTTTCTCAGAGCGCAGAGGCGGAGAATCACAAATGTGACACAAAGAAAAGCACTGCAGCACCTCTTTCCCCTTCTTCTGCCACGTGCTCTGAGGGCCCTGACTGTCACTCCACGGTGGCCCTGCAGGACAGTGACATTTCTCACCTCATTGATGAAGTCTCTCTCTCGACTGAGAGCGAGCTGGACAGCGCTGTGTCCACTCTCATCGGGCAGCTCGATGGCACAGACGAGCAAACTCCCCTTCCCCCTGTCTCCAGCCCCCACGGCAGCAGCAGCCAGACCCCCAGGGTGTTTGCTGCAGACCTGAGCAGCCCCTGTAGGCACAACTTCACTCCCACAAAATCCAACAAACCCCCTTTATTCTCCACTCCGGA
The DNA here is from genome assembly GCA_039654755.1 of Calcarius lapponicus. Lineage (NCBI taxonomy): Eukaryota > Metazoa > Chordata > Aves > Passeriformes > Fringillidae > Calcarius > Calcarius lapponicus. The sequence continues at coordinate 978,811 of CM077472.1, read as the reverse complement.
CACAGCCATGTTCTCCAGCCTGGAGGATGCAGAGTATTCCACATATACAGCTCTCCATGAGGCATCTCCAGCTTCTGAATGTAAGAGCCACAGGGCACTAGTTTGCAAGAAAAGACTAAATAATCTAGAAAGTAACTTGCCCAGCTCTTCTTGTCCTTCATCCCTCTCTTTGCTAAACGCAAATCCCAAAAGGAATTGTGCTACAAAGTGTGGACCAAGCTGGGAAGCCCCCGAGCCTGCCAGTTCCTTTGGGTCCAACAGCCTCATCTTTGAGGAGGCGCTGGGGCGCCCTGTCCCTGGGGAGCACTCGGCCAGCAGCAGCCTGCTGGAGGTGGATGGGGACTGCCGGGAGCTCCTGGTGACCGCCCGTGAGTACCGACGGGAGGACATGAGCCAGCTGGCCTCGCCCGTGAGCCTGAGGCAGCGGCAGGAGCCCGGGCACGGCAGTGACAGGGCCTCAGGGAGCAGCTCCACCGGGCACGGCGGTGACAGGGCCTCAGGGAGCAGCTGCACCGGGCACGGCGGTGACAGCACCTCTGGGAGCAGCTCCACCGGGCACGGCGGTGACAGGGCCTCAGGGAGCAGCTGCACCGGCGGTGACAGCACCTCTGGGAGCAGCTCCACCGGGCACGGCGGTGACAGGGCCTCAGGGAGCAGCTGCACCGGCGGTGACAGCACCTCTGGGAGCAGCTCCACCGGGCATGGCGGTGACAGGGCCTCAGGGAGCAGCTCCACCGGCGGTGACGGCACCTCTGGGAGCAGCTCCACCGGCGGTGACGGCACCTCTGGGAGCAGCTCCACCGCTGCGCCCTGTGGCGCTGCCCGGCACCGCTCCGGGACCTGCGGGGCTGCAGGGAGCCAGCTGGCTGTCCCCCGCGTGTGAGAGCGCCGGGGTTCCGTGGCAGCGGCCCTCGGAGAAGCCCAGGGCTGCCGGCTGTGCCCCCCAGGCCGGCTCAGCCTGCCCCCTGCGCTCCGGGGCTCTGCCGTTCCCCACACACCCGGCCATCCAGCAGAGCAGCCCCTGCAAGTCCAAGAGCCTGGGAGACCTGACCTCGGAGGACATCTCGTGCAACTTTGAGAGTAAGTATCAGTACATCAGCAGGAGCTTCATCTCCTCGGGCCTGAGGGACGGCAAGGCGGCCGCCATGCAGGGCGTGAGGCCGCACTCGACGGACGCGCTGACGGAGCAGCTGCGGAGGCTGCTGTCCCCGGAGCAGGAGGACGGCCGGGAGCCGCTGTGCTCCCGGCAGCCGGACGAGGACTGCCCGCGGGCCCTGGTGAGGAAGCTGTCGTCCCGCAGCCAGAGCCGGGTGCGGAACATCGCCAGCCGCGCCCGGGAGCGGCAGGAGGCGGCGGGCAAGCCGCGGCCGTGCGGCGGCAGCGCCGTGCCCGGGGTGGTGCTGCGGAGCAAGGCCCCGGGGCCGCCCACGGCCGCCAACCGGCACTCCACGGGCTCCTGCATCGGCCGCTACCTGCGCGGCTGCCCCGGCGAGCGGCGCGGCGTGCCCGAGGGCGCCTGCTCCGCGCTGCGGCAGCTCGGCTGCGGGGAGCTGCGGCTCGGCTGCGGGGAGCTGCCACACGGCTGCGGGGAGCTGCGGCTCGGCTGCGGGGAGCTGCCACACGGCTGCGGGGAGCTGCGGCTCGGCTGCGGGGAGCTGCCACACGGCTGCGGGGAGCTGCGGCTCGGCTGCGGGGAGCTGCCACACGGCTGCGGGGAGCTGCCGCTGCCGCCCGGCGCGCAGGAGCAGCCCGAGATCTATTTCCTGCTCCGGCTCTAGGCTCTGCCCGGCCCCGGAGTGCTGCTCTGCAGGGGTACAGGAGCTGCTTGGAGCCCACAGCGTATTTCAAATAAGCAGTTTCATGCCAGTAAGTCGGGGATGGTTTAACGTGCCCCTTCCTGCCAGAGCTGGGGGAGGCAGGAGCCCCCTCCATCCTTAGGGGTGCTGCTGATGGAGCCCGTGTGCATTTGTAGCATTCTGTGTCTGTCATGCCGTGCTCCGAAGCCTGACGTTGCACTGAAGGCAATACTGGTTTCCTTATGTCTTGTCCTCCTGCTTGGAAAAACACTTTTGGTGATCACTTTTGGCCTTTTGTGAGGATTCTCCAAAGCACTGTGGTGTCTGGAATGCTGGACTGGGGCTGGTTCTGCCCAACAGGCAGCAACCCTTCATTAGCATCACTTGTTCTCAATTGTCACTATAAATTTTACATGTTTTCATGTATGAACTGTGAGTCTGCAGCAAATGGTTTGTAGAATTAGGGTTAGTCCAGATTTGTGAGTCCTGTGTAGATTTGTCTTCTGCCCTCTCTACAAAGTGTGACAACAGTTGTCTTCCTTTTTGGTTACTGTGTTGATTTGGGACAGAGTGGAATGTGGGAGTAATTCTGCTTTTATGAATGAAAACACTTTATTTCTGCTTATTTTGTTATGTATTTTTGCTGTTGGTTGTGTGAGTAGCTTTGGTACAGTAGATCCATTTTCTGTATATTTGTAATTTTATTGCTGAATTGTCGACAGTCAGTGGAATATTTAAACTGACATGGTAGAGTGACTATTTTGACTGTTCACCTTTTTCTATGAAGGCTGAAAGTGAATTGGGTGAAGGAATCTCAGACACCTAAAGCTTCCCTGTAGGGAACAACATAGCTTTATTTTGGTTGGAAGATACTCTATGCCTTTGCTGTAAGTTTTTCTGATATGTCAAAGACGTACCTTTTACCTCTTTCTTTTGTAATGCAGAGTATTATTATTCTTGAAAACGTCATTAAAATAGATTTTTAAGCACTTGGTTACATGTTTTCTGAAAAAAAAATCTATCCAAATAGATTGGTGCTGAATCCAGCCACAGTTAGTGGCTGCACACATCTGTCTTGGCAGGAGGTGCAAGGAGGGAAGACCCTTCATTTCACAGGGTGGTCTCGGCTGGAGGTGGCAGCTGAGCTCTGGTCTCCCCTCTGGGTCAGGAGCCACACTTGAGTTTGTCTGACTGTTCCACTCAGGCTCTAACACAGCACAGTGGCTGTGGTATCACTTGGGACAGAACAGGGGATTCTCTAAACAAAAAGCATTTTCCCATGGAGGACCAGAACCAGACCTGAATTAATCCCTTAAGCTTTGCACCTGGATTTCTCATAGCCAGGATGCAGTCTGGGAGGTGTGACTGAGGCCTAGTAAAAGTGCCTTGTAAGGAAGTAAATGAGAAGATCTCCACTGTGGGAGGTGAAAAAACTTGCTTTAATTGGAATTAATTTAGAAAAATTGTATGGAGCTTGCAGGGGGTCAGGATAGATTATTGCAGCAGTGTTTTATCACATAATCTCTTATACTCTTCTCTTAATTTTAGAAGTTAATCCAGATGGAGACAGTTCTTTGTGTGACAGTGACATTTGGCTAACGGAGCAGGGCAGGGTTTCTGTAGTGCAGCTGAAGCCAAATACACATCAGATTTTTATATATATATATATAAAATAAAATAAAATATGTCTTCAGTTTTTAGTTTAAATGAACAAGCTTCATTTTCTTTCATGGAGTGGAAGCAATACAAACAAATGTACCTGCTGCCAATCCAGCTGCTCCCGTGGGGATGTTCCTGCCATGAAGTGTCCTGGGGTACCTGAACCACCCTGCTGGTCCTCCAGTGCCCAGGTGATGTGTGTTACTGGTGAGTACTGGTGATGCCAGCCCCGAGCTGGTGTGGGACACTGGGGCAGAAATGTTTGTGTCACTGTGAATCGGTGCTGCAGCAGCAATTTGGGGTCCCAGAAAATCCAGCATGGGGGTGACATGCTCTGAGCAGCAGCTCCAAAACGCCGAGGAAATGGGGCACTTTTGGGAAAACTGCAAACGCCTCCTTCTCCAGCTTTGTGTCCTGGATCATGAACTGGAGGGATGCTGAGTTCAGAAATTCAGCGGTGAAACTGGGAACATCTGGTGTGTGGGTCCCAGCAGCACTGTATAGAGCCAGGGGTTTTAGATTTCTGGGTGGGCCAGACCAGCAATCTGCACTTCAGACATCTAGATGGCCATTCAATTTTAGTCCTCTCCCAAAATTAATTAAACTGTCTGAACAAGGCTGCAGCTTGTTGAGCATCCATCTAGTGAAGAATTTTTGGTACAGAATCTGCACCAACCCAGAATAAACAATCACTTCAGCCTAGTAAAGGCTAGTGGCTCACATCCTGGGTTAGCAGGCTTAGATTGCTTTGCTAATTCATGACAGAAGGCATAAATTAAGCTGTTCAAGAATCTGCAGAGAACAGATGGGTTTGGAATATTGCTTTTGAGAAATTATATATTTTCTAATTCAAAGCCCGGAATTGTCCAGCTACATTTATATGATTGTTTACTGGAATATCAACAGCCCCTGCTTTAAACAGTTATACAGAATGTTCCAGGTGTCAGGAGCCATTCCACATCCCTCACTCCTGCACAGGAGCCCCTGTTCTGATGCTTTGGTAGGAAGGCTTTCATCCTGACTTTCCTGTTCACATCTTAAATAGATTAAGGTATGTAAGAATAAAACATTTTGTGAAAGAACAGCCAGATTTTCACCCAGGAGCATGTTGGGTCAATTTTGTTCTTGGACTGATGCTCATTTGGATTTGTTTTGATAAGATTTTAATGCTGTTCCTTTTTGCAACAGGGAAAATCATGCAGGACCCTCAGTCACATGAGACAGTGGCACAGTGATTACACTGATTACAGATCTGCTTAGACATGCAGGAGGAGAAACAAATTGAATTTCTACCAGAGATTATCTTTTAAAGTCCTGTGTTGGTTGAGACAGAAAGAAATTAAAATGAACAGTGCCTGGCTGGCCTAGTTGAGGTGGGATTTTGTGCTTGTAGAAAGCCATGGAAGTGGAGATACCTTCTTTTGCCTGTGACTTTAGTGTAGCTATGGACCAGCCAGGAGAGTTTGCAGTGAGGGTGCAGCTGAGTTACCTGGCCTCATGTCTGCTCCCAGTGCTGGCCTGGCAGATGGGCATGGCTGTGTTTGTGTGTGAGGGAGAGATGCAGGGATGGAGGGAGAGCAGCTGCAGTGCTTTGTTAGTTCTTGCTTTGGGAACAGTTGGGGGTTTAACAGAACCCTCTGCAGCAGAGCCTTGCCCTGTCACTGCTGCAGTCCCAGCAGCATTTGGAGGGTCCAGCTCCAGCCTGAGCTCCACAGGCTCTCTGCAGGTGGAGCCATGTGGATTTGCTGCTCTGGTTCCGTGTGTGTGTGTGTGTGCAGTGAAAACACAGCAAAGGGATGCTGAAAAGGGAGCTCGAGGTTCTGAATAGCCCGAACCTCACTGGCTGCTTGGCTAGGCATGTGTAAATAAAGATAAATCCCATTCTTCCTGGTGGTGCATTTAAAAGAAATGTGAACTTCCATGTTAGACTTCATAATGACATGGAAACAGTTCCTTTATATTCAAACCAGTCAGGTCATTTCCAAACCCCACTATTCTCTGGTCTAATCCCAGCACACAGGGAATGCAGCCATGTACACAGTGACACCAGGGGTGGGACTCTGGTGTCTGACAGCCCAAAGCTTTGGGTCTGGTGCAGCCCTGTAGCCGTGAGGAGGGCTGTGCCCTCCTTCCTTGAGGAGCCAGCTCGCTGGGCCACTGCTCTGGGCAGTTCCACGAGGAGCAGCAGGTTCCTGGGGAACCTGGGATGGATCAAACCCTGCTGCGGCACCAGGGGGGATTTGCAGCGTCCCCTTAGGACCTGCCCTGGGGCACTGAGCTCCCCAAGGCCTGGGGGTGGCACTGATTCCCCTGGAGCTCTGCAGCTCTGCTCCAGCCCCTGCTCCAGGCATTCCTTGGGTGGGGAATTAAAGTGCAGCTGGGGGCAGGCTGCAGCTCCCCAGTGCAGCCAGACAGTATTTATGTGATCCCATTTCAAGCAGTAATAGACTTAAGGAAGCACATTTTTAAGGTAACAGATGCCTGGAAGCAGATGATTAATTTGTGCTGAGTTTTCAAGCACTCATTTAATGTACAAGCTCTTTAAAGTGGATTTTTTAATTTAGTGTTTCACATCTTAAATATTTATAGTCAAAATCTTATTTCAGTTAAGGATGTGTTTGTCTAAAGTGATACTTCTAAATTCAGTAGAGTTCTGCAAATGAACACTGCTCAGAGAACAGAATATGAATAGTTGCAGAGTGCTGCAAGTCATGTTAATTTGACTTTCTTATTTCCAGGGCTGGTAACATTTTTTCAGTAACATGGAAATTCAGCTGCATCCAAGAGGATCCTCGTGCAGTGCAGAGTTCAGCAGGATGAGGGAACACAACCGAGTGTTAAATTTGGGTGCTTCAGGCAGTTTGAATTCAGTGTAACTGGTGCAGTGGGTGGAGTTTCCCCAGGTGTGTGCTGGGGTGGGGTCTGTTTCTTGTCTGTTTGTCCAGGCTTGGTCCATCTAAGGCTGTTCCAAAGGCACCAGAGATGGCAGTTTGGTGTAAAGCACGTGTCAGGTTTCTTGTACTATTTCATATTTGATTTCCAAACAGAGGTGATGCTGAGTGAGTAAGATGGTAATTAATATTCTTGTATTTGTTTTGTCTTGGCACTATGATGTTAAATATTTAGAATGTGCCTGGCCTTCTAAGGGCGAGCGTGCATGTGCTCTTTGAATTAATTTAGATAAGCAGTAGTGATACTGGCCTGAACCCACTTTTCTGCTATGGCCTAAGTACCTCCTGCTGCACATAATGGAGATGCTGAAAGCTCAGCAGGAGGAATTCACACAGCAGGCTCTGTGCTGCTCTGAGGGGAAGCTTTAAGCAAGGAGGGATTCCCTGTGTTTGGTGTGTTTGGTTTCAGGTGTATAATAGTCTAAATCAGGCCAAAATTCTGAGTTGGTGCTCATTCACATCCCATATATTTTCATTTGTTACCAAGTGCAAGGATTGTGGGCAGTGATGGCAGTCCTGCCGTGCTGGTCCACCAAAGCCTTCCCAGGCTCAACAGTCCAGAGGCTGCAGTTGCTGAATGTATTTCTGTTCATTTTTTATTGAAATGGTTTTAGAGTTAGTCAAACCATTACTGATTGATTGGAATGTGACCTCCAGTTTGGATTTCCCAGACACTTCTCCTGAGGCATCTCCTCTGCAGGAGGGACAGGAAATCAACCCCTTGGAGTCACAGTTTTCACCCCCAGCAGAATCCAATGGCAGCCCCCTGCTTTTGCTGAGAAAATCATTCCACCAGCTGTTCTCTTGCCCAGCAACTTTCCTTCAACCTCTTAGCTGGACCAGGATAAACCAAAATGGAATTTTGTTAGTTTCTTGAAGTTTCTTGAAGTTTCTTTGTTAGTTTCCCTTGAAGTTTCTCTAGCATTTGTTAGTTTTTCTATTTCATTTCCACTTCTTCCTAGGAAGTTACTCCAACTTCAGCAGTGATTTTCATGACCAGTGATCAGGTTAATTTGTTGATTTTTAAAAAATACATGTTTAAATTGATACCTTCTCAGAGGCTTTCCTTCCATGGCTTTTCCCAGCCATGCTCCTGTGCCTCCTGTCCATATCACTTTGTGGTGATCCAAGCTGTGGATAACATTTGATCTGTGCAGGCTGCAACAAATCCTGTTTGTGTGGGACCAGAGAGACAGAATTTTCACACCTCCCACACCAGGACAAACCCTGGCTGCTCTCAGATGGTCAATTGCCTTAATTGACTTCTCATATTTATTAACAGACCTTTAATTAATCTTCCACTCTTACCTTCAGATTTCTCCCCAATCTTTCCCCATGTGTGAGACGGGGTGATTTCTATGCATAGGCTGTGCACTGACAGATGGATCTGACAGCAATGCCATATTCTCCCACCAAAATTGACAGGATAATAAGTGGAGATCTTGTTAAACTTGGCTGTGTTACCATCAGTGCTTGTTTGCTAATATTTCACAGCAAGGCAGACTGGCTGACAGGGCTTTGCTGAATGCATTGGCAGCAGCCTTTTCTGAAGCTTAAAGAAATAAAGAAGAAAAAAGGAGCAGGGATGGCTGGAGACCTTTCCAAGACCAATCCAGAGTATGATGGGGAAGCTCAGGGGCTGAGGGAGTCCAGGGCTGCCCATCTGACATGGATCTGACCCTCCTGCCAAAGGCTTTTCCATCCAGACAGCTCCTGAGCTACCCAGAATTACACACAAAGCTTGCTTTTGCAAAAGCTGGGAGTCTCTCCAGATCTTGTATCCCTTCAGAAACTGCAGCCTGTTTGCTGACCTCTGGGCCTGGCACACCTGGGCACACCTGGGCACACCTGGGCACACCTGGGCACACCTGGGCACACCTGGGCCTGGAGAGCTCAGAGGCAGCAATGGGCTGGGGGTGGCAGCAGCAGCAGGGGAGGATTTGACAGAAACCCCTTGGGTTTAACTTGGCCCCCTGAGCCACAAAACACCTGCTGGAGCTGGGCACAAGAGCTAAATAGCTGCCAGACAGACACTCATTAAAGTTTAATTAATCACTCAGACTCTGAGCGTGCATCCAGCTCTGGGGCTGCACACCCGGGCTCTGTCACTGTCCCTTCTCTGCTGCCAGTGCTGGCAGGGACCCCGAGTGTCTGCAGAACAGACTGGCACAGCTGTGGTGCCACCCTGCTGCCTCGTGCTCTCCGTGAGTGTCTGAGTAACACTCAGCTCCTCCAGACTGAAACGAGCCTTTGGTTTCCAGGCAGAGTTCAACCTCAGTGTATTTACTAAACCTGTTTGGAGATACTTGGGGGTGTCAGGTTTGTAAGACTCAATGAAGTCATGTATTCTCTGGGGTCAGAATTTGTCTGGAATTTTTCTCCTCCATTTCTCATGTGTGACTCCCCCCTTTTTTGCTATTCCATGCTATATACAAAATAAATTGTGGTTTTTTTTTGTTTTTTTTTTTTTTTTTTTGGGAACAGGGGAAGTGCCCAGCAGGAACAGGGGCAGTGCCCAGCAGGAACAGGGGCAGTGCCCAGCAGGGGCAGGGGCAGTGCCCAGCAGGAACAGGGGCAGTGCCCAGCAGGAACAGGGGCAGTGCCCAGCAGCAGCAAGGGCAGTGTCCAGCAGGAACAAGGGCAGTGCCCAGCAGGAACAAGGGCAGTGCCCAGCAGGAACAGGGGCAGTGCCCAGCAGGGGCAGGGGCAGTGCCCAGCAGGGGCAGGGGCAGTGCCCAGCAGCACCTCGTGCCCACAGCTGCAGCAGCCCCGGGGGCAGCATGGGCAGGGTGTGTGGCCACGCTCCACTGGGCTGTCAGTGTGGTGCATCCTGGGCAGGGTTATTATTTCATGCTGGATGGGAGCATTTAAGGTAAGATTTGATCATTATTTTTCAACTCCTCTGTAACCATGGAGACCAGGAGCTTCCTAAAGCAGAGCAGGAGCTCTCGAGGTGCAGCTGGAACTCGCTCAGACATTTCTGCCTCTTTTGGCCTCTTGTCAAATCCTATTGCTGTCGGGAAACTGGAACAAAGAATCAGAGCAGCACCTGCAGAATATTACGCTTCAAATTAAAGTTCAGTGGGATAAACGTGAGTGGATCTGCATTTGAAAACTAAGGGTAAGTCAAAAGCTCCTGTCCCACAGCCCCTGCTCTGAACATGGAGGGTATATGCCAAGAAAATGAGCAGGTACAGCAGATCTCTTCCTTCTGTGTAAAACAAAAGCAAGAGAACCTGTACCTGGAAATGACACAGAAACTGAGGAGGTGGAAAAAGATGATGGAAAATATCTCATTAGTCATATATATTTGAATCTGTAAACTGTTGGATAGGGATAGGAAAGTCTCTATCATCTGATTTCCCATGATTAATTGTTCCCCACTGTGACAGGATTGCATTGTGCCAGGTCCAGCCTGAAGGGGAGAGCTCTGATGCATCAGTGCAGTGAAGCCTGACTTTGTTTAGCATTCCTGCATCTTGAGCTAATCATTTTGCTAAATGTGCACACGGTCCTGCCTTAGTTTTGTTAGATGATCAACAACTTTGTTGTCATCCTTAGTTCCTTACACCCGTGTTCAGAGAGCAGAATTGATTTCCTCAGCATTGATTGCAGTGTGTTTAATCTTGGGATATGGCAGCAGAGAAAAATATTGGGTGTTCTATTTCTGTAATTCATAGTAGGAGCTCAGTTTCACTGCTGTCTGTGGCTGATGAGTGCCCCAAAGAGCTGGGGTCTGTGCAGTCAGTGATTTCAGTGCCCAGGGCACATCCCCGAGGCAGCTGAGCTGCCCTGGCCCAGCTCCCAGCAGGAACTTCACCTCCAGCAGTCCTGGCTTCCCTCCATGCAGGGAAGGGAACTGAAGAGAGAATATCTCCTGGATGTGGAGCAGATATTCTGTGAAACAGCAATAAAGCCATCCCTTAAGGAGAGCCCGTGGATTCCTGCTCCTCAACAGCCTCACTCCTCAGGCTGGGAATGCCCAGCAGGCTGGGAGTGCCCAGCAGCCCCTCCCTGTGCCAGCAGGAGATGGGGGATTCTGCAGCAGAGTGTGTTCTACTGAATCACAGAGCCCAGGAATGTGAGAGTCTGGCTGGTGAGTAGCAGGACTGTTCACTGCTCCCTTGGGTGGCAGCAATGGAATCACAAAGCCCAGGAATGTGAGAATCTGGCTGGTGAGCAGCAGGACTGTTCACTGCTCCCTTGGGTGGCAGCAATCCCTCCCAGCAGGGAGGGAGAAGGGAACGAGCCCCGAGTGCAAAGATGTGCTGGGAAATGCATTTGTGGCAATGAAAATTCATTGATTTGTGGTGCAATGAGTTGTCACATGTCAGGAGGCACGAATAATGGATATGGATGAATTTTAATAGGATTTTTAAAGTTATCTGGAAATGATCCTGAGTCGCACTGAGATTTCAGCCCACACAATGATCATCTCCTTCAGAGAATTGTGATACATAAAGTTTGAGTAGCTGTGGGGGAATTGTTTTCTTTTCTCTGTGTTATACAGAAGACTGAATTTAATGACAGGAGAGGAAATGTCAGAACTAAATAAATGACTAATTCCTTGCAGCAGTAGAGCTGGTGCCATAAAACATAAGTTAATAAATGACAACTGTTTAGACAGGCTTGAGCCACCCTTACTCTTCCAGGCAGTTTAGTGGCAGAGGGGGGCTGTGAATGCTTTTCTCTGAAGCCAGGGAGCCGTGGCAGAACCTGGAACTCCCTTGGGATGCTGCCCAGGCCCTGGGCTGGATGGGCAGCCTCAGGTGTGTGTTGAGCAGACAGAGGTGCTGCACCTTCCTCTTCTCCCTGGGGAGCTCTCCCTCACTTCAGGTTAAAAAATCCCTCCCTGGCCCAAAAGGCAGCAGTGAGTGCTGGGCTCCTGTGTGTCACTGTGTCCTTGGAGCAAAGCATTGCTCTGTCAGGCAGAGCAGACCCGGTGCAGCTGGTGCTCACCTGCATCCTGCCCTCCTCCTGCAGCTGCTCCCTGTCCCTGCCTCTGTCCCCCTCCCAGCCCTGGCTCCTTCCTGCCCCAAACCCCTGTGCCCAGCCCTGGGTGCCATCCATCGCACCCTGCACTGCCCCCGAGCCAGGGGGCACGGCATTCCAGCCTTGGCATGCTTGCATTTAGCTTTAAGATTAGATTATCAGCTTTGCAGTGTATTGGGGAAAATTAAAAAAAAAGTCCTGTTTTTCTCCTTAAAAAATCAGTGTGCAGGTGTGGCAGGGAAGCAGTCTGAGGCTCAGGATATCAACATGTGTAGAGGGATCATTCAGCAGCAGGCTGCTTAAAAACCCAGAAGACAAGCTGGGAAGGAGATTTAATCAGGAAGGAAATGATCTGTGTTTTGTTTTCCTGGAGCAGCTGCTGTTTATGGAATTGAGGCACACAGTGTGACATCACAGAGGTAAAAGGGTGGAGTGAGCAGAGCTCAGAGGCAATAGGAGCTTGCATTGAGACATGCTTATATTGGGATGTCATGTTTGGTGGAAGACAGTCCCATAATTTAAGATCTGTAATTAGTTGAAGATCTATATTGTTAGGAAGATATTTTCCCAAAAGAGCCAATATGCAGCTTGATTTCAGTACTAACATGACTTACTAGAGACTCCTTAATATTTGTTAAAATTGGCAGTGGAGCATAAAGAGGCTCTTTGTGGTTCTGGTATCTCCTTCAATGAACTTGGAATCATCTGTTAGCAGCAAGTTAGTGAACAGCTGTAATTATGCTAAAAATATAATGTTGAGAGGATTAAGGCAGGCCAGGAAGAGGCTGGGCAGTGGGGTGGCACAAGGCAAAGTGAATCTGCCCAAAGCAGCACCACAGCTCACAGGCAGCATTGACCCCATGTGCCAGGCAAGGACAGGGCTGCAGATCCTTGCATTTCCTGGGTATCTATTGAGGATGAATTTATTATAAATTCATACTCCCCAGTATAAATTTATGAGCAGCCTGGGGCTGCAGGGCAATGAGCAGCCTGGCCTTGCACATGCTGTGGTTCACAGGGCATGGCACTGGGCAGGCAGCAATGGCCCTCAGGCAGGGACATCTCTGCTGCAGAGATGAGCTCGTTGTTAATGAGCTGGGGAAGGCACACGGGCCTGGGTCACAGCCCAGTGTCCCTGCCATGGCTGGGTCACAGCCCAGTGTCCCTCATGGCTGGGTCACAGCCCAGTGTCCCTCATGGCTGGGTCACAGCCCAGTGTCCCTGCCATGGCTGGGTCACAGCCCAGTGTCCCTGCCATGGCTGGGTCACAGCCCAGTGTCCCCCTGTGGCTGGGTCACAGCCCAGTGTCCCCCTGTGCCTGGGTCACAGCCCAGTGTCCCTGTCATGGCTGGGTCACAGCCCAGTGTCCCTCATGGCTGGGTCACAGCCCAGTGTCCCTGCCATGGCTGGGTCACAGCCCAGTGTCCCTCATGGCTGGGTCACAGCCCAGTGTCCCTCATGCCTGGGTCACAGCCCAGTGTCCCTCATGGCTGGGTCACAGCCCAGTGTCCCCTGTGGCTGGGTCACAGCCCAGTGTCCCTGCCATGGCTGGGTCACAGCCCAGTGTCCCTCATGGCTGGGTCACAGCCCAGTGTCCCTCATGGCTGGGTCACAGCCCAGTGTCCCTGCCATGGCTGGGTCACAGCCCAGTGTCCCTCATGGCTGGGTCACAGCCCAGTGTCCCTGCCATGGCTGGGTCACAGCCCAGTGTCCCCCTGTGGCTGGGTCACAGCCCAGTGTCCCCCTGTGGCTGGGTCACAGCCCAGTGTCCCTCATTGTCTGGGTCACAGCCCAGTGTCCCTGCCATGGCTGGGTCACAGCCCAGTGTCCCTGCCATGGCTGGGTCACAGCCCAGTGTCCCTGCCATGGCTGGGTCACAGCCCAGTGTCCCTCATGGCTGGGTCACAGCCCAGTGTCCCTCATGGCTGGGTCACAGCCCAGTGTCCCTCATGCCTGGGTCACAGCCCAGTGTCCCTCATGGCTGGGTCACAGCCCAGTGTCCCCTGTGGCTGGGTCACAGCCCAGTGTCCCTCATGGCTGGGTCACAGCCCAGTGTCCCCCTGTGGCTGGGTCACAGCCCAGTGTCCCTCATGGCTGGGTCACAGCCCAGTGTCCCCCTGTGGCTGGGTCACAGCCCAGTGTCCCTCATGGCTGGGTCACATCCCAGTGTCCCTCATGGCTGGGTCACAGCCCAGTGTCCCCCATGGCTGGGTCACAGCCAGGATGCCCAAACCCTCAGCCCAGCACTGTGAGGTGTTTCCCCCATCACTCTTTGCCCTCCTGCTCCTTGACCCCAGGCTGCCTTTTCCCTGCAGGACCTGAGCTGGAGCCCCTCCCGTGGCAGGCAGGTGCAGGTGTCCCCCCTCCTGTATCCCTGCACTCCCAGCCTCCCTTTGTCCCAGGATCTGTCACAGCAAACTGCACCTACAGATGGGGACAAGCAGCAAAAGAACCAATAAAAAGTGTCCCCAGTATAAATTTATGAGCAAGGTAATGGAATGGGATCATTCTGACACAAGGGTTGTTTATATTTGCCTTTTTAATTTGAAGCATTCAGAAGAGTTGGAGAGTTTTGATGTGTAATATATCCCTGACCTGTTTTCTGCCAAATTGCAATTGTACAGCCTTGGCTTAGTGATATATTGCCAGCTGGAACTGGGGCAAAGTAAATCCACATACATTATATAACTTGAATTGGTTTATACAAGGAGAAAGGGATATATCTTAAGCCTTTTAAATAAGGGATAAGTGCAATACTGGGAATTTGTTAGTATTATCTCATGCTAAATTTTAAAATGCATTTCCAGGTGCAGCATTTAAAGATGAGGATGTTTAAGTGATGGGATCATTGGCTTCCCTGTGTCTGGGAGCTGTCACTGCAGGGATGGGATTGAGTGCTGTGCTGTGCTGTGGGTGGATATTGCTGTGGTCAGACAGGGTGGGGAGGAGCTTGGTGGATATACCTGTATGGGCAGGGAGAGCTTTCCTCACAGCCAGAAAAGCAAGGAAATCAATAATTTGTCAGAGGGGATAGAAATAGTTGTGGTTTAAGGCTCAGGCTCTTCTGTAAGTTTGTCAAAGTCAGTGAAGAGCTCCAAAAGCAGCTCCTTCTGTCGGTACTACTGACCAATCTGGAGAGAGCCATCCAAAACTTTTCATTTTAGTAGGAGAAAATTAATTTATTGACATTTTAAAACATATTGACTACTTTGGGGAGGCTAGAGGATAATACTTTAAAATATCTCCATTGTGTAGGTTTTTTGTGTCATCATTCCTGTGTCAGAGCTTAGGGCAGAGCACAAAGAGACCAAAGCTGTGATCTTAGTGACTCCTGTGTACACCAATATATCATGTATAACATATAATATATTATATATGCCTGACTTCATGTTTCTGGAGTGGCTGGGGGGCAAGGTGCAGTGGGACAGGGGTGAGCACTGCACTGGCAAATGCAGTCCAGGGACCTTGCAGCAGTAAGTGTAGTGCAGACAGCAAATTTAGAATAAATCAGCTAAAAATAGCCTGTACATCAGCAAAGCTGGAACTGGACACGCTGTCAGTCAGCTGTCCCAGAGGAGCCCCAGGTGCCCTGGCAGGGAGGGAGGGAGCAGCACTGCTCAGCTCTGCTGCCCAGAATGCCAGTCTGGAATTGTTTCCACGTGAGGGCACGGCTGCTTTGGGAGGGGCCGCTGTCACAAAGCCCCCCCTCTCTCCAGATGGCAGGGGACAGGTGTCAGGCACAGGACAAAGGCCAAAGAATGGCCTTTTAAGTCTGTTTTACTCTATTTTCAGTGGGATTTTTAATGCTGTCGTTGCTGTGAGCATTGGCACGCTGGAGGTCGTGATGGGATTTGAGTAAATCTGAATGGTGAGGTTTGTGCTGCTCTTGTTCTTCCCCACGGAGAGCAGGGAACAATTCCTTCCCAATATCCCATCCAGCCCTGCCCCTGGCAGTGGGAAGCCCTTCCCCTTGTCCTGTCCCTCCAGCTCCTTTGGTCTTCCCAGGTTCCTGTGCCCTTTCCCAGGCCCTGCTGCTGTGCAGCTGTTGGAAGGACAAGGGTGGCATCCTTGTGACAGCTCCAAACTCCTGAAGGAGTCACTGAAAGGATGTGTGAAGGACACTGCTTTGAATGAAGTTCTCTGGGGTCAGTTTTAACTCACCTGAGTTTATTTCAGGAGTTCAGAGCCGTGGCACCAAACCCTGCCCTGAGCTGCCAACCTGTCCCAGGTGGGATGAGGGCACCTGGCACTGGCAGTGCCACAGTCAGTGCCTCAAGGAGCTGCACAGACAGAGCTCAAGGACCTGGTCAGTGCATCACAGATCCCTCATTTAATAACTGTGCACCATAAAGAACTGTATGCTAATGTGTCAGTACAGAAAGACATGACACTGAATATTAACTGTCTCCGTTTGAATATTGCTTAATGCATCCAGAATTTAAGGTCAATGTAATTACCTTTGCTACTAATTTAATTAGCATTCATTTAGAAGAAAACATCCTTTGGCATTTGACAGCATTTAAACTTTATGTTGCTTGTTCAGAAGTAACTCCCCAGGGAAAAAAGTCACTTAGGGAATGGATGAGAAATCCCAAAGTATTTGGAAATTAAACTGTTGCTTTACTCCCCTTCCCATGTATCTGCCCATACAAAAATAACCCTTGGGGTTTTAGAATCCTCAGTTCGCATGAGGGAATGTATCAGATAACAACAACAACAACAACAATAATAATATTCACTGAATATATTTGTATCAGTTACCAACAGCATCAGTTTCTCTGGAGAGGGGAATTAGGTGATTTTTGTGCTTCTTTTGGTGGTTTTATATATTTTAAACTGTTGCTGCTGGTTGATGATGATGGTAACTGTTCATGTAACACATGGAATATTTTGACTTCAGTATTTTTGGGGATTTTTGTAGCCTAGAAAACTCGATGGCAGTTCACAGCACCTGCTGAAGTGGCAAAGGCTGGTGCTCAGGTAAAAATCCATGAAAAGCTCTGACATGCATTTAGAAAACAAGAAGATCTTGCTATCTGCAGATAAGATGATCGAGCAGAGATTATCACACCCCCAGGAGGGTGATTTGCCTCCATTTTTGCTTTAAATCCAAACTTCAAGATAACCTATCAAAAGACTATTTTTAGAGATGTATGCCTATAAAAATCTTCAAAACGATCTTTTTCCCCCCAGCCTTCAGGCTTTTCTGCCTGTGCTTTTACTGGCAGCACGATCGTAAAGCTCTTAAGCCCTTACAAAAGATAACATGCTCTTGATGAGGTTTAAAGATAGCTTATTTCAGATTAATTTAAATGAACCCAGAATAAACTGACTCTGAGAAAAGCCTTTTACTCAAATAAGAATTTCAGTCTTTTTGCAGCAGTTAACTTAAAAGTGGAGTAATTAAAGTGGTAAATTTCTGTGTGTGGGGAAGGGCCTGGAAAAGGGATCATTGGCCTTTTATCTTTTGAAGGAGGATTTTATAAACCCATTATTCTTCAAAATATAGCACCAATTTGGGGAAATGTCGCTTGTGACCTCTTTTGTCATTTGAGGAGCATTGCAGAACACGCTGATTTTTGAGAGACAGGTGAGTTCAGGCATTGTTCTTTGCTCCCTAAAAACAAGGGAAGGGCTGGAGAGGTGGGGTAACAGAAATGTGGGCCATGGAAATGTTTTCCAGGGCAGGGCTGTTGCAGGAGGAGCTCCCTTTCTCTTTCCCTTTCCCTTTCCCTTTCCCTTTCCCTTTCCCTTTCCCTTTCCCTTTCCCTTTCCCTTTCCCTTTCCCTTTCCCTTTCCCTTTCCCTTTCCCTTTCCCTTTCCCTTTCCCTTTCCCTTTCCCTTTCCCTTCCCCTTCCCCTTCCCCTTTCCCTTTCCCTTCCCCCTTTCCCCCTTTCCCCCTTTCCCTTTCCCTTCCCTTTCCCTTTCCCTTTCCCTTTCCCTTTCCCTTTCCCTTTCCCTTTCCCTTTCCCTTTCCCTTTCCCTTTCCCTTTCCCTTTCCCTTTCCCTTTCCCTTTCCCTTTCCCTTTCCCTTTCCCTTTCCCTTTCCCTTTCCCTTCCCCTTCCCCTTCCCCTTCCCCTTCCCCTTTCCCTTTCCCTTTCCCCTTTCCCCCTTTCCCCCTTTCCCTTTCCCTTCCCTTTCCCTTTCCCTTTCCCTTTCCCTTTCCCTTTCCCTTTCCCTTTCCCTTTCCCTTTCCCTTTCCCTTTCCCTTCCCTGTGGTTATTTTAAATCATTTCCAGGTGCCTGTGAGGTGTCACTGAGGTGGCTGAGGGAAGGGGAGAGCTGTCTCACTGCTTTCTCTCTGTAGGTTCTGTATCCCAAGAGGAGGGGTTTGCATCCAGAAGTCAAAGGCCATATAATATTTATCCTGTACTGTAATTAATTCTAGAAATGCTTCATTGGTTTCCATTTTTTTAACCATTCAGGAGACTCTTCCCAGACGTGGCTGGCTCTGCGGGCAGGGGTTGCCATCTGCTGGCGGGCAGCCGTGCCCGGAGCAGCCGAGCTCCCAGGGACATTCCCGGTGCCCGGCTCCTGCTGGGACCGCAGGGCACGGAGCCGGGCATGGACAGAGCCCGGGGTGCCAGAGAGCCCGGGGGCACGGGCACGGGCTGGGGCTGGGGGTGCCCGGCGTGTGCCAGGAGCCAGAGCGCACAGCGGGCACCCGGTGACACCCTGCAGGTGTGAGCAGGGCACAGCTGGCACCCAGTGACACCCTGCAGGTGTGAGCAGGGCACAGCTGGCACCCAGTGACACCCTGCAGGTGTGAGCAGGGCACAGCTGGCACTCAGTGACACCCTGCAGGTGTGAGCAGGGCACAGCTGGCACCCAGTGACACCCTGCAGGTGTGAGCAGGGCACAGCTGGCACCCAGTGACACCCTGCAGGTGTGAGCAGGGCACAGCTGGCACTCAGTGACACCCTGCAGGTGTGAGCAGGGCACAGCTGGCACTCAGTGACACCCTGCAGGTGTTTAACCTGAGTGCACTCTGTGAGCAGGGCACAGCTGGCACCCAGTGACACCCTGCAGGTGTGAGCAGGGCACAGCTGGCACCCCGGTGACACCCTGCAGTGTGAGCAGGGCACAGCTGGCACCCAGTGACACCCTGCAGGTGTGAGCAGGGCACAGCTGGCACTCAGTGACACCCTGCAGGTGTTTAACCTGAGTGCACTCTGTGAGCAGGGCACAGCTGGCACCTGGTGATATCCTGCAGGTGTGAGCAGGGCACAGCTGGCACTCAGTGACACCCTGCAGGTGTGAGCAGGGCACAGCTGGTACCCAGTGACACCCTGCAGGTGTGAGCAGGGCACAGCTGGCACTCAGGGACACCCTGCAGATGGGAGCAGGGCACAGCTGGCACTCAGTGACACCCTGCAGGTGTGAGCAGGGCACAGCTGGCACTCAGTGACACCCTGCAGGTGTTTAACCTGAGTGCACTCTGTGAGCAGGGCACAGCTGGCACCCAGGGACACCCTGCAGGTGTGAGCAGGGCACAGCTGGCACCCGGTGACACCCTGCAGGTGTGAGCAGGGCACAGCTGGCACCCGGTGACACCCTGCAGGTGTGAGCAGGGCACAGCTGGCACCCGGTGGCATTCCCTGCACACATTAAAGGGTTGGATGGGGTTTAGAGCATCCTGGTCTGTGGAAGGTGTCCCTGCCCATGGCAGGGGGTGGAACAAGAGAGGCTTTAAGGTCCCTCCCAAGCCAAGGCAGGACCTGGCTTCCAAGAGCTCGGCCCAGTCAGTTCTGGGAGCTGAGTTTGGGGTGAAACACGGGGAGGAACCTGGAGACATGAGAAGGGCAGGGAGAACTCAGGCCAGGCAGGCAGCCAGTCTCTGTCTCTGCCTGTAAATCCTGCTCTGGTGCCTCAGGGATGTGGGCAGCAGGCAGTGCCCGTGCCTGTCACCTTGGAGCACCCTGGCCAGTGCAGAGGGACCTCAGGCTGAGCAGGGGCTCCAGGTGCTTCATTTCCTCCAACTGTTGTGGGATTCATGTGAACAGGGGCAAAGGCTCCCCGGGTGGGGAATCTCCTTTTCCAGAGCCCAAAAGAGTGAGTGCATCTTCCCCGAGGGGTGCTTCAAAACCAGCAGGGTTGGTTTGTTTGGAATCCCCAGCCACCCCTCTGTGTGTGGCTCTGCTGACCGAGCTCCTGCTTCCCTGCAAACAGGAATTTGCTCTGCCTGTCACAAGAGGGAACTGCAGCACCAGTTTGGAGCTGCTGCTCCTCACACACCTTTTCTCCAAGGACCCGGTGGTTGCAGTCATCTTCCTCCTACAACTGCTCCCTTCTTACAAATAAGATTGTCTTTTAATTTGTGCATGAAACTGTCCATTTTTATTGCTTTTGAGAACTTTATTTCTGGTCAGGTAAAACTTGGTAATATCTTCACAGCTTTTCAAGGCTTGCAAAGCTTTTTTGAATTAACTGATTTGCCATGGTAAATTTAAAAGTGCATTTTTCCCAGAACAGAGGGTTCATTTCAAAAGGAATATATAAGCTATAGGAAAAGCAAGGACAAGGATCCCTCTCACGTTCTCCTTCAGGTAGATGGACTGCCGAAGGAAGGAACATCTCCAATGGTTGGACTTGGTGATCTTAAAAGTCTTTTCCAACATTAACCACTCTGATTATACAAAAATTTAGAATAAAAGATTCTGAAGAAATTCTTCATTTTGCTTTAAAGAGGACATTGAAATTAGCTTGCTCCATTTTATCCAGTGTTTATGGTCAACTGGAATGGTCAAATCGAGAAATAAATCTTAGACAAACATGACATTTTAGAAAGTCTTTCACAGTTTATGATAACGAACACAGCCTTTTTTCTTCGGCCAGTTTGTGTTTTGCCATGGTGTTCCTTGCTGGCACAAGCCAGTGTTCTTTCAGAGGACACAGTGAGATCCAATAAAGATGTTTTCAGCCTGTGGCTGACTTTGCCCAGCACATGAGCTGAATTACACAGGCAGTGGTTGTTTGTGAGTGCAGCATCTTCACTCTGCTCAGCTGTTTCCACCAGGCAATGTGGGGCTGAACCAAGAGCTGGGACACACATCCCAGCTGAGCCCATCCCTCGTTGTCCAGGAGTCAGAGCACAGGAGCAGCCAGAGCTGTGACCCAGTCTGTGGCCCTGTGTGCTGGGTCAGGCAGAGCACCCTGGCCAGACCCTGCTGAGGCTCCCAGGTGGCTCCTGCCTGCTGCTCTCTGCTCCCCTCCTCAGCCTCTGGGGAGCCTTCCCCGTGCCCTGAGCCTGCCTGGCAGTGAGGGATGCTGCTCCCCTGGCTGCAGCTGCTGCTGGGCCCTCTGGGGGTGCCCTGGGGGTGCCCTGGGGGTGCCCTGGGGGTGCCCTGGGTCCTCCTAGCTCTGTGCCAGCACCGTGGAGCTGTGCAAGGTATGACTCTCGCTTGTGGCCATAACCACCTCCTGTGCCTGCACCAGGGAGCCTTCCTCAAACTCTCTGCTGCACACAGGGTGCACTGCAGGTTATTTTTTCTCATCCAAAGAAGCAGAATGGAGGCATTATTAACTTCATTGTTCTGTCACAGCAGAAAAATCAGATGGAAAATGCAGCGTGGTAAGCCTGGAGGTCTGACTTGGCCCAGGAGTTAGGATTCACTGCAGATCCAAGTGGCACGTTAAATGCCTTTCAGCTCTGAAGAAAATGCCAAGTCAACAGTAAAAGCCACAGCAACAGGCTGCAGTAAAGTAAAAACCATAGCTCACATCCTGCAGAAAGCTGCCATTTCTCAAATGATAAACCCTGGGTATTTACAGTGTGCCATGGGCTGGGTTCCCTTCCAGAAAAATCATCACAGGACAGGGAGCAATGGCTGGAGTGTTTCTGTGCAGAACCTGAAACCTGGCCTGGGGCTGCCCCTGGGCTGGGCAGCTTTGGTGTCTGGGCTGTGCCTGGGGGCTCAGCTTTGGTGGGGCTGGGCTGTGCCTGGGGGCTCAGCTTTGGTGGGGCTGGGCTGTGCCTGGGGGGGCTCAGATTTGGTGGCTGGGCTGTGCCTGGGAGCTCAGATTTGGTGGCTGGGCTGTGCCTGGGGGGGCTCAGATTTGGTGGCTGGGCTGTGCCTGGGGGCTCAGCTTTGGTGTTTGGGCTGTGCCTGGGGGGGCTCAGCTTTGGTGTTTGGGCTGTGCCTGGGGGCTCAGATTTGGCAGCTTTGGTGTTTGGGCTGTGCCTGGGGGCTCAGCTTTGGTGGGGCTGGGCTGTGCCTGGGGGCTCAGCTTTGGTGTTTGGGCTGTGCCTGGGGGCTCAGATTTGGCAGCTTTGGTGTTTGGGCTGTGCCTGGGGGCTCAGCTTTGGTGGGGCTGGGCTGTGCCTGGGGGCTCAGCTTTGGTGTTTGGGCTGTGCCTGGGGGCTCAGTGATGGTTCAGCTCAGGGGAAGGACGCGGCTGCAGAGCTGCTCTGGTCTGCTGACCTGTGGGACACTGGGCTCTGTGTTCAGCTGCTGCCATCCCTGGTCTGTGCCCTGGGCTCTGTCCTGGGCTCTGTCCTGGGTTCTGCCCTGGTCTGTTCCCTGGTCTGTGTCCTGGGCCGTGCCCTGGGCTCCTGCTGCTGCTCCTGGCCTGCAGCTCTGCAGGGCCCCAGGGCTCCCAGGAGCTGTCCTGGTGAGTGAGGAGCTCTCAGGGAGACGGGGCCATGCCTGTGCCAGCTCTGCAGGAATCTCCATCCCTCAGCTGCACAAAGGCAAACCCCAGCTCTGCTGTTCTGGGACCCCAGTGGGGACTGGCCCAGCAATGGAGATCTCCACACTGCTCCTTCCCATCATATCTGCTGCTGGGTTTTGCAGGTATCTCAGCACTCAGCTGAGTGATGCTCCTCTCTGCCAGCAGAAATGATGTGTAGACCCAGAGCCTTCAGAAGCAGCATGTGGAATTAATTATTTAGTAGCTTAATACATGGATTTTTTCAGGTCTTCGGCTGCATAGTTATCAAATAAATCAGCCTTTATTTTCATGATGTGAATGTGAGTAGAAGTAATGTCTAATAATTTTTAAAGGAGCTTTCAAATGTTAAGATTGGTGTGACTAATAAAATGCATTTCACTAGACAAATTTTCCACACATAAGCCTATTTTGTGAATGCAATAATCTGATATTCTCATATGTTAGTCTGCAGGTCACAAGAGAGTATGGGAAAGTCATAAAATAATTCAAGGCATATAAACTTGGCCTTTGATTCCCTAATAAATCAGGGTTTTCTCTTAAAGGAAAAAAGATCAATTAAAAGAAATATGATTTAAAAATTAATACCAGTATTACAAAGCTATAAAGATTTTATTACTTGGAGCATTCCCTTTGTGGAGATGAGTTGGTCCGTCCTTCTAATCTCCTCTAAAGCTGTGTAGGCTGCAGTTATTTATAGGGATCATATGGAATAAAACAAAACATTTCTTTGCCAGCCTCCTGCATGTGGGTTCAGATTCCCAGAGGTTACAAGTACAGCAACAAAGACAGAAATGTGACATTGCAGTATTTGATCTCTGGCTACTGCTGCAGTGATGAAGATTGGGGTGTGCTCTGAACATATTGGGTATTTTACACTAAAAATGGCCAATTTGCTTTGCCAAGTGAGGGAGGTCAGTGAGGTTCTGACAGTTCCTGCCCAAACACCAGGCACTAACAGGATTTTTCCTGTTAAAATCGCTTCTCTCACAGAAAGCCTTGCAGCCCTGCTGCCTTACCCTGTTCTCCTAATTTTGGCCCTGACTCCCTTGAAGCACTGCAGACATTCAAAGCATTTGAAGTGACTCCCAGCTCGGAGCAGTTGATGGCAGCGAAGTCCCAGAGGCTGCCCCAAGGGCTGCCCTGAGACCAATCTGTCTGAGCACCTCGGTGAGCTGGAGGCTGAACAGGAATCTCATTTCTGAGCCCAGCTGCCCATCCAAGTGTAACCCTGGAGACTGAGTAGCTCAGTGTCCCAGCACAGAGGGGGACAAACATAAACCAAGTCATTGGGAACACAGATAGGAATGAGGGAATTGTTGTTCTTGTGGATTGTTCTTCAGCAGCAAAGCAGTACTTGTGTTTTGCCACAGATCATTCTGAGTGTGTTCTTAAGCCTTGTCTCCTCTCCTTGTTCTTAGATTTTGAAACTGTCCCTCTGCTTTTTTTTTTTTTTTTGGGCCGTTGGACTGAGGTCTATTATAGAATTGATGTCTGCAGTTCATTCCTCATTTCCCAACAGAAGATGTGTTGTTTAAATAATGTCTGTATTGTTACTCTCTTTGCTGCAGTGACAACTTTGATCTCCTTTGAGTCCAGCTGTGGACGTGCAGGGCAGCACTCACTGGGGAGCAGCGCCCAAACTGGTGTGAGCAGCGCCCAAACTGGTGTGAGCAGCAATGACTCCCTGCCCTTGCTTGTGGCAACTGGGCCTGGAAGGATCCCAGCCCCTGAAGGTCAGATGGTCTTGTCAGGAATACATGATTCCTGCTGGAAATTATTTCCATGAGATCAGATGGATAGATATAATTAGCAGAACCAAGCCAGACAGGATTCTTACAGGAACAGCTGTGCAGCCAACAAAGTTATTGTATCAGAGATTTTTTTTTCCCAATAAATATTTTACACAGAATCATATTTCTTTTCACCACAAATTGGATCTTATCCCAAACAGATTTGCTTTATGGCAAAGCCAGGCAAAGAAAGCGAAGCTTGTGGTTCATTCTCGTGTCTCAGAATGTTGTGATATGCTGAACAGTGCATGGCAGGGAGCTGGTAACCACAGGGATTCCTGCACAGGACCCCTGAGCAGGGAGCTGGTAACCACAGGGATTCCTGCACAGGACCCCTGAGCAGGGAGCTGGGAACCACAGGGATTCCTGCACAGGACCCCTGAGCAGGGCTTGGCTGGGTTTTCCACAGGAGAGGGATGAGAGCAGCGTGGGGCACTCAGAACACAGCAGGTCCCTGTCGTGCTGGAGGCTCCTGAGTGTTGGCTGCATTTACCAGGGGGGCTCCATGCCTACAAAGAGACCATAGAGCAGTTTTCAGCCTTGTTTCCCTCCCTCTTCAGGAAACGGACCCCTCTGTAGTCAGACTGCTCTGGAACAGAGGTGCAGCTGGGGGAACAGGCAGAGGTAACCTTGGAGCCCTGAGTTCCTGCCTTTTTAGACAATTGAATGCTTATAGCCAACCCCTGGCACCAGTGAGCCAGGCAGCTGCAGCACATTCCAAATATTGCTCTATTTAAAGCATCCCAGGGCTCCCAGAGCAGCTGCAGAGGCAAACCTTAACCTGCCATTAAACTAGCAGAGGGGGAATGGCAGAACCAGGTAAGAGGCACAATTACATGTGGATGTAATAATATATTGAAATTAACAGATCTGAGCAATGCAGTGTGAATACACTCAGCTGCCTGTGTTCTTCTCTGATACACTAGATATATTTTATTTTTCAGTTAGAAAGTGTAATCTCTTTAAAAGCTAATTCTATTAACAGCTTGGGTTCCTCCTGTATTTTTGAATCCTACCAGTTTTGTTTTCTTTATGTTTTGTAGTTGTCATTCCAGGTTAGCTGACACAATAGGACAGTGTGTAGAATGAGTTATGTTTGACAGCATTTTTGTGATACTGTGTGGAGCTGACCTCCAAGTGTAGTGCCAAGTGAACACAGAATAATTTAGATTTTAGCCCCACGAAGCTCAAGTGGCAGAGCAAAATGAAATTTTAATAATGACCTTTCCATTGGAAGCACACTTCACTTCTCCAAGGAGAAAAAGCAGTTTATACAAATGCATTTTATATCTATTGTAAATTTTTATTTATTTCACTTAAATTTACAGCTGTAGCTGAGGTGTGTGCTGTGTGCACAGTTACTCAGGTAACACTTGTGAAGGGAAGTTTTTAATGCATCTTCATAGCTACATTCAAAGTTTTAAGACTTTTAAAGACTTTTTTTTTTTTGCACCAGTGACTCTGGCATCTAGGGAGATAGTTTGATAGATATCTGTTTCTGCTAAAGTGTGAAAGGGAACTGCACACTATTTATTGAGTTTTCATTGATAGCCCCAGAATTTACCCTGGTTTGAACTGGAGCTCCCCATGCCAAGCCCCCAGTCAGCAGAGCTGGGACAAACCCCCTGTGCCCCAGCAGGATCCAGCCCTGCCTTTGTGATGAGACCTGCAGAGAAAGGGCAGGGGAACCATCCCAGCAGCTTCACCTGCTGCACAGCAGGAACGGTCTCTGAATGAAACCGTGAGGGGCTCCCCTGGGGCAAAAGGACACCCGGTTTGGGGGCAGGATTTTTTAATGTGTTTGTGTGTTTAATGTTTTCATGGCAGCACGTGCAGGTCTGTCCCTCTGGCAGACACTCTGCGCAGTGTCTTGGTGAGACAGGTGTGCTGTGCAGAGCTTCAGAAGAGCAATGTGGCAATCCCTAAATCCCTCTGAGCCTGCCTGCTCGATCTGAACTGTGCAAGGTGCTGTGGAGAGTTTTACACAATTTATTAATCCCTTCAGAAACCTGTAATTCCATTAGCTGTGTAAAGATGTGCTGTAAGAGGTGTAATGTACTGGTTAGTAACAGGATCTCAGAGGTTGTTATTCTGCTTTCTGGCAAGGCTGTGCTGCTTGCAGGAAACCCATAGCAGGGTCCATGCTGTTGTACGGAGATGTGAAGCCAGTGCAGTGATGGCAGTGTCACACAGTCCTGCTCCCTGTGTGCTCACAGAGAGCCTGGGCCTGTCCTGGGCCCTCTGAGCTGGGTCTGGGGCTGCTGAGCAGCTGAGCCATGGCTCAGCACCCTGGGCATGCCCACCTCCAGTGCTGGCATTGGTGGGATCTGCTCAGTGAGTCCCTGCCAGCGTCACTGACCCCATGTCCTGTGTCCTGTGTCCTGTGTCCTGTGTCCCGTGTCCTGTGTCCCGTGTCCTGTGTCCCATGTCCTGTGTTCTGTCCAGCCCAGGCCCCGCTGTCCCGCCTGCTTGTCCCCGTGCTGCTGGCGCTGGGCTGGATCCTGGGCTGTGCCCTCATGGTGTACATTGTCTTCTCCTGACCTCGGAGGGACGGCAGTGCCACACAGAGCCCTGCGGTAAGTGACGGTGTCACACACACACACCCTGCAGTGACAGCAGTGTCACACACACAGAGCCCTGCAGTGACAACCCTGCAGTGATGGCAGTGTCACACACAGAGCCCTGCAGTGATGGCAGTGGCACACATACAGAGCCCTGCAGTGACAGCAGTGTCACACACACACCCTGCAGTGACAACCCTGCAGTGACGGCAGTGTCACACAGAGCCCTCCAGTGACAGCAGTGTCACACACACACTCTGCAGTGACAACCCTGCAGTGGCAGCCCTGCAGTGACAGCAGTGTCACACACACACCCTGCAGTGATGGCAGTGTCACACTGAGCCCTGCAGTGACAGCAGTGTCACACAGAGCCCTGCGGTAAGTGACGGTGTCACACACACACACCCTGCAGTGATGGCAGTGTCACACACACAGCCCTGCAGTGATGGCAGTGTCACACTGAGCCCTGCACTGATGGCAGTGTCACACAGAGCCCTGCAGTGACAGCAGTGTCACACACACACCCTGCAGTGATGGCAGTGTCACACACTTAGCCCTGCAGTGATGGCAGTGTCACACAGAGCCCTGCAGTGATGGTGTCACACTTAGCCCTGCAGTGATGGCAGTGTCCCACAGAGCCTCCCCTGCCCTACTTGGCACTGCCACCCTTTAAAATGCTATTTTCTGTGTCTTACAGGTGAGAAGAACCTACAATGAAGTTGATCAGAAGAACACAGAAGTTCAGTTTAGATTTCTGATGACTAAAATACGTATAAAATGAGTTATTTTTAATATCAGCCATGTAAATGTTGTGCACACTTTTTATCCATTAGGAAGAATCACCAAACCAATTTCCCTGTTCTCAGATTATTTGCAATTTAGGGCGTGGTTTTTGGGATCTCGTGGTAGCTCAGATCCCGCCTGCTTGCTGAACAGCAAACTTTTAAAACAGCTACTAGCAGCTAAGGAGCTTCCAGCTTGGTAGAAACAGGCAAGGGTTAATTTCTCATGGGGCCTGGGCAAGTATTTTTAGCCTTATTATGGGGAAAATCTCTTGGACTCTATTGTTATGAAACAGGAACATTGCATGTCCTTGGAAAAGAAAAGCCCAGGCTCACTCAGGGCTGGGAGGGTTGTGCAGCTGAGTGTGTCTGAACCTCGGGCTCACCAGGGGCCCTCAGGGCCTTGTGCTGGGGCTTTGCTTTTTTAATTAGAATTGGAGATAATTATATTCCCCCCGTCAATAGTAAGCCATAATAATAATGAACTTCCAGTGACTTTGCCATTTAAGTCACAACTGAGCATCAGATCACTGCATTTTCACTGACAGCTCTGGGCTTTTGAGCATGAAGATTTTTCTACTGAGGAACTGCAGTTCTGAGAAGATGAAATCATTAATAATTCAATCCCCAGTTAAAGCAGAGAACTGATTGTGAGAGGCATGTCTGGAAGATCCCCAGCAAGATGTATGTTTAAGGGAATGTGAAAAAAACTCTTAACAAGCCCTGATGGGGTTAAATAGAGACAGAAACTAATTTTTTCACCCCTGCTCACATAATTTGTATAATTTTGAGAATATGAGGAAGGCACATCAGTCAGACATCCTGTCTCCATCTGTGGGCACTGTCTGCTGAGCTTTAGGAATGGAAACACAAATAGATTTGGCCGTGGTGCAGCCATGAACATTCCTGGGCCACTGCAGCAGTCAGCAGCAGCACTGAAGTGTGACATTCCATCTGGGAATTGTCCTAACTCCGGCTTTCTGCACCTGGGAGCGAGCTGAGGGCAGAGGGGGCTCCAGTCTCATCAGATGTCCTGAGAGAGAGGGGACAAACCCTGGAGATTCTGGATGCCTGCATGGCTGCTGTGTCCTGTGACACCTGAGCAGCATCTCAGGGGTCCCTGCAGGTGGGAGCATCCCCCTCCTCCCTCTGGGGGCTGCTGAGCCCAGAGCCCCCCCTGGGCACACACTCAGGGTCTCACCTTCCTTCCTTCAGTGTCTGAGCCCATCCTGGGCACACACTCAGGGTCTCACCTTCCATCCCTCAGTGTCTGAGCCCTCCCTGGGCATACACTCAGGGTCTCACCTTCCTTCAGTGTCTGAGCCCATCCTGGGCACACACTCAGGGTCTCACCTTCCTTCCTTCAGTGTCTGAGCCCTCCCTGGGCACACACTCAGGGTCTCACCTTCCTTCAGTGTCTGAGCCCTCCCTGGGCACACACTCAGGGTCTCACCTTCCTTCCTTCAGTGTCTGAGCCCTCCCTGGGCACACACTCAGGGTCTCACCTTCCTTCAGTGTCTGAGCCCTCCCTGGGCACACACTCAGGGTCTCACCTTCCATCCCTCAGTGTCTGAGCCCTCCCTGGGCACACACTCAGGGTCTCACCTTCCATCCCTCAGTGTCTGAGCCCTCCCTGGGCACACACTCAGGGTCTCACCTTCCATTCCTGTGTCTGAGCCCTCCCTGGGCACACACTCAGGGTCTCACCTTCCACTCCTCAGTGTCTGAGCCCTCCCTGGGCACACACTCAGGGTCTCACCTTCCTTCAGTGTCTGGGCCCTCCCTGGGCACACACTCAGGGTCTCACCTTCCTTCCCTCAGTGTCTGAGCCCTCCCTGGGCACACACTCAGGGTCTCACCTTCCTTCAGTGTCTGAGCCCTCCCTGGGCACACACTCAGGGTCTCACCTTCCTTCCTTCAGTGTCTGAGCCCTCCCTGGGCACACACTCAGGGTCTCACCTTCCTTCAGTGTCTGAGCCCTCCCTGGGCACACACTCAGGGTCTCACCTTCCATTCCTGTGTCTGAGCCCTCCCTGGGCACACACTCGGGGTCTCACCTTCCTTCCTTCAGTGTCTGAGCCCACCCAGACTGATCCAGCTGTGACTCCACAGTGACCACGTCTGTGTTTTCACAACTCACTTCATTTACCAGGCACAGAGGGAAACAGTTCTGAAAGGGCCCGCTGGCCCAAACAGCTCTTTGGGCGTCTCACAACGCTGGAAATCGAATGTTTCCAATTAAAATGTTACAGAGATAAAATGTAAACACTGCAATCTGGTTTAGCTTTACCTGATTTTTGAGATCTGATTTGGCAGAGCAAACCAAAATAACTTCCTAGGCTGGCGTCAATATCATCGAGCTGACTTGCTGTATACAAAGCAGGAGTTCCTGCCAGTTTTATGGGGTAATAAAGAGAGGATTATTCCAAGAAAATATGCGTCCCCCACGCTGTTGGAAGATCACTGAGCACTCTGCAGTGACCTTTTGTAACCACCTTCAGACAGCCCACTCGGGTGTCTGCTCGTGTGCAGCTGTACAGCGTGAAGCTCTCCTCACATGCGGGGGTAAAAGGGGCAGCAAAAGTTTTGGGATTTTTAGTTCCTGAAAAATAAAATGAGTGTTTGAGAGCCAGGTTCCTTTCTCTGAAAGAGGTGGTGGTGATTGAGGGGAAAAAACACCCATGCACATTCAGATTTATTGCAAAATGCTGGTGCTGCACTATTAAAGCGAGGTGATAACTCAGTGTCAGGCCACCACAGTATTGTTACAGTAGGATGCCAAGCTTGCCTCTGCCTTGCTTTCCCCGTGTCCCCTGAACAGCTCTTGGAGTAAATCAGGTAGAGAGTGTCTGTCCCCCTGTCCTGGGATGCTGCATGCGGCGTCCTGGAAACCTCCAGGCTCATGTTTATATTCTTCAGTGCTCGTAATCCCATTTAAGGGTGTTGGTGTACACAGAGCATGACTGGTGCAGAACAGAGCCCTGGGGATAACACCTGTGAGCCAGAGCTGGTGTGGGACAGGGATAACACCTGCCTGTGAACCAGAGCTGGTGTGGGACAGGGATAACACCTGCCTGTGAGCGAGAGCTGGTGTGGGACAGGGACAGGGACAGGGATAACACCTGCCTGTGAGTGAGAGCTGGTGTGGGACAGGGATAACACCTGCCTGTGAGCCAGAGCTGGTGTGGGACAGGGATAACAACTGCCTGTGAGCGAGAGCTGGTGTGGGACAGGGACAGGGATAACACCTGTGAGCGAGAGCTGGTGTGGGACAGGGATAACACCTGCTTGTGATCCAGAGCTGGTGTGGGACAGGGACAGGGATAACACCTGCTTGTGATCCAGAGCTGGTGTGGGACAGGGACAGGGATAACACCTGCTTGTGATCCAGAGCTGGTGTGGGACAGGGACAGGGATAACACCTGCCTGTGAGCCAGAGTTCGGGTGGGACAGGGGTAACACCTGCCTGTGAGCCAGAGCTGGTGTGGGACAGGGATAACACCTGCTTGTGATCCAGAGCTGGTGTGGGACAGGGACAGGGATAACACCTGCCTGTGAGCGAGAGCTGGTGTGAGACAGGGACAGGGATAACACCTGCCTGTGAGCCAGAGTTCGGGTGGGACAGGGATAACACCTGCTTGTGAACCCGAGTTCGGGTGGGACATTCCCAGTCCCCCGCCAAGGACAGCGGCTCCAGGGCGCTTTGCCCACCCGCTCGTCTCTGCCGCCCCAGAGGCTGACCCCCGCTCAGGGAAGAGGTTCACCTGCTCCTGGCTGCCCGCCCCACAGCGCCTCACGCACCTGGGCTCACCTGTGCCCGTGTGACCCCGCTATGCCCCACAGCTCCCCGCGGGGCCGAGGGCCGGGCCTCGCTCAAAGGCAAAGGGAACGAGGCGCGGCGGGGCCCGCTCCGGGCGGGGCAGGGGGCGCCAGGTGCGCTCCACAGGGGGGCGCTGCCTCACCTGCCCCCGCCCTCGGGAGCGCCGCGGCCGCTGCGCTGTGAGCGCCGGGACCCCCGGAGCCCCCCGGAGCCCCCCGGAGCCCCCGGGCCAGCTCCGGTGTGAGCGCCGGGACCCCCGGAGCCCCCCGGAGCCCCCGGCCCCGCTCCGGTGTGAGCGCCGGGACCCTCGGAGCCCCCCGGAGACCCCGGCCCCGCTCCGCTGTGAGCCCCGAGCCCCGCACCTGCGGGCACCTGGAGCCCCGCACGCCCGGCCCGCGGCGGGCACGGCTCAGGAAAGAATCCCGGCTCAGGAAAGAACCCCGGCTCAGGGAGCAGCCCCGGCTCAGGCAGGAACCCCGGCTCAGGAAAGAATCCCGGCTCAGGGAGCAGCCCCGGCCCAGGAAAGAATCCCGGCCCAGGTAAGAGCCCCAGGCGGGGTCGGTGGCGGGTGGCGCCGTCAGAGCCGCGGGCACAGCGCAGGTGAGGCCGCTCCCTCACCTGTGCAGGGCCCGCCGGGCTCCGCTCTCCGTCTCCAGCCCCGTTCGGCTCCCTCCGAGCGCCGGAGGCTTTTTTGGGTCCGTGCTCTGCGCGAAGCTGTGCGGAGCGTTGGTTCCTGTGTGAAATGTTGGTTTCCGTGTGAAAACGGAGGCGCTCTGGGTTCCCCTCTCTGCGAGAGGCTCGCTCCTGCACAAAGCCAGTCCTGGGAGCTGTGAGAAGGATTCGTTGTCGTGGTCTGTGTTTTCTGACTGCGGGGCTCAGGGGCAAGCACAGACATGTATTTGCAGAGAATTTGTACTTTCATAATTCCTATGAAGAACACGCACTGCATTTGGCTCATAATTTCAGTTTATTATCAAAATGTTTTGATCAGATGACAAACTCGGCTAAAAGGACATAGGTTTTTAAATAGACCTATTGTAGCAGTCATCTGAGGTATCTGGTACTAGGTTTGCAAATGTCTTTGCTTTGATAAACAAAGCAGCAAGTTCCTTTGCAATCTGCATGAGGATGTTTAATACATATCATTGCAGATTTAAAGCCTTTTACCCTCTTACTTAAAGCTCCTTCAGACTCTTGCAATCAGCTGTGCAGCTTTGCTGATGTGAGGACTGACACTGATCAGAACACAAGTGATGTGCAGGATCAGAGCCTGAGCCCTGACAGTCAGCCTGGACACTCCCGTGTTTGTGCCCTCCCTTGGAGAACTCAGCTTTGTAGGCTTTACCTTATTGCCCGATACCATGCTTTTGTCCAATTTCCCAGTTCTATGCAGCCACTGATAAAATATGTTACAATACTTCAAGTCAAAAGTGTAGCTCAAGATTTAAATATAAAAACTATGATTTATACATTACTAGAAACTTTAAAAAAGAGCGACTTTAGAGAAAGCAAGATAAAGCTTAGAAAATGGTGAAAGGGTCTTTGATCACAATCTTACAGATTATAGGTACAGAAATTAATAAATTACCTACGATTTCATTTGGGCTGGAAAGCTGTAAATTAACTGTTGTAAATAGAGACTTCAGGTAATACACGCTGGAGTAATTAGTGAGAAGTTACTTAAGTACAGCAGGTCTTTGGACTCCTCTTGTATAAATGGTTTCAAGTAAAAACGAAAACATTTGGTAGAACAGATTTCCTGCAACTGCAGAGGGTACAGAGTCTGACACTGGGCTATAAACTGCTGTCTCTCTGTGGTGTTACAGTGGCTAAAATGTGTTACCGAGTCCTTCCAGGCTGCCCTGATCAGAAATGTGCATTCGGTGGCCCGGGGGCGGTCACGGGCTGCATTTGCCGTTTCAGGATGACTGCCAGGGGCTGTGGGCAGGCTGGCAGGTGAGCTGGGGCTGTGCTGCCAGGTGAGCTGGGTCCTGCGGGCTCTGGGGAGAAGCAGCCAGCGCTGCCTGCCCTGCTGCCACGGGTGGTGATTTGGGGTTTGCATGTTTACCGGGGATTACAGCCGTGTCTCCAGCACATTCCACTCAGCTTCCTTCCCTCCTCCCCTTCTCAAAGTCAGCTGGAAAGGTCTCTTTTCCTGGAAGGCTCCTTGAGATGTGAGGTTTGCAGTCCGTCACCAGACGCGGCACTTCTTGGCGGGGTCCATGTTGTCTCTCGTGGTGCATGAGAAGGCTTCTGAAAACTCTGGGGAGTTCTGCAGTGACCCCAGGACCCTTTAAAACAAAGCAACACGCTGTCATTGCTGCTGGCCTGGGTTTGAAACAAACAACACGACCCGTATTTTGTAACTTGTTTTTGTTGTGTCACCTCGGTGTGGTGTGGGGAACGCCCTGCTGCTGAGCTCGGACTTGCTTCATCTCACCTCAAGGGCTGGCTGTGTTTTCTCCTCCAGCTTGTCTTGCCCCTGTTGCAAGCCCAGAAATACAGGCCCTGTCCCCTCCTCATGGCTGGCTCTCACAGGCCAGTTCTTTCCCCCAGAACAGATTTCTCACTGGTCAGTAGTTTTCACTGAGGGCTTTTCCAGCTCCGTTTTGCTGACAAATTTCTTGGTGAAGGGAAAACAAGACCCTGAGGTCAAGGGCTGTGGTGGTAACTCATCACTGAATGTTCATTTACATTTTTACACCAACCAGGTTTTAACTGAGATCATGCTGCTCCTCTGGGCGTTCTGCACAGATTTTCCAGTGAATGAGTTTTCTGGCAAAAATTCTCATACAAACAATGGCTTTCTACTCAACATGGGGAGTGAGTACGAGGCCATTCCAGCTAAGGCTGATTTTACGTGTGTAATTGTGAACATGTGTGACTCTTAGATCTGCTGAGAGTCACTTGTTCCTTCGGGATTGGGAATGCAGCAGCACATACATTTGCAGGGAAACAGGTAAATACAGACACTGATGGACATTGATTGTGGCCCAGAAGTTCTTTAAAGAACTGTTTCTTTGCGTAATTAGTGATTATTCTGAGAATTATGTGCATCCTTAGAACCAGGGTGTGCCCAGAGAAGCTGGGCTGAAGTTCAGCAGTGACACCTGCAATACTTGAATTGTTCTAGAAGGCCAAAAGTGACTCCCTGGTCTTGGGAGGCAGCAGTGGAACAGGAGGTGGCACAGAAAAAGGGTTATCAAAAACCTCATGCATTTTGGTGATCTAGCTGTGCTTCGCTGCTCCAATGAGCAAGGACTGCTAAAATGGGATGCTCTGCAATTAACAATTTCTATGAGGAGCTGCCTGTTCTCCTTGCAAGGAGAAGCAGCCCCCAGCCAGTGTAGCAGGTATTGAAAAGGCTCATTGCACTCCCCAGATAATAATCAAAAGAGGCACCTTGGGAGCCTTTGGGACACTTGTGTAGTATCTTATTAGGTGTTAATTTTGTGGGTATGTCTCATGAAATGTTTTCTATTTTAGAGCTCTTAGGGGGCCTCATCCTGTAAATGGCTGCCCACTCTGAGGATGTTGTCAGGTTTCTCATGAACACCTGTATCTCTGCACGTGAGGTTTACAGCCTGTCCTGCCGAGGTACAGACAGCGCAGCACGATGTGCCGTGTCCGGGGCACACACAAACACAGCTTGTTGCGCTGGGATGCTGAACCAGCCGGCTTCAAAGGCCTTGTACCTCATCCAGATCAGATGTGCTGAGGCTCTGAGGGGCCTCTGGAGCCTCATTAGCACTGAGAGCAGCCAGGAGCGGCTGCGGGAGCTGGTGCACAGAGCGCCTCTGGGAGAGATCCCAGACGGCAGAACCCACCCGCGGGGAAGCGCCGAGAGCAGCGAGGAACAGGCGCTGCTTTCCCCGGCTATCCCAGCGTGGGGGCACACAGGGTTTGCTGGAAAGCCGTTGAAAGAAAGATACTGGGGTTAATGTAGAGGATTGTATCAGCACAGAGCTTGGCTGCTGCGGACGTGGAGCCTGGAGGTGACTCAGCCTTCCAGCAGAGGCTGTGGTGGCTGCAGCGCCGCTGACACCGTGGCACGGGACCAGACAGGTTTATCAGAGCACATTGCTGCACTGCTGATGGACAGGCTGCTCTGACTCCAGATAAAAAGAAAAGATCCCAGCCTGGCCTGAGCAGCCACGTTTCCTGCAGGGCTCCACTGAACTGAGCCCAGCTGATCTTGGCAAGGCTGGCTGAGCACGCCAGACACAGAATGCACATCTGTGCTGTACCAGCACAAGGGTTTGTTGGGAGGGAGGGCAGTGACCTCCCACTGACTCTACCTGCGACTCCAGTGGAGGATGAGAGTTCATCAGTGCTGCTGGTGTACAAGAACCCTACCAGGAGCTATTGCCTGAGCTGGGATTTGTGGATGAGCCCTGGGTCCCAGGCACAGTGACTCTGCAGTAACAGCCACACAGTGACAGCCGATGATGGCTGAGTGTGTCCTGGGGTGGAGGCTGTCCAAAGCTGCTCCACAGTGTGGACAGAATGAAGCCGGATCTTCTCAAGGATGAGACCCCGATCCCACATCCTTCCTTTGCCCGTGGAGCTGCCTGGGAAGGGCTTTTCCCC
Source organism: Calcarius lapponicus (assembly GCA_039654755.1). Lineage (NCBI taxonomy): Eukaryota > Metazoa > Chordata > Aves > Passeriformes > Fringillidae > Calcarius > Calcarius lapponicus. The sequence continues at coordinate 943,198 of CM077472.1, read as the reverse complement.
TTTGGGCAGTGCTGGAAGGGACAGGGACAGCCCAGCCCTTCTCCAGTGCGCTCTGCCTGTGCTGTGTGCATGTTAAAGCTCCCTGGGAAGGGCAGCCCAGCCCTGGGCAGGGGCTCTGCAGTCCCCACAAAGATCCCCTGCTGCAGAGGGGTTACACCTCGGGGCTGCCTGGGGGGGCTGGCTCTGCTGACCTGAATCTGCCCGGGCTGTGCACGTCTGTCTTGATGGAGTTCACTGCATACTCTGGTCTGTACGTGCCACACCACACCTGCACAGGTAACAGAGAAAAGCATCATTAGCCTAAGATTTTACAGGAAGAGACCTGCTGTAATTTAACTGTGAAATACTTAATGTTCATGAGAATAAACTCTGCATTAGAACATAGAGAAAAAAGGTGTATTTTATTAAAAAAATACCTCTCTGTCCTCAGATAAAGGCGCTTGGGCACAAGGCACTTCCTACCAAGCTTACAAGTGGCTGAATTAATTTCTTTGGGGAAGATAAAAATCACCTAACAAGGCTTTATTTTCACTCCTTTGCAGTGAGCACTGCTCAGCTCTGCAGCTCTGCCAGCTCTTAGTTAGCCCACAGGAGTCAGCCTGTTCTGACTTGCTGTTAAACTGCAATGCCAAGTGGTTTTCAAAGCCCTCAGGCAAGGAGTAAAGGATACCTGTGCAAAGTTCAGAAAAAACAGCTGTTTGTGGTTCATGTCGAGACCAGGAAGGAGTTTTTCTTTTCCATGTTTTCTCTCAAAGTTTTCATAAGCCTGTAGAATGAAGTGAGCAGAAATGTTACCACTTCCAGCATTTTTCCAGCCAAAATGAAATGATGGTGAGGAGGAACACGGATTCTTTGACATAATTAATCGTTGCCTCCCTTGGCCATCCATCCCACATGTGCCACCTTGAAGCAGAAGACAACAGGGCCATTTCTTAGTACTGTGCTATCAATTATCTAATGCTGCACTATGAAAAAGAGATTTTTCCCACTGTGGGTTTTTTGGGGTTTGGTTTTTTTTAAAGTGAGTTGCAGAGGGTTTAAAACCTTGCCACAGTAAGAGCAGCTGCTTTCACGTTTCTTATGGAGATGTGTCAAATGTGTTGTTAGTGTCTCATCCCTGGTGAAAGATGCTGCAGAAATGTTCTGCCTCAAGTCAGTGCCAAAGCAACGCACGAGTAAAGCCAATCAAGTGCCCAAGCACAGCTGAGGGATGAGCAGATTGCAGGTCCATGGAAAAGGCTCTGGAAGTTTCCATGGATTACAGCTGAATGAGAGCCAACAGTGCCACAGCACTGCAAAAGAGACCAGTGTTGTACTGGGATGTGTCAACAGGAGTGGCTTATATGAAATACATGAAGTAATCCTTCCACTCCACTCGGCGCTGGCCAGGGCTCAGCTGGAGTGCTCTGTCCAGTTTTGGGCACTGCCCTTCAGGAAAGATGTGGACCAACTGGAGAGAGTCCAGAAGAAAGCAGCGAGAATGAGCAGAGGTCCAGCAAACATGACCTATGAGGAAAGATTGAAAGAATTGGGTTTGTTTAGTCTAAAGGAGAGAAGTCTGGGCCTTGAAGCATGTAAGTCTTCAAATATGTGAAAGGTCACAGGAGAGGAAGGAGCAGAGTGTTGTGTTTGCTGGAGGCAGAGCCGTGGTGGCACTGGGAGTGCCCCGAGGAGGCACCAGGAATGCTCCTCTGGGAGGCTGCAAGGATGCACAAGGGCTTGGTTCCACCTGCATGGAGAGGGGGGTGGGATACTGACCTCTCAAGATTCCTTCTGGACCTTTTTTTACTGTTTATATGATGTCATAATAATTTTTAATACTTCTGACCTAATTTTTGTGGCTACTCCCATTCCTTTCAGAAAGCATATCCCCTTTCATGGCTTTGTACTTTGCACAAATATTCCACTAACCGAAGATCAGACTAATCTAATAAGCCTGATGCCTCTTTTAGGCTTCCAAACCATTCCTTAAGCTCTCATTAATAATTGTCTTTGCCCTCAAACATGTCCATTTCCAGTGAGAGCTGGAGAGGCGTGAGCTGGCCCGTGCATCCAGAGGCTCTCTGCTGGGCAGTGACAGCACTCGGCTGTCAAGCGTTGAATGCTTTGCCACAGAAGGTGTTCAGGGAAGGAGAGGCAGGATCACCTTGCTGAGGCTTGCAGCCATCAGATTTGTGAATAACGAGGAAAGCTGACAGAGAAGCTGGCTGGCTGCTCTCTTCCAGACCATGCTCACAAAAAACCTGTATTTCCCTGACTGCCAGTCTCAACAGTGGCCAGCCTAGGGAGCCCAGCCTGGGGAAGAGAAGGAAAGCAAAGCCAGAAAGCATCCAGCTCCCCTGGAAGGCTGAGTGCAGGGAATCCAGTGTCTCTGACATCCTGGGATACCAGCACAGAGGGCCTGAGTCACCTGAGCAAGATGGAAAGCAAAGTCTTTCTGTCTGGGGGTCAGAGGAAAGTCATCCTGCCCCTCCCTTCCTGGCATGAAAAACCTGGTGAAAACAACAGCCAGAGGCAGACAGCTGCTGGTATCAGCACTTTCTCTGGGTCATGGTCCAAGTGTCAGCCAGTCAATGTTTCCATTCCACACATTCCTTATTCACAAAGGGGAAAAAATTGAGAAAGAGTTCCCTAGGAACAGGTAATCTGTAGCCTGACATGGTGAACAGGATGAGAGAAATACCACAGCTGGACAGTGGCTTTAACCCAGGCCTCAATGGCACAGTAGGTCTGGTCCTGTCCCTAACACAGAGATTGTGTTTCTTCTTCCAAGGCTCTGAAACTGAGTTTCTTAATCTCGGACAGTTTCAGCTAAAATAGAGAAATGGATATTTCTTACCTTGTATGCTTGTCTCACACCCCCATTATCAGCAATGTTTTCTCCTAGTGTGTTGATTCCACTCAGCTGTGAAATAGGAAAAGTATTGGTTTCTGTAAAAAAAGTTCATCCAGGACCTGTAACACCAAACTTTGTGCATTTCCCAGTTTCTAAAGGCAAGAATTACCTTAAAATCTTAAAGTTTAGCAGAAGATTATGTTAAAATCTCTGAAAAATCTTTATGTCCCTTGTCTCAAAATCCATGTTTTGAGATACTATTGTTTTTCTAATCCTCTTCCTTCCCCTCCAGTCAACTTTCTCAGCTCTGTATCTCTTACCCAGATTTTCTGCTACTTAGTCATTGCTCATTTATTCTTCCTCTTTTCTCCTTGTCTTTAATCCTCAGTTTCTTACCACAGTTCCAGTTAAAGGAAGTGGACAGAATCTGTGGTCTGTAGAACAAGTTAAAATTCAAACTCCAAACTGCTGAAATTGTCTGTTAACAGACATCAGCAAACCTGCTAGAAGGCATTTTTCTGTATAGTAGGCAAGTTCAGTAGCTTCTTGGTAGCCAGATACGTAGGAGATCTCTATTTAGCAGGTATTCCTAAGTCAGTCAAATAGCACCAAAGATGATGAAGCTTTGGTAATGGGAAACCTCTAATTCTATTTTTAAAAAATCCTTATTTTAACCTTTAGTCCATCATATTGATTAATGATAGTCAAAGCTGCAAAATCTAGAATCATCCTTTGCTTGAAATTAGAAAAAAAGGGCAGCAAAATATGTTGAAATATTCTTCTCTATTTTTACTGGCCTCTCTCTGAGTTCCCACACTTCAACACATGTTTTGGGACAACCTCAGGGCTGGCAGTTTTATCTTTTCCCTGTCCTGTGTGATGGAATATCTTGTCAGGCTGTAAAAAGGCAGCCAGTGGAACTGAGAGGAATAACTTGTGCCTTCCATGCAGCACTGTGAGCAGTGCTGTCTGCCCAGACAGGACCTACGTTCTGTCCGCCTGCCAGGTCCCACGAGAAGTTCCCATACTGGTACACCATGCACTGGGACAGCTCCTTGAAATTCCGTGCTGATTCTTCACTCCACCAGTCCACGAGGTCTCCGTTCTCATTAAAATTCCTGCCTGTAACAGTGAGTTAAACAGAATTATTTATGCAGGAAAAGAGGGTTTGGTGCGGCGGGGAGGGGAGCGAGCAAGGCTTTGGACTGCGCTCTTGGGAGAGCAGTGCTGCAGTGCCTCAGAAACCCAGACTCCGTGTTACACACGGAAATTCGCTCCCTGTTGGGTGCTGCTGGGAGGACTGAGCCCTGGAGCCTGTCGGACACCCTGGGCTCGGGGGTTTTGCCAGGCCTCACCGTTGTCGTCGAAGCCGTGCGTGATCTCGTGCCCGATGACCATCCCGATGCCGCCGTAGTTCAGGGACCGCGGCTGCGAGGCACTGAAGAAAGGGGGCTGCAAAATGCCCGCAGGGAACACTGCAAGGGAAACACAGCTAACACTGAAAAGGAGGCACAGTTAACACTGCAAAGGAAGCACAGTTTGTCACAGACATCTTTTCATGAAAAATCCTTTCCTTAGGATTTTCCCTCCTGAGAAGCTGAGGCGCCTCAGGAACAAAATGCAAACAATGGTTATCTGCTGCTGTGGGATGCAACAGGTGCATCTGGGATTGGACTCGTGGGGTTGTTTCTAATTAATGGCCAATCACAGCCCAGCTGGCTCAGACTCTCTGTCCAAGACAGAAGCTTTTGTTATCATTCCTTCCTATTCTGTTCTTAGCTTAGCTAGCCTTCTGATGAAACCTTTTCTTCTATTCTTTTAGTATAGTTTTAATGTAATATATTCATAGAATAATAAATCAAGCCTTCTGAAACATGGAGTCAGATCCTCGTCTCTTCCCTCACCCAAGAGCCCCTGTGAGCACGGTCACAACAGTTCAGACTGAAAAGGAAGGCACAGCACAGTCAAGGCCCTGCCCCATCACCCTGCAGGGACAGTGAGGCCAGACCCCTGTTATGGGCTTCAACCCAAACCAGCCTGTTCCCTGGGATCTCCCAACAAGTGACTGGCACACGGGAATGCTGCAGGACAGGAGCAGCAGGACTACCCCCCTCTTCAGACACTTCCAAAACCATGACCAGCTTTTGCTTTGTTATGCTTTTGCTCTGCAGGAAAAAGCAGTTTGTTCCAATTTACATCACTTAGCATTCACAGACTTCAGTCTCATCATTAAACAAACCTCACAACATTGTGAGAAGTGGGAGGGTGTCCCCCAAGAAGAATAGATTATTTGATCATTCCATCACAAATCAATCTCAGAGACAGAAATTTATTCTTCCCTTGATAATACAGGTAACTCCCACTGGAATCAATAAAAATAGGCCAAGCTGTCAATAAAAGAACTGGAACAAAGCAGTTCCATTTACCCACTTCTCTGCTCATTTTTCTAGGCTTCTTCTACAAAACAATTCATTTAAAAAGAAACCATGTTGCAATTCTGATCTTTTTATAAATTAAGAGTAATAAAATAGTATAAAATATTCAGTTCCACTTAATATCTTGAAGGCCTTTTCCTGTCTCCCTGCTGCCTCTGCAATATGACGTTTTAATTCTCCCTGGAAGGAGGTGGATGTAGCTCTACACAACTTAAACAGGCAGAAGGAATTGGGTGACAGTCCTCACACAGCAAAAAGAAAGAAGATTGATACTTCTTGCATTTCAGTATAAATCCAGTTCAGTTCTAGGGCTTTCTTTCAGGGTGAGAAGGAACCATGGGAAAACCAGAAGATGACAGAGAGGTTAGAAATGAGCCAGTTGTGCTATGTGTGCAAGCTGCTGCTGCAGCAACCCCAGTGCAGTGCTGGTTTGCTGTGGAATGGGTGTCCCACTGTTCTGTCTGTTATCAGGGAGCATGGATGGTACCAACAGTGTGAGGAGCCACCTCTGGCTCCTCTAGAACAATCCCAGTGCTGGTTTGCTGTGGAATGGGTGTCCCACTGTTCTGTCTGTTATCAGGGAGCACAGGTGGTGTCAGCAGTGTGAGGAGCCAGCCCTGGAGCTGCTGTCACAGCAATCCCAGTGCTAGTGTGCTGTGGAATGCATGTTCTATGTGTTCTGTCTGTTATCAGGGAGCACAGGTGGTGTCAGCAGTGTGAGGAGCCACCTCTGGCTCCTTTAGCACAATCCCAGTGCTGGTTTGCTGTGGAATGGGTGTCCCACTGTTCTGTCTGTTATCACGGAGCATGGATGGTACCAGCAGTGTGAGGAGCCAGCCCTGGAGCTGCTGTCACAGCAATCCCAGTGCTAGTTTGTTGTGGAATGGGTGTCCCACTGTTCTGTCTGTTATCAGGGAGCATGGATGGTGTCAGCAGTGTGAGGAGCCAGCCCTGGAGCTGCTGTCACAGCAATCCCAGTGCTAGTTTGCTGTGGAATGGGTGTCCCACTGTTCTGTCTGTTATCAGGGAGCATGGATGGTACCAGCAGTGTGAGGAGCCAGCCCTGGAGCTGCTGCCTGTGGAAGCTCTGCCCAGGGAAGGGGCCAGGGCTGTCAGCCTCAGCCAGGTGCTCCTGGGGGACGCACCAGGGCTGCCTGGTGCAGCTCAGCTCAGCTGCTCTTCGGGAGCTCAGTGGGATCCTCATGGTCTGAACTGCTGATGCAGCAGAGCAGGTCACACCTCACCCAGATGGAGCCACAGAGCTCCAGGTTTTCCCTACACACCATGCACAGAACTGCTCTTTACAGGGATTTAAAGTCTAGTTCTAATTCAGACATCACTCTAAAGATCAGACTGCTTTAATTATCCTGTGCATGCCATAGTTGAAGGATGAGGTAAGAATTTATGACTCACATTAACTGCCAGTCACCAGTTTCAGTCTTCCACATCATGATTCCTTTCCTACAAATTACTGAACAAAGCTATTTTAAACAAAGCCTTCTGGAAGTTTTTGTGTTAACTGTTCAGTCAAGAGCTAAATGCTCACATCAAGAAATAATCTTGTTTCATTTCTGTGCAGAGCCCTGCAGGACAAGGTTTTTCCATTTTCTTAGACTTGTTTTCAGGAATTACGGGTGGATCACAGTACCTCAGTGATGGCCCAGAAAGGACACTGCAGTCTGTGACACTTGGATGACTAAAATTTAAATACTATTTGCAGAATGGAAGTGACAGAAATATTGAGATGCATAATTAATGTTGTGAAATGTTTCGTGACTCTCGGGAGCCCTGCAGCACTGTGCAGGGGGCTGGGATGGTTCCCAAGATGAGAAACCTTGGGGCCTCCATGTGGTTCTAGTCCTTAGCCAGAATGGACAGGGCTTTTTATTCCCATGATGGTTTTGGGTAGCCTGACATTAGGAATCTTTATACTCAAATCTGTTACATCAGGATTGTTTCAGTTCCTCATTTTAAAAGTACATACATACATTTATGAAAACATAAATAAGTAAACCTTACCTATCTGATTCCTACTTGCTGAGTAAAAAGCATTGACAACAGCAGCTCCACTTATCCACCTGGTAACACCAGAAGAAAAAACGTTAGTATTTCAATTGTTAATGGCAAAGTTAATGAGTGCTAGAATAAGCCTAGAAACCGTGTAACAGAATCACAGAATATTTGAAGTTGGAAGGTACCTTCTCCTGGATAAAAGACTAGACAGAGTATTATCAAATACTTACTCCTCTTTGTCCACCTTTTCTCTAAGCTTTTTCAATCTTTTCTTCTGGGTAAATACTAAATTTTGGATAATGTTTTCAAAGTATTCTTCTTCTTTGTAGTTCAACTAAAAAGAAAGGGGGAAGAGGAGTTAGTGGTGGTGTTACTGATTTGGGATAAAAGACACTTGGTTCAGGAAAATCTAGTCTTAAGCATGATGAGCTAAGCAACACATTTCTAAGAATATTTTTTGATCTACAATTAGACCTTGGTTTGCAGAGCTCTGCAAGGTCACAGAGTTGATATTGTAGCTGGATCTATGTTAGCAGCTGGGTACTTTTCCCAGAGCTCTTCATTCTCTCTTTCCAGACCTATTTTGAGTGGAGTTCAGCAATTGTTGGTGTTGCCCATAAGCCCTGGAGCTGCCAGTTTGGTGAGGAGCAGTTCCACCTCAGACAAAGCACAGAGTCAGCTCCGTGCCCCAGTGCTGAGCCAGTCCGTGCCACTGGAATGCTGCCCTGAGCACCACTGGCTCCAGGCTTGGCCTCACAGGATCCAGCAGAATGTGGCCGTGTCCTTGGAACGCCACCAGAGCCAGGCACATCTGTGTGTCACATCTGTGTGGCACATCTGTGTGTCACATCTCGTGTCACATCTGCGTGGCACATCTGCATGTCACATCTGCATGTCACATCTGTGTGTCACATCTCGTGTCACATCTCGTGTCACATCCATACCAGGCTGGCTGGTCACACCTCCTCCCTCCCCCCTGCAGCTGGGCACACTCGGGTCAGTGGGGCAGGGAAAGCAAAGGACCCTTTTCTTCTCTGAAAACCCTTTTCTAATTCCCCTGCCTGGTGTGCAAACTTACCTCCTGGTACTCACTGTTGAGCTTGTCATCGTCTGTCACGATCTCATCCGGATAACCAATCCTCTCTTTAATTGCCTTTGCCTAGGGACAAGGGAATTTGATATCCATAGCAAATCCAGCCATGTTTTTAAATAATAAATTATATAAGAAAGGCAATATGGAAGCCACTGCAGAAACCGCAGGATGTTAATTATATATAGATTTTGTTTAAATTTTTTATTCACCGAAAGCACAACTTTATGGCTTTTATCCTGTTCCTCCTAACAGCTGGTCAAATCACCAGAAATCATTCCTTCTCATTTACAGTATTGTTTTCCTGTAGATATTCATTATCTAGCTCCTTAATCACTGATTTGCCTGAAAGGTCGTAATCTTGTGTACAGATTCTTCCTGTTTTGTGTGCCTATCTCCAGAGGCCCCTTCCCTTGGAATCCTAAACTGCTGTGCCCATATAAGCATAACCATAAATGTGTTTGTATTATAATATAGTGATAGAAGTTGCTGCTTATTTTTTGTCAGGACAAACAATTGAAATACTGATTTTTATAGAACTGCACATTACCAATATTTCAGACAGAACTCACTTTTTGTTCTGCTCTCTTTTTGGTCTCTGCATCCATCCAGGGAAGTTCATCTAAGGTTTTTATGAAAACATCACGTATATCTGCAATCATTTCTTCAACCTGGAAGAAACACCAGAATGTTACAACCCCGCAGAGTAAGATGGTGGGCAATGCAGTTCAGTCATGCAGGTTTCCAAAACCTGATAGACTTTGCCCCGCTGGCTGTTGTGCATCTGAGGGAATCGCTGTGCTTGTGCCAAGCCCAGAAATGGGTGGTTTCACCCCAGGATTCCAGTGGTGATCGCGGTCAAAAAGGCTTCACTTCTGGAGCTTTCTGTGTGGCTGGAGGTGCACAGAAGCAGCCAGTTGTGCCCAGTGGTGGCAGGATGTGAGCTGTGTCACTCTCAAAGGACAGCAGTGGCTGCTGGTGCCAGCCAGGGCAGCTCCTGGGTGTGAGGATGGGCTCCTGCACAGCTGCCCATGCTCCTGGCCCAGAGGGCAGGCCGGGCTTCCTCCCTCCAGCTGTGCACCTGTGAGCCTCACATTTCACACTGGGCTCTGGGAAAAACCTGCACTTCTAAACCTTTGTAATAACCACTATTAGCACTTCAATAAAAACTTTAAAATCAAGCCCACTTTGATTAGGCTGTAATAGAAAGTGCAACCAAAGCTGTGTCAGGAAGAGCATGGCTATAGGAATGTGCTTTTCATTGACAGAGTGACAAAACTATTCCTTGTCTGTTTAAAAAGGAAAGAAGCTTAGAAGTTTCTTTCCTCAATTAGGTGAAAAAGCTACTTTATAGGCTTAAGGGACTTCAAACTTAAGGATAGCTAATTGGATAGAAGCTAAAAAGTCTTGCTTGGCAATTTACTAGAAAAAGAAGAGAACAAAGAAACTAATTGCTTCTGTGAGGTGTTTTACTAGGAGCAAAAACCTCTTGCACTTGGCTCGGGTTTTTTTTGTTTGTTATTTTGTCTTTTATTAAACCTTTTTGTTTCTAACACTGCAACAGCAGCTATCCTGATATTTGTATGCCTCCAAAGGTAGCTGAGCTATCTTAGGTGAGTAACAGACCTCCAAGAGCTTATGAGACCTGGCTCGAGGAGGCTCCTATTACCCATGGTGGTGAGGAAGGTACCTTCTCCTGTGAAAAGTGGATGAAAGCCTAGACAGAGTATGATTAAATACTTAGTGCCCCTGATGAAGTGCACTCGTGTCACTACAGGACACAACACGAGTGCACACACCGCTGTTCTCAAGGTGAGAAAAGGGAAGTTTATTTTCTGACTCTAACATTTATAGATTTCCAAAAGTGACAGTGGGTTGGAGGGTGAAAGTGCCCCCTCTCCAATGACACCGGACAAACCAACAGTCCATCAAATTCCTTTCTTCCGTAAAAGAACGCGACACAACGAGTTATTTACAGAAAAGTGTGTGAGAAAGTTCGTTACAAGAACGCAAACATCAGAAGGCTTAGAAAATCCTAAAGAATCAGGGCGAGACACTGGGGCCGAGGGGCTGAGGCTTTACCACGTGCTTGCTGTCCCCAGCAAAGGCCTCCTCCACGTAGAGCCGGCCCACGGCGCTCTCCATGTTCCCGTTGACGTAGTTGGCGCAGCGGCGCCACACGGCGCTCTCGGAGGTGGTGCCATAGAGGGCCTGTGGGACACACAGCAGGGCAAACACAGGGCTGAACAGGGCTGAACAGGGCTAAACAGGGCTGAACAGGGCTGAACAGGGCTGAACAGCAGGGCAAACACAGGGATAAACAGGAGACACACAGCAGGGCAAACACAGGGCTACTACACAGGGCTAAACAGCAGGGCAAACACAGGGCTAAACAGGGCTAAACAGCAGGGCAAACACAGGGATAAACAGGGCTGAACAGGGCTAAACAGCAGGGCAAACACAGGGCTAAACAGGGCTGAACAGGGCTAAACAGGGCTGAACAGGGATAAACAGGGCTGAACAGGGCTAAACAGCAGGGCAAACACAGGGATAAACAGGGCTAAACAGCAGGGCAAACACAGGGCTAAACAGGGCTGAACAGGGCTAAACAGGGCTGAACAGGGCTAAACAGCAGGGCAAACACAGGGATAAACAGGGCTGAACAGGGCTAAACAGCAGGGCAAACACAGGGATAAACAGGGCTAAACAGGGCTAAACAGCAGGGCAAACACAGGGCTAAACAGGGCTGAACAGGGCTAAACAGCAGGGCAAACACAGGGCTAAACAGGGCTGAACAGGGCTAAACAGGGCTAAACAGGAGACATACAGCAGGGCAAACACAGGGCTAAACAGGGCTGAACAGGGCTAAACAGGGCTAAACAGGAGACATACAGCAGGGCAAACACAGGGCTAAACAGGGCTGAACAGGGCTAAACAGCAGGGCAAACACAGGGATAAACAGGGCTGAACAGGGCTAAACAGCAGGGCAAACAGGGCTAAACAGGGCAAACACAGGGCTAAACAGGAGACACACAGCAGGGCAAACGCAGGGTTACTACACAGGGCTAAACAGCAGGGCAAACACAGGGCTAAACAGGAGACACAGCAGGACAAACAGGGCTAAACAGCAGGGCAAACAGAGGGCAAACAGGGCTAAACTGGGCTAAACAGGAGACACAGAGCAGGGCTAAACAGGAGACACACAGCAGGGCAAACACGGGGCTAAACAGGGGCTCCTCCACCTTCGTGCACACACCCAGCCCATACCCACCCGGGGCACTTAGCTGGACTCACTCTCTAACTAGGATCACTAGGAAAACATTTACAGAGGAAGAAGTTCTGCTGTGGGAATACAAAGAACTTCCATGTCCAGTTGCTGAAATTGCTCAGCATTTCCTTAAAAGCACTAAGCTATCAGCGGGATCAAATGACTGGAAACCAAGATTGGGGCCATAAGTTTGCCTCGAATATATTCCTTTGGATGATAAAGAGTTTCTAACAAGTCAGTCAGAACTGTAATCCCTTGCAAATAAGTGTGGTGTTCTGATACCAAAATGGGGATTAATTTAGATTCAGAAAAACAAGACACCAGGTACTAGAGTAGTGCTTTCAAATCCACTCAGCTATCAGGCATAAATCCCATCAATTATAGATACACTCCAGCAGAGGCTCAGCAAACACATCTGGCTTTTCTGTGCAAAATCCAAAATACATGAAATATTTATATACTACACCTACATAAAAAACCCTGTCTTTTGTGGCTCACAAAACCATCATTAGAACTTAGGGAGAGGTGAATTTCTGCACCTTACGGAAAGCATTCCTCGTGTCCTTGTAGTCCCGGCTGAGGCTGTTGACAAGATCCATGACAAACCTCCAGGCCATGTAATTCTGAAGGTCTCTGTTTAACAAAACAATGATAACAAGCTGGCGTTGTTTTGAGGCTTTTTAAGTTTTCTGGAAAGAAAATGCAAATACCACACCTACCTGGAAGAGTATTTTTCAAGAATAGACCTGAGGTTGAGCAGGTAGTCAGGGTCATAAACAATGACGTGTTCCGTGTTGTCGACGTTGATTTGCACAGTTGACATGATGGCGTTTATGAATTCTGACCAGTTGAACTCCTGGAAAATCAATATGCATTGTGACATGGTTCGATCATAAACTGTTTAAATATGTTTGCATGACGCAGCTGCTCTGCCTTTAGTTTCCCTAATCTTGCACTACTTATAAATGGGGTCATTGTAATAATAGCTGGCCTGAGATCATTTATAGCTCTAAAAATGTTGTTAACATGGGGGGTATTTGGCAGAAAGGGTAGAGAAATTGCTTTGATTTCAAACTAACACTTTTTTTTTTTTAATTTTTAAAGTTTCTGTTCTGCTTATTACTTTAAAAAGTGTTGGTGATTTTTCCCTGCCTGTGTCTTTGGAAAGGTTTATTGGAAGAGGTAATGTCTTCCATCAGACAAGGGGAAGTAGCCGAGGAGAGCAGATAAGCTTTCAGGAATAGTCACTGCAGGTCTGGGAGAGAAGCAGCAAACTCCAGGCTAATCTTGGGAATAATTGCTGTTCTATCCTTAGGCATTACAACACTACCAACTCCCATCAAGTGTCTTTTGAGCATTTTGGAATAAATTCAAATTAGTGCTGATCTGCAGCACCCCCCAGGCACTAATAATAACCAGGGCAATGCCATTCTGTGACAGGAGTTGTTGTTTTCTGACAGGATGACTGTAATGGTAACCAACCACACCTGTGGGAGACAGTGAATTATGAAACCAATTAAACCAGGCAGGAGGGAACTGTCAGAGAATTAAAGTCAATAAAACTGCAGTGAATATGAAAAAGTGCCAGGAATAACAGTTCTTACTGGCCTCAGAAACCTCAATAAAAGTCATGAGAATAAAAAGTGCCCATGTTCAGTACGACATTATGTTCCTGGGGAGACAGAGCTGTGCTAGCAAAGCTTGGGCTGGTTCTCAGCTGCTCTCTGGTGCCGTGAGTTAAAGGCTGCCCTCACAAACAGCACATGGCTCAGGGAGGGAGCAGAGCTGACACATCCCGGGGGAGCTGCAGTGGGAGGATGTGCAGAACTGTCCTATTTCATGGGCCTGACAGCCTGGGCTCCTTGCTGCTTGCCCTGGGAGCAATAATTACAGAGGCAATGCTGGACAAACCGGATTTTTGTTCTGAATCTGTAGCTCTGGATAAACAGAGTGGGGCTGAGTATTCACTAAACACCCCTGAAGCAGCTGGTGGCTACAGGCTGGGCTCCAGTCCTGGGCCCTGAACCCATGAGGACAAGGAACAGGATCAGAGGACCACAGAATGGTTTGGGTTGGAAGGAATCTTAAAGATCATTTATTTCCAACCAGAGACACCTCCCACTGGAAATGGTTTTTTTCTTTGTACTTTTCCATCTTTTTATGTTGAGGCCAATGGGAAGATGTGCCTTCAGGTCAGGAGAAGCAGTGGGTGCAGAATGTGCATACAGTTCAGTGTCATCAGAAGAGCAAGAAAGTGTGCACATCAGGGATCCTGTTCAATTGCAAATATGTCATGTCTTTAACAGAAAAAAAATCCAGGCTTCATTGTTTAATCCCATCAGTGATAAATTAGAGGTTAATATACCAGGTTATTGATCACTCACCTTATGATTGATTACCAGTGAGAAGTTCTTCTGGAGTTGTGCCAAGGTCATTTTATTGTACAGCAGAAGTGGGTCATTTCTGTCTTCGGATTTTGTTGTTGCCTGTCAGAGTTCATCAGGAGAAGATTACTGAGTGTATTGAGTGAGTTCCCAGGGGTTTTGGTTCTGCTCAGGGTGCGCTGCTGCCCTGTGTGTTCTTTGGGAGCCGTGGCACAGCCCCAGCTCACACAGCTCTGGGCTGCTCTGGGCACTGGCACTTTGCACTGCTGAGTTCAACATCTGCATCCACAGCAGCAGATTTTACCCTTTTAAGGTGCTTTGAAAAATCAGTTATGCCAAGCCTCCTTTTATCCTTCCCTTCCGCTTCCTCTTCCCTATTCTATTGTGCATTCAGTGGGGCTTTTTTCTGTGGTTTTTAAACAAATTCCCAGGAGCACAATGCCAGCTCTCTTCAGTGACATTGAGGCTGATGCTGGGTTTTGGATGAAAGGTTAAAATCCCAGGCAGTGGCAGCTCCCCCAGCACCAGCTGGACCCCACCACAGCAACTGCTGCAGGGACATTGCAGGCAGGAGTTCCCCTCATCCTGCTCTTTAAAGCCTTTCTTCAATAAATTCCCTTTTTGATAATAATTGCCCATCTCTGATCCAAGCCCAGAGGTGTGTTTCTCACAAAGATGAAGGAAATCCAAATCAGATGGGTTTAGTTTATATAAATGGTTTTCCCAAGTATGTGACCTTACTATCAGTGTCACTTCAAAAATAGCTGAAGCTATAAAATATGTATTCAGCCTGTTTCATGGTCACCCTCAGCTTCAGGTCCTGCTGCAATGGTTAATAATAATAAGCCATGGTTTGCTCATGAATGCCTTTGGTTTTCTCCATGCACATTCAAACCCTCACTATTCCTCCAAAGTCAAATTCATGATATTATTTTTCCTTTGTCCTTTTCTTTTAAGGGGGAACAGTGCTTGGTAAAAAATGCCCTTGGAACAATCAGCATTGTGGAGCAGCTTGTGCAGCACAAACATGACTTTGTGCTCACAGCAGGCCAAGGGCTGGGAATCTGCTGCTCTGGGATCCAAACAGCCCACGGGGAAACAGGACAAAGGGAGGAGAGGCCCCAAACATCTCCCAAAACTCGCACTCTAAACCACATTAACCAGACCCCAAGTCTGTCTCTCTCTGCTCTTGCAGCACTTCTGTGAGCAGATCAGGATAAAACAGTTTGTTGTTTGGAAAACAGCTGCCTCAAATACTTTCCCTTGCTCCTCCCAGGACACAGCTGTTCCTTCAGGTGTAGCAGGCTCTGTGCATTTCTACTCCCACGAAACAGCAGCAGCAAGGAGGGTAAACACTCACTGTACAGTCAGCTCTCTTAGGCATTATGAAAAAAGTCAGTTATTTAAAGGATAGCTTAAAGAAGTTTTTCTTACATTGGCAATCTCTTTCTCCAGGTCCATAACTCTTCTCATTTGTGCAGAAATGTCACTCTCATTGACAGAAATATTTCTTTCTTGTCGGATTAGTTTAGCTACAGAAGTCATGAAGTCAACATAGGCAGAACATGCCTGCAGGAAAAAACAGGAACAGTTTAAAAGACAAAACTCTTCCAAGGAGAGCATACCTTGATTATCTTCAGGATTTCACCTTCATTTTTATGAGCTACAGTTCTTCATTCCTTATTTAAACAGGTCAATTTTATCAGAAATACTGTTAGGTCACAACTGGAAATTGACTGTGAGCATTCCCTGATGGAGCGCTGCTGGTAACTGGAGCACTGTTCAAAGCTGAGCACTCCCAGTGACTGCACTGTTTTCATTATTTAGAATGAGACATTTGTATGTCCATATTTAAACCATCACCCATGTTTTTTCTAGCTCACTTTAATTACAAGTTCCAAAAATATCATTTCCAAAGAGCTGTGTTCCCAGGAACATAAACCGAGGGAATTGGCTTTGTGGGAAAAGCATTCCCAGAAGCTGTGAACCTCCCCCAGTGCTTCTTGGAACAGCTAGAACTCGTGTTACTGTATGCAAAGTTAGGTCTACTACAGACAATTTATATGAAATCTAACACTAAAGAGTTCGTGTATGAAAGAATGTAAATGCAGCAGCAAATTCTCTGAAATGTCACACAGCCAAATATCTTAAGGTGTCATTATATTTTATGGAGCCTCTGTTCTATTGTAATTCCATTATTATTTGTAATTCTAGTTCCTCATTGGTAAGTCACACTCATTTTTCTATCAGCAGAAATGCTGTTTTCAATATTCCTTTTCAATGCAAATAATAATAAAAAAAAAAACATACATAGTGCTGGATCAGCTATCAAATAATAAATCTGTTCTATGCAATGTAACCTACCAAAGCAGTGATTAAAGCTAGGATTAATAAGGTGTGCATGTCATCAGCTTTACTGATAGAAGTATTTTGGTACGTTCAGCTCCTGAGGCAGGGAACACACCTCTAATGAGTGCTGCATGTGAGCAGCCATTCCCTGTCCCCTGCTGGGCACCCTGCCTGCCACACACCTGGGGCTGTGCCCACCTGGGGCTGCCTGCGGGCACAGGGACAGGGACAGGCACAGGGACAGACACAGGCACAGGGACAGGGACTGGGACAGGGACTGGCACAGGGACAGGCACAGGGACAGACACAGGCACAGGGACAGGGACTGGGACAGGGACTGGCACAGGGACTGGCACAGGGACAGGGACAGGGACAGGCACAGGCACAGGGACAGGGACTGGGACAGGGACAGGGACAGGCACAGGGACAGGGACTGGCACAGGGACAGGCACAGGCACAGGGACAGGGACAGGGACTGGCACAGGGACAGGGACAGTGACAGGGACAGGGACAGGGACAGGCACAGGGACAGGGACTGGCACAGGGACAGGGACAGGGACAGGGACAGGCACAGGCACAGGCACAGGGACTGGCACAGGGACAGGGACAGGCACAGGGACAGGGACTGGCACAGGGACAGGCACAGGCACAGGGACAGGGACAGGGACTGGCACAGGGACAGGGACAGTGACAGGGACAGGGACAGGGACAGGCACAGGGACAGGGACTGGCACAGGGACAGGGACAGGGACAGGGACAGGGACAGGGACAGGGACTGGCACAGGGACTGGCACAGGGACAGGGACTGGCACAGGGACAGGGACAGGCACAGGCACAGGGACAGGGACTGGCACAGGGACAGGGACAGACACAGGGACTGGCACAGGGACTGGGACAGAGACAGGGACAGGGACTGGCACAGGGACAGACACAGGGACAGGCACAGGGACAGGGACAGACACAGGGACTGGCACAGGGACAGGGACAGGGACAGGCACAGGCACAGGGACAGGCACAGGGACAGGCACAGGGACAGGGACAGGGACAGGGACAGGGACAGGGACTGGCACAGGGACAGGGACAGGGACAGGGACTGGGACAGGGACAGGGACAGGCACAGGCACAGGGACAGGGACAGGGACTGGCACAGGGACTGGCACAGGCACAGGGACAGGGATGAGACAGGGACAGGCACAGGGACAGGGATGGGACAGGGACAGGGACAGGGACAGGGACAGGGCTCAGCTGCCCAAAGGGCTCAACTCCCAGTGCCAGTTAGAAGCAGATGAGATCATTTCAGAAAGAGAAAAGCCCGTGAAACCACTGGCAGCTACAAGAAGTCACCAAAGACAGTGCATACCAGCACTGTAAAGGCCATCATGAAATTCAATATAGCTATTACCTCAAAGTTAACAGAGATTTTAGGTACCAATCAGCTACTTTATTTTTCTGCTAAGTGCAGCTCTGAAGTCAGGGAGCAAAGGACAAAGTCAGCTAATTTCATCTGGACTGTATAAACAGTCTCAGCAATTCCAGTGGAAACTTAAGACATTGGAATCACTCCTGTCAGAGCAGAGCCATCCTGTATCTTACAAGAGGAAAATATTTTAAATGATGTTATTGTCAGGTTCCAGCTGTGGCTCTGGGGTGGGCAGTGCTGCTGGGGCAGGGGCCTGGAAGGGGCAGGAGGCAGAGATGGCTTTGCTGTGTGCAGCTCCTGGGGTGGAATAAGAGCAGGAGAGAGGGGCTGGGAGGGAACGGCTCTGGTGTGGAGCAGTCGTGCTCAGGAGGACACTGGGAACCTGCCTGCTAGTGATAAAGCTCTTTTCCAACAGTGTTTCCTGCTCTCCTTTCCATCAGTGCAGAGCTGATACTCAGGTAGGTCAGAGGACAGGAGCTGTCTCTCAGTGCTGCAGCTCACACAAGGCATGGAAGGCACAGAGTGTGCAGTGTGACTCAGCTCCTAAAGGCCATCTCACATGGACCTGGGCAGTTCAGATGGCAATGATTGTCTTAATGAGCATGTGATCTGTAATTAAATGTAAGCACTATTAACTGTTGGCACATCAGCAAAATACCTACAAAGCCCAAATGGCCTGCACACTTTCTCATTGCTTCTGCATTTAATTACACAGAAGGAATGTGGTTAATTAAAGGTCACCGTGGTAGCAGTTTCAGCTCCATGACTTCAGCACAGACACCCATCAGCTCTCAAGGACTTACAGCACATCCAAGATTAGCAACAGGGATTCAGTGTCAGTGCTAACAGGTTAATGAGACCCGCAGAAGTAATGAGCAAACAAGAATTAAAGGAGACCATGTGAGGTTTCAGGTATCTGAGCCATTTCTGTGGCATCACATCCTTTTGCTGCTGTGCTTGTGCTCAGCAGTTGGTGCAGGAGACTGTGATCTTTTCAGATCTTTCATGCAGCAAAGGGTTGTCTCTTTGGTTCTGAATGTTCTGTTTTTCCTCCCAGGCCTGTTCCTGGTAGAAGTTCACCTGCAGCATTTGCCAGCTGCTGCCAGTCGGCCACAGCTCAGAGGTGACCTCCTTTCTGCAGTGACACAACAGGGCTGATCATGGCCACTTGTACTCTGCCTAAATACAGCTCTGACAGCCAGGGGATAGCTCTTGATCCAGCTGTGAAGCTGTGAGGCTCTGCAACAAAGCTAAATTGTTTTATGTTTATCTCCTTCCAAAAGGTCTTAAAAAGTCAAGGAGCTGCCTTGAAAATACAGGCTAAAGCAGGAGAACTGTCCCCAGGGTGTGCCAGCTGCCCCTCACCTCTTGGTATGCACCAGTGCACTCGTAGTAGTCCCGGGAAGGCAGCCCCAGGCCAGGCTGGTCGATCTGTAAATGCAGAGAAAAATGAGAAGTGCTTAAGGGGAGATGGCAGAGCACTGTACTGTTCCTTTGGTGCACTGGCCAAGTTATATTCTGCTTCACTGGCCAAGTTATATTCTGGCCACAGGGGCGTTCCTCTCTCACCCCGTTGCCCACCTTTTTTAATTGCCCACCTTGCCCAACTATTTTAATTCTCGTTAAACTGTTTGTTTTTCTTTCCAATCTTTTTCCTCTCCTGTTGCCGAGCACTGCAAGGCACTGGCAGCCAGTGTTCATTCAAACAGGTGACCCACAGGTGACAGAACAGCCCAGAGACAAGCTAGGCAGCTCCTGCACCTCTGAAATCCCTGCACACGAGGTGCTCACAGCTCCATCCACCCCTGACAGGAGAGACCGGCCCTGGCTGCTCCATCCCAGCAGCCAGCAGCTCCTGCCCTGTCTGCACGTTCAGGTTTCAGAGATGACCTTTCTGTCCCTGCCGTTCCTGCCTCTCTGGCAGTGACACTGTCTGGGCACTCAGAACAAAGCTGTCTGCTGGCAGAGAGGCAGGAGCTGTGAAACTCCAGCTGAAAGCCACGTTAGCTCACAAATTCATCTGCAAAGTGCTCCGGTCAAATTCAGATCCCTGATGTTTCTCCTAGCTAACTTTTATGTCTGTGCTTCCAGTTATTTGCTGCACTTTTGTGATCAACAAGGCCATGGCACCCAGGCAGACTTACGTGAATGATATGTGCTGTGGAATTTTTATCGTCTGTGCCAACAAAAAAATTAATAAGGACTTTTTTTCCATATCTGGAGTTGAGCTGTGCAATAGCTCTCTCAGCTGTCCAAGCAGTACCTAAGCAAATGGAAGGTATAGTCAGTCTCTATTTTTAGTAAGCCATAAATTAAATAATTTAGATATTTTAGCTAAAAGGAAATAAGCCCAGGTTATCTTACCGTAGGAATCATCCCAGTTAGTTGTTGCTACAGGCCACTCAGACACATTTGGCAGTAAACTAATTAGAGGACTTCCACCTCGGAGATCAATGGCAGCTTTTGGAAAAAATAAAATGAGTTACCATGACATTTTAAACCCCACAAACGTTATATATTATAATATATATTAAAATGAGTTCAGAAAAATGAAGCTGAGAACAGTTTCCCCCATCACCACGGTGGCAGTTTGCTCTGATGTATGACTGTGCCTTAACATTTAATGTAAAAATGTTCCAGTCACAAACAGCATATGCAGATCCTTGAGACCATGACATTGAAGTACTGTCTCTTTTCTTCTCTCTCTGCAGATAGCTTGAAATAATAGTTTTGAAAAGTATTCATACTATTGCAGAAACTATAAAAATATTATTTAGGAAGCACTGCAAACTGTTTTACTCCACTTTGTTCTAGTGGCAGAGCCTGGTATGCCAGGTAGCTTTCACCTTATCCCTGCTAATTTCTACAAAAGAAGTTAACTCCCATTTAACTGAAAGGATTTGCATTTATATATCTGCAGCAAATTAGTAACTGAAGAGTTCCCTAAAATCCCTAAGGTAGTAAAGCAGGAGGTACAATACCAGTGTTACTGCTGACATTCTGACTGGGCTCTATAGAACAGACACATTTCAGTTTTCACCCAGGATGTTATCTGAGAATGATGCACAGAATGGGACACAGGTGCAGCTGCCCGGGGCACCCTTTGGGTGCTGCTGGGGTATCCTGTAGGCCACGGCCTCAGGGGACACTTACTTTCATTTATGCAGGACCTGTAGAGGGTTTTTGCCTTCTGCACTGCTGGGATATCGTTGGTGCTGGGGGTGTCGAGGACATCTGAAACACACACAGTGAGTCATGGTCATCCCTGCTCTGCCATGGTCACTCTGCTCTGCCATGGTCACTCCTGCTCTGCCATGGTCACTGTGCTCTGCCATGGTCACTCTGCTCTGCCATGGTCACTCCTGCTCTGCCATGGTCACTGTGCTCTGCCATGGTCACTCTGCTCTGTGCTGGTCATTGCTGCTCTGTGCTGGTCACTCTGCTCTGCCATGGTCACTCTGCTCTGCCATGGTCACTCTGCTCTGTGCTGGTCACTCTGCTCTGCCATGGTCACTCTGCTCTGCCATGGTCACTCTGCTCTGCCATGGTCACTGCTCTCTCATGGTCACTCTGCTCTGCCATGGTCACTCTGCTCTCTCATGGTCACTCTGCTCTGCCATGGTCACTCTGCTCTGCCATGGTCACTCTGCTCTGGCATGGTCACTCTGCTCTGTGCTGGTCACTCTGCTCTGCCATGGTCACTCTGCTCTGCCATGGTCACTCTGCTCTGTCATGGTCATTGCTGCTCTGCCATGGTCACTCTGCTCTGCCATGGTCACTGCTCTCTCATGGTCACTCTGCTCTGTGCTGGTCACTCCTGCTCTGCCATGGTCCCTGCTCTGTCATGGTCATTGCTGCTCTGCCATGGTCACTGCTCTCTCATGGTCACTCTGCTCTGCCATGGTCACTCTGCTCTGCCATGGTCACTCTGCTCTGTCATGGTCATTGCTGCTCTGCCATGGTCACTCTGCTCTCTCATGGTCACTCTGCTCTGTGCTCGTCATTCCTGCTCTGCCATGGTCCCTGCTCTCTCATGGTCACTCTGCTCTGTGCTGGTCACTCTGCTCTCTCATGGTCACTCTGCTCTGCCATGGTCACTCTGCTCTCTCATGGTCACTCTGCTCTGTGCTGGTCACTCTGCTCTCTCATGGTCACTCTGCTCCGTGCTGGCCGGCTCTGAGGAGCAGGGCTGGGCCAGGAGAGCTCCGTGCCCAGCCCCAGGGAGGCTCTGCCCTTCAGCAGCAGAGGGAAAAGCTCTGCAGGTGAAGGGCCCTGCAGTGGCTGCAGTCTGTGCTGGGATGTGGAACAGAGCCAGTACATAACTCTGTAGGGTCCCTGGGTGAAATACAAACGCTCTGACTCCTCAGGGACAGGTTTTAAACAACCAGGCTATTGTGTGTGAAGACACAGCTGGCAAAACCAGGAGATAGGCAAAGTAAAAAAAAAAAAGAATATTTAGCCTGCAGAGAATGGGCTGGAGAGTGTCACATGAGTACAGACTGCCTTCTTGGACTCTGTTATTTTCACCTGAAAAAAGGGATGGTGAAGAATTTGATACTGTTGATATGGCAGGCAGGGAAATAGCTTCCCTGCTCTTTGGGCTTTCTGATGGACCACAGATAGGCAGGGCATGGGCTGCCAGAGAGCAGCTTGCAGCATTTCAGCTGATATGGACACAGCCAGACCTCCTCCTCCTCCTCCTCCTCCTCCTCCTGCACCTGCCAGGTGCTGTTGCTGGGCAGGCTCAGGGTGGGGACTGCCCTGGCCTGATCTGCAGATAGCAGCAAGGGCAGGTCTGCCCAGCTCTGCTCCAGTGGCAGCCACAGCAGCACACTCCAGCTCTAGAGAGCCTTCTCCAAGCACACACTTTGGGGCAGATTTGTCCTGAACCAAACACAAAACCCCTGAAATATCTGCTACTATTTTAAGCTTTGCTAGAAAACCACAACTTCTTGGGATAACACGGAAGGCAAAGCAGAAACTTAATTTAGTCCCCCAAACTGCACTGACCTTTGAGAACCACTTCTAGTTCGTCTCTCAAAATGTCAAAGTTGCTATAACGGGAGCTGGTCTCGGGGATGACGTTCCTCTTGAGCCACCCCCCGCAGGCGTACTGGTAGAAGTCCTGGCAGGGCCTGGCGCTGGGGTCCATGTTCTCCAGGATCCTGGCAGCTGCAGCAACAGACACGCTTTGCACACACTCTGCGCCACACTCCTGGCCTCTCAGCAGCGAGGTCAGAAGTGTGTTCAGTTTAGAACAGGCTCAAGTGTACTTGGATGTTCTAGACCAAACAAAGCTCTCAGCGGTGAACAAGGGGTTGCTGTTCCTGCGCTGACCACACTTCCACACTTTCCAGTTGGCTGTGTGTACTGGTGGTGACCTGACAGATGTTCCTGCTCCCTGTGAGTGGTCACTCAGTTCTAAATAAAATGTAGGGTGTTTCATTTACCCTTCACTTAGCCTTCTTTGTACTGAAACGTGGTGAAAAGGGACATTAAACCACAAAGCATAGCAGAGGTTAACTATCCGCTGTAATGTAATTTTGGTTATTAAGTATGATTTAGACTCAACTCAATCCTGCCTATTTCAATCAAATACTGACTTTGTTGGACTATTTCAGTCCTTGTCAGGAAAGGTTTTTCTGTTAACGCCTTCTGGAAGCTACACTCATTATTAGACCTGCTCCCCATTTTACTCTAGAGCTGATACTGCCTCTTGCTATCCCTGACTCCCTGGAGTGCCTTGTCCAGGGCTGGCCAGTCGCTGACCAGTCGTGACAGGGATTCTCAGTGAAATCCAACTCCTTGGTGACAGCTTCCCAGCTGCTGCCCATAAACCCCCTGGGCTTCTCCCTGTGCCTGCTCCTATTCCACCCAGACTGCTGCTTCCACCAGTGTGCCAGAACAGAGTCTCTCACAGAAAAGAGAGATCTTGGGAGTCAGGCAGGAGCTAGGGATACCTCTGAATTTCCCAGGATACTGAATATTCTTCCCATTTTTCTGACATTATTTTTAGTAAATTATGAGGCTTGTGATTTCAAGTGTTCATTCCTCCACATGGGCAAGTCAAATATTTATAGTTATTTTTCCAGTACTTTCAATATTTTCCATGTCTCTTGTGCTGGTGGAAATGGAGAGACAGTCTGTGGTGTTTGTGTTGGTTTTCCTGCCCCCATTTTTCTGTTGGCTCGGGAGTGTTACATTCTAGGCCAACATCTGATGGTTTTACAATGTTCCAGCTCCTGCAGGATGGAAATAGCCATGGACAGGTGCATTTTCAACCCCAGACTGCTTCTGTAGCATAAAACCCACTGTGGAAATAGATGCAAAGCCTCCTGGTGATGGCTTCCCTGCTGAAGTCGATGGCTTCAGGGTGACTTCTATTTGAAGGGACACAGGATCATGGCAACAGCCAGAGACTGGGAAATTCAGTCATGTTCTTACTAACTGTGACACTTGCTGCAGCCCCAAGTGCTCTGGGACTGTGGAAGCTCTGGTGATGGTTTCTGTCATTTTTTCCCTGCTTCATTTGGGGGAAGGGGAGTGTTTTGAATGCTGCAGTTTATTCCTAACTCCACCTATTTGCTGTAAGAGGAAAGTTGTAACTATCCCTAGCATCCCCTGTTTTAAGGGTATCCCTCTGAATCTCTCTGCCAGGCTGGGCAGCACCTGAAGGGCAGCCCTGTCCCTTGGGTGACCTTGGCATGTGTCAGCCCAGCAGCACAGACTTTCCTGGCCAGGAGGGGACACCCAGCCCTGCCAGACAGGAACAGCAGGACAGAAACATCTTCTGACACCAAGAGAAGATAGCCCTTATCCACTGACTTGTCCCCTGGGGAAAAACCTCACAACAAAAGCCAGGAGAAATCCATGTCCTGCTTAAATCTCAGAAATCATTAACAGTGTGGTATCAAACCTGGCTTGAACTGTGCAGTCAGGTTGCTCTGCTTGGAGTCAGCACCCGGGTAATCCTCTGTGCCACACAGAAATAATCAATCATCTCCCATAGCTCTCCTGCTCCAAGGTCCAGCCCAGCCAGTATCAGCTATCCAACTTTTATCAGAACTTGAAGCCTAAATACTGCACAAGTACCAGGAAGAGCTCAGCTGTGGGCACTGTGGTCTGTCATTTAGGGCTGCATGTGAAGTACATACAGTAAATATGACCATGCAGAATACTCTCCTCAAGAGTGCTACTTGCACACCTGAGCCCCAAGATAACCATTCATTATTTGGCTGATACCACAGATATATTGTAATCAATTATGTTTAATTATTAATGCATTATATGTTATAATCGATTATGTTACAAATATTTTATTATTTTATCTCTAGGCCAGGTGAATTTATGCCTATACAAACACAGGTAATACACAGTGTACTCTTCATCAGTGCTCAGTGCTGCTGTGACAAACCAGTGTTGGGCTTTGTCCCTACTGTCACTTGTTTACTCTGGCACCAAGAATGTAGGTAGAGCTTCATCTCAATTACTAGTAATGATTAATCTTACTGTAGTACTCCTGATTGCCAGTTGTTGCTTTAATAGCTTACAAATAAAGAAATATGAGCTGGCAAAGCAGCCAGTGACCTGGGAAGGATTCAGGAGCAAAACAATATGCTTACCTAGGTAAGAAACAGAGACCAAAAAAAACTGAGACCAAAATCCCAGCCTGTTCCATCAGGCTGTGCTGCCTGAGCTCAGGGAAGTTATCAGAGTGTGTCAGCTTATCCAAAAAATGCTCAAATGTACAAACTGCATTGTACCTTCCTGTGCCACACTGCAGTGGCCTCACAAATCCATGGGTAACAGTGCCATGCAGTTACTGGTATTTACCCTGGCTATAACCAATGAATTCTCATTACATATTTCTTCATTATATGTTCATTATTTATTTTACTACATTTTTTTTTCTTCTGGTCGTTTATTTGCAGCTCTTCTCTCAAAATGAACAATCAATTCTGTCAGTATCTTCACTTTATCCCTTCCAGTGGTTAAATGCTGTTAAAGCATTTAACAGAAGCATAAAAGAGCAAAATTGTTCTGATTAATTACTTTAGGCACTTCTTGCTACATTGTGCCTCATTTCTCCAAACTTTTCCTGCTGTTCCTTCTGGAGTTCATTCACCATCCCATGGTCTGTCTGAACTCCCCTGCAGCAATGTGCATTCAGCCGAAAATGAGCATCATCAGAGATTAAAACCAATCTGCTAGAGGGCTAACTGGATCATTTTCCCAACCACAGCATGAGCTTAGATGCTGGGAGAGGAACACCTTGGAGGTGGAATGGACAGACAGTGATGGAAATATTAAGCCTTATCTGACCCGAAATGAACCTTCTGTGTGGCCCCTGCTGCTGGCCATGTGCAGCTCCTGGGACGAGGGGCTGCCCTGGGGCTTTCCCTGCAGGGCTGAGCTGCTGAAGCAAGAGCTGCAGCCAGCAGCCCCGTGGAAGCCAGGACACCAACACCCCAGCTTTCCTGCGCTGTTCCTGCTGTGTCTGCAGGTCTGAAGGTGTCTGTGAATCAGCCCCTCTGGGAGCCCCACGGGGCTCTGCTCCTGGGATTCCTTAACAGCTGCCCTGTTACTGAAGGATGGAGCAGCTTGTCAGACTGGAACACGCAGAATCTTTTGGACTGGAGGATGACTCTGTAAGATTGGCACTGTCATAGCACAAGAGTTTACTTCTGCAGAAGAACTATGCTAAGAAAATCATGTGGGGTAACAGACCCACGCTTCCATGTGCCATACTTGTCTGCAGTTAGATGGGAGAATTCTGTGGTAGCAATTTTGTTTAAAACCACATAAATTAATTTAAAACATAGGTATTTTCATTCTTACCTGATTTGATACAGTCTGGTGTCTTGCAAATGCCATCTAAAAGAGAATACAGTCATATTTTTAATTATTTTCTCAATGTCAATATGTAATAAAATCTACTGTAGATATTTCCATTGACAGTCAATTTAATTGCACTGTACAGTAAGATAATATGAATGGACACCTTACAGTCAGTAAGGGAATATTTATAGGATCAGGCTCTAAAAATATCATCATCTTCAACCCTTTAGGGTCATTCAGTGCTAGTCACTCATCATGTGGAATTTTTGCAGTCATCAGAGGAAAATGTCCCATCAATTGGAGGTGGGCAAAATACTATTTTTATAACAGAGAAGCAATTTAGAGAAAAATAGCTCAAGGACTGGAGAGAATGACAAAGCCAGTTTGAATTTAGCAATGCTTTGCAATGACAAAAGGATTTTCAAGGAATTATTTGAAAATTCTGAGGCATTCACTCTGAAGTCTTCTGAACAAAATACAGGATTCAGGAATATGAGAATATTTCCTTTTGAGACTTTGAAAATAAACCTTTCTTTTTTCCCCCATAATGGTATTTTTTCAGCCCATAATTGAACTATACTTCAATAAAAAGCTTAAGCACAACTATTAAGTACTTCAAAATTTATAAAAATCACTTAATTCCCATATAAGGAAAAATTCTAGTTTGACCCTAGATGGAAATTTTAGCTTCTCTGTATTATCTTTTCCAAAAATTACCGATGTATTTCCCCCTGAATGAAATTATTTTGCTCTGGCTACTGAAGCACAAAACCTCTCAGGATGACTACACTCACTGAGAGTCCTTGCTGCAACAGCCTGAAAAAGGAAAAAACAGGAACACAAAGGGAGCCCTAGAGTTTGGTTTTCTTCAGCAATGTTGTTCTTTGTTGGAATCTTTGCTTACTGAAGCATTAATTACAAACAGAAGTATTGCTAAGTCAGAACAAGCAGATGGTTTGTGTTTACCACAACTTTGCATGAACAAACGAGTCTGCCGAGTCCCAGTAGGAAAGAGGCAGTTTCTGAGTTTTTCCAGCAACAAGCCATGTGGATGCAGCTTTACATTTCAGCCAGCATCCCAACCCTTTCCCCTGCCTGTACCCGTGCTCCCAGGTACAGCAGCTTTACCTTCCATCCATTCCAGCCCTTCCCACTGCCTGTCCCTGTGCTCCCAGGTACACCATGTTTACATTTCATCCATCCCAACCCTTCTCCCTGCCTATACCCATGCTCCCAGGTACACCATGTTTACATTTCATGCATCCCAACCCTTCTCCCTGCCTGTCCCTGTGCTCCCAGGTACACCATGTTTACATTTCATGCATCCCAACCCTTCTCCCTGCCTGTCCCTGTGCTCCCAGGTACACCATGTTTACATTTCATGCATCCCAGCCCTTCTCCCTGCCTGTCCCTGTGCTCCCAGGTACACCATGTTTACATTTCATCCATCCCAGCCCTTCTCCCTGCCTGTACCCATGCTCCCAGGCAGCCCCGTGCACTCACCGTCGTACGTGGCGTACAGGACGATCATGGTGATGGCCACGATGGCCAGCAGCACCACCACCACAGCCAGCCCTATTTCCAGGCCACTCCATCCCAGTTTCTTCTTTGGTTTTGGAGTATTCATTTCAGTTATATCCATCTGGCTTTCTGACTTGCCCATAACCCAGTGTCTGCAATGGAAAAGGGAATATTCACTGAGTGCTTACCCTGAGTCACAGGCTCGAAACCGGCTCCTCAACTGCACACGACAAAGGTGTTTTCTAGTTGAGTTTTCCAATTGTTTGTAATACTGCAGGGCTGTCAGTCAGGAAATGAAGAATCCTGCCCTCTGCCAGGCCTGTGCACACTCACACACACTCACCCACATGCACACTCACGTACCACACACTTTGTGTCATGGATGGAGAGCAGAAGAGTGGAGTTCCTTCACGTGGAGGAGCTTCCTTCACACCACACAGAAAAGGAAGGCCAGCAAACCAAAACCTATTTTTAAAATGTACCCGTGGGGTTTAATCTTGTGTGAAGGTACAGGAGTTCACAAGCAGTAAAAAGCAAGTCTCTTTGCTTGAATAAAAATTAACTTAACCTGCCAATTACTTATCTAATGCCAAAGGTCAAAATATGCCATTGTGCTTCGCTGTCACTTCTAAAATATTATGTAAGCAGTTCTTGACTACAGCTTTACAGCTGGCTCTAAAAATAGATAAAAAAAATCAGGCTCTGCTGGGAGCCTGTCAGACTCACACTGAAGACAGTGAGTGTTCACAGCAATTTTTAAGGAGCTGTGAGCAGTTCTGTCTTTGGAGGTTAGAGCACTGCACTCGGGAGTCACGCAGCGCCGCTGGCAGCAGCTCGTGCTCACTCGTGCAGCCCCTGCAGCAGCTTTGGAGATTCTCCTCTTGCTCTTCAGAGGGAGCTGGGCACCTTTGCAGTGCTGTGGTGGCAGCTCTGTGCCCTCCCTTCACCTGCTCCCACTTATCCAGGGCCAGACTTTCCTCCACCAACTGAGATTCCAATCCCTCCACACACAGCGATGTATTTCTCAGTATTTCACAATGAAAGTCCCTGCCAGCATTTCCTGGGGCTCCTTACATCCACACCCTTTCCATTCAATGGCAAAGTAAACGAGAATTTCACTGGGATAAATAATGGGAACACTGCATTCACCAGACCCCTCACACAAAGGCCAGCCTTCCTTACACCGTCTCCCTCTCCCCATAAGTCAGTGAGGGACCCTTCTCAGGCTCTGCATCCAGTCCAGTCTAAGACTCAGAACTTCATTATTTTAAACTGCCTTAGCTGTATTGCTGCCTTGTGTTCATCCCAACTCAAACTCTCCTCCAACTGCTGCAATCTCTCCGATCTCCAGTCTTTGCTTTTCCACTGGACTCCTGCCTGATTATTTTCCTTAGTTTTCTGCCTGATTCACATTCTTTAGTTTCCAATAATCTCTTCCTTCCTCTGATGTCTACCTCCCCTAGAATGAGGCTCCTGTGCTGCAGAAACAGGTCCCTGAAGTGTATGTTTATTAATAAACTAAAGATGGCCAATATCCCACAGATGTAAGTAAGAGAGGTTTCTACAGATATAAATACTACAGATGTAAGTAAGAGAGATTTCATGTTCCATGGTTTTACCCACACCTATCTTGGTGGCCCACTGGACGTTCTCACACTGTTCCTCTACATAAATGAGAGGATATTTTATTTCTGCATGTCTCATCTGCCCTTCTGTCACCACTCCTGGGACGTCAGGCTGCAGGAGGTGACTGGCAGTGCCAGAACTGCAGCTCTTCCATGGCTCAGGAGGACGAATCCTGAGGTCTGCCCAGCCTCTGTCTTTCTGCACCTACAGGGACCAGCACAACTACTTTCACGTGCCTCATCAGCTGCTGTTTTTCTCTGAAGAACAGGATTTTTGGTTAAATGAGCCAGTGCTCTCTGAGGCACAGGACTGAAATCCCACTGAAACGTGCAAAGGAGTCAGAAATCTGCCCTGCATTAACTATGAGCTAGAAGTTCATAGGTAATAAAAAAGCAAATTAACCATTATTCCTTTCTCACTTCCAGTCATATTAAGCAGCAAATATATATGGACTAAATACTGCCGAGTCTCCGGAATCCTCTGAGTACTTGGAGCCTCACTGGAGCAATGATGCTTATCTCCTGACTCTGGTGGTGACTTTGAGCACTGAAAATGCAGTTCCGTAGAGCAGCAGGAAACACTGCACCTTTCATGTGTAAATATGTTCTTTGCAGTCATCTACGTTTTTCCAAGTGAGCTAATCTTTCTGTTCCTGCAGGAGAGCTCCTCGTCTGAAGGCATCTGACTAATTTTTACTTCTAGTTATTTAGAGAGTTGAACCCATTTGCATTAAGGACCACCAGGTAGAAGCTGCTTTATGTGCTCCTGCAAGCACAGCGAAACTGTAGGAATAATTTAAGCACATACAAGCCTCGGTATTCTGGTTTTCTTACACTTATCCTGGTGCCTATGTGATCCCCTCTGCTCTGCCTGCTAAAGCTTAGCCACCACAGAGAGATGAAGATGTTTCGACTGATGCTGATCTAGATGGCAGAAGGAGTTAACGAATGCATTAGCTTTTGGATTTGGGACGGGTTACTTAAAATCGGTTTGTGGCTTACTTGGTTCCCAGCGTCGCCTCCACAGAAAATGCAGCACATCACAGGAATACTTTACTGTGTTTTCATTAACTTGTGCAGCCTGTCCCGTGCCAGCCGGGCAGCGCCACGGGGCATCGCCGGGCACCCTGCGGGGGCTGCTGCTCTTACGCCGCACGGAGCCCGGCACATCCCGGGAGCCGGGCACAGCCCCGGAGCCGGGAACAGCTCCGGATCAGGGAACAGCCCCGGAGTCGGGCACATCCCGGGAGCAGGGAACAGCCCTGGATCCGGGCACATCCCGGGAGCAGGGAACAGCCCCGGAGCCCGGCACAGCCCCGGAGCCCGGCACATCCCGGGAGCAGGGAACAGCCCCGGAGCAGGGAACAGCCCTGGAGCCGGGAACAGCTCCGGAGCTCCGGGCACATCCCGGGAGCAGGGAACAGCCCCGGAGCAGGGAACAGCCCTGGAGCCGGGAACAGCTCCGGAGCTCCGGGCACATCCCGGGATCCGGGCACATCCCGGGAGCCCAGCACAGCCCTGGATCCGGGCACAGCCCCGGAGCCCGGCACATCCCGGGAACAGGGAACAGCCCCGGAGCCCGGCACAGCCCCGGAGCTCTGCACAGCCCCGGAGCAGGGAACAGCCCCGGAACAGGGCACATCCCCGGAGCCCGGCAGAGCCCCGGAGCTCTGCACAGCCCCGGAGTCCGGCACATCCCGGGATCCGGGCACATCCCTGGAGCCGGGCACATCCCTGGAGTTCTGCAGATCCCCGGAGCCGGGCACATCCCGGATCCCTGCACATACCAGGAGCTCCGCACATCCCTGATCCCTGCACATCCCCGGAGCTCTGCACATCCCCAGAGCCCTCGGAGCGCGGCTCCGGCCCCCGGGGAGGCGCCTAAGGCCGGGCCGGGCCGCCCTGGGCGGGGAGGGCGCTCGGCTGTGCCGCAGCCGCTGCCCGGGCCGGTCCCGGGCCCCCGAGGGTGGCTCGGGGCGCTGCTCCCGGCGTGCGACCCCCGCCGAGCCCGCCCCAGACCCGGCGTCCCGGCTCGGGGAGCGCCGCTGCCGGCTGGCAGCTCCCGGCTGGCGGAGCCGCGCGGGGCCCCGTCCGTCCGTCCGTCCGTCCGTGCCGCCCCGCTCCCGCAGCCCCGTCCCGCACTCACCCGCTGGTGCTCGCAGGGCTCCGGCCGCGGGGCCGCCTCGCACATCCCCGGGCGGCGCCGGGCGGAGGCGGCGGGGACGCCCCGAGCCGGCGGGTCCGCGCCCGCGGGGCCGAGGGGAGGCGGCGCCGGCTGGGGCTGGGGCTGGGGCTGGGGCTGGGGCTGGGGCTGGGGCTGGGGCTGGAGCTGGGGCTGGGGCTGGGGCTGGGGCTGGGGCTGCGGCTCGGGCTCGGCTCGGGCTCGGCTCAGGCTGGCGGGGCTGCGGCTCGGGCTCGGCTCAGGCTGGCGGGGCTGTGCCGGGCAGCCGCCGGCGGCGCTCAGCACCCGCGGGCAGCGGCGGCGCCGCGGGGCTCCCGCACGGCCGGGACATGCGAGGCCGGGCGCTCCCCGCCGCCCGCCCGCCGCCGATCAAAGGAGCCCTTGTCCGCCGCCGCCGGGCCAGCAGTTCTCCGGCTGACCTGAAGGCTTCTTCCTCTTGGCGATCATGGAAAGGCGATGGGGCAGGAAACAAACAAACGGCCCCCCCTGGCCGGGGCTCCGCGGGGCAGCGCTGGAGCCCCCGCACCTGCCCGCGCCTCCTTCCCCCGCGGCTCCGGGAGGGAGGGAGGGATGCGCGGGGAAGGGTAGCGGCCGCATGTCTGCGGCTCCGTGCCTGCTTCCAGGCACGCTCATCGCCTTTGTCG
This sequence comes from Calcarius lapponicus, assembly GCA_039654755.1. Classification (NCBI taxonomy): domain Eukaryota; kingdom Metazoa; phylum Chordata; class Aves; order Passeriformes; family Fringillidae; genus Calcarius; species Calcarius lapponicus. Next base: position 910,593 of record CM077472.1, on the reverse strand, counting down.
AATTAATGCAGTCGCATACGCTCTGCAAGATCGTGCATCCTCATTCACCGAGTGGTTTCTCCTTGGGAGGGAGATAGCTGTGACTTCTTGCACGGACAGGCAGCTCTGAGCTCTGTAAAAAGATTTCTCAGCCACCTGAATATCAAAAGATACTTGTTTCGTTCTTACAAAGTTTCATCGTCATTAAGTTTCATTTTTACTAAGAGGCTGACAAACATCAACAGCAGCAATACGAATTACAGTCATTCCTCTCATTCAAACCAGACACCACACTGCTTTCTGCTGCGTTCTTTAGAGGTTTATTACCTCTGAGGCAGACATGGCAGGAATTTCTGAAATCTTTTACTACCAGCTACGCACACTAAAATGTCTGCGGCTTGAGAGGGGTAACTTCTGCCAAGAAAGGTGGAAACTGAATCCCCGTTTCTTTATGGGACTGCCCAGTGAGTGATCTGCAGGGCAGATGCAATGAAGAGGGGAAGATGAGCATTAGCTGTGCATATGAAGCACTTTTGCAAAATGAACTTCTGAAGAAGGAGATTTTATTCACCACAAAAGCAGTAGAAGTGTCAAAAAGGGCAAGAAAAAAATTTCAAAAGGTCTAGAGGACAAAAATACTACATTTTCTTACAGAGAGGAGTGGGGGAAATACTGATTATACCCTTTGCAGGATCAGGGTTCAAATTATTATACATATCTCACGTTCACCCTTTCCTGCAGTAATTCTTCCAGAGTTCCAGTCCTTTTCCTGGGACAAGCCATGTGATCCTGCAGGTCACTCCTGTCATTACCTGATGCCTTAAACAATAGCAAATTTCACCAAGCAATGTAAGACTGGAGGAGGCATTAAAAATACATGTGATTTTGTAACCAGGTGCCCATTGCACAGCCTGCACTGCAACAAAGCTTGGGAAGTGCAGGGTGACGTGCAAACAGACTGAAGTAAAATGGCAAAACAAAGGACTTGCCTCAAAAACCTTAGGTGAACCAAAACAAAGTAGAACTGCCTAATGAACCACAAAGAGAGAGAAAAGGAAGAAGCTCGTCTGGCAATCTGCAACCAGCCCAAAGAGGACTGACGTACCTGGCAGGCAGGGAGAGTTTCCACTCCTGTAGAGCCCCGTGCTCGGAAAGAGAGAGCAGCCGTGGGTGACACGGGCTGTGAGAGAGAGGTGTGATCTGTGAGTCAGGCACTCCTGCCTGGGCCTTTCCAAGGGAAAACTCCCAGCAAGTCAACAGTGAGATCTGCTTCTGAAGGACAGTGTTATCTCTGCTGCTGCGGGCAGCCACAGAGGGGAGGTTTGCAGGGGGACGCAGCAGTGAGGTGGGGTCTCTTCTTCTCCCAGATAACAAGTGATAGGACAAAAGGAAATGGCCTCAGGCTCTGCCAGAGAGGTTTTGTTCACATATCAGAGATAATTTCTTCCCAGAAGTGGTTGCCCAGCCCTGGCACAGCTGCCCAGGGCAGTGCTGGAGTCCCCACCCCTGGAGGGATTTAAGGCTGCGTGGATGTGGCACCTGGGGACATGGCCACTGGTGGCCTTGGCTGCTGGGGGAATGGATGGTCTTAGAGGGCTTTTCCAACCCTGTCATTGTAGGGATGACAGAGCTGTACCTGCATTCTGCTCGTGGACATGGCCTGCAGATTCCTGAGGGCAAGCCCCAGTGCCCTCAGACCCCAGGAGCAGCTGACCCTTGTATTGACTCTGGTTAAACAGTTTACTTCCCTCTTACTCACCTTCCTCTGCTAGGACCAAGATAAGAAACAAAGAGGCAAACCAACAGCAGAAAGTTCACCCCACAATTGAAAGAAACAACGGAATCCTCAAATTTAGAGATAAGAGTAAATAGTTTTCCCCCAGCACCTTGCTGAGGTGTGCTGCTCTGATCTTGCTGCTTGCAGTGAGAAGGAGCAGGAGGAAGAGTGTGCAGCTTCATCCTTTAGGCACGAGTTTGGAGGGGTCTGGCACTGCTGCTCCCAGATCCCTCTGGACCTCCAGATTGAAACAAGTATGAGGTAAATTTATAGAACCAAATGGTACTCAACATAGCATTTAGAGTCAGAAAATGAGCAAAAGGGAGTTAATGTGGATGAGCACACTATTGTTCAGTCCATGTCCTTGTAAAACAAAGATTTCTGCTCACTGCTGATTTGAGAAGAGCTAGCGAGACTTAGCAGTGGTATCCCTTAAAAATCTGGCCAGGGAAGGAAGCTGCTCCAAAATCTGGGCCCACAAGTAGTTCAGAACAACATAGAGAAATGGATTCACTGTCCAGCCTTCAGAAAAACGAACTGTATCCCAAAGCTCAACTGGAATTCCTCATGGAGTCAAGAAAAGCCAGTGACCCATTCAATATTGTGTTCTCCTGTTGGTCCAAAGGACCACAGCATGACCTCATTGCCCAGATGACCTCTGGGCGACATTAGGACTCATTCACACGACTGTGAAACAACATTTTTGTACTTGTATTTATTTCCTTTTGGAAAAACTCACTTTTCAAAGCAGCAAAGCCACGGTTCAAGGAACAAAAAACGTGAATGGTGCCTGTGTGAGTGAGACCACGTCTCTCAACCCTGCTGATCCCTTCCCCATCATGTCCTCTGCTAGAGGAGAGGAAAATGAGGAACCTCCTGCCTTCCCTCCTTGGCGCTGTGCATGTTCAGTGCCGCTGGACTATGAGAATTGAGGTGGTAAAGTCTTACCACGTTGAGAATTTCCTCATTTGGTTCTGGTTTTGTTTCTCAGTAGGTTTGTAATGAATCCAAGCCAGGGTAATTTCTCATTCAGGAAAGCAAACAGTCTTGGTCTGAAAATATTTGTTTCAATGCCTAAATTATTCAGGTCTAATTGTATTGTATTACAAAGCTTTGTCTTTGTTCAGCGACAGGCTTTGCAGTGCAAGTGATTTGCAGGTGTTTGCAAGCCTGATAAAACACTTGGCTGAAAAGGCTGAAAAGCTTTCTTTTTTTTTTTTTTTAATCCCCCTCCCCGTGTTTTGTTTGTTTGTTTGTTGGTGTTTTTGTTTGTTTTGTTTTGTTTTGGCTGGTCTGGAGCTTGCCTAAGAGCCGCAGACCTCGCTGCAGCTAGCTCTGGCTAGCAGGCTCTCTGGGGTCCTGAGTCTGCAGCCCTGCCAGGAGCCACGTTTGAGATGTTATTGGGACAAGAGTGGGTGATTTAGTGGAAAAAGAGGGTCAAAACAGGGGGTGTAAATCTGCATGTGCCACATGCAGATGGCATGAAAGCGGATAATGGTGTAAGCACAGAAGAAAAGGAGAGAATTGAGATCCGTTAACCACAGGTTTTCCTGTGCAGTGCTAATGGGGTTGAGAAGGCTCAGTCACACTTTTCTGGTTAACTTTGAAACCACAGCTCTGGGAAAAGACGAGCAGAAGCACAGAGAGGCCTTCACTGCAGCAAAAACCGGAGCAGGAACGGCCAGGGACGCAGAGAGCCCGAGCAGTGAACACCCTCAGTGTCTGCAGGCAGCTCTGCACCGGGCTCTGCGGCACTGGGAGTGCCCCACACCGGGGCTCCAGAGCACTGGGCAGCCTGAGCTGGGGCTAAAGGGGCAGCCTGAGCTGGGGCTGGAGCCCCAGAGCCCCCCAGGGCTGCTGGAGCCCCCGGGAATGCTGCCCCTGGCAGTGCGGCTGTGCCCTGGAGGGCAGGGGCTGCTGAGGGCAGGGGCTCAGCTCAGCCCATCTGCAGGACACAGGGGCTCTCTGGAGCACAGCTCCTGACCTGTGTGTTCCCTGTGCAGGACACAGGGGCTCTCTGGAGCACAGCTCCTGACCTGTGTGTTCCATCAGCAGGACACAGGGGCTCTCTGGAGCACAGATCCTGTGATGTGTGTTCCATCAGCAGGACACAGGGGCTCTCTGGAGCACAGCTCCTGTGATGTGTGTTCCTCTGCAGGACACAGGGGCTCTCTGGAGCACAGCTCCTGACCTGTGTGTTCCTCTGCAGGACACAGGGGCTCTCTGGAGCACAGCTCCTGACCTGTGTGTTCCCTGTGCAGGACACAGGGGCTCTCTGGAGCACAGCTCCTGACCTGTGTGTTCCTCTGCAGGACACAGGGGCTCTCTGGAGCACAGCTCCTGACCTGTGTGTTCCCTGTGCAGGACACAGGGGCTCTCTGGAGCACAGCTCCTGTGATGTGTGTTCCCTGTGCAGGACACAGGGGCTCTCTGGAGCACAGCTCCTGACCTGTGTGTTCCATCAGGAGCTGCAGGAGTGTCCAGGCTGGCACAGGCACTAATCAGGTTGTCCCTGCCAGGGCTGTGATTGCTCTCAGTGTCAGAGTCTGCTCCAGCAGCGAGCCCCTGCCGGACTGCAGGACTGATAAACACACTCAGCACCACAGGCTGTGTCTGCTGGAGTCTGGACTGCAGTCACAGTCAAGCTGATTGTTAAGGTATTCAAAAGAGAGGAAAGAAACGTTTAAATGTAGGATGACAGATTAAAAATATTCATTAGTAATGTCTGGGTCACTGGAAAGCAATCAGCTGTAACCTGACAAAGCAGTGGGTACTGACGCCTTGCCTGGCCTAGTGGCAATCCCATTTTTCTGTTCTTTCTTGCTGCTGGCATCCTGGATGAGAGGTTCTTTTCACCACCCAAATGACATAAGCAAATAGTCAGCAAGAAAAATAGGTTGGGTTTCAATGTCACAGATTAGCTGGCTCCACAGCCCTGTCCATGAGATCATTTGAATCAAGTCCATGACTTAAATGTCTCTTTCTGGTCTTTTTTAATGTCAAATGACAAAGTACAAGGCTTGTATGGCACAAGTACAGTATGGAAAATGGAGAGGCAAAAGTGCTGACTCTGGACTGTCAGAACACTGGGAGAGTTGTCCTGATCCAAGCCATCCTTCTCAGGCCACACTGAGATAGCAGATCCGGGAGAGAAAACCAAGAGCTTTTCCTAATGGTTTGCATTAGATTTTCTGTCTTAAAATATAAAAGGGCAAATGTGTTGTATGTGTGAATATGGGAAAAGAAATCTCTATTGTTTGTCTCAGTGAGAACTTGTCCTGCCTTCCTTGGGCCCGTGTCCAAGCTCCTGGGAGCTCCACGGGTGACACGAGGAGCCAGGAGGTGGCTGTGCCTGGGAAATGGCCCCTGGTGGGTGCTCGAGCCTGGTGTGCCCAGCTGCACCCTGAATGCTGGCTGAGCATTCCCACAGCTCAGCTCGTGTGCTGCAGCAAAGGAATGCATGGCATCCTGCTGCCAGGGATGAGCACACCTGTGCCAGGGGCAGCTCCAGGGACCCCTGCTCCTTGCCCAGCCACAGAGCTGCTCCATCCCTTTGGTTCCAGAGAGGTGCCCTGGCACTGCTCATGTGCTACAGCAAAGGAATGCATGGCATCCTGCTGCCAGGGATGAGCACACCTGTGCCAGGGGCAGCTCCAGGGACCCCTGCTCCTTGTCCAGCCACGGAACTGCTCCTTTCCTTGGGTTCCAGAGAGGTGCCCTGGCATTTTTCATGTGTTACAGCAAAGGAATGCATGGCATCCTGCTGCCAAGGATGAGCACACCTGTGCCAGGGGCAGCTCCAGGGACCCCTGCTCCTTGTCCAGCCATGGAGAGCTGCTCCTTTCCTTTGGTTCCAGAGAGGTGCCCTGGCATTTTTCATGTGTTTCAGCAAATTCATACATTGCATCCTGCCAAGGATGAGCACACCTGTGCCAGGGGCAGCTCCAGGGACCCCTGCTCCTTGTCCAGCCATGGAGAGCTGCTCCCAGTCCCTCAGTACCAGAGAGGTGCCCTGGCACTGCTCATGTGTTACAGCAAATTCATACATTGCATCCTGCTGCCAGGGATGAGCACACCTGTGCCGGGGGCAGCTCCAGGGACCCCTGCTCCTTATCCAGCCATGGAGAGCTGCTCCTTTCCTTTGGTACCAGAGAGGTGCCCTGGCATTTTTCATGTGTTACAGCAAAGGAATGCATGGCATCCTGCTGCCAGGGATGAGCACACCTGTGCCAGGGGCAGCTCCAGGGATCCCTGCTCCTTGTCCAGCCACAGAGCTGCTCCCAGTCCCTCAGTACCAGAGAGGTGCCCTGGCACTGCTCATGTGTTACAGCAAATTCATGCATGGCATCCTGCCAAGGATGAGCACACCTGTGGCAGGGGCAGCTCCAGGGATCCCTGCTCCTTGTCCAGCCATGGAACTGCTCCATCCCTTTGGTTCCAGAGAGGTGCCCTGGCACTGCTCATGTGTTACAGCAAATTCATGCATGGCATCCTGCCAAGGATGAGCACACCTGTGGCAGGGGCAGCTCCAGGGACCCCTGCTCCTTGTCCAGCCACAGAGCTGCTCCTTTCCTTTGGTTCCAGAGAGGTGCCCTGGCATTTTTCATGTGTTACAGCAAATTCATACATTGCATCCTGCTGCCAGGGATGAGCACACCTGTGCCAGGGGCAGCTCCAGAGATCTCTGCTCCTTGTCCAGCCACAGAGCTGCTCCATCCCTTTGGTTCCAGAGAGGTGCCCTGGCACTCCCAGCTCCTCCCTGGCCGGGCAGCCCTCACACCATGCCAGCACTGCTCTCTTCCCCTGGAGCTGAAAGTCTTCTCCTTTCCTGAGGGCTTTTCCCCTCCCTGCTTGGTCTTCTTCCTTTGCTCTTCACTTGCCTCCCAGTTTCAGTTTGCCTGCTCTCTGATCCTGCTTCTGCCTCTCCTGTTGGCTCTGTTTTGCCTGTCTCTGTTTCACTGAAGCTCTTACTGAGGAGGATCAAATAATTGCAGGCTTAAAGCAGACCCTTGAACTCGCAAGTGTTTAATGGGTTTGTAATTAGGCCATGTATCCCTGTGAGAATGGGCACTCTGGGAATTTGCCAGGATTTACAGGGGGATTTAGTAGCCTACTAAGAGTTTCCAGACCTATTACATTCCTTAAGAAGTTTTAAAGACACCACTGATTTTGGCAGGGAACTAGGATGTCTCAAAATACACATAGAACTGAGGGATGAGAATTAGAAAACTACTTATTTTGTAAAGAACAAGGAGAAGTCTCAAAGATTTCATCATTTGAAATGCAGAAATACATGTTCAACATTATCTTGGTAACATATGCCAGGCTTAGAGTGTATGATGTGTGTTTTCTATGAGAATGCACATTTACATATTCGATAAGACATGAATATTAAAATACACATTAGCCAGGCTCTGTGTATGCATTGTACTGTAGGTATATGTGACTGCTGCTGCTTTCTGATCTTGGAATATGTAATTGTTTTTAAAAAAATTCTGAAGTCTGCTTTCCTCCATCGTACTTGTTTGTCACTTACAAGGTTCTGTGGCATCACATTTTCTGTGTGTTTTGGGGAGATCAGTGTCTGCTAAATGCCAGGTGATTTTATTATGAAGTCCTGGTTTATTTTTTACTCATAACTGAGACAAGCACAAGCTTCTGTTGTTGTTTACTTTCCAGAGAGGAAGGGAAAATTACATCTATCATAAAAATACCTTCCTCCCCCTACCCCATGTCTCTGAGCTTGGGCAGGGTGGAGGATAAGAAAAGGCAGAAAACAACTGGGCAGTTTTCTCATAGTAGCACAAAATTGCTGTTTTTTCTTCCAGGTTAAAGAACCCCAAACCATAATTAACTTTCTTCTCTCTGTTCAATAATTACCCTGAAAAAAGACCACGGTGATAGAAATTACTCTGCTTACCTGTGCAGCAAAGGGAGTGTGGAACTTTCTGGAAATTTGACCTATCCACATCTGGTTTTGGATCAGCAGTGGGATTGACTTGTGAAATTGGTCTCTAAACTCCAATTCAGATTTTTTTGTAAGTGTAATGCATATCAGGATCTCTCAGAGCGGTTTGGTCCATACCCATATCTCCTGACTGCAGCAATCCAGGGATACTTGCTCATGTCAAATTGATTTGCTCCTGTGGAAAGTTTTGAAGTTACAGTGAGTTTAAGTCTTGCTTAAATACAGGGCTATAAATTCAGCTGTTTCTGTACCTATTACAGCATAACTTCACTGATGGAATCCTGAGCACTAAAAACACGTGCTTCTAAAAATGCTGACCTTGGGAGGAGAGGGATAAAGGACAAGTGCTGGAGTGTTCCTTGGCCTTGGCAGTTTGGGTTTTATGGATATCAAGAGCCACAGTGAACTTTTATTGCTGTTCTTACACGGGCTCAGAGTAGCTCTGTCACCTGTGGGCAGGGTAATTCCATGAATATCTTTGGCATTGCACTGGATTTATACCCTTGCTCTCTGACTTGAGGCAGAGTTTGGGTCTCTGTGAGTGACAGCAGCAGCAGGAACCCACAGTTCAAAGTGCCACGCTGTGAGCTCTTAAAATACAATCCAAACTATCAATGTGAAGAGCTTCTGGAAAACAAATTTTCAGTTTAAACACCAAGCACAAAGTGTCCCTTCCTCTTTCTCCAGCGAATTGGCTTTGGGAAGAGCCTGGAGCTGCTGCAGAGATCAGAGGGGGCTGGAGGGCTCGGAGCAGGTTCAGGAGCAGCACAAGCCCGGCTGGCAGCAGCAGCATCAGCCCAGCTGCAGCATCGCGGGGGCTGCTCTGTCCCAGGGACACCGGGAGAGCCCGGCCACAAACAGCTGAACTGCTCTGGGGTGTCAGCGCTCAGGAACACCCAGCCACGGGAAATGATTCTCTCAGAGCTTGTGCTGAAGAGCTCTGGGTGCCAGGGGTATGAACCCAAATCTTAACAGGTACTCTTAACAGGTAAGTTCATACCAGGGGTATGAACCCAAACCTGACTCCCACCATACAGCCGAGATGAACATGGTTTCATATTCTGTAGTTATATAACTTTCGTGTTAATTACTAAACTTATATTGTTCTATTGTATACATAGATTTCAGCTAAGCATAGCCCCCCCTTTAAATTTCTAACATAGTTTCTCATTATTCTTCTTATGGTTATATAATAATTATATTTAATTAATAAACAATCATCACGTCTAACAATTATATCATTTATCATACTGCTTACACAGGTGTAGTGATCTGGGAAAAGCACAAAGCCCAACATTTCAGAGTCTATTTGAATATTTTCCCAGGCCCCACTATCAGTGTCAGCCCCTCCCTGGTGGGGGGCTCCTGGTGACACTGCTGTGGCCGAGCAGAGCCCTGTGCAAGAGAAGTGCTGGTGTTTATTTCTGTAGGGATAATAACGCTTACCCACCACGTGGGGAGGGCTGGAAAGTACACTAACTTACATTTCTTTGTGTGAAAATTGTGACATGCATTCTTCACTGCTGAGGATTGGAAATAGTAGTATTTGTTCTGTGAGGATTCTTATGAAATACAGTCATGCATTGATGTAATTTCCACATGTCTTCATAGATTTTTAAGTTTTTCTTGTCTTAGACTACTGTTATAGTTAGAGTTTGACCTTCAGTCCAGAAAAACTTCCTCTGGAAAATATTCAGCAATGCTCAGAACTAGTACAATTATTTTGTTTATTTTCATACTTTAGAGAATTATTTCTGACACCGCTGTTCTTGATTTAGGTGAGGGAATGGTGCAAAACAATGGCTATAAAATACTGCACACCCCCACAGCGCACTGAGCTTGTCTCGCTTCTGTTCTCTTTATCCTGTGTGTGTGATTTAGAGCATTGGGAATGCTCTGAAGTCTCTCCTTGTAGAAATCCCCCTTTGGGAGCATGCTGTGCATCCTGTGGGGGCAGCTCCTTCGGGATCGTGCTCTGCTGAAGGCAGAGCCCTGCGGGGAGCATCATCATCATCCTCAGCGCCGGCCCTGCCCTGCTGGGCTCCGCCTGGGCTGAATCCGAGCAGGGCAAAACCCGGGCTGGGCTGGGCTGGATCCGAGCAGGGCAAAACCCGGGCTGGGCTGGGCTGAATCCGAGCAGGGCAAAACCCGGGCTGGGCTGGGCTGGATCCCGGCAGGGCAAAACCCGGGCTGGGCTGGGCTGGATCCCGGCAGGGCAAAACCCGGGCTTAGGCTGGGCTGAATCCCGGCAGGGCAAAACCCGGGCTGGGCTGGGCTGAATCCGAGCAGGGCAAAACCCGGGCTGGGCTGGGCTGGATCCCGGCAGGGCAAAGCCTGGGCTTAGGCTGGGCTGAATCCCGGCAGGGCAAAACCCGGGCTGGGCTGGGCTGAATCCCGGCAGGGCAAAACCCGGGCTGGGCTGGGCTGAATCCCGGCAGGGCAAAACCCGGGCTGGGCTGGGCTGAATCCGAGCAGGGCAAAACCCGGGCTGGGCTGGGCTGGATCCCGGCAGGGCAAAGCCTGGGCTTAGGCTGGGCTGGATCCCGGCAGGGCAAAGCCCGGGCTTAGGCTGGGCTGGATCCGAGCAGGGCAAAGCCTGGGCTTAGGCTGGGCTGAATCCGAGCAGGGCAAAACCCGGGCTTAGGCTGGGCTGGATCCGAGCAGGGCAAAGCCTGGGCTTAGGCTGGGCTGAATCCGAGCAGGGCAAAGCCCGGGCTTAGGCTGGGCTGAATCCGAGCAGGGCAAAACCCGGGCTGGGCTGGGCTGAATCCGAGCAGGGCAAAACCCGGGCTTAGGCTGGGCTGGATCCCGGCAGGGCAAAGCCTGGGCTTAGGCTGGGCTGAATCCGAGCAGGGCAAAGCCCGGGCTTAGGCTGGGCTGAATCCGAGCAGGGCAAAGCCTGGGCTTAGGCTGGGCTGAATCCGAGCAGGGCAAAGCCTGGGCTTAGGCTGGGCTGAATCCGAGCAGGGCAAAACCCGGGCTTAGGCTGGGCTGAATCCCGGCAGGGCAAAACCTGGGTTTAGGCTGGGCTGGTCTGGGCTGCTCCCATCAGGGCAGAATCCGCCTTTGCCCTGGGGCAGGGCGCTGCCCCCGAGCCCCATCGGGCCGGGCTGTGCCTCGTGGGGAGCTGCGAGAGAGCGAGGGGGATTCCCACACCTGCACCTGCAGCTCCTGCTCACCTGAGCTCCTGGTGTGAGATGAGGAGGAGTTCCCACACCTGCACCTGCTCCTCCTGCTCACCTGAGCTCCTGGGGAGAGGAGGAATTTCCACACCTGCACCTGCTCCTCCTGCCCACCTGAGCTCCTGGTGTGAGATGAGGAGGAATTCCCACACCTGCACCTGCTTCTCCTGCTCACCTGAGTTTCCATGAGAGGAGGAATTTCCATATCTGTATCTGCTCCTCCTGCTCACCTGAATTCCCATGAGAGGAGGAATTTCCATATCTGTATCTGCTCCTCCTGCTCACCTGAGCTCCTGTGAGAGGAGGAATTTCCACACCTGTACCTGCTCCTCCTGCTCACCTGAGCTCCCGTGAGAGGAGGAATTTCCACACCTGTACCTGCAGCTCCTGCTCACCTGAGCTCCTGTGAGAGGAGTAACTCCCACACCTGTACCTGCTCCTCCTGCTCACCTGAGCTCCCGGTGTGAGATGAGGAGGAATTTCCACACCTGCACCTGCAGCTCCTGCTCACCTGAGCTCCATGAGAGGAGGAATTTCCATATCTGTATCTGCTCCTCCTGCTCACCTGAATTCCCATGAGAGGAGGAATTTCCATATCTGTATCTGCTCCTCCTGCTCACCTGAGCTCCTGTGAGAGGAGGAATTTCCACACCTGTACCTGCTCCTCCTGCTCACCTGAGCTCCGTGAGAGGAGGAACTCCCACACCTGTACCTGCTCCTCCTGCTCACCTGAGCTCCCAGAGCAGTGTTTACCTGCACTGAGGGAGCCCCATCTGTGTCCAAATGCAGCATCAACTGACTGCTTATGTTGTGAATTTTCGTCTCTTTCCATTTACAGTTTACAATTTCTTCATAGAGAGGTTTTTTTGTCCTTATGTTTTATTCAAGCTTTTCTTGACAGTTTTAGGTAAATGCTGTCTTTGCTCATGCATCATTTACAGCTGTTCTTTAGCTTTGGGCACAGTTCACACTGTGTGATGTGTGACACCATTCCTCCTTTTTCACTGACTGCCTGCTCTGATGTTTATGAGCTTTATTTGTTTTACCTGAGATGAAAATCCTCTGCCCTCAGCATATATTATCACCCTGATTATTAGTTTTCATTTACAGATAGGAGCTTGCTTTTACTGTGTAAATAATGTTCTGCTCTGATGGCTGAGCCAAAACAAAATTCACAAGAGTGTTTATAAATATTTATTCCTATGTCTTCCCAGGTCTTGTGTATCCTATGCTCTGAAACACTCCTGGAACACCCTGCTGCATCTTGGACAGCTTAATGTCAGATACCCAGATATTCACAGTTGATATGGCAGCAGTAAAGACAAGGTATTTTACCTTTTATCCCACAGGTTGCTTTTTTACTTGTCTGATGCAGATAATGGTTTCCTAAGAAGCCTTTAGCTCTGCTGGGCTGATAAAAAGTACTGTATCTGTAAGGTGACTGGGCAGAACGAGATGAAGACTGGAAGGGTGTGTGAGACAAGACTGAAATGTGATTGTTGGGGTTTTTTCTGATGAGTTTGTACTCCCTGGAACACCTTTGCTATGTCCCACTGAAACATTCCATGGTCATGGTGACTTGGCTGAGGCTTCCCCTGGCCAGGGACCAAACCTTTGCTGATGCAGTTATGAGGAGATGGCCCTTAGGAGGAGATTAAGGGAGGAGATTTCTCTGATGATTTTCCTAAGACTGATTAAAACAAATTAGTTTTTCATTATCTTTTATATGATTTAGTGAAGATTAGAGGGAATAATCCAAATTTTTGGAGGATTTAAAAATGAGCCATTTTGCTTGCAGCATTTCAGGAGATTAGAAATTTCAGTCTGTTCACAGCTTTGTTAAGATGCATTCAGAGTTCCCAGCTTCAGTTATTATAAAGATACTGACAAGTGATACTTTATTTTTAATTTTCTTCTCACCTTGTGCTGGAGAAGCACAATCAGAATTTCCAACATAATAATAATTATGTTTTTTTCTGTATCGGCCTTAAAATAAGATGCACCTGAAGTTCTTTTGTTTGAGCTGAGATGCACAGCAAGCTTAGAACACAGTGAAGAGGGAAAACAGATCCAGCTAATGTGACATTTCTGTGGTAGGGCTCAGGAGCAGCGGTCAGTCACTGCTGGTTTTCCTTATCACTGAGCTCAAACTCAGAAGATTTAGAAGCTCTGAAATTTCAAAAGTTCTGAAGAAGTTTTTTTTTTTTTAATTTCTAAGGTTTACCTGGCTAGACAACTTGCTAAATGTAAAGGGTTTGGGTGCCAGGGGATTGAATAAAGAAGCACCTGAGGAGGTGACACCCCTGGTTTTGCCAGAAGGAAATGAATAAATGTGTTTATTACAGCTCAGCTTTCCCCCAGGGAGTGCCAGTCACAACCCCTGCTGTGGTTACAGCTGCAGCTGCCTCTGCCTTTGTGCAAGCTCTGACCTGCTCTGGGCCTGGGTCTCTGCTTCCCTGGCAAAGGGATGAACTGTGAAACCATCCCTGGCACAACCAGACCAACCTTGGGAATAACTGAACAATCCAGTGCTGGAAGGAGCTCCTGGCACCCCCCTTTAAACACTGACAGCCTTCCCAAGGAGGACGGAGGGTGGGAGCAGAGGGAGCCTTTGGAGGGAGAGCCACAGTTCTTGTTTTGAAACTCGGATCTTTGCTCTTGCCAGAGGAGCCTTTCCCACTGTGACCCTGCTGGAATGGGGAAGGCACTGACCCTCACAGGGGAGGAGCTGAGCCCAGACCCTGGGGATGGGGAGGTGGGCAGAGACACCTCAGGGGCTGAGCGCCCACAGACGCTGAGAACGGATTCCCAAGGGTGGAAACGTTGGCTGCTTTCACTGCACTGCTCACTTTCACCTCCCATTCAGTGTGACACGCCTGACACTGGTCTGAGCCTCCCTGCCTGTGTTCCTGCCATGCTCTGTGCTGGTCCCAGATGTTCTCACTTGGGCTCTTTGCTGGCTTGCAGGGGAAAGAAGCAGGACAAGAATGTTTGCAATGTTACAGCAGTTTCTCACACAGCACATGCTTCCACCATTTGTTTCCAGGTGGTATTTAAGATGATGCAATTTTACATGCTAGAATTATCCTCTGCCAAAACAAAGATTAACAATTCTGGGTTTTGTATTTTCTAAAGAAGAGTGCTCTGTGGTTACCTACCAAGGTACATTCAGTGAGCATTTCAGTTTTCTAGAGCTGCAGCCATTTATAGCACAGGTCCCACCTGCTTTCCATTAGAGCTTGAATTCATAAATTATTTACATGCTTTTGGAAAAAAACCTAGTCTGTCTTATAAATCCTTTCCTCCCCTCAACTGTTCCAGAATAATGGGTTTCATGAGGGCCTGGTTCTGTATCAGTCAGCTGCTGTCCTTACCAGGAATTTTTATTTTGTTTATTCCACTTCCCGTGTGAGCTGCAGGAATGAAATCTCATAACTCAAAGTGAGCTGAGCACAGTGAGGGAACAGGGACATGGCATTGTCCGAATGTAAATGGAAGATATTTGAAATTGTCTGAGAACAATGCCTGGGATGAAAGGGCTGCTGTGGAACATGGAGCACTGCCACAGGAATCCAGCTGCCAGCTATGGGACATCCTTGGCTGGTGGCATTCCAGTCACTTCCCAGAAGGAGGGACACAAAGTGCCCCAGGCCCCTTAAGGCTTCACAGCACATCTGGGCTAAGGCCCATTAAAGGCAGGGCTTCAAAACACGTCCTGGCTGGGAGCTTGATCTCCCAATAAAACTCGAATAAATGGTTAAGCAGGAGGGGTGTGTTGAATTTGCAGGCAACCCCAACAAGGGAAGAGATGAGAACCTTGACTCCATGTTTCAGAAGGCTGATTTATTATTTTATGTTACATATTATAAAAAAAAGAAAATTATATATTAAAACTATACTAAAAGAATAGAAGAAGGGATTTCATCAGAAGGCTTGCAAGGAATAGAAAGGAATGATAATAAAATCTTGTGACTGACCAGAGAGTCTGAGCCAGCTGGGCTGTGATTGGCCATTAATTAGAAACAACCACATGAGACCAATCCCAGATGCACCTGTTGCATCCCACAGCAGCAGATAACCATTGGTTACATTTTGTTCCTGAGGCCTCTCAGCTTCTCAGGAGAAAAATCCTAAGGAAAGGATTTTTCATAAAATATGTCCATGACAGGGGTGGCTTGGGACGGGAAGGGTGTTCGTTTGGGGCAGGGGGGGTGTTTGGGGCAGGGGGGTGTTGGTTTGGGGCAGGGGGGTGTTGGTTTGGGGCAGGGGGGTGTTTGGGGCAGGGGGGTGTTGGTTTGGGGCAGGGGGCTGTTTGGGGCAGGGGGGTGTTGGTTTGGGGCAGGAGGGTGTTGGCTTGGGGCAGGGAGGTGTTTGGGGCAGGAGGGTGTTTGGGGCAGGGGGGGTGTTGGTCTGGGGCAGGAGGGGTGTTTGGGGCAGGAGGGTGTTTGGGGCAGGGGGGTGTTGGTTTGGGGCAGGGAGGTGTTGGTTTGGGGCAGGGAGGTGTTGGTTTGGGGCAGGGAGGTGTTGGTTTGGGGCAGGAGGGTGTTGGTTTGGGGCAGGGAGGTGTTGGTTTGGGGCAGGGGGGTGTTGGTTTGGGGCAGGAGGGTGTTGGTTTGGGGCAGGAGGGTGTTGGTTTGGGGCAGGGGGGTGTTGGTTTGGGGCAGGGAGGTGTTGGTTTGGGGCAGGGGGGTGTTGGTTTGGGGCAGGGGGTGTTGGTTTGGGGCAGGGGGGTGTTGGTTTGGGGCAGGGAGGTGTTGGTTTGGGGCAGGGGGGTGTTGGTTTGGGGCAGGGGGTGTTGGTTTGGGGCAGGGGGGGTCTTGGTTTGGGGCAGGGGGGGTGTCATGCAGCTCCCCAGCTGAAATAAGTGCAGTAATACAAACTGAGGAGTTCACTCCTCTGCTTTTGGAGTCCCCACCACGGATGGAGGTGAGAAACTGAAGGAGTTGTTACTCTCTTGGAGTTTCAAGCACAATTCCTGGAGTCCTTGCAGCAATGCTTGGGAGATTTAGGGTGGAAATTGGCCCGTAGAAGGTGTGATAAGTTGTACCTGTATCTAGCAGCTGAGAAGCTGGTTGGGATTTTCTGTATATAAACACTGAGAGAAAACAAGGTGCACTCTTTTGTTGCTTGTTTGAGGAATATAAAGAAATACTAAACTTCATACTCTATCCACATTTCTGTCATTCCTAACGAGCCCACTCTC
The DNA here is from genome assembly GCA_039654755.1 of Calcarius lapponicus. NCBI lineage: Eukaryota > Metazoa > Chordata > Aves > Passeriformes > Fringillidae > Calcarius > Calcarius lapponicus. The sequence continues at coordinate 894,484 of CM077472.1, read as the reverse complement.
CCAAATTAAAGGTGCTGTGTATGTAATTTGAATATATCTTATTATAATAGAATCTTCTCCTTACTCTTCTTAGGTTTAGCAACTGTAATTTAGATTTCATATTTCCATCTGAAGTTAATTGTTATTCCTTCTAGTTCAGGAGAAGCTGCCAGTGGTGCCTAATGAAGAGAACTCAAGGTAAATTATGCCTCTTGTCAGTTAATTTAAATTTTGTGCTGGCATTCAGAAGAGATCCGTCTCATCCCATAAACATTATTAGCATTATGGCATTATTTATTTGGGGAAATTATTCTGTATATGAAATAAGCTTTTTGAAGTGAAGATTTCTTCTGGCCAGACCCCACAGTGCTCTGCTTTGCTCTCACTATTTTAAAATTGTGTACTTTTGGCAGCTGTTTAAATACATGTTCCCAACATAATAATTTTCCATACACACTTTTCCCCAGAATGACAGGGATTGGGCTTAAAAAGTGTTATTTTAGGACACGGTGGGGGGAGGAAAGAAACACTGGCTATGTTATAGAGAGGTGAAGCAGAATCCTGGTGCAGTACAATGTGCACAGAGAACAATTCCAATGGTGAGAGCCAGAGCTGGCACCATCCTTGGAGCACAGAGCCTCTGGAAAGGAGCAGGGCTGTGCTTGCTCTGATAGCACAGGGAGAATGAAAGCTGTCAGCATCCACAGCACCCTCATCTTGCAGGCAGGAGACAGGAGACAGGATCCTGTATGGCAAGCTGCTCTGGGAGCTCCTGGGCAGTGACTGTGCCAGCTAAATGAAATGCTGCTGTGAAGGTGGATCAGCCTTCTGTGGGAAGCATGTGTAAACTCAGCTCCTGAGGAGAACCAAGAAAACTCTGAAGAGAAAAAGCTGAGTCATCCAGTTTTCCAAAACACAGCTGGAACTGTTCCATCTGCTGTGTGTGTGTCCAGCCAGGCTCCAGTGAGTTCTCTGGAGCCAGAGTCAGGATCAGTGCAAGGTGGACCTGTTTTCATTGAAGTTGACAGACTCACATTCTTTCCCACACAGCTGACTTTAATCCAGCCACTCAAGTGGTTGTAGATGGTTTATGGAGTTGGTAGCAGGGTCATAAATCCAGATTAAGAGCCCTGGGCTTGCTCGTACACATTTGGTTTATGGCAGTGGTGAACTGGCTTATGGCTTATGGCTCTGCCAGTGCCCTGGTTCAAGAGGATCCTTTAGGGCTAATCTGGCACAGCTGTGTTCCTTGTTGGATGCTGTGGGGACAGAGGGGCTGAGCGGAGCAGCTCTCACCAGCTCTCAGCTGTGTCTGGCTTTGTGCTGTGGCCTCTGGCTGTGAGTGCCCCTGTGGCTGTGGCACCCCTGGCAGGGAGCACACATCCCCGTGCCACCGTGCCACGGCCAGTGGCCACTGCCCAGGGCCCCCAGGGCTGCTGGAAGAGCTGTTCTTGGATCACCTGTATCCCCCTGTGTGCTCTGTGTGCTGGTGTTTGGCTGGTCTGGATGGGCCTGCAGCACAGCTCCATCCCAGCAGCTCTCCAGGAAGGAGAGCCCAGGCTCCAGACTCCCACTGCCACAGCTAAGACTCTGTTTTGGTGTGTGAGGCCTGGGGAAGGCACTGCTGAGTTTTTGTGCGCAGATCTGCTAATTCCAGCTGGCTGCTCTGCGGGCACAGGCACGGCTCTGCACTCTGAAAACTCCTGGTGGTTTCTCAGCCAATAGGATAAATTCAGACTAAACAAACAGAGCAAGTCTCAGATGAAGTTGTCCTTCTTAAAATACGCATGTTGATCATGTTATCTGTAATAATAATAAAATAAATAAATGAAAGACACCACTTCAAACAGAACCAAGGGGGAAATCTCACTATACAGATAAAAGGAAGCAAGTCAGAACTGACATTAAAATACAAAAGAAAGAGCAAAACTGAATAAAGGGTCTGATTATCCCCTCAACATTCTGCAGTACTTTTGCCAATGCAGAATTGCCCGATGCCGGGCTCGAGGGGCTGCTGTTGTACTCACCTGCTCACCCTTGGTGTACAGGCTGTGAAGGCACCAAAAGCCAGCACAGGAGCAGAGTTTCCCTGGGTGCCTTGCTGGGGCTGGTGTCTGACAACAGAAACACAGATCACAAACTATGATTCTTCTGCACTTGTGTCTGAATAAATGCAGGTGTTTGGCAGCAGGAGCACCACAAGCCCCAGCCACAGCGTCCCAACAGAGCAGCTTTTGTTGAGCAATAAGGAAACCTCACTCCCTCCCCGTGCAGCAGCTGCAGCTGGAGCCCTGCTCACCAGGGACACCAGGGGCACAGGGAGCAAGCTCTGCCCTTCCTGTGGTGCCCAGGCTGTGCCCGGGCTCCTCTGCTCTGTGCTCGGGCACAGCCCGGAGCTGTCAGAGCTCTCAGAGCTCCGTGGATGAGGGGGAAGTGCTGGGTGTTGCAGTATGTTTTTATCCTTTGGGCCCGTCCAGCGCTGCTGCTCTGCTCTGGCTGCTCTCCTCAGGAGCTGGGATGGTGCTTCGGCACCCCGAGTGTCTGTGCTGCATTTTCTCCTGGAGCCCTTCCCGCTGCCAGTGCTGCCATCGCACTGGCTCTGAAATATCAGCCCCCCGTGGTATTTTTGTGCTTTTAATATTTGAAACCTAAGTCTTTGTTGGTCTTCTTCCCTGTGAGGGGGGAGAGCTCCACCAGAGCTCTCACGGGGCTGGATTGGTTTTATCACCTGGCCCTGAGCACAGGGTGTGTCACTGGTGGCCATCTGGGGACCACACAGCTGTTCTGGCCTGGGCTGAGCTGAGCTGGGAGAGACTGGGAAACATTTCCAGCTGGAAGGAAATCTGTGCCTGGATGCCTTGTTCCAAACTGCAGTGGCCAGGGGACTTTCAGGGGCAGAACCTCTGAGCACCTGTCCTGGTGGGCCTGGGATGGATCAACCTGTCCTGGTGGGCCTGGGATGGATCAACCTGTCCTGGTGGGTCTGGGATGGATCAGCACCTGTCCTGATGGGCCTGGGATGGATCAGCACCTGTCCTGATGGGTCTGGGATGGATCAGCCTGTCCTGATGGGCCTGGGATGGATCAACCTGTCCTGGAGAGCCTGGGATGGATCAGCCTGTCCTGATGGGTCTGGGATGGATCAGCACCTGTCCTGATGGGCCTGGGATGGATCAGCACCTGTCCTGGTGGGTCTGGGATGGATCAACCTGTCCTGGAGAGCCTGGGATGGATCAGCCTGTCCTGATGGGTCTGGGATGGATCAGCACCTGTCCTGATGGGCCTGGGATGGATCAGCACCTGTCCTGGTGGGTCTGGGATGGATCAGCACCTGTTCTGGAGAGCCTGGGATGGATCAGCACCTGTCCTGGTGGGTCTGGGATGGATCAGCACCTGTCCTGGAGAGCCTGGGATGGATCAACCTGTCCTGATGGGCCTGGGATGGATCAGCACCTGTCCTGGTGGGTCTGGGATGGATCAGCACCTGTTCTGGAGAGCCTGGGATGGATCAGCACCTGTCCTGGTGGGTCTGGGATGGATCAACCTGTCCTGGTGGGCCTGGGATGGATCAACCTGTCCTGGTGGGCCTGGGATGGATCAGCACCTGTCCTGGTGGGCCTGGGATGGATCAGCACCTGTCCTGATGGGTCTGGGATGGATCAGCACCTGTCCTGATGGGCCTGGGATGGATCAACCTGTCCTGGAGAGCCTGGGATGGATCAGCCTGTCCTGATGGGTCTGGGATGGATCAACCTGTCCTGATGGGCCTGGGATGGATCAGCACCTGTCCTGGTGGGTCTGGGATGGATCAGCACCTGTTCTGGAGAGCCTGGGATGGATCAGCACCTGTCCTGGTGGGTCTGGGATGGATCAGCACCTGTCCTGATGGGTCTGGGATGGATCAGCACCTGTCCTGATGGGTCTGGGATGGATCAGCACCTGTCCTGATGGGCCTGGGATGGATCAGCACCTGTCCTGGTGGGTCTGGGATGGATCAGCACCTGTCCTGGTGGGTCTGGGATGGATCAGCCTGTCCTGATGGGTCTGGGATGGATCAGCACCTGTCCTGGTGGGTCTGGGATGGATCAGCACCTGTCCTGGTGGGCCTGGGATGGATCAGCACCTGTCCTGGTGGGCCTGGGATGGATCAGCACCTGTCCTGGTGGGCCTGGGATGGATCAGCACCTGTCCTGGTGGGCCTGGGATGGATCAGCACCTGTCCTGGTGGGTCTGGGATAGGTGCTGGTAGCAAACTTTCATCTTGGATGGAGCTGTTCACAGCTCTAACATGCAAGTACTCATTTCCTTGAACTATCAAACACACACTTTATCCCTTTCAAACAAAACACTGTCAACTTTTTACTGTGTCCTGCTGACAGAAATATATTTCAATTAAATATTATATCACAACTTATGACTTTCACTGAGTGTATTAAATAACCCCAAGAATCTTGCTGCTGATTGAATTTTACTGTTTCACTCTGCTCTAATTTATGTTTAACAGGGTTGAGTTTGAATCTCATTATTGTTTGTCAGGGATTAATTCTGATGATCTTGGAGTTCACCTGTTCTTTGTGGTTTGGTTTCAGTAAACACCATCATAGCAGGAAAAGGGTTTGATCCCTGCAGTCTCCTTCCACAGGGACACACATCAGTGCTGCAAGCCTCTCAGGAAATACATGGTGTGGTCACATTCTGTCCTGCCACTGCCTGAATTGGTAAAACAGGTGTTTTCTTACACCTGATTATGTATGCAAATTGAAAAGAAACTGCTCAGGTGGATGAGGTATAAAATAGAATCAGCAGCAGCAATCCAGGTGCAACATTTCTACAGAAGTTGTGTTTTATAAATCCTTCCTAACTGAAGTGAGCAGAGGTTCTGTGAGTGAACCTTCCAGGGTCTATGGTCCTGAGTGTTCAGTGTTGGCATAACCTGCCAAGGTCACTGATAAAGCTCCTTTAGTCAGAAGGAGTGGGAGAATGAACCATGATCCAATGCTTCAAAAATCCTGTGGGCTGCGGGGTTTTGTCTGTCTCAGTCCCCCGCCTCCTTCAGCTTTGGAAGTTTTGTTACTCTTTTTTGAAGCAGCAGTTGTTGCTCTGGTAGAACCAATGTGCCCACGAATAGAGCCCTGAGGCACAGCTGTGTGGAGTTACAGGGACTGACCCTGAGGAGGGAGACTTCCCCAGCGTCTCATGCTGAAACGCCTTGTTCCATCAGGAGCTGCCCTTTGTTCGTTGTGAGAACCAACCTGCCATCGGGCATTTTGGGTTTCATTCAGCCCAGGAGTGACATTTCTCACTCAGTGTGGGTCACTGTTTCATGCTCAGTTTGGTCTGGAAAGCAGAAGCCTGTCTGCATTATGGACATTGCTTGGTGACTTGCTGATTAATGTGCATGTCAACATAAGAGACTCTGCCATTGTCTTTTCCATTTTTTTCTGCTGAAAAGACAGTTATATTAATAAAGTGGACAAGAACTGTTAGTTTGGTGGTTTTTTTTTGTTTTTTTTTTTTTTTTAATAGGCAATCCAGCTAGCATGGGACAATCATATTTATTCAGTTTGGGCACTTTAGTTAATAATGGAGGTTTGTTTTTCAAAGCACAAATAGGGTTTAATATATTGGAGTGAATTTCCATAAAGTCAGAAGCCCAAGGCAGCAGAACAGAAATATGCTGCATTTTCATGTGCTCACCACATTTCCATGCACAAATCAACTTAATTGTGTGCATGTTTTTGCTTGGGGCCTTGTGCTTCTGCTTTAAAATGAGGGAGTCTTTTATTTTGTTTTATCTTAAAGCAGCCTTTCTCAGGAACTGGCCCTGCAGCTCGTGGTTGCTGTGGGGCAGTGGCAGAGACAGTGGGAAAAGCCAGGAATGGGACTGTGCTGGTGCTCTGGGACTGCAGCAGAGCCCAGAGGTGCAGCAGAGACTCGGTGCCACAAATGCACAGTGCCTGAATGGCCAGGCTGAGCTCAGGCTGCCAAAATCTCACCAGGGCAGCTGGCACCCCTTCTAAGGACAAACAGGAGAGGAAAGAGCAGCGAGGGCAGATGAGAGGTGTCGGAGCAGGGATGGTGCTCCTGAGGAGCAGGGATGGTGCTCCTGAGGAGCAGGGATGGTGCTCCCGAGGCCAGGGATGGAGCTCCTGAGGCCAGGGATGGTGTTCCTGAGGAACAGGGATGGTGCTCCTGCCCCAGCTCACAGTGCCACCCACACTGCAGCACCAGCAGGTCACCCTGTCCTGCTCACCCTGTTCTGCTCAACCTGTCCTGCTCACCCTGTCCTACTCACCCTGTCCTGCTCACCCTGTTGTGCTCACCCTGTTCTGCTCACCCTGTTCTGCTCACCCTGCAGCTCAGCCAGAGCTCACACTCGAGGTCTCCCCTCTTTGGCCTTACCTGCTGCCCTTGACCAGCCTGGAAAGGACTCTGGTGGGACTTGGCTGTGGAATAGCAGGAGTTTGGAGAAGGAAGGGGTCGGTGCAAGCCCACATTTCCCGTTATTCCTGATGGCACACGCACAGAGTGCTGCTGTGGCCGTGGGCACCGTGGGCTCGGGCAGTCTCATATCCCCCAGCTGTGCTCCCAGGGTTGCTGGTGCTGGCAGACAGGGCTGGCTCCTGTGTGGGCTGTGGGTTCCCCATTTCCTGCCAGCGCTCAGGGCTGTGCCCTGCCCTGGGTGAGTGTGGCTGAGTCTGCCTCAGGCAGAGCGGGGCCATCCCCGGGGCTGCTCCAGCCCGTCCCAAAGCAGAACTTGGCAGGCACTTTTATGAACTGACAGAGGAAGGTAGAGGCCCATAAAGTGGTGCTGATATGTGCAGTGTGCTTCAGCAGGAGGGAGACATTCTGTTCCCCAGCCTTTGAGACGTTGTGGAGAAGGAAAACACACAATTGAATTCTCAGCTTCCAGCCACGTGCACCAGTTATGGCAGTGCTGGGACAGAAATGCCAGATCTAAAATGAGAGCAGGAGCAATCCTGGAGTTGTACCTGCCCAGGCTGATGCTGTCACTGTATTTGATCTGACAGGGAGAGCTCCATGCAGATGCTGAAATCAAACTGACTCTTCCAAGGCTCCAAGAAGCTGTCCCTGGGCAGAGGCAGTGCAGCTGGAGAGCCCTCCCAGGCTGGCTGGGACGGCTCCAGTCTCACTGCTGGGCCACAGAGAGCTGCTGCTGTCAGGAACAGGGTCCAGCTGAGAGCAGAGCTGCTCCCTCCAGCCCGGCTGTGCCCTGGGGACAGTGCTAGCACTGAGCACCTTGGCAGTGCAAGCCTATGCTAGCTGGAGGAGGGAAAACTCTTCCCACTTCTCTTCCACAGTTCATTGTTTAGCTGCCATTTGGTTGTTTTCCATCAGGAATAACGTTTTTTTTTCCCCTGTAATGAACCAAAGTGTCTTTGTTATATGGTTCTGATTAATTGAGTGAGAAGTAAGACCTGTAGGATTCTTGCTTCTTTTCCTTTCTTCTGGTATTTGGTATTTGTATAAGGATGGCCAGTTGCCAGCTTGGCTGGCTGTACAAGAGTGAGGAGCAGTTTGCATGTTGCATGTGGGGTTGGTATTAATCCTGAATTTGCTGTTCATGGACAGCTCATTGGTGTCGCTGCTAAAATCTGCAATACACTGGGGAGTCACTTACCCACCTTGGGCTGGCAGCATGCCTGCATGGATTGAGTTGGAAATGGAGGAATTCCATCAGAATTCAGGGAGATAATTGTTTAAATTGTGGAGGGATTGATTTGGGAAAACTGCAAGGCAATTTCTAAATTTGCTCTCTGGTTGCAAATTCTAAATTCTTCCTGGAATCCCACAGGTGATGCCAGGTTATGCTGCTCTGTCTCCCCACTGCCAGGGGGATCTCCAGTGGCTCCAGAGGGCTTTTCATAGCTGGGCACTGGTGCTCTCACCACGTTTGGCTGGGGTGAATGTTCCCCTTCCCTCCCGGGCTCTCTGACTCCAAAGGCTTTGCTAATTCTCCTTGGCTCCCCCAGTTCTCCTCCAGCCCCTCCAGTGCTGCTTTCCTGGTGCTTTGCTCTCCCTCCCTCTCCATTCCCATGTCCTGAGCAAGCTCCCATCCCTGCTGCTGTTCCTGTTTATACAAGCTGCTTCACGTGAAGGAAATTAAGAGGTTGTTTAGCCAAACTGTCTCACTGCACGTTTTAATTCTCTAGATTTATGATAGAGCAGCTGGGGCTGAATCCCATTTGAAAAGCTTTTGGGACTTTTTCCTATAAGTGTGAAATGATATAAAACCTTGGAAGGGGTAAAAGATTTTATCTAAAGCAATAGCAGTAAAATCTGTTTATGTTCAGGCTGTTTGTAATACACGACTGATGCATTCTTTCACCAGGGAACTTGCACCTATAGATGGTTTTAAGCCCAGCTGCCATATGGATGGGGGTCTCCCTAAAAAGTCCCCCCAGTGCTGTTTTTCACCAGAAATTACTATTTCTGAATATTTTAGAATTGAGGGGGAAACGGGGCACCATGTGCAGCTTAGCCAGCATGCCAGGCAGGTCTGAGTGGGAGTGAGCACAGAGTGCTCACATGAACAAAAGCAATCACAGCCTGATCAATTCAGTGCTGAATTCTGCCCTCAAAGACAAGCAAAGGAAGGAAATTCCCTGTGGAAGGATGCCAGGAATGACGGTGAAGGCAGATTTTACTGCACAGGAGAGTTTGTGTTTGTGCAGTCTCCCCTTGCCAGGGGTGCAGCCTGGTGGCATCCAGAGTGACTCAGAGCCCTGACAGGACATGGCTTTATTGGCCTCCTGTAGCAGCCACAAAGTCCCTGGCATGCTGTCCTCCCAGGTGACAACAGACACTTTCTCAGCAGGGATAATCCCAGTCTGGGTTTGCCTTCCAGGCTGTTCTCTGCTCTCACAGGGGGACTGAGGCCAGGGGTTGGAATGGTGTCACTGATCCTTATCCTCGCCCTGCAGGGGTGCTCTGTGCAAACTGAGGAAAAACTCCACTTTCCTTTCCTCTTTCTTTGCACCCTACAGTGGAATTAGGAAAAGGACTGTGTACAAATTAAGTGTAAAGATAGCGTGAAAATGAAACAAATGTCCATTGCTTCTTCAATGTGATTTTACAGAAAATGCAGGACTATTTTCCCAGTAGATTTGCATCTGATGTATTTCTTATTTCTACATAAGGAAATGTTAAAAAAACCCAGAAGCTTTGAATAATAAAAGAGGAAGACATTCCTACTGGGGCTGAGCAGAGCAGTCCCAATTTAACTAATGTAACTGTACATTCACTCTGGACCTTTGTCAACACACATTAAAAATACCTCATCAGTTTAACCCATTTCCTTCTCTAGGAGAGCCCTGGAGATCATTGCTGCAGAGTGGATGAGGAGCCCCAGCCAGGCTGGCGAAGGGAGCTCTGAAAGTTTAATTTCCCTGTTGCATAATGCCCTGTGTGGCTCGGGCTGTCTCAGCGCACCTCTGAGCAGGCAGGGGCACCCTGGCAGGGAAATGGGGGCCCTCTGCTCTTGCCAGGAGAATTAACCCTGATTTGCATAAAACTTCCAACTTCCACCACATAGAATCGTGGCTGATGAAGTTGCTGCGTTTAATGTACCTCTGAACAAAGAAAAAATTAAAATTAAGTGTATTTTTTTATCCTGCAGTAAGAGACTGTATTTACACTAGTTTCTATCACTGCAATGGGACATTTTAAGAGAATAACTTGGTTTAATGTGCCTTGGTTATCTCATATATTCCTTACTGTGAAGAATGGATTTTGATGAAATAGTATTTTCCTTTCTATAAATCAGGCATTGTAGCAGTGGTCATGTAATGCTTCACTGTATCATCTGCTTTTCAATAATCAAAATTCTTAATTTAGATTTGTTTGCATTGGGTTAAAATGAAGTTTGATTCCTTTAGTGCCTTTATTTTATACTTGGCACGGTCCAGTAGTATGAAAGCATTTGCTTGATTTGTGATTAATTTTGGAAGGTCAGATGTAAAGCAGTGAAGGCAGCAATCCCAGGAGGGGTGAGGCTGGAGCACCAGGAAGAGGGGTGGGTTTGTGGAAGCCCCAAAGCAGCAGCTGATGGAAAGGCTGTGATTAAGCTGAGGCGCTGCTATTGTGCCATGACTGACAGCCCCAGCCTGCTCGAGGCACGTGGGAAGGATTTATTCACAAACTGTGCCCCAGGTGAGGGAGAAACCTGAGCCCTGTGCCAGGAGCTCACCCAGGTGTCAGGGTGCTCTGCTGGGGCTCAGTCAGTGTGTCCCAGCATGGCCAGGGGCTGTGCCAGGGATGGGGGCACTGCCAGGGATGGGGGCACTGCCAGAACACCCTCAGAAACACCAGCAGCCTTTGCTTTCCTCTGTTTACCATGCCCAGCCCTTGCCTGGCAGAAGGCAAGCCCTGGGCATGGTAAACAGAGGAAATTACTTGGGATGCCTGGAATAGTTCTGTGTGGGGAGGCTCAGGCTCCCACGAGGAGCCAGCTGAGCCTGTGGCTCAGGTCTTCTCCCAGGGTGTGCAAGCTGCCCCACACTGAACCCATGGATCCTTGGGAAGGAGGGAGGCTCTTGATGAGGAGGGCTAAGGGAGAAGTTTTCTTGGTTCCTGTCCTGTGAATCTGTATTTGTATTTCCTTCTCCTTGTCCTGTCAATCCGTATCTGATCCAGGTTCCTGTGCTGGGCTTTGGGACACGTGGGTGTCCCTGAGCTGGCAGAGGTGCTGGTGCCAGCAGGGTTGGGCTGGAAGTTGTGTGGCCTCTCTGCACTCCTTGTTTGGGTTTTTCTCCATTTTCTGGAGGGAGATTGGGATGGAACCACCAAGCCAATCCTGAACACAGCAGTGCACATCAGAATCAGAGATGTGTTCCCACAGCAGGGAAGGTGAAGTGAGTTCCTTGTGAGCGCTCACCAGCCAGAGTTTCCCAGTCAGAAGTGACACTTGTGGCTGCTCCTCCCTGGTGTTCCAGCCCTGCCAGGCCTGCGGGCTCAGCAGCCAGCACAGGGGCTAAGGGGCCAGAGCTGCCCTGCCAAGCACCCGGGATGGATGGATGGATGGGTGGGTGGATGGATGGATGGGTGGATGGGTGGATGGATGGATGATGGATGGATGGATGGATGATGGATGGATGGATGGGTGGGTGGATGGGTGGATGGATGGATGGATGGATGGATGGATGGATGGGTGGATGGATGGATGATGGATGGATGGATGGGTGGGTGGATGGGTGGATGGATGGATGGATGGATGGATGGATGGATGGATGGATGGGTGGATGGATGGATGATGGATGGATGGATGGATGGATGGATGGGTGGATGGATGGATGGATGGATGATGGATGGATGATGGATGGATGATGGATGATGGATAGATGGATGGGTGGATGGATGGATGGATGGATGGATGGATGGATGGATGGATGGATGATGGATGGATGGATGGGTGGATGGATGGATGGATGGATGGATGGATGGATGCAGGGATGGATGATGGATGGATGGATGGATGGGTGGGTGGATAGATGGATGATGGATGGATGGATGGGTGGATGGGTGGATGGATGGATGATGGATGGGTGGATGGGTGGGTGGATGGATGGATGATGGATGGGTGGATGGATGGATGGGTGGGTGGATGGATGATGGATGGATGGATGGATGGATGGATGGATGGATGGATGGATGGGTGGGTGGATGGATGGATGGGTGGATGGATGGATGGATGGATGGATGGATGATGGATGGATGGATGATGGATGGATGGGTGGATGGATGGATGATGGATGGATGGGTGGGTGGATGGATGGATGGATGGATAGATGGATGGATGATGGATGGATGGATTGATGGATGATGGATGGATGGATGGATCATGGATGGATGGATGGATGGATGATGGATGGATGGATTGATGGATGATGGATGGATGGGTGGATGATGGATGGATGGGTGGATGGATGGATGGATGGATGGATGATGGATGGATGATGGATGGATGGATGGATGGATGGATGGATGGATGATGGATGGATGGATGGATGGATGGATGGATGGATGATGGATGGATGGGTGGATGATGGATGGATGGGTGGATGGATGGATGGATGGATGGGTGGATGGATGGATGGGTGGATGATGGATGGATGGATGGATGGATGATGGATGGATGGATGATGGATGGATGGATGGATGGGTGGATGGATGGATGGATGGATGGATGGATGGATGGATGGATGGATGATGGATGGATGGATGGATGGATGGGTGGATGGATGGATGGATGATGGATGGGTGGATGGATGGATGGATGGATGGGTGGATGGATGGATGGATGGATGATGGGTGGATGGATGGATGGATGGATGGATGGATGGATGGATGGATGGATGGATGGACTGCTGCCTGCCCCCTCCTGCAGCACAGACTTTGCTCCAGTCCTGCCCTGGAGGGGTTCCCAGAGCCACTGGAGGGTTCTGTGCCCGCCCTGCTCTTGCTCTGCCACGGTTTCCAGCTGCACATCTGCTTAGGGAGGTGCTGCACTCTCACTGAAAAAAACTATCAAAGCCTGGGGAGAGTTTTAATTTCAGGCCATTTCTTTTAACAGAATTAGAAGCAGTGTGATTTCTGTGAATTTCAGGCAAAGTTATGATACAGGTCTGGGATTGGGTCCTGAGTTTGATGGACTGTCACACAAGGATCAAATCAAGCTGAAAGAAATTGAAGTTGTAGCTGTCATGTGGAGTATGACAGCTGTAACTGCAGAGAGGGATGATCCAAATGGCTTGCCTTCAAACCCCTTCATTTTCCTGCTCACTTTAATCTGTTTGGACAATCTCAGGTCATCTGTTCTGTTACCTGCCACAATTACCTGTCATGGAGAATCTAGAGCAAATTTTACAGGGGGAGCAGCATTCCCAAAATATCTTAGTGCTGTTCCAGTGTATGTGGAAGAATTCCTGGGGGGGGAAAAAAAAAAAATCTTTTGTTCTCTTGGCAGTTCTTTATGAAAAGTTTGAGCTTGCTCACTTACAAGGTTTAAGTGATGTCTGTTTATGCAGCATTTGTATCAGAAAGGATTTACACACAGAATGTCCCCAGGTGGGATGGACACAAATGACTTTTTGTGCTGGAGTCTATTGTTTAGCCCCTTTCCTCTGAATGCTTTATCCCTGGATCCCTGATATTCCAGGTCTGTGGGCAGTGTGGTGCCAGGCTCCGTGTGGAGGGAGCATGCAGGATGGATCTGACACCCCCGGGGATCAGCACTCAGGGATGCAGCCTCTGTCACCAAGCACATACTTGAGACAGTTCAGTCAACTTGGGCATTGAGGTATCTTGGAACAACCTTGGGACCCTTTGCTTTCTTCCAGCATCATCCCCTTCTTGTGAAGAGGGTGGCTGAATGGGGCAGGAGGATGAAAAAGCCTGGAGAACTTTTGCAGGAATGGTGTTCATATATTTAGTGGCAGACAAGACTGTCACAGAATGTTCAAAGGCACATTTCTGCCTGACTTTCCTGTTATTAGTGAAGCTAAAATAATTTCTAGTTTCATTTCTAATAATGGTTAGAAGCAATGGACCGGATTCCTGTTATTGGGGTATTTTTATACCTCCCCAAAACGGAGCTCTAAGTGGGTGCAAATTACCTCTGCAATTCACAGGTGTAAGTGTCTGCATCCCATTATCAGAAATATTTAAAAGAAGAGTTGGTGGAGAAGCACTTTGCTAAGCAGGGCTCCCTGAAAAATAATTATTCCCAAACTTCTACTTTTTCTTTTCCTTCTCCCTCCTTCTAGCAAACAGTGGGGAGAAGCTGATGCTAAAGAAATGTTGATTTCCCAGCCCTGAGGACTTCAGCTGTGCTTTGGTGAGTGTTTCCCTCCCAGTTCAGTCCACATGCCTCAGTTGGAACTGTGGGTCCGGGTGGAATCTCTGCTTAGAGCCCTTATTAGTCCTTATCATAATCTCTGCCTTAAGTCCTTATTAGCTTGTACTCAGCACTTCCTTGGACAGGTTAAGTCCAAGTGGAGCTGGGATTGCCTTGTTTAGTGAGTGAGTGGAACCCTGAGCAGCCTGTGCTGTGACACGGGGGGTGTGTGAGCACCCAGGGGTGTGTGAGCACCCAGGGGTGCTGTGCCCATGCCAGGGACACAGGGCAGGGCCAGGGTGGCAGCTCTGCCTGCTGTGCCCAGGGACAGCCCCTCCTGGCACGCTGTCACAGCCAGAGCTCAAAGGAAAGCCAGGGCCTGCTGTTTGCAGAGCTTGCACATTCTCCTGCTCCGGCTCCCACGTGTGTGCACGTTCCTGCCGGAGTCTCTCTCTGTCTGAAGGAGAATGGCTTTGCACAGCTGGGCATGTTCAGTCCAGGGCAGTGCCACACAGAAATGGGCCAGGTGCAGCTGCAGTGGCCTCCCTGGGCTGGCCCTTTGCAGAGCTGTGCCTGCTGCGGGTGCTGAGGGACAGACCCTGCTCTGCTCTGGACAGTGAGGGGCACCTGCAGCTTGCCCACGGGAACAGGAGGCTTTCCTTCACAGGGACTGTCTGCACAGGAGGGCACAGTGCCCTGAGGTTTGTGGCTGCTTCCAGGTGGGCACTGAGCTGGGTTCCCAGCAGAAAGCAGCTCAGAGACATGATCTGTCTGCCTGAGGTCACTGAGCCTGGTGTCTGCCCCGTTTGAAGCTGGTCAGAATGTGAGAGAACAGGAGATAACGTGGTTGTCATCAGCCATTTTCCAGGCTTTGTCAATGGACAGCTCAAAATGAGGAAGGCTGGCTGGCACTGCCCTCATTCCCAGTGGAGAATAAACTCAGCTAGCCAGGATGGTCATGGGGGAAAGAAGAGAGATCCCTCACAATTCCTGCCTTCCCTATCACCTGTACAGAAAGGCACATCCAGCTGCCTCAAATGGCAATATTCCCTCTTAGGAGTGTTAGTTGGCAACAGCAGTGGGGCAGTGCCAAAGAAATGATGGATTATTAAATTATAATAAAAGGATTACAGAGCTTTCTCTTCCTTGCAGCCAGGAAGGAATTAATGCCTGCAAGTTCTGGTAGCCAGGGATGATAAAGAGACAGAACCACATATCTTCATTAATGCAGAGGTTGCCTATTTGAGCTTGTAATATCCCAGCTGGTGTGTCCATGCAGTTACAGAGAAGGGGCAAACAGAGTCAGTTCTGTTCTGTGAAAGATGACCAGAACCTTTTCCAGATGAGCTGTGTTACAGACAGGCCTGAAAGACCAAGTTCTAGAAAAATCAGGAAGGTGAGAAAACCTACTCCAGTGAGTCAGTCTGTGAGCTTCCACTGCAAACTGACCTTTTTTCACTCTGGGATTGCTCTGCATCTTAAGTGTCCAATGAACCAGGTCCTGAGGTTTTGATTCAGCCCTTGTTCATGTCTGATTCAGACTCCCACGAATTCTGTGAGAAAAAATGAGTGAAAATCTGCCATAAAAACTCCTGCAGTGTGCATGCACCACAGATAGAGATCTGTTCTGTCTGAGCCAAACTGCACAAGTCCCTGTGACCCCTGAGACACTCTAGAGCAGTGTGAAGGGATTGCAGGGAATATTGGCCATGTGGTTTCCATTACTTTTGTTCTTCACACACCAGGGCTTGAAGCTCAGATGAAAGGCAGGTAGAACCTGGCTTTGGAGGGGTCAGAAAGAGAACTCAGCCTTCCCTTCTGGCTGGTGCAGCAAAGAGGTAAGAGAAGAGAGGGATTACAGTTCTGTCACCTGGCCTTTGGGGCCTCCTGTCACCTCCCTTTAGGGCTGTGGGAATGACTGCAGGGAGCTGGATGACACTGTCCAGCCAGAGCCTTTATGTCTGAATGGATTTCCACGTGGAAATTTGCCAGAGTTCCTTTTCTCCAAGACGTCCCTTCTGGGAAAACTCACTCCAGTGTCTGATCAGGCTGACCTGCCCTTCTGCAGCCTCCGTCCTGCAGCCCCTCCTGCTGCCCCAGCAGTGGGGAAGGGCTTTGAGATGTGGTTTTCTCCTTCGGTGTCACTGTGCAGCTTTTTATGCTTTGCCCTTTCTGGGGCAGTGTGATATGGGGTGGCACTGGCCGTGCCCCGAGTGAGAGGGAGCTCAACCAGCTGCCTCCTGAGCGAGGGGTGTGCAGCTCCTCTCCCCCCCGTCCTGCCCGTGCTCCGGTTCTGCCTGCAGGGTTTGTGCTCAGCAGCATTTCCGAGTCTCCTGTGCTGGTTTCAGCTCCAGCTGCTCCCATCTGCACAGGGGGATGCAATTCTGGGTGTGCTGCTTCTCCTGAAACAGCAGATTTTAGTGTAAATAAAGTCCCACGTGAGAAACTCACGAGAGAGAAGGACTTGGAGCAAGTACAAGTAGGGAGGTCTGAAGTGTTCCCAAAAATTCCTGAAAGCTCTCAGGGATTGCCTTTTTTGCTGAAAACTGGGAAATACTTGAAGAGAACAAGGACAACTCCACAGACCCCCTGGAAGTGCCCATGAACCATGGATGCTCTGCAAAGAATTCAGAGCTTCACTGGGGGGTGGCTACTGCAAATGAGGAGGGATTATCTATTGCCTCAGTCTGGGTGGACTTGAATTACTTAGCACAGAATGCACAGTTTAAAAGAGAATTTCTAGGAATTGCTTTCAATCTATACATTAACCTTGCTCCAATTAGAGCATTTCATATATCTGACATTTAAGTTAGACTTAATTTAATAACATGGCTTAGGATATGATTTGAGATCAAAGATGCAGAGTCTTTGAATCTTTTATCGTCCTTTTCAATCCCTTCAAGCCCTTGTCAGTGCTGTAGCATTCTTTTAGGACTGGGTAGAAGTACATACAGAAGTTTACAATGTTTTATTAGAAATGATTGCTTGTTGCTGTAATGAAATGTAAAAAAGGTAACATAAGGGCCTAAAAGTAGGTGAGAGACTGTAATATTCCCTGTTAGAAATAATAAACACACTGAATCACTAAGGGCTATGTGAGATCATCATGTGGAGATTAGACAAGAAAAATGCTGACTGGATTGCAGTGGCAGGTACTCCAGCTCTCCAGAGGGCAGAGGTATTTTAAAAAGAGGGGTTTTTCTTCCTTATGGAGGCCTTTGTCTGTGTTACTGCTCCGGCCGAGTCCTTTCCATGCAGTATAAAACTACAATGTGCTGTGGAACAAACAAAAAGTCCACAGGAAATGTGGATTTTAAAGAAGTCTCTTCTACTATCCAGGCTTATTTCAGTTCTTGTTCATACTTGATCTTGGCCCTGGGGAGGGAAGGGAGATCCTTCGGGACATTGTTCTCCTGGAACAAAGGGGAGTGCGTTGACAACAAACACTTTTTATGTGGCTAAACTCCCCCAGCTGCCTCCAGGCCCTGCATATACAGCACCTCTGACTCGGCTGAGAGGGCTTTCTGAGAATCAGCTTCACAGATTGGTTTTGTTTTGCTCTTGCTGTGGGGGATCAGTAGGAATGGCACAGTGGAACAAAAGGAAACCCTCCTGCAGCCAGACGTGTCTCTCCCAGCCCCGCAAAGCCACTCAGGCCGGTTCACAGGCAGCAGCAGAAGAGAAAATGCTTTAACTCCGGAGCTCCCTGCAGTACTGACCTGTGGGCAGGGCTGGGGACTCAGAAAGGGCTTCGCTGGTGAAAGCAGGGCTCAGTGCTGCACTGCAGGTGCTGCGGTTCAAAGCACACCTGGGTGAGCAGGGTCCAGCAGTGCCACCCCATCCATTGATAAGAGCCCGATCTCGGCCTTGCAGGATAGTCTGGATGGCTCAGTCCCTCTGGGACACAGAGTGCCCCAATACCCCGTCAGCTCGCAGCCTCAGCAAGCTCAGTGATCCCAGCTCTTTGGTGATTCCCAGCTCTCCCGGGATTCCAGCTCTTTGCTTGCTCGCTAGGGCACCCTTGGCTGGGGCAGAAGCAGATGAGAGAGGAGAAGGAGAGGTCCTGGGGTTCCACAGTGATGGTTTATTGAGGGGTCTGTGAAGGGTTCCAGTGACAGCTCTTCTTCTCCCGAATGGGCTAAACCAGCCCCTTTTATAGGGTATAGGGGATCCACACTTGTCCCATAGTAAGGGGCAGGGAAAAGTGGCCTGTGGGGTTACAGAGATAAGATATGGGCTGGGGGATAGAAGACAGGAGCTTATTTTGCTGTTTCATCACGACTCAGCAGTTCCTGCCCTTAACCTCAGTCCTCCAGGGAGCTCTCCCAAGCTCCACAGAGTCTGCTGCCATCCACCCCACAGGCACGGGCACAGCCACGGGCTCTGCTGCAGACGCAGGGCAAGGGAAAGCACCACGAGACCCATTCCTGCGCAGAACTACAATCCACCTAAATGTGTCACAACAGGCGTGCCTCGGTGCCACCCCTGATACACAGCGGGTAGGGAGGAACTCAGCCCTCCCTCCTGGTCCTCAGGGCTGAGCTGGAACCTCAGTCCATGATCTCCTTATCTGGGGATGCAGAAAACAGGTTGAGAGTCACATTTTTACTGATAAAGCGACTGAAAGGGAAGGCACAGGCACTGTATCTTCCAGTTAGTCATCCTTCCTATAGAGCATGAAGAAAACCCTTTGAGTAGGCTCTTCAGCATCTGTGTGCAGTCCTTAATTTACTCATTCCATTCTTACAGATTTCCCCTTTACCTAACTTTGTATAATGAGGCTCTGAGGAATTAGATCATTTGTTCACCCTGTACCAATCTTGTATAAGTTTCATTTTTGTTACTTTGAATATTCAGGTCCAGCAGACTTGGGGTAAAGTCCAGGTTCTGCCTGAATGTCACCAAGGAATCAGAGAAGACACTGAGTGTACAGGACTGTGCAAACCCGGGCAGAGTTAGGCAGGTGTCACTGTGATGTTGGGCAGTAAATGAGCGGCTGCTTTCTTTACGTTTGGCCACCGTGGTGTCCCCTGGCCGCGGGCGCAGCTCTGCCCTGGGACCCCATGGTGACCTTGGCTCACTGCCGGGCTGCCCTGGCCAGGGACGCCCGGAGGGACGGAAACCGCCGGGTTCCACTGCCCAGAGCCGCCTGCGGGCTGTCCGGGCCCGGCTCACCCTGCGCGCACCTGCGGGGCTCTGCCGGCTCCCTGCCTGTCTGTCTGCGCGGTGGGAACGCGGTGGGAACGCGGTGGGAACGCGGGGCTGCAGCTCCCTCTGCTGCTGCAGGAGCAGCCCCGGGCCGCGCTGCGCTGCCAGCAGCGGGGGCTGCCCGGGCCGGCTCCCTGCAGGGTGCGGATGCGGGGCTGCAGCCCCCTCTGCTGCAGGAACATCCCCAGGGTGCAGATGCGGGGTTGCAGCCCCCTCTGCTGCAGGAACATCCCCAGGGTGCAGATGCGGGGCTGCAGCCCCCTCTGCTGCAGGAACAGCCCCGGGCCGGGGTCCCTCAGGGTGCAGATGCCGTACAGATGTGGTGCAGATGCGGTGGCGATGCGGGGCTCCCTGCAGGGTGCAGATGCGGTGGAAATGCGGGACTGCAGCTCCCTCTGCTGCAGGAACATCCCCAGGGTGCAGATGCGGGACTGCAGCTCCCTCTGCTGCTGCGGAAACACCCCCGGCCCACGCTGCGAGCAGCGAGGGCTGCCCGGGCCGGGCTCCCTGCAGGGTGGAGATGCGGTGCAGATGTGGTGCAGATGTGGTGCAGATGCGGTGCGGATGCGGTGCGGATGCGGTGCGGATGCGGGGTTCCCTGCACGGTGCAGATGCGGTGCAGATGCGGGGCCGCAGCTCCCATCCCGGGCGCTGAGAGCAGCGGGGCTGCCCCGGGCCGGGTTCCCTGCGCGGTGCAGATGCGGATGCGGTGCGGATGCGGGGTTCCCTGCACGGTACAGATGCGGTGCGGATGCGGGGTTCCCTGCACGGTGCAGATGTGGTGCAGATGTGGTGCAGATGCGGTGCGGATGCGGGGCTCCCTGCACGGTGGAGATGCGGTGCGGATGCGGGGTTCCCTGCACGGTGCAGATGCGGTGCGGCCGCTGAGAGCAGCGGGGGCTGCCCGGGCCGGGTCCCCTCCCGTGGGTCAGTGCCCCAGCACAGCCCGCAGAGGGCTGCGGCTGCAGAAACCACCCCAAACGGGATCTTCGCTGTATTAGCAATAGGACAAAGCCTGTAATGCATTTTGTGCTGTTTCCTCCAGCTCCCTGGTGCTTTTAGCACCTCATCCTGCAGAAGTGACCGTACAGTTCTCTTTTCTCCTTTTTCACGCAGTGTGTTGCTTGGGCTAAAATTGCCTGTAATTATCATTCGTCGTTTTCCACGCAGCACAAGCCTAGTCTGGACTCTTAGGAAAGCCACAAAACCTTTGAGGACTCGGTGCTGAAGGCACTGGGCATTCCATGTGCTTCCAGCAAAGCAGCCAGAGGCTCCTGGCCTTGTGCTGGGTTTGCCTTTTCCCCTCTTTCAAACTCAAAGAGGGGAAATTTGGGTTAAATCTTGGGAAGGAATTGTTCCCTGGCAGGGTGGGCAGCCCTGGCACAGGTGCCCAGAGCAGCTGGGGCTGCCCCTGGATCCCTGGCAGTGCCCAAGGCCAGGCTGGACACTGGGGCTGGGAGCACTGGGGCAGTGGGAGGTGTCCCTGCCATGGCAGGGGTGGCCCTGGATGGGATTTAAGGTCTTTCCAACTCAAACCATTCTGTGATTCCATGACTTTAAAGTCTATAAAGACCGGAGATGTGATTAATAATAATAATGGACAGAGCCGAGTTCTTACCTCCAAAACAAGTTTCTCCTTATGCACAGGGAAAGAATCTGGTTCTTCATAAAATCCCTTTAATGTTGACATTTAGGGGCATTAGTTTAACCTCTCCAAGGCTTCAAAAGCAATTTGCACAGTAAATTTCCCCCTTCATATTTCAAGCTCACATCAATGGACTTGTAAGGAATATGTAGCTTTTTGCTTTGGTGTTATCGTACCTATTTTTTCCTATTTGCTTGTGTTTTTCTGCTCTCAGCCATAGTATGAACTCAATTGTTATAGAAAGCGTATTCACTACATGAAATTTTAAATTTACATGTACAGATGAAACGATTTTATGAGAAACACTTGTATGCTTCCAGGCCCTTTCTCTGGGTCCTGTCGTGGGCACTGGTGGCATATCTGGAAAAAATGTGTACCTAAAACCCACAGGAGCTGGTCTGTCCTTAGTGCAGTTCCTTTGGTTCAAAGAAGGTTTTTCACACTGTGTGTATTTATCAGCAGTCCTTTAGAGCACCATTAGTGTTTGCTGAGATTGCTGCTCCCCTTCTGTGGCGTTCCAGCTGCTGATTCACTGCCAGAGAGCAGGAAAATGTGCAGGAAAATCATGATCAAACACCCCCTCCAGAAAATACGCTGAGGAAATACTGGAACTGAGCAGACACTGAGAAAGAAGGTATTCCACTCCACACCGTGTCAAAATGTCATTTTTATTTCATTCTATAAAGCTGAACACGAGCAGTGTGCGGTGAAGTGGCTGAACCGCTCGCCATTAGCCATACTGCTAACTGCACTAATTCCAGAGGAATCGCTTCAGTAATTCCATGGGGTTTAATAGGCTGCTGATCAGCAGTGATTGCGGCGCAGTGTGGAAGGGAGAGTAGCTGGATTGCTCTGTAATGAGGTCTAACGGGAGGGAGCACGCCCGTGCTCTGTCAGTCTGGGCAGAGCGTGGCTCTGAGTGCCCGAGGAGCGCAGAGCGCAGCCGGGGGCTCTGCTGGGCCCTGCCTCCCTTTCTGCATGGCCCGGCCCTGAGCTGCTGGGAGCTGCTGGGAGCTGCTGGGAGCTGCTGGGAGCTGCTGGGAGCTGAGGTTCTGGCTTTTCCCCCCAGCAGCTGCCACAGTTCCAGGTGACATCCCTGTGCTTTCCCCCCAGTAGCTGCCCCAATTCCAGGTGACATCCCTGTTTTCCTGTGCTTTCCCCCAACAGCCGCCCCAATTCCAGGTGACATCCCTGTGCTTTTCCTGTGCTTTCCCCCCAGCAGCTGCCACAGTTCCAGGTGACATCCCTGTGCTTTTCCTGTGCTTTCCCCCAACAGCTGCCACAGTTCCAGGTGACATCCCTGTGCTTTTCCTGTGCTTTCCCCTAACAGCTGCCCCAATTCCAGGTGGCATCCCTGTGCTTTTCCTGTGCTTTCCCCCAACAGCTGCCACAGTTCCAGGTGACATCCCTGTGCTTTTCCTGTGCTTTCCCCTAACAGCTGCCCCAATTCCAGGTGGCATCCCTGTGCTTTTCCTGTGCTTTCCCCCCAGCAGCTGCCACAGTTCCAGGTGACATCCCTGTGCTTTTCCTGTGCTTTCCCCCCAGCAGCTGCCACAGTTCCAGGTGACATCCCTGTGCTTTTCCTGTGCTTTCCCCCAACAGCTGCCACAGTTCCAGGTGACATCCCTGTGCTTTTCCTGTGCTTTCCCCTAACAGCTGCCCCAATTCCAGGTGGCATCCCTGTGCTTTTCCTGTGCTTTCCCCCAACAGCTGCCCCAATTCCAGGTGGCATCCCTGTGCTTTTCCTGTGCTTTCCCCTAACAGCTGCCCCAATTCCAGGTGGCATCCCTGTGCTTTTCCTGTGCTTTCCCCCCAACAGCTGCCCCAATTCCAGGTGGCACTCCCCGTTTCCATGTCCCTGGGTTTGTGTGTGTGGGAGCAGCATCCTGCTTGGGCCAGCCAGCTGATGGGAACAGCTCCTTTAGCTCAATTCCCCTTTGTCATTTTTCAGTCATTTCTGCACTCCAGGCCTTTGGAGTGAAGCTCCTTCATGGAACATCCATATTTTACCACTTCATCATGAAATTGGGTGTGAACTCCATCAAATCCAGTGGTGCTGTGTCTGAACCTCAGCTGTCACTTCTTCACCCCTCTGAAGGGTGACTGAAGGCAGAACTTGGCTCTTTTAGTGCAGGCATGTGAGCAAGAGCTGTGCTTTTTGTGACTCATATCTATTTATTTTTCTTTCTACATGCAGTTATCTTGCGTATTTCTGGTGCCAGGCTTTCTGCTCAAAGCAGCTGAGCAAGAACAGAGACATTTAGAGTGGATAAGTTGTATCACCAGTATAAATTTACAGCTAATTAAGCGAGATGGGGGAAAAAAAAACCAAACTAGACATGCAAGCTGGAAAATGGGTCCCTATTCTGTGCCAGGGGTCCTGGCAATGCACAAAGACAAGGAGAGATGTTGCAGTAACCTGATGCTCATCAGCACCAAACTGGGACAGGAATCCAAACAATCGGGAAAATGGTTTGTGGTGGTTCTTGTCACTCCTGATCCACCTGCCTGGATGTCCATTCTCCGTTTTCCTGGATGTCCATTCTCCATTTTCCTGGATGTCCATTCTCCACCTTCCTGGATGTCCATTCTCCACCTTCCTGGATGTCCATTCTCCATTTTCCTGGATGTCCATTCTCCACCTTCCTGGATGTCCATTCTCCATTTTCCTGGATGTCCATTCTCCACCTGCCTGGATGTCCATTCTCCGTTTTCCTGGATGTCCATTCTCCATTTTCCTGGATGTCCATTCTCCGTTTTCCTGGATGTCCATTCTCCACCTTCCTGGATGTCCATTCTCCATTTTCCTGGATGTCCATTCTCCGCTTTCCTGGGTGTCCATTCTCCACCTTCCTGGATGTCCATTCTCCGCTTTCCTGGATGTCCATTCTCCATTTTCCTGGATGTCCATTCTCCACCTTCCTGGATGTCCATTCTCCACCTGCCTGGATGTCAATTCTCCTGTGTCCCTTCTCCCTCTGCTGGAAGAGAGAGCTGAGCAGTGCCAGAGCCTGGGACCAGCTCATGCACTGAGAGCAACTCCACAGGAGTTTCCAGTTTCAGAAGGGAAAATCCTTCCATATTCCCAATTACAACTTGCTTTGTCCTTAATTTTGGGGGGGTTTATTTATTATTTCCTAAATAAATTCAGTTAAGTAGTAAGGATTTCCCTCTTTTGGAAAATCTCAGGGCCTCTTCCAAATTCTGTTATAATTAGTTCAAGACTATCTCCAACTGTTTTCCTGAGAGGAAACCTTTCCTTGGCTGCAGGAATGTTGGCTCCACTTCCCTGGAACCTTTTAGCAGTGTGATATCTCCTGACAGGATGCAGGTTTTGGAGTGATTGCTCCAGGCTTCAGCAGAGCAAGATATGGGTCTGGGAGCCATTTCTGGCACTGCTGCCTGTTCTGGGAGCTGTGTCAGGGATTGGGTTCCTTGATTCCAGGGGCTGAACTTTGGCTCCAGAAGTTGTTTTGATGTTCTCACTCTGCTTTCAGGGACATTATCCTGTGTTTGAGGAGGTAAAAATAGAACAAAAGTGCTCAGGATTGTCAGGAAGGACTAAACTCCATCCATCAGGGCTGCACAAGGCAGAAGCGCAGCACAGTCCTGTCTGCCCAGCCCTCACTGAGCCCAGCTTTTGGCAGAGGGGACTGGATGTGATGAGATCAATGTTTCTTTAACTGTTCTGTTTTAACCTGTGATGTCAGCCTCACTTTCTGAATCAGGGAAGTTCTACACAGGTGAAAGCGAGGAGCCATGAACTGGGCACTCCTGAGCAGTCATTAAAGCAGCAAATGAGGTGCATATGAGCAGAATGAAAGTTCAGATTCCTCATTGTTGTCCTGTGAGACCCTGTAAAGCTTTGATTTTCTTCCTTTGATCATACCAGAACCTCCTCTCACACACTGCAAATTCTTCTGTAATTTTGTCTGAACAATCCCACTTGAAATCCCAACAAGCACAGATGTTCAGGCAGATTTCAGAGTGAGAATGAATAATGAAAGTTCATTATGTTCTACAATGTCCCATTTAGAGCAGCCAGCTTGTTCTGAGCACTGGTGTGAGCTGCAGTGGGCTCTGGGGCTTTCTGAACACGGGTACTCCTTCCTTTGCTGTTTGTGATGGACAGAGAAAGGTTTCCTGCCTGGGAAGTTGCTCTGCATTCAGCAGGGGGGTGTGACCTCCAGAGGGGACAGAAGATCTTTAAAACTTCTCCTCCAGTGGCCTGAGGTGGAAATGCTGATTTCTGATGGCAGAGTCCTGTTCCAGGGCATCCCGTGCAGAAGCTGTGGCTTCAGGCAGCCCTGTTTCTGCCATCAGTGTCTGTCCCCTGTCCCTGCCATCAGTGTCTGTCCCCTTGTGGCAGTGCCCTCGTGTGCCCATGGCAGCTCTGCCTCTGGCTGTGCTCACCTTGAGTGCATCTGGCCTGGAAACAGATCACAAAAGAAGATCCATTATGGGAAAATGGGTGTGGAGGAAGTTAAGAAGGAGTAAAAATCTCCCCCTCTATTGTTCCTACCCTAATCCAAGCCCTCCTTGGGTGTTGTGGTGATGTAGAGACTCCCTTGCCTGCTGCCATCCAGCGTCCTTGAACAGCAAGGAAAGAAAGAAATATCAATGGAAATGACTTCCTTGTTTCCTATCCTTGATGTAAGGACAGTCATTTGATTGTTGAGCTTGGAGAATGCAGTTTATAAAGGCAGGGTGGGTTTTGTCCTGGGAGCACAGTAAATGAGTGAAGGATCTTTCTTGCAGTTTTTCTTAGCACATTGTGGAAAATGGAATTTTCCTGCCGTGGGTTGTGCTGGGCAGGGGGTGCAGGGGAGCAGGGCTGGGCAGCATCTCCCTCTGTGTGCAGACCCTCGAGGGCAGCTCTCAGGATGGGAATGTGCCACTGAGGCCAGGCTGAGGCAGCTGCTGCCCACTGACCACGCAGGAGGGGTCCCTGCTCCTCCAGAGCAAAGGCTCTGCTGCCAGCCCTCAGCTGAGAGCTCTGCTCATTGCACTGCACGTGTCCTGCTGCTCTTTCACCTGCAGCTTCTTCTGCACCTTGCACTGGTGTGGGGACAGCATGTGCCATTCTCTGTGCCCTTGGGAAGCCACTGACTCCAGGCTTTTGGGATTCTCATCTAATTTCCTCTGCAATTTGGCTTAGTCATTTTGTTTCCTTTTTCTACTTCAATGTCTTTTCCCTTAACATGTCTTCCTAACATTTATACAGACCAAGGTTCATTGTCTGCTCATGGCAGACATTTATACAGACCAATATATACATTTATACAGACCAATTTATACATTTATACATACCAATATATACATTTATACAGACCAATTGATCCATTTATACAGACCAAGGTTCATTGTCTGCTCATGGCAGACATTTGTACAGACCAATTTATACAGACCAAGGTTCATTGTCTGCTCATGGCAGACATTTATGCAGACCAATTTATACATTTATACAGACCAAGGTTCATTGTCTGCTCGTGGCAGACATTTATACAGACCAATATATACATTTATACAGACCAATTGATCCATTTATACAGACCAATTTATACATTTATACAGACCAATTGATCCATTTATACAGACCAAGGTTCATTGTCTGCTCATGGCAGACATTTATACAGACCAATTGATACATTTATACAGACCAATTTGTACATTTATACAGACCAAGGTTCATTGTCTGCTCATGGCAGACATTTATACATACCAATTTACACATTTATACAGACCAATTGATACATTTATACAGACCAAGGTTCATTGTCTGCTCATGGCAGACCAATTTATACAGACCAATTTATCCATTTATACAGACCAAGGTTCATTGTCTGCTCAGGGCTGCAGTGCTGCACTTGCACCAAGTGCCCAAGGAACCCCACAGGGAGCTGCTGCTCTGCTCATCATTTGCTGTTTGATTGAGATGTTTTCAGTGGAAGATAAGCAGGCATTTAGGATTCCTACTACATCGGTAAGTGGCCTTGGCAGTGCTCAGGGATAAATGCATCCTGTGCTTAAGCAGTTCACAGTTACCATTGTCATGGTGACCTTTGCTGCTGTCCTCATTCAAATCTGGCAGGAGATGAAGGGTGGAACAGTTCTGAGAAGCAGAGGAGAGGGAAAAAAGCTCATTAATATTTCACTGAAGAGTGGTGAATGAAATCACACAGTTACTCCCATGAATTTCCTTATCAGCAGACAAGATGGAGTGGAGGGATCCTGGCACTGGCAGATGTTTTCTTGTAGGAAGAATTCAGTTTGAACAGATTTGGGGGTTTTAGAGACGTGTTCTCACTGAACAGGGAGCTGTGCCAGACTTGACCAGCTCCCAGTTTTCCCAGTACCTGCTGCTGAAGGTCAGAGATGCCCAGTGAGTGATTCCAGAACACTGCCTTAAGATCTTTGTTCTAATTGAAACTGAGGACTGAAGGGAGGCTGGGCATTATCAAGGAAATGGGAAATTTACTGTCTCAAAATAGGATAGCAGAGAGGACACTGTTAGGGCTCCAAGACCAGTGATACCTTCACTGTGAAAAGGCTTCTGGCAGGCCTTTCCGAGGCACTGATATATGAGACATTAAAATAATGACAGAATCTGATTCGGGAGCCAGCTCCGTTTCAGAACTGTGCTACTGGATGTCAGGCCCTGGTGGAGTGCTGGCACAGGAGTGAATAATACAAAATCTGTAATAAAAGCACTGGTAAAATGGACAGGAAAACAAAATTACTGCACCTTTTCCTATTAAATAAATCTCTTTTCTGTCCCCTAGGGCTTGTTCTCTGCCATTTGTGAGAAAGAGGGCCCATTTTGCCATCTAATGCAGCTTGCTCCAAATGAGTTTCAATTTTCTCTAGACTAGGAAATTTTTTGCAGATCCTAACAACTTCGGGAATTCTAGCAGTACAGGCTTTTAATGGGATTATCTAATTTAGGCTCAGCATCTAACAGTAACCTGTTTTTCCAGGCCCAGTGCTTCTGGCAGCATCTGGGCATGTAATCCTGGGAAAAAATGGGTTCCTGGTGATTAAAAATAATGCCAGCACCCCACCCCAGAAATAAAGCCATCATTTTGGGCTTGGATTTAACACTTTATCTCTCAGGTTAATAACTGTAAGCTAAAGAAAGTTGCATATTTACATTCATTTTTGCACACATAGCTTGAAGTTAAATTTAGTTTGTAAAAAAAATCACAAAAATACTATGTGAGCATACAAATCAGGCTGTTTTGTGAAGCTCAGTAAACATAAAGGAAGCAGCATTTTAATCAAAATGAGGAATTGCATCCTAATCACCTCTGAGCACATGCATATTTCATAAGTACATGTTCTGCAAAGCAGACGCTGTGTAAGGGGCTCTGAGCCTCAGTTCTCATCTCCTCAGCTCTCTGAGCACCAGCCAGGCTGGCTCTGCACAAACCCAGCCTAATGGAGCTCTGCTTGCTCATGGCTTGGGAAATGTCTGATGAAATGAACCAGAGCAGCAGCCGGGGTGTGGGGAGCCATGCTGGGGAAGATGGGACAGGAAAGCCTTGTAAATGTGATTGTCTGGCAAAAGATTGTGAGAATATGGAAACTATAAGTGAGACTGAAATGAAAGCAAGCTTTGAGATGCCTCAGGTACTGAACAACTGGAAAACAATGGTGTGGCTGGCTGAAGGTGATCCCCTTTGGATGGAACAACACCCTCTGCCTGCAGACAGGCCCAGGGGTCAGAGCAGACCCCACAGCTTGGCAGAGGGGCCCAAAGAGGAGTTTTTATGGTTTAAAATGTAACACAGGATGGTAATGTAATGATTCTTATAGGCTGTATGGAAATGCTGTAGGATTTGTATCTTGTACTAGATTGGTGAGTGAGAATGAGAATATTCAACACAGAAGAAGATTTATGGTATTGCAATGGGAACCTCACTCTCTTAGCTCTTGCCCCCTTACTCTCTTACCTTTTTTACTCTCTTATGCTGTGGCTCTCTTGCCTTTTTTACCCTCTTACCCTTTTACTCTCTCACAGCTCTCAGGTCCCTCCCTGTGCCCAGGTGATGCTCCCAGGAGGGGCCTGGGGTGTCCCCAGGGATGGGGACACTGTTTCACCAACAGTGACACTGATGGGCACTCCACTTCCCTGTGAACACAGAGCCCAGCTTGTCATCAGCCCCAGGGAATAAGATAAACACATGAACTGGAAAGATTCAGTGTCTGAAAGCACTCTGCCTTCTTCTCAAGCATGATTTCTTTTATCTTTCTCTGAAACCTTCATCTCTGGGGCGCTGAGCCATGGTTTCCATCTAGGCTGATGAAGGAAGGTGTTTGTGGCAGGGCTTTCCATGGTGCCTGCTGTCCTGTGACACCCTGTCCAGCCTGGGCTGGCACTCAGCCTGGCTCCTGCCGTCTGCCACAACCTGAGTCTCAGAAACCACACATCAGAGAGGCTGGGACCGTCCCTGCAGCTGAAAGGCTGTTTGCCAAGTGTGATTTTATCATCCTGGGGACGTTTCCCCTCACAATCTCATTAAAACATTCATGAGTTCTTTCTCTTGACTGGAATCATTAATACATAGTTGATGTCAGTGGCATAGCTCTGCACTTCCTTTCTGGATGGATCTTTCGATATTCCACATGTTCCCAATCTGACACCTCCTAATCAGGGTGCAGAACTCTGTCTTGTATATATTATATATAATTATATATATATATATAAAATTATGTATTATATATAATATTCCACATGTTCCCAATCTGACACCTCCTAATCAGGGTGCAGAACTCTGTCTTGTATATATTATATATATATATATATAATATTCCACATGTTCCCAATCTGACACCTCCTAATCAGGGTGCAGAGCTCTGTCTTGTATATATATATATATATATATATATATATATATATATATATATATATATATATATATAAAATTATAGATTATATATAATATTCCACATGTTCCCAATCTGACACCTCCCAATCAGGGTGCAGAGCTCTGTCTTGTCAGGTGTCCATGCCCTGAGCATCCCTTCCTCAGACACAGGTGGGACTCTGACCCTGCCAGGCACTTCCCAAGGCACAGATTCCCAGGAATTACAGCTGGTGGCAGCCCTGGAGCCTGGGCTGGAGGTTCCCCATCAAATGCAGGGTGTAGGTAAGAGCAGTGCTAACCAGCTCTGTTCTTACACAAGTTCCTGGTCCTCCAGAGGAAGAATTTGGTTGCAGAGCTTTCAATCTGTCATTAAAACTCAATTTGATCACAGCTCCTGGGGCTGAATTTCCCAGTCTGCTCCCTCTGCCTCCCTTGGAGCTGGGTGGGGGAGAAGGTGATGGGGAAGTCAAGATGGAGCAATGAGGGGCTGAGACAAGCCACGGCAGAGCTCTTGGGAATGCCCAGCAGGCAGGGAGATGTGCATCTTTACACATGGCTCTTGCAGCCATCAATTTTATCATTATTGGAGCAAGTCCCATGCACACAGCTGATTTTCTGCTGCTTCCAGATGGGGTCACAGCTGGGTCACTGCAAGCATGTGCCCTCTCCTTTTTGTATTCCCTCCCTTCAGAAAGGGATA
Organism: Calcarius lapponicus; assembly: GCA_039654755.1. Classification (NCBI taxonomy): domain Eukaryota; kingdom Metazoa; phylum Chordata; class Aves; order Passeriformes; family Fringillidae; genus Calcarius; species Calcarius lapponicus. The sequence goes on along the minus strand of CM077472.1, from coordinate 864,230 downwards.
ACTGTTTTCTCAGCAGTTTGGATTCTACCATTAACCCTCCCCGTGCAGTTTCCCACCGTGGTGTGGTGTTACAGACTGCACAACATCGGCTTCTCTCCAACGTATCACGGACATTTTGGAGCCTCCAAAGCAGCAGTGGTCCCTGAGCAGAGTGGCGTGGCTGGGTTTGCTCAGTGCCAGGTGTGACCTCGCTGACATCCTGGGCAGTGGCATCCCGGGCTACCATCCTGGTCTGATATCCCGGGCTGGCACCCTGAGCTGATATCCCGGGCTGGCACCGTGAGCTGATATCCCGGGCTGGCACCGTGAGCTGATATCCCGGGCTGCCATCAGCCGGCGGCGCTCGGCGGAGGTGTGGCTTGGCGGGGACACTGCTGCTGCCGCTCAGCCGGGAGGGGCCGGGCTGGCAGCATCCCTGCTCCCGCTCCATCCTGCGGGCACGGCTGCTCCTCCCGCTCCATCCTGCCGGCACCGCTCCATCCTGCCGGCACCGCTCCTCCCGCTCCATCCTGCCGGCTCCTCCCGCTCCATCCTGCGGGCACCGCTCCTCCCGCTCCATCCTGCCGGCTCCTCCCGCTCCATCCTGCGGGCACCGCTCCTCCCGCTCCATCCTGCCGGCTCCTCCCGCTCCATCCTGCGGGCACCGCTCCTCCCGCTCCATCCTGCGGGCACGGCCGCTGCTCCCGCTCCGTCCTGCCGGCTCCTCCCGCTCCATCCTGCGGGCTCCTCCCGCTCCATCCTGCCGGCACCGCTGCTCCCGCTCCATCCTGCGGGCACGGCTCCTCCCGCTCCATCCTGCGGGCACGGCTCCTCCCGCTCCATCCTGCGGGCACGGCTCCTCCCGCTCCATCCTGCGGGCACGGCTCCTCCCGCTCCATCCTGCCGGCACGGCTCCATCCTGCCGGCTCCTCCCGCTCCATCCTGCGGGCACGGCTCCTCCCGCCGCAGCTCCGGCAGCTCCCGCAGCCTGTCCCGGTGCTGCTCCGGCTGCCCCAGGCCGGGCACGGCCGCGCTGTGCCCGCTGAGCCGCGCTGGGCAGCGAGGCGGTGCTGCCATCCGGCACGGGGAGCGGCATGCGGACACCCGAGCAGCCCCCGTTCACCACCCGACAGCGCCGGAACGATCTTGAAGAATTCTGGGGTTTTTCAGCATCTTTGCTGCTTCATTGTTGCCTGGCTTTTTGAGAGCCTGAGTTCTGGTCATTAGGGGTGCTGCCACCTGAAGATTTCTTCATCAGATGCCACGGAAGAGAATCAAGGAAAACAAAGAAACTTGTGATGTGGAGCTGACAGTTCTGGTTTCAGCTGGTGAAAACTTGCAGAATCAGTGAGAAGGCAAAGGAAAACATGCCCAGGACAATGTCGGTAACTCCTGGTAATTTGTCACTCAATGGGACTGAGCATCACAGCACGATGGACAAGCCCAGTGAGCAGAGAACTTGGAATGTCTTTCTGTTCTGCTTGACTCTTGCCATTGCACTCCCAGCCCTTCTGGGCAGCATTTATTCACTGGTTTCCCTGCTGAAACTGCAGTCCAAAAGCACGGTTTCGATGATTGTGACCTCTTTGGCAGCAGATGATCTGATCAGCATCGTGCCAGTGATTATTTTCATGCTCATGCAGTGGTCAAGCGAAGTCCTCCCCCAGCCTCTGTGCACCACCTCCGCGTTTTTGTATTTATTCCAGGGCATTTCTAGCAACCTGAAAGGGTCTCTTATAGTTTCTTACAACTTCTACACCCTCAGCACGCCCGGGACACTGCGCTGCAGCTCCTCCAAGCGCCGTGTGAGCGTGGTATGGGCCATCCTCACCGTCTGGGCCGTCAGCCTGCTGCTGTGCGCTTTGCCTCTCTGTGGCTGGGGCGGGTACATCCGCACGTCCTGGGGCTGCTTTGCCGACTGTGGCAGCTCCCACACGCTGTCGGTGCTCGCTGTGTACTCGCTGTGCCTGTCCCTCGTGGCGGCGCTGGCCGCTCCGCTGGCGCTGCAGCTGCTGTGCTCGGGTGAGCCCCGGGGGCCGCACACCGGGCACGGGCAGGGCTGCGGGGGCTGCGGGGGCTGCGGCTGCCCCGGCTCTCCGTGGGGCTGCGGCTGCCCCGGCTCTCCGTGGGGCTGCGGGGCCGCTCCGCCGCCGCTGCGGGACAGAGCCCCGGAGCCCGGCCGAGCCCCGGAGGCGCTGTCTGGGAAGGGAGCGGCTGAGAGCAGCGCACCGAGCAGGAGCTCCGCGGTGGGCTTGGCCCAGAAACGATTCTCGCTGATCCTGGCGCTGACCAAAGTCCTCCTCTGGCTGCCAATGATGGTAAATTCTGCGATGGCTTCGCTTTCCAATGCTCACTTACATTTCAGTGGGACGTCACCTGTGGGCCATGGATTGGAACAGATGAACAGTGGCATTGCAGCTGTTCCTCGTAGGGTAGTTGAGCCAGCAGAAGTCCTCTCCAGCAGGTCTGTGTCACTGCATGAGTTCCGGTGGTGCCAGAGGGTTTGCAGAGCCTGGTTCAGGGCTCTGACTCTCTCCCATCACATCATTCATGTCACATGAACACCGGGGCACTAAGGTCCCCCTTGGCACTGCCAGCTGTGGGACAGGGCTTGCTCAGCATTCCGGGGCTGGGAATTGAGATAAGAGCCCCTCTGTCCTGTCCTCTGAGACACATCCTTTGCATTAAAATAGGAGTTTGGCAGAAAAATGCAGTTTGGTGGCACCTTGTAAACCCTGCAGTGCTGGGGCGGGAGGGAGTGCTGCCGTGGGCATGTGTGTGTGTCTGGGAACAGGAACCTGAGAAAGGGATCTGCTGGGCACAGGGAACACGGGGCACTTACCCTGCCCTGGCTGTGTGAGGCTGGGGCTCCTCGGTGCCACACAGGACTGGCTGGCCCTGGCAGCTGCTCAGGGGTGCTCAGCATCTATATTTAGCTTCAGTGAGGGTTTTTCTGAGAAATGCAGCGTGAGAGGGGAGCAGTCAGTGTCTGCTGGAGCCAGAAGTGTTGTCCTCAGCCAACACTAATGACAATCTGTGTCCTACAGCGGTGTCACATCCACAGCGAGATGTTCTCCTTGTTCCTGGAAGCATCTCCTGTGCCCAAAGTGATTTACATTTCAAAATGCTCTGCCTTTCAGATACAGATGGCTGTCCAGTACATCACTGGGCTGCAGAGCCTTTCGTTTGAGGCCCTGAGCTTCCTGCTGACCGTGCTGGCTGCTGCAGTCACCCCGGTGTTTGTGCTGTCCCAGCACTGGCTCCACCTGCCCTGTGGCTGCATCATCAACTGCAGGAGGAGCTCCTATGCAGTGTCTGCACCAGGGGCCAAAAGTAAGTGTGGAAGGGTTGTTGGTGTGACAGAGCTTGCCACACCTTTCCTGGTGAACTTCTTGGCATCTTCTAGAGCCCTGTTTTTGCTTGGGCTTTGTGCAGAAATAGCTGGAGGAATAGAGGGGGTCAGGTGGAAGAGGCTCGCAGGGATCATCTGGTCTCAACTGCAAATGTTAAGGGCTAAATATTTCTGAGGATGTGGGAGTTGTTTCCCATTCCCTGGAGTGAAAATCCCCTACCATCAGTGGACGAATTCCTGACTTTCCCTGCTTGTTCAGGGAGAAAGAACTCCTGAATCTTAGAGAAAAGCCATCCTCAGTGCATGGCTTTCCCTTGCTTTAAACACATGTGCAGAATGTCTTGTGCTGGCCCTGCTGCCCTTCTAGCCACTTTCCCAGAGAGAAGGACTGCAGTTCATCTAGAAGGCAGCTCCTTCTCACAAGTCTTTCTTCTCAACAATTAATTTTTTTATGGAGGGAAAATTGCCTGTTTCCAGCAGGAGCTGGTTAATTTATTCCATGTTTTAGCATGCCATTTGCATTGTGTTAGCAATCTCATTTTTCCTTTTGCTCCCAACTCCTAACACAGTTCCTTTCCTTCCTGCCCAGCCAAGCGCGGCGGTTTTGAGTTCAACCTGTCGCTGCAGCAGGGCTGTGGCATCTACAGGATTTCCCTGGAGAGCCCTCCCGGTGCCAGCAGGGATGGCAAACCCTCGTCCTGCCCCGGCCTGGCGGGCTGTGCCTGCGGGGAGCCGGGCAGAGGCAGGGGCAGCCCGGGACAGACAGGGACAGGGGCGCTGGGACCCCGGGGCAGCAGGGCTGGCACGGGGCCCTGGCAGGAGCAGCAGGGCAGCAGCCCTGGCCCGTGCCCTGAAGGAGCAGAGTGGAGGCTGTGCCACCAGGAGAGCCACGCGCCCGAGCTCGCGGACTGGGAGTGGTGCCGGAGCAGATCCGAGAGGAACCCGCGGCAGGTAAAGGAGCAGTTTGTTCTTTGCTGATGGTGAGGGTTTCCTGGTGAAATAGGAGTGATTTCTACTGACAGTGATGCTTCTGTGAGTCCCATTTCTTAGTAAAACTCAGACGTGGCACTGAATAACGTTTAGTCACCACAGACCTATTTGCAGGTGTTGATCCTGCAATAATTTCTCACTTGTCTTCTTAATCATGGGGTTTTCTTATTTTGTGTGCACCTGCATGATTTGTATATGGGAAGAAGTAAGTATGAATTATGTTACTTTATTTTAATGAATAGGAGGTTTCTCTCCAAAAGATGACATTTTCCAGAGAATCCACCGTGGAATTCAGTGGCCATTGGCCATGGCAGCAGGTGGGAGTGGGGTAAGAGCCCAGGTGAAGTCTGTGAGACAGGAGCTCTGGAAGGCTTCATTAGGAAGGGATCTCTGGAAGTCACCGAATCCAAGCAGGGTGACTTCAGAGCCAGATCAGCTCATGCTCAGCCTCTGCACATGCACAGGAGATGGATAAGGTGTATTTTGTATTAAAATACGGGCTTCTCTCTCCATCTGATAAACACAAGTTTATCATCTGAGTCACAGTAGGAATTTGGCTGATATTTCAGATGGGACTGATCCTCCCTTTCATGAAAAAACCAATGCTCACTCTGTTGCAGTGTGCAGAGATGAATTCCTGCATTTGGGGACAACAGGGAGTGATGACTCAGCCTGGTTTTAATCTCCCAGTCCTTGCCAAGGCCTCATGTGCCATGTACAGCTTGGTTAATAAAATCACTGGATCAGGCTCATAACTCCTTACAGGAGTTTACAGATGATGCTTAAAAAAAAAAAAAAAAATTCCTTTCCCCGTGCCCCCTGGTGCAGGTTCAGCTGCAGCCTTGGGACTGCAGCAGGTGTGAGCAGCTCTTTGTGAGCAGCTGGCAGTGACTGCCTGGGGGTGTTTTATGTGCCCTGGGGCCTTGTATGGCCCTTTTGGACATAGTCTTGCCTTCCTGCATTACAAAGAATCCCAGCTCATCCACTTCTGACACCTTCCCAGGTAAAACCCACTGCCAGGCACTGAAGCTCCCATGGGGTAAAAGCTCCAGGCTTTGCAGTCATAGCTCTGCCTGGTCCTGACATTCAGCAGGAGCTGCCAGAGCTTCACAGCTGACATTTGCTTTGCAGCTGGGAAAGGGCAGAGCCTGAAACCCCTGCAAGCTGTGTAAAAATAACTTTAATGCATTGCTCAGGTTTATGTTGGATGAAAGATCAATTTGGGCTGAAAACCATCGCCGTTATTCACCTGTCTGGAAGCCCCAAAGTCTAAGAGAAGTCACTCTGTTCCCATCACTCTGCATTTCCTACGTGTGTTAGAGAAGGAGACTCCCCCAGCACTGACTGGCCACATCCTTGTGCAGGAAATCCAGGGGCTCTTCTGAGAGTCCATAAACACAGGGGTTCTTGGTGGAGTGCTGCTGGCTTTCTCATCAAGAGGAGGAGCTGTAAGAGCTGGCACAGGAGGGGATCAGCCATCCCCAGGGATGTGGGATCAGTGGGTTTGATGGAGTTTGGTGTTTGGAGAGCAGCTGCCGGACAGGACCCAGGATGCCTTTGGCTCCCTTGGAAGCTGAGGGCTTGGAGAGTGGCACCTCCTGGGGTGACAGTAATGACTGTGGAGCTGGTTCTCTCTTCTTTGTCTGTTCTGTGAGTAAAGAGTTGCTCCATCAAAGTGTTTTCTCTGGAATAAAAGTGGCACGAGAGAATGAGGCAGCAGGGTTTATTGAATATACGATAGGATGGCTGTAATGGAGAGGGAGAGAGAAAATTGTACTCGTCATTTCCAACTCCTGCTTGGCTGCATTTTTGAAAAATACCTTTAACATCTCATAAAATACCTGTGTATCTCCCTTCCTAAAGAGATTGAGTGTAAATATGTCATGTCTCATTTTGTCTATGCTTCAGTGCCCTCAGGCAACAAAAATTTCCCAGGCTGGCAGTTTGTTCCAGGATTGCTGATTATTTTTCTCTGCCTCATCTGTGGGTTTCCTCAAGGAAACTCTTCAAAGAGGCTGCACAGGACCTATTTATGTGCCCTGCAAGAAAGGAGAGGGGGAGGCTGTGCAAGGGACTTCACTGAGGAGGAGCAGTGCAGGCAGGGGTGTTTAACATGAGAAATACACAGCATCTCCCTGGCTGCAGGAAGGCTGGGAGCATTCCCCTGAACGCCAGGCACAGCCCAGAAGCTGAGTTAGGAATGGCCTTGGAGGTTCTCATTGCTGGTGGGAATCTGCACCACCTCAGCCCTGCTGATGTGCTGACCTCTGCCCAACGGGGCTGCTCCTGCTCAGCTGCTTGGACCTTGTTCCTGGTTTCCAAAGAGGTTCCTGTGGCTGGGAAATCAATGCAGCATTTCACCTTCACCTTCTCACCCTGCTCCAGAGGCGTGTGCTCTGCGTGGTGCTCCCTGCTGCAGTTCCAGTGCCTCTGGCTCTCTCTGGAGCTGCAGAGGAATGCTGAGAGCAGGGACGTGTGCCCGGGAGGGCAAGGCTGGATAGAGAATGCTGAGAGCAGGGACGTGTGCCCAGGAGGGCAAGGCTGGATAGAGAATGCTGAGAGCAGGGACGTGTGCCCGGGAGGGCAAGGCTGGATAGAGAATGCTGAGAGTAGGGACGTGTGCCCAGGAGGGCAAGGCTGGATAGAGAATGCTGAGAGCAGGGACGTGTGCCCGGGAGGGCAAGGCTGGATAGAGAATGCTGAGAGCAGGGACGTGTGCCCAGGAGGGCAAGGCTGGATAGAGCTCCCACAGCCCTTCCCTCCAGGTGTCCTCACCTCGGTGCTCTGTTGCACCTCCTGGTACCGGCAGAGACAAATCCAGGTCTGTCTGCACCAGACAGGCAATGCAAGTGCTGGGCTCAGCCCAGCTCAGGTGAGCTTCTCCCTTCCTGCCATCCCTCCCTGGCTCTGCATTCACCGCAGCCAGCCTCAGAAAAGGCAAATCATTGCAGCAATGAATTTCACTGCAGCTCATTTGCACTCTTAGGGAAGTAGAAGGCTAAGCCTCTATTTTAAAACAAACAGAAAACTCATTGTCTCTGGAAAGGAAAAGGCAGGATCCTTACTGGAAACATTCTAAAAATAGACCTTTTCATCTCAAGCTGTGTTTGACCAAAGTAATTAGGAATGCAAACTGCTCAGAGCTGTTTCAGATTGCTGGATCTCTGTTTGGGAAGGCAGCAGGGCCCAGTGGAGCAACAGGCACACGGCACAAGCTGAGTGTGCTCTTGGTGCAGAGCCCTGTCCCAGGGAGGACAGCAGAGTCCAGTGACCTGTGCCTCACTGGGACACTGCTGGCACCCTGTGCTTCTCTGGGACACTGCTGGCACCCTGTGCTTCTCTGGGACACTGCTGGCACCCCTGTGCCTCATTGGGACACTGCTGGCACCCTGTGCCTCATTGGGACACTGCTGGCACCCCTGTGCCTCTCTGGGACACAGCTGGCACCCCTGTGCTTCACTGGGACACTGCTGGCACCCTGTGCTTCTCTGGGACACTGCTGGCACCCCTGTGCCTCATTGAGACACTGCTGGCACCCCTGTGCTTCTCTGGGACACTGCTGGCACTCCTGTGCTTCACTGGGACACTGCTGGCACCCCTGTGCTTCTCTGGGACACTGCTGGCACCCCTGTGCTTCTCTGGGACACTGCTGGCACTCCTGTGCTTCACTGGGACACTGCTGGCACCCCTGTGCTTCTCTGGGACACTGCTGGCACCCCTGTGCTTCTCTGGGACACTGCTGGCACTCCTGTGCTTCACTGGGACACTGCTGGCACCCCTGTGCTTCTCTGGGACACTGCTGGCACCCCTGTGCTTCTCTGGGACACTGCTGGCACTCCTGTGCTTCACTGGGACACTGCTGACACCCCTGTGCCTCACTGAGACACTGCTGGCACCCCTGTGCTTCACTGGGACACTGCTGGCACCCCTGTGCCTCACTGAGACACTGCTGGCACCCCTGTGCCTCACTGGGACACTGCTGGCACCCCTGTGCCTCACTGAGACACTGCTGGCACCCCTGTGCTTCTCTGGGACACTGCTGGCACCCTGTGCCTCACTGGGACACTGCTGGCACCCCTGTGCCTCACTGGGACACTGCTGGCACCCTGTGCCTCACTGGGACACTGCTGGCACCCTGTGCCTCACTGGGACACTGCTGGCAGCCCTGTGCTTCTCTGGGACACTGCTGGCACCCCTGTGCTTCTCTGGGACACTGCTGGCACTCCTGTGCCTCACTGGGACACAGCTGGCACCCTGTGCTTCTCTGGGACACTGCTGGCACCCTGTGCTTCTCTGGGACACTGTTGGCACTCCTGTGCTTCACTGGGACACTGCTGGCACCCTGTGCTTCTCTGGGACACTGCTGGCACCCTGTGCTTCTCTGGGACACTGTTGGCACTCCTGTGCTTCACTGGGACACTGCTGGCACCCTGTGCTTCTCTGGGACACTGCTGGCACCCCTGTGCTTCTCTGGGACACTGCTGGCACCCCTGCCTGCTATTCCAGGGCCTGGGAAACCAGGAGTTGGGAGGGACAGTGCTTGAGGTCTGTCCCCAGACACTGCAGCCTAGCTGGGATGGCGTGCAGCGTCCCACTCGGCCCCAGCTGTGCTGTGACCGTTTCCAAATGGAAATCTGTCTGTCAGAGCCTGTTCCAGCTGCTGTGGGCCTCAGACACACCCAAGGCTCCCTGTGGACAATCTCCTCCCTGGGGAATGCAGCTCAGGCAGCGGGAGCAGTACAGGGAGCCTGCTCCTGACACCCAGGGATGCTGGGGGAGGTTCTGCCTTCCTGTCTTCTGCCAGCTCTGGAAGGTGGATGTCTAATTAAATAATGAGGGGATTTGCTTGATCGATTCCACAGAGATTTCTCTGCTCAGAATGCATCAGCATTCCGTAGGGAACAAGGACATTTGTGATTTATTTCACCGGGATTTTTTGGTCTTTGCTTTTAAAACATGCCTGTGCTGGTACATGGAGATGTCTGGTGAAATCCCTGTCCCAGATTGCAGCAGGCAGGACATTCCCCAGGCACTGTGGGCAGACGTGGGGAATCCTCTCCTCTCCACACACAGCGGAACTGGGTGAGGGAAGGGCTGGGAGCTGAGGGCAAACACTGAACTGCAGGGAACTGTGGGAGTGGGAGGCAAAATACTTCACAGGATGCACCAGTGCAGTCTGGTTTGCTGTGGATTCCTGTTTATTGCCACAGATGTGTCATGAGAAGCAAAAATGGGTATTTAATAATGGTATCAAGGACAAGATAAAGGTCACTTTCTGTTCTCATTAATAATAATTTATACTGAAAGTAATTCCAGTAATAATCAGTGCTACTTGGCTGTACCTACACCCAGGATAAATGCATTTATCCCTCCCTTGGGACCCATAATCATGGGTTTAGTCCCAGCACTTGTACCCACGGTGCTCCCCAGAGCACAGCATTGTGGTTTGCACTGACAAATGGATTCCGTACTTTAGAAACAGGTAAAGGTGTCTGGAATGGAACATTTCCACTGGAACTGTTCAAGTAGGAAATGACAGCATTCAGTGAGTGTCTCCCTGGTTACTGACTGGGCAGTGACAGAGCAGGCTTGATGGATCTTTTTCACTTTAACAGTAAATACTGATTTCTCAAGAAAAAGCTTGAGAAGACTTTCAGAAAGAGGCACTTTCAGAAAGTGATTGGAAATGTCTCATTCTCCAGACCTGGAGTGCTCATTCCAGCAAGTGGAGATTGCTCATTCTCCCTCCAGGTGCCTCATGCTCAGTCTGGCAAATCAAAGAATTTAAATTGGACATACCCTTGCACTGAAGGAATCAGCTTTTATTTAAACTCTGGTTTTCATATTCTGTAGATTTCACAATCAGTCACAGGTACTTGGGACTCCATACACTAAGGTGTATAATACCACAAAAAAACTTCTCAGTACTCTTTCAAGTCATAATACCAGATGTGTAAAATTCTGCAAGGAGCAGGCAGTGAGAGGAGTTAACAAGGGAGCACAGTGGCTGATTTTGCTTGATTTGGGGCAGTCTCAGCATGGTGGCTGATTTTGCCAGATTTTGGGCAGTCTCAGGACAGTGCTGATTTGTGCTGATTTTGGGCAGTCTCAGCCCAGTAACCGATTTTGCCGGATTTGTGCAGTCTGAGCCCAGTAACTGATTTTGCCGGATTTTGGGCAATCTCAGCACAGTGGCTGATTTTGCCAGATTTTGGGCAATCTCAGCACAGTGGCTGCTTGGTGCTGGATTTTGGGCAGTCTCAGCACAGTGGCTGATTTTGCCAGATTTTGGCCAGTCTGAGCCCAGTAACCGATTTTGCCAGATTTTGGGCAGTCTCAGCCCAGTAACCGATTTTGCCGGATTTTGGGCAGTCTCAGCACAGTGGCTGATTTTGCCAGATTTTGGCCAGTCTGAGCCCAGTAACCGATTTTGCCAGATTTTGGGCAGTCTCAGCCCAGTAACCGATTTTGCCGGATTTTGGGCAGTCTCAGCCCAGTAACCGATTTTGCCGGATTTTGGGCAGTCTGAGCCCAGTAACCGATTTTGCCGGATTTTGGGCAATCTCAGCACAGTGGCTGATTTTGCCGGATTTTGGGCAGTCTGAGCCCAGTAACCGATTTTGCCGGATTTTGGGCAGTCTGAGCCCAGTAACCGATTTTGCCGGATTTTGGGCAATCTCAGCACAGTGGCTGATTTGTGCTGATTTTGGGCAGTCTCAGCCCAGTAACCGATTTTGCCAGATTTTGGGCAGTCTCAGCCCAGTAACCGATTTTGCCGGATTTTGGGCAGTCTCAGCCCAGTAACCGATTTTGCCGGATTTTGGGCAGTCTCAGGACAGTGCTGATTTGTGCTGATTTTGGGCAGTCTCAGCCCAGTAACCGATTTTGCCGGATTTTGGGCAGTCTCAGCCCAGTAACCGATTTTGCCGGATTTTGGGCAATCCCGGCACTAACAGTGTTGTTTCCCCGCAGCGCACGCTGGCCGTGCCCCTCTGCGCCTTCCAGGGCACCGTGTCCCTGCAGGCTCCCGGCGGCAAAACGCTCTCCTTGTCCACGTACGAGGTGAGCTCGGAGGGGCAGAGGATCGCGCCCGCGGCCAGGAAGATCGAGGTGTACCGCTCCAAGAGCGTCGGGCACGAGCCGAGCCCGGGCGAGCCCGGCTTTGCGGACGCCAGCGTGAAGATTCACCTGGAGGTGCTGGAGATCTGCGAGGCCGCGGGGGCGCCGGACACCGTGTCCATCGTCAGCAGCATCAGCCAGTCCTCGGCGCACGCCCGCTCGCCCTCGCTGCGCTACTCCCGCAAGGAGAACCGCTTCGTCAGCTGCGAGCTGGGGGAAAGCGCCTCCTACTCCCTGCTGGTGCCGTCCAACAGCGACTTCAGCATCTCCATCCCGGACACCGTGGAGGCGCATCGGCGCAACAGCCAGCAGCAGCTCTCGGCCGGGGCGGGCTACCAGGAGGAGATACAGCTGCTCAACAAAGCCTACCGAGAGCGGCAGGACGCGGGCAGCAGCTAAAAAGGGGGTTTCATCTGCACCCCTCAGCTGCTCTGACAGGCAGTGCTGATGTCTGTCAGTTACCCCAGCAAATACAATGTCAGCTGTTTTTTTCCTATCATGCAAATTTTGTTGAGGTGCACTGTTGAATCAATTCAAACTGTTAATGCTGTATCAAGGGGATAACAAATACTCAAGTGCTTTACAGCTTTCCATAGTGGATTTTAAGTTATTTATTTATATACCTATTTATTTGAGGAACAAATAAAGGCACATTTGAGGCACATTTATTTATATACCTATTTATTTGTGTCTAAATGGAATCCTAAATAAAAATTTAAACCCCAGCTTTGGTGTTTGTTGGCACTGGGTGGCGTATCTGCAGGAACCTGTGGAAGTAAGGGAGCAGCTCCACATGTGGGAGGTTACAGCAGCTTTGATTCACTTGCAGTCCTTGTCAACATCTAAATCGACATAGTACTAGAAATACTTTTCAAACACCTGGACATCACTTAAAGCTCATTGGCTGCTCTTTGTTTCACAGATTAAAACTCTCTTCTTGTTGATTACGCCTGAAAGTATACGAACACCAAACATTAAGAAAACGATAGAAATTCCCCATTCTACAGTACACCGCGCGGTCGGGGACTCGAACCCGGATTTCCAGAGGCTGGCTCCGGTCGGGCCGGGACTCGAACCCGGTTCCCCCGGGTGGATCCGGTCGGGCCGGGACTCGAACCCAGGTCCCTCGGGTGAATCCAACCGGGCCCGGACTCGAACCCGCGGCCCGTGAGCTGCGGGGCAGCGGGCGGACGGGCGGAAGCGCGGCGGCGGATGGGGCGGGCGGTGCCGGCGGATGAGGCGGGGCCGCGCCGGGCCGGGCCGGGCCGGGCTGAGCCGTGCCGGCACCCGCGGCCATGAGCTACGAGCAGCGCCGTGACTGGGGCCGCGGTCGCGGCCGGGGCAGGGGCCGGGGCGGTGATGGCGGCGCCGCCGCCGCCTCCTCCTCCTCCTCCTCCTCGGCGGCGGGCGGGCCCGGCGGGCGGGGACGGCACCCCGGCCACCTGAAGGGCCGCGAGATCGGGTTGTGGTACGCCCGCAGGCAGGGCCAGAAGAACCGGGACGCGGACCGGCAGCAGGTGAGGGATGGGGGGATGCGTTCTGGGGGGGGGGGGCTGTCCCTCTGCGCGCAGGCAGAGCCGGACGTGTCTGGTCGTGCCCGGAGCCCTGGGCACAGGAGCCGGCCGGTGTGTGAGGGCTCCTGTGGCCGCTCTTTGTGGTGCCCGGAGCCCTGGGCACAGGAGCCGGCCGGTGTGTGAGGGCTCCTGTGGCCGCTCTTTGTGGTGCCCGGAGCCCTGGGCACAGGAGCCGGCCGGTGTGTGAGGGCTCCTGCGGCCGCTGTTTGTGGTGCCCGGAGCCCTGGGCACAGCAGCGGGCCGTGTGAGGGCTGCTGTGGCCGCTGTTTGTGGTGCCCGGAGCTCAGGCACAGCAGCGGGCCGTGTGAGGGCTGCCGCGGCCGTGGTTGGTGTGCTCGGGCTCCCGCTGATGATGGTCGCTGTGCTTTCTGCCCTAGAGAGCTGTGGTGCGCATGGACGAGCGCCGGGAAGAGCAAATCGTGCAGCTCCTGAATTCTGTCCAGACTAAAAACGACAAAGAGCAAGAAGCCATGTCCTGGTGGTCCGGGGATGAAGAAGGGTAAAGAGATATAATTACCAGTTCTTTTATTTACTTTGAATTGCACAAACTTTCCATAAGCTGGCAGGAAGATGTGTCAGAAGTGATTTGCCTTTATTGAGTGTACTGGCTCAACAAATATCCTTCAGTTTCTCCGCATGTATTGTCACACTGAAATGGTTGTAGTCATTGCTGTAAAACTCTTTCATTATTGCTGAGTTCAGAGTGTTACATTTCTGCTCAAACTCATAAAACTTCTACCTCATCTCAAAGCCTACTACAGTAGATACATGGAACTTTTCAGCTCTCTTGGCCTCTGGAACTACTCTTCCTGAGGTGGCTTCTGGCTTCTGTTGTCAGTTATTGTGCAGTGTTGGAACATTTTTGGGGGTTCTGTTCTGGAGTCTTTAAGGATTTGCAGGAATAGGCTGGTGTGCTGAATGAGGGGACTGGGGCTCCATTTGGCTGAGGGATCCAGTTATGGGGCAGTGGCTCAAGCAGTAATTCTCTGATGATGTTTTATTGCTTTGGAGCTTCGTTTGGTACAAAAGAACGGGTTGTTTTTTAGATCCTGATGTCAGCTTTTTGGTGGTTAATAGTTTGAGACTTTATTTGGTTTAATGATTTTCACTGCAGTGACAGACCCAGAGCAGCTGTGGCTGCCCCTGCATCCCTGGCAGTGCCCAGGGCTGGGTTGGACACTGAGGCTTGGAACTACCTGGGACAGTGGGAGGTGTCCCTGCCATGGCAGGGGTGGCACTGGGTGGGGTTTGAGGTCCTTCCAAACCATTCCATGGTTCTCTGTTCCCATTTACTGTTGGTTCATTAACTGCTGGATGTAATTCCCTGCACCCTGCATGTGGCCAGGCACAGCTGGGGGAATCTGAAGTTCTTGTTCTGTCATTCCAGCCCTGCTCCAGAACAGCCTGCCAAAGTGAAACCAGATGCTGAGAAAGCTCCTGTAAGACAGTTACCAACCTGGGAAAAAACATCCCTGGATTTGGATGTGGAATTTCTCTGTGAAAAAACAGAGCAGGATGCTGATTTAGATGAGCAACTTAAAGAAGACTTAATGAAGAAGAGATCTGATCCCAGATATATTGAAATGCAGGTACTTTTTTCTGTGTTAAGTTGAAAACTTTTCATTTCTTTTTAATTAAGATAACCTCATAATGTAATATCTTATTTACTAGAAAGTTGTCATGATGTTACTTTTGCTAAAAATTATCTTTAGAATTCATAAAATTCATACCTATTGATAGAACAGTGATTAAAAATCAGAAATGACAAATTTCAGAAACAGCTAGAATCTGAAATTTGAAGCTGACATGTTGTTCTATTGGGTGGGTTTCTCTTTCTTTTTTATGGATTGTGTCCCTGCAATTATGTCTGAAACCAAAAGCTTGACACTGGGCTCTGAAGGAATGGCCCATGGAGGTTTTGTTTTGAACAGCCATGTACAGAAAATGATCTTTCCCTGAGCACCAGTTCTCTCTTCCATAGGCCAGGTCCTGCTCTTGCACCTGTATATACCTGCCTTGTCATGAACTTAACTGTTGGGCTGAAATCATTTTTCTAAATTGAATGAAACTGAAACAACACATGGAATTAAAGTTATTTCCCATGGGCCTGTGTTTATACAAGTGTTGCTGAGCAGTTTGTCATTATTTTGCAGTTTAGCCCAAACTAAAGGGTGAAATCTAATAGAGGTGAAATCTGTTCTATTGCTTCAGTGCTGAAAAGGTGTTTAAAGAGAATTATTTTTTCTTTTTCCCCAGAGATTCCGAGAGAAGCTCCCCTCATACGGGATGAGAGAGGTGAGTGTGTATTGAGAAAGACTCTGAGGTGCAGTGCTCCAAAACAGGAGCTGTTACTAATTGATGTTAATTCTTAGGCTGATATGCCCTGTATGCAGTAGAAATTGAGTATTCTGACATGTTTGCTTTTGCAGGCTCAGTGGGTGATTAGTGAGCTCCTTCCTACAGTCCCTCTATTTGCCATAATGTCCTTGCTGTTAGCATTTGTTCTTAAAATAGTCATACTCCCCTAAACAGTCCTTGTGGTGGGGAGGATGAGGCTGGAAAACTGTTCCTGTTGGTACAAGAAATGTTAAAATATTGTGCTGAAAACCTTTAGTTTGTGCAGGCTTGGAATCCAACAAGGCAAACTCTTGTGTTCAGCCTCCAAAGATCTACGGGAGCCAAGCAGAAAGATGAAAAATGTATTTCAGTCTTTCATTTTAGTTCTTCTGTGTTGCTTTCACACAGGATCTAAAGTATTTAAAGCTAGTGTTGAGGCTGGGCATGCTTTAAACCCTATACATGGAAAGTGCAAATGTGCAGAAATGGCCTCTGTGAGGTTTAAACCAAACTTTTTTGGTAGCATTACAGGAAGCAGCCAAGCATTTGATGGGTATGCTTTAAACCCTGCACATGGGAAATGCAAATGTGCAGAATTGACTTCTGTGAGATTTAACCTAAACTTTTTTGGTAGCCCTACAGGAAGCAGCCGAGCATGTTGATACTTTGCTCGGAGTTCATCCCACAGGAGCAGAGAATTGTCAGGATCCTCCACAGTGTGTTTGCAGCAGCAGAGCAGTAATGGCTGTGTCTTTGTGTGGCCAGGAGCTGGTGAGGCTGATCAACAGCAACCGCGTGACGGTGATCAGCGGCGAGACAGGCTGCGGCAAGACCACGCAGGTGACACAGTTCATCCTGGACGACCACATCGAGCGTGGCCTGGGCTCCACCTGCAGGATCGTGTGCACGCAGCCCCGCAGGATCAGCGCCATCTCCGTGAGTGCCCCGCTCTGCTGCAAATAACAGTGCTGGGAACCTGCACTAACGGGCTGTTCACGAGGGTCAGCGTCCATGGAGCGCTGGCGCTGCAGCCTCCTTCTTCCCTGGCTTTAGTCATGGGTTAGATCTGTGATTTTGATGGATTTGGGCAATGCAAATGCCCATTAAGATAAAAACTAATGTTGTGTCAGGCTCTCTAGAGGTGTGTTAATGAGCAGGAAAGAGTCTGGCTTTCAAATGCTCAGTAGTTACTCTCCTTGATAGTTCAGTGTCGGCTGGCCAAGCTCTGAAAGAGGGACGTGCTACTAATGCCCTGTGTTCCTCGAGAGTCTTGTCCCTGGGTTGCTGCTCTCAGGGAAGGACAAAGGGTGCTCTTCAGGGCATTTTTTTATTTACAAACCTCTCAGTACCAGGTGTTCCTACTGGTGAGCAGCTGAGTCAGAGATCAGCCTGATTTTCTTTGTCCCCCTCAGGTGGCTGAGAGAGTGGCTGCAGAGAGGGCAGAGAGCTGTGGCAATGGCAGGAGCACGGGGTACCAGATCCGCCTGCAGAGGTGAGCAGCTCCGTGGCAAGGGCCTCTTGTTATCCAAAGGAGACAATTTAAAAAGTACTTCTAAAAAGAAAGAACTGCTTTCCTGCTGGTATTTTCCCCTGAAGGAATTCCTGCAAGGAAGGAATGAGGTTTTTGAATTTTAGGAAAAGGTTTGAGTGCATTTACTGTGTTTTATGTGACAATGACTATTCTAAGTTAGGCTTTGTCTAATAAGTTCTGTTTTCAGCTCTTGTAAAAGGTTCTGCTATGGGCAGAAATAAAACTGATGTCCCTAATCAATGAATTTCAAGGAAAAGTGAGAATGCTCCAAATGTAATAGGCACAGTGCCAGAAGCTTGCAGAGCAAAAGCTTTTACATTTGTAGTTGGCTATATTTTAAAAATCTGAAGTGGTACCAGCACATAAGGGAACCCTTTTGTTGAAGCAAAACTGCTGGTGAGAGAGGAGAGCTGAGCCCCCCCAGCATTTTAATAGGGGTTCACAGAATCTCTCTGCTATTGCTTGTTGCTCCCCGTGCTGTGCATGTGGGTGCCCTCTGTGCTGAGCCTGGAGAGCTGCAGGAGGTGGGGATCAGCCCCTCAGTGTGCAGGAGATGACCAGGGTGCCTGGGAAGTCAGGGCCTCTCCCTGCTCCATTCCCCAGCCACAAAAGTGATGCAACAGTGGCCTAATTCCTTCTTCCTGCCCTTGTGCCGTGAGTGAGGGAGGCAGAGAGGCACATCTGCGTCATGTCTGCAATGACACCTGCAGCTGGGGTTTAAGGTTTTACAGCATTTTGTTAAATACAGAGGAAAACTGAGGAGTTCTTATTGTCTCTTTCAGCCGCTTGCCAAGGAAACAAGGTTCAATTTTGTACTGTACCACAGGAATTGTCCTGCAGTGGCTCCAGTCAGATAAGTAAGAGCTCCTGTTTAATGAGACACTGAATGCAATTATGGAATGAGTCCTGAGCTGTTCCAAACGGTCCTGGCTCTGCTTTTTATTTTTTCTAAAAGCAAAAGTTTAACTTCTTCCCCTTCTATTTTTAGGCACTTGTCTAGCATCAGTCACGTAGTTCTTGATGAAATCCATGAAAGAAATCTTCAATCAGATGTTTTAATGAGCATTATTAAAGATCTTCTGAATGTTCGGCTGGATCTGAAGGTCATACTGATGAGTGCTACTTTAAATGCCGAGAAGTTTTCCGAGTACTTTGGTAGGTGAAATGCTTCCTAGAAATGTTCTTAAGTAATTTAGGCTTCTACAGTATAGTGCAGTTCTCTCAATTATAGAATTGATTAGTATCAAGAGAAGAAATTACTTCAGTTTTACAAATATCTGCCAGCTGCTGGAGATGCAGTTTCTCTCAGTTTTATCTCATTGCTTCTGGTTTTGTTGTTCAGACACATTATGGAAACAGAATCCACAGAGTGTTTTCCTAGTAAATATTTACCACGTTTAGCATTCTTGCTCTGAGGGGGCAAGCAGATTGAACTTTGAGTTGTTCAGTCTCACAGCTTTCTCCAGTAGCTGGAACATTCTGGTGTGCAGAATACTGCCTGCTGCCTGTCCTTTTTTTATTTAGCAGCCTTATTTGGGGGTGAATGTGACATCTTCCCTGACAATTGGAAATGTCCTGTAGACATGGCAGCTATATTGCAGAACTAGTGAGGAATGTTTATTGCTTCTGCTCTTTCAGTGCAGTATTTCATCAGTAGTTTTAAAACTGAGTTCTGCCTTCCTCCACAGACCATTGCCCAATGATTCACATCCCTGGATTCACTTTCCCAGTGGTGGAATATCTGCTTGAAGATGTCATTGAGAAGTTGAGGCAAGTGTTTTTTCTGAACATCATTTCAGAGAGTATTTGGGGAGGGGGGGGTGCTTAGCTTAGTGTTTGTATGCTCAAAGATTAACTTGGCATGAAGAAGAGTTGCCTGTGTTTTTCAACAGAAAACCTCCTAGAGGGTGCCCTGTACAGTAATTACAGGTGGCACACAGTTACCTGGGAATATTATCTTGAGGGGGAGAGCACTTTCTCTTGCTGTGGTGAATTTTCAGGTCTCTAAATCAAGCTAGTCTTTCTTGCTGTTCACTTTTTTCCCCTACATGTTCTCATACTTACTAGACTTACAACTTACTATTTTGTAAGATTTCTGTCAGAAGAGAAACTGAAGATTGTTACACATGATTTAGCTAAAGCAGAGCATATTGTCCATGGTTTGGAAAACTGTGCAGCTGCTCTAAATTCCCTCAGTTTCAAATGGAATTGTGTTTGCTCCTGCCGTGCAAAGGTACACCCCAGAGAAGATGGACCGCCGGCTGCACTGGAGGAAGGGCTTCATGCAGGGCCACATGAGCAGGCCAGAGAAGGAGGAGAAGGAGGAGATCTACAGGCAGCAGTGGCCAGGCTACCTAAGGCAGCTGCAGGGCAGGTTGGGCCCAAGTTTCCTCTTCTGCTTTCAGTTTTCAGGCAGCTCTGAAGTGACAACCATAAATTAGTGCTGTATTGCGTTGCTGGGCTTTAGTAACAGCGGGGTAGTGGCTGCTGTGGAAAATGGTGATGGAATTGCCTGTACAATTGGCTGGCAACTAGTGATGGGATTTAGAGACAGCAGGATTAGCTCCCTTTGCCTCTGAGTTGTTCATGTTAAATTTCAATTCTTTACCTAAATACAATTTGTCAGTCCCTGGCTCATCAACGAGAAGGAGGGAGGTTGTGCAAGTGCTTCAAAACAGTTCAGTCCTGACATGGTAATTCTTCAGCAGTTCTGAACTGACAATAATCACACTGAACTAAATGTGGAGAGCACCTTGGAGGTGCAGGAATTGCTCGAAGAACTGAGCTGATTGCAGGTGGGTTCATGGCTGGGTGGCTCGCTCCGAGCCAGGCAGCAGGAGCCCTGGTTTTGCATGTCTGTGCTTTCCCTGCTGCAGGTATTCAGCAAGTACAATCAGTGCCCTGGAGATGATGGATGATGACAAGGTGGATCTGGACCTTATAGCAGCACTGATCAGACACATTGTGCTGGAAGAGGAGGTACAGTGGGACTGGGCTGGGGGCAGTGCCAGAGCTGGCAATGACTTTGGCTGGTCACGCAGGAAGAAGAGAAATTTTGCTTTGCTCTTCTAAGTAATTGAAGAGATTTGAACTACTCTTATGTTCAGATAAATACATGGAGGTAGCTCTTTTATAGAAAAAAAAAAACAACCTTGACAGACTGTACCAGGCTGGGTCAGTGAGGTTTCAGATCTCACATGCCCACCATATATCAGTGTGCAAGGAGCTGGCTCTGGGCAGTGTGTGATGTGTTCTGACCTCTCTTCCCTTCACTGCCTCTTTTCCCCATAGGATGGTGCAATTCTGGTGTTTCTGCCAGGCTGGGATAACATCAGCACTTTGCATGAGCTCTTGATGTCTCAAGTCATGTTTAAGTCAGGTAAAACCCAAACTCCCTGTGGGACTTCTGGCAGTGGCATTGGGGGCAAACTCCTTTTGCATGGGGTTGCTGCAGTTGGGCTGGATTCATTTTTTCCCTTGTCTGCTCTCCAAAGTGTTCAGCAGGTTTTCTGTGTCTGGTATCCTTTCCTCTGCTAACAACAACTCCTTTTTTCTCACTGTGGGAGTGACAATCTGAAAACCAACCTGACCTGCATCTTCTTCTTCTTGTCCTTTCCTGCAGCTGGGAGAACTCCCATCCAAAACTAAACTCCATTCTGTGTGTGCTTCCCCTGTGCTTCATCCTTGAGCAGCTTCCCCTGCTTTGCTGATAGTTCCCTTAAATCCTGTTGATTTGAGAATTTCTTACAGACTCTCAAGTACTCTGTGCCTGTCTGACACACTTGTCCCTTTGCATCTCTCATATTTCCATCTCACCTGTCTTAGCTGGACTCTTGGCTGTTCTGACGGTGACTTGCAGTGTGGTTGTGTACATTCTATAGATGCAGAATTCCAGTTCATTGAAAGATTGAGTGCCAGTTTGTGTATTAAACTTGACCAATTATTTAATAACTTCAGAATTTAAAAAGGAAGTCTGAATTACTCTACATAACTTCATATATTGTCTTAACTTGTCATGTTATAGCATCGTAAAAAAAGCCTTTATACCTTTTTACTTTAGAATTTGCTGTTATGATACAAATACCTGTGATCTCAGAGCAAGAAGCAGTAGCCTGACTTGCAGCCTTTTTTCTCTGCATAGTTGATTTAATAGATTTTCTTGTAAAATTGGAAGTTTCTGTGCTTACACCATATCTTTTACTGATTTTTAACTTTCAGATAGGTTTATCATCATCCCTTTGCATTCACTGATGCCTACTGTTAACCAGACTCAGGTATGCCTCTCTTTTATTGCAATATTTCACAACTACCAAAAAAAAAAAGAATGAAGCACATGTTTGATTTTGGCAAGGACATAAATGAGCCCTGGATAATTACAGGTGTTCAAGAAGACCCCGCCAGGAGTGAGGAAGATTGTGATTGCAACCAACATTGCAGAAACCAGGTAAGTGCCTGGCTGCCCAGAGCCAGGAAAGCTATGTTTTTAACAAAAGAAATGGAAGTGATAATTTAAAGTATAAGCCTGTTTGGTGTTCCTGAAAATATGTTTGTGTTTATGCCATTAATTTATAACACTTTATCTTTAGAAATATATATAGACTAAACAGAGTTTTCCTATAATTGTTTTAAACAATTCAACTATCTACATTGTTTTGAACAGTAAACTACAGGAATACTAAACAATTGCTAGAATGATTTGTACAGGATAATCTGAGCTGCCTGTCCTCTGTTCAGAATCCAAGTGGGGATTTCTGCCAGACCAAGGAGAATAAATCAGCTCTTTCTTGAACTGTTCAGTAACATAGTTCTTAATGACATTCCAAAGACAGATTTTTTTAATTGCTGACTCTGTTTGGGAGGGAATAAAGAGAGGCCAAACCCAATCGTGGGTCACACTTGCAAAGATGAAAAGTTGCTTTTTTTTCCTCTTTTTTTTTCCAACAGCATCACAATTGATGACGTCGTGTTCGTTATAGATGGGGGGAAAATAAAGGAGACTCACTTTGACACCCAGAACAACATCAGCACCATGGCAGCAGAGTGGGTCAGCAAAGCCAATGCCAAGCAGAGGAAGGGTCGAGCAGGAAGGTAGGAACAGGGGGTGTGCTTAGGGAAGTTTGGGGATGTTGAGTTTCCAGCAGTGCTGAAGGTTCTTTATTATTTGCATGTGCTGGCACTGCTGGCTCCTGTTCCTGGGCAGGGAATGATTTCCTTGCCTTCCTAGGAAGCTGAATTGACTTGTGCTGTGTTTAACTCCAGTTTCCCTCCTATAGAAGAATGTCATGCATTTTGTTGTCATTTTTGTCACTGCCCTCCCACCTGATTTATGAGGCTGATACAGTAAAGTGGAAACGGTGTAAAAATGAATTTCTGTGTTCTCTATGCCTCTTTCCTGCTGATGGGTCTTCAGAAGACTGAAGTGGCTTTTACAATTGAATACACTTCAGTTCTAATTCCTTGAGGAGTTCTGGGAAGCTCTTTGTAAGAAACAGAACCATAATCTCACGGTTTCGGTGGTAAAAAAACCCACAACAAATGAGCAAACCCAAAAGAATAGTTTCTTTAAATCATTGCAGGGTTCAGCCAGGCCACTGTTACCATCTGTACAACGGGCTGCGTGCCAGCCTGCTGGATGATTATCAGTTACCAGAGATCCTGAGGACACCCTTGGAAGAACTCTGCTTACAGATCAAGGTAAAGGCAGGAATCTTCAAATATATTTATTATCTACTTTTCCATTGGGATAAGTGGTTGAGAGAATAAGTTAATCCAGCTGTGAGCCTCAAGTTGTTCAACCAAAACAGTGAGAATGCCAGTGAGTCAATTTATATGATCTCTTAAAAGAATTTTACTACAAAGTAGTTTTAGAACTGATGTGAATTTCCCTTTTTGGCAGTTTGCATTGAATTCCTTACAAAAGCAGAAGGATTTCCACGTGTATGTGAACTGAATGAAGAATAGATCCCTCTGCTGCAAATTCCAGCACTCATACATTTTTTTGTCCTTAGTTCTTAACCAAAGAAATTCTAACTCAGGCTGTGAATTACTCACACTGCTTCAATGAGTGTGGTTACTGCTGACCAATTTTAGACAACTTTCTCCAGCTGCTGTAGGCTTTTGTTGTGATTTTTCTTTTAGATCCTGAGGCTTGGTGGAATTGCCTATTTTCTGAGCAAACTGATGGACCCCCCCTCTCGTGATGCTGTGATGTTGGCCATAAATCACCTCATGGAGCTGGTAAAGTGTTGCTTCATCTGCTCAGAGCCGTGGGACTGTGGGTGTCACCAGGCAGGGGTGACTGCACAGCTCTGGGCATCGCAGCCCCTTCCCTTTGCACAGAGCCTTGGTGGACCCTCACTGCACAGAGGGGACATTGCACACAATCCATGATGCTTGGGGGCCCTGCAGAGTGCTGCAGAGGGACTTTGTGAATGACTCCAAGCAGACAGTGACCCTGCACTTCAGCTCCCTGCGGGTGCTGGTTTAACTCCCTCCTCTGTACCCTGCTGCCTCCCTGCCTTCCTATTGCAGGTGGGTCAGTGAGGAGGTGGAGACAAATGAGGCACGTGGGAGAAGCACCTTGTGTCATTGTTCCCTTGGCTGCTGGGGAAGGAGAGGTTCATGGCACCTTTGTTCTGCTGACTCCTTGCTCTGGTGATATTTGTACACGAGTTGTCGCCATAGATAGAAATGTCTGGTTTGGGTATTAGTGGGTGATACCTGTGTACCAAGGAAATCCTTCCCGTTTCACGTGGTGTGTTTGTTCTTTCCTTTCTGCCCTTGTGCTGGCAGAATGCTCTGGACAGGCAGGAGGAGCTGACTCCCCTGGGTGTGCACCTGGCACGGCTGCCTGTGGAGCCACACATTGGGAAGATGATCCTGTTTGGAGCCTTGTTCTGCTGCCTGGACCCCGTGCTGACCATTGCAGCCAGCCTCAGCTTCAAGGACCCTTTTGTCATCCCTCTGGTAAAGTCTCACCGATGACAATTACATGTGGGAATTTAAGAATCTGAGGAGGATGCTGGGACTCAGTGAGCTGTTATAGTTTAAGAGCACTTTCATTAATATCGTGGTAATTACATTTTTACTAGCGAGATTGCCTTTGCATACTATTAATTATCATTTTTCCTGTGTAATATTTGAAATAACTATAATTTTAATGTGTTACATACAAAGTACTGCTGTACAGCTGTACCTGAATTTGGATAAGAGAACTGTCATGTCAGTCTAGGTATTATGTAGGTTCTGATTTTTAGGGCAAAGAGAAAATCGCAGATGCAAGAAGAAAAGAGCTGTCAAAGAACTCGAAAAGTGACCATCTGACTGTGGTGAATGCCTTCACTGTAAGCATGTTTTCATGTGAATTTTTTCTTCTGGAATTTTAATTTGAGTAATATTGATGATCCTAAGGAAAAAGCTGATCAGCTTATGCTCTGTAGGCTTTCTTGTTTGGCTTCTACAGAAACAAAAAACCAAACTGATTTTCGCCCTTCTGGTGTTGCATAATCTTGTCTCCAGGCTCAGTAACCTGATTTCTGGTGGACAAGTCTGAGAAAGAAAACACAGTATTATAGTTACCTTGCTGCAGTTGTTCACTCTTGTCCTTCTGGCCTCTACAAGAGGCTGAAGCCAACTTCAGAAGTGTGGGGTGATGTGCTGTACTGTGTTGTGGTGAGGAGAGGAGGAAATAAACGGCCTGGAAAAGGCAGTTCCTGCCCAGAACTTTAACTTTGTTAATTCCAACAAAGGGTGGGTGCTCTGGCAAACACAGCCAGGTATCACTGCCCACCAGGGAAAGAGCAAGGTTGTGATTCAGCATATTGTGATGTTGTGTTTTTCTGCACTGTGGTGTATGCACATATACAGAGAGATCAAAGGAGTTAATTTCTCCCTGGTAGGGGACATGTGACTGTTGACCTCCAGTTTTGGCTGTCCTTAAGTCTGTAGTGTTCACTTACAAACACTTCTGGTTTTCATTCCTAGGGCTGGGAAGAGGCTCGGAGCTGTGGTTTCAGGAATGAGAAGGACTATTGCTGGGAGTATTTCCTGTCCTCAAATACCATGCAGGTACCAGCACCCTGCCAGGCTCAGACAGGATCCTGTGTGTGGGGAAGAGGAGGAGCCTTTGGCACAGCATCATTCTGTGCAATTTTTGTTGTTTCCTAGATGCTGCATAACATGAAAGGGCAGTTTGCTGAGCATCTCCTTGCGGCTGGATTTGTGAATAGTAGAAACCCCAAGGATCCCAAATCTAACACCAACTCAGGTAACCGTGGAGGGAAAGGGAGAATTTATCCCAGCTGAAATCTCAGCTTGCAGAAGCGCCTCGCTCACTCTGCTGTCTCCTGCAGGTAATGAGAAGCTGCTCAAAGCAGTCATCTGTGCTGGCCTCTACCCCAAAGTGGCAAAGATCCGGCCCAGCTTCAGCAAAAAGAGAAAAATGTGAGGCTTTGCTTTAAAGTTGGTTTGTATTCAAGGTGTTTTCTACATAATTTGGCAAGGTGAAGCAGGGGCTTGAGTGCATGAATGAATCTTTAACTTTAGAGTTTGAGTCATGGTCGTGTGAAGGGTGGGATTGTTGATTTCTTTAACATCTGGATTCCTGCTAACACCTGAAATAACTTGTGTGACCTTCTCAAGCCATGCATAATGTTACAACATCTCAGTAGCACTGCTCTAAAGGGGCTCCACAGCAGCAGTTCAAGCACTGCCACTTCTGGTTCTTTGGGAAAAGAGACCCCAGGGATCCTGCTCTGTTGATTTATCACTTCTTGTATTATCAGACTTTTTTTGTTGTTTTTTTTTTCTTTGAAGGGTGAAAGTTTGCACCAAGACAGATGGATCAGTTAATATCCATCCCAAATCAGTGAATGTGGAGGAGACAGAGTTCCATTATAACTGGCTGGTGTACCATTTGAAGATGAGGACCAGCAGCGTGAGTCAGAGCTGTGCTCGTGGCGTTCATTTGTTTTATTATCCCCTCTTGAATGAGACTGGGTCAGGGTTCAGCCTTTGTTCTGGGGCCTTCCTGTCCTGGCCATTCCTTGTACACACCATCAGATTATTTCCTTTGTGATACTGGGATATTGTACCATAAATATGAACTTCTGTGATTTAATTCTTGGGAATTTTTTTGAGGATTTGGGTTTTTAAAGGTCTGGCAGCAACAGGTGTAAATTCTTTTAGGTTTGGGTTTTTTTTTTTCATTTCAATACAGTCTTAACACTTCTCAATATGTGATGTTTTTTCTCTCATTGTTATGGAGCATCTGGTTTGATTTCACAACTGTGTGAAAGACTGAAAAACTTGGGACCATTTTTGCCCTTGTGCAATCTGATTTCTTATAACTTTTTTTGAGCTGAGTTGCTTTATGCATTTCTTCAGAATTTGTGAGTAACTGAGTAAGGATCTTCTGGAAATCTGTAGGAGTCTCATTAAGGATTACTGATGGCAGTGGAGATATTTTGAGGGTGATCAGACAATTCTGTTGTTGTGCAGATTTACCTGTATGATTGTACGGAGGTGTCTCCATACTGCCTCTTGTTCTTTGGAGGGGATATATCCATTCAGAAGGATAAGGACCAGGACACCATCGCTGTGGATGAGTGGATTGTTTTCCAGTCTCCAGAAAAAATAGCAAACTTGGTCAAGGTAACTGTTTCAAAATAATATACCTGGAAGGCTCAGTGTAACACTGGTTCTGCTTGGGGATCTCTGGATTTGATATTCCTGTGGGCCTATTGATTTATCACTCAGGGAGATGATGTTTGAAATGCACTCCCAGCAAGCAGTTCTAGCACACAAAGTAAGAAAAAAAGATCAAATTTAGCACAGATGCTGTGGGACGACTTGGTCAGTACGGGAGATATCCACAAGGATATGGAAACAGGAGAATGGGGATCCTCAGTTAACAGGAATGGGTTCCATAGAACTGTTTAACATTAGATCCCAGAAATCAAAGCGGACTCTTTTTTTAAATTGTTTTTATTTTAAACCAGTCCTTTTAAGCCTGAGGTAGTTAGCTAAGTGCTGGGTGGGCTGTTAGAGGCATCACTGCCAGAGGTGGTCAAAGAGATTGGGTTTTGAGAGGCAGTGTTTGATTGTGAAAATAGCAGTGTGGAAATGAAGTGAGGGGAGAAGAGCAGGTGTAAGGGTCAGGAGAAGGGGGGCCTAAGGCACTGGAACCTCTCTGTTGATGCTGTGTGTAGCTCTAACACCCATCTCTTGCCTTTTTCCTTCTTTCCCTTCATTACAACCCTTTCCAGAAATTGAGAAAAGAACTTGATGATCTTCTACAAGAGAAAATAGAAAGCCCCCATCCCGTGGACTGGAATGATATAAAAAGCAGGGACACAGCAGTGCTGACAGCCATTATAGACTTGATCACCACGCAGGAGAACGAGGGCGTCAGGAACTTCGCGCCGCGCTTCCAGGGCGAGCGCTACAGCTGACCCTCGCCTGCCCGCCCTGCACCTGCTTTGGGCAGCAGTTCTGTAGCTAGAGAACAACTTCTCTAGGGGAAGCTGGTGCTTTCCTCATCCTGAGGAGCAGTTGTCTGGAGCTAGTTGGCAGTATGTTATGTGCATGTGTTCTGTGCTCGGTGTAGCTTCATGAGGGACAGAGAGGCAGTTGGTGGATGGTGTAAGGTTCTTGTCCTGCTGTAGCTGTTTTCTTTGGGATTTTTACCCATCAGGTAACAGATATTTAAAAACCCTGCTAAAATACTGCTTAGTAATACCTGAACTGTTTTGGTTTTTTTTTCTCCTTTTAATGGGGTGTGGTGAGTAATTATACTTGCTGTGTTATTCCAGCTGTGCAGCAGTCTGCTCACCAGCACTTCCACAGAAGGTAATTACAGCTTAATTTAACTGAACTTGAAAACACTTGTTGAATTTGTACCGTGGGAGGAAACAATCTTCAGAAATTCTTCTCCTTTTCTGCATTTCATCCCATTCAATTAATCTTCATTTTCTGTCCCCATCCATCATCACTACTGACTGAAATAGCAGATTGCAGAAAGCACGGTTAGATGAAAGTCACGTTGGGTTATGTGTTAAGGTTTCATTGCAGTCGAGGGTTTGTTTGGTTTTTTTTTGTTTTGTATTTTTTTAAGAAGTTCATGTATGGGTTATAGTATTCCATTAAGACTCTTTTTTTGCAAGTCTTATTTCAACTGTTCTCACTGTTTTGAATGTTCTGTTTTGAATGATCTCCAGCTATGGAAGATTATTTGAATAACAAAGTTTGTTAAGGATTTTGAGGTTTATCCTTGAGAAAAACCTGGAAATATAACTTTTCTCCCTTCTTTGGTGTTTTGTTGGTTTTTTTTTCTTTGCAAAAATGACCCTAATCATCAAGTTCAGGAGGATTTATGCTTTATTCTGAGGAAAGCAGAGCAGCTCAGGTGAAACAAGTCAAAGTTCCTGGCTAGACTGTGCTTTTCACTGGGTTGACAAGGGATGGAGGGTGCCAAGCTCCTCACTGCCACTGCCAGCTGCACAAAGCACATCGTTTAACCTCCTCCCCAGCACCAAGTGACCGTCCCACCCTCAGCTGTTCTGACTGAGGAGGCGGAGGAGGAGAATCACCCTGCCCTGGGCCTGGGGATGCTGGAGGGACTCCGAGGAGGGAGAGGAGGGAGTCTGAGGAAGGGGAGAAGAGAGGAGGGAGTCTGAGGAGGGAAGGAAGAGCCCCCGGTGGCTGCAGGGAGGGAGGAGGTGGCCTCCTTCTCTGGGGACCATCACATCAGACTGGTCCCCCAAGAAGCAGAGGGAACTGAAGACTTTTCCCATCTCCCTCTTAACGGTGCCTCAGCAGTGAGATGCTGTCCTAGACCATTGCTCCCAAGTCCAGCAGGTAAATGTGATCTATAACAGATGAGGTAGGACACAAGATAGTGCTATTTATCTTTACAGAACAGGAAAATGTAAAATGCCAGTGTTTACTGAAGAGATTTACTTTCTCTGACAAAAATGACATTATCAACTGGTGGCTTTATGGCATTTAAAACAAAATCAAAACTTTTTTTAGTAAGGATTTAAAAGCACTTTATTGATTGTTGTCCTATAAAATCAGAAGTCTTTTAATTCCTGAAGAACTGTGTCCAACAATAGGAAAAATGAAAAATGTCTTTATAAAACATTACAGCATTTCTGGAAAAACTAGGTATGAAAAATATAGACAGTGCATTAAAAAAATCTGAATAAAATTAATGCCTGGATTTATACATTCAGTTATGTGTTAAACATCCACATGTATACAGTAAAATTTGTTAAAACAGTAGCAGTGTTTTTACTATGTTAAATAAGTCTTCAATTTACAGTTTCTCTCATTACTATTCTATCAGTCCACTTATAAATTAATTTGCAAGGCTGTATAACCACTGTCACACTGTCCAGGTAACTATTTTTGTACAAAATTACTGCCTTCCTAATGCAGTTTAAATTATTAGAGCTACACATCTTTACAAACTCAATTCACTCACCACTCAAATCTTGCAGGATAAAAACCAGCAGGGGCTGGAGAAGGCAACAGGAAGGAAGCCTTGGTAGTCCAAGTTGTCCCCTCGTTCCTACACTGCTGAGTCAGCAGCTGGTCCTTAACAGAGAAGGTTTTTCTCATCCACGGTCTCACACCTCTCTCCAGCCACCTGCCCTGAACTCTGCTCACACTTGAGTGCATTTGTTCCCAGAGCAGTGAGTGCAGTTCACATTCTCCTCATCAGTGCTGTTCTGAAGCACTGAGTGATGCAAGACTGCAGTAGGCAGCTGAGGAAACCAGAAACAAGTGCCCCCACTGGCAGCAGCTCCTGCAGTGAAATACCTGTGCTGGGATGGGCAGCAGCACCTGCTCTGCTCAGGGTGGTACCTTTATCCAGCTTGCAGAAATCCTTTGCCCACAGCAGAACCTGGAGCTGTCTGAGCAGCCTCACGGAGGTGCAGCTGCAGAGTCCTTGTGAGGTGGTGCCAGCTCTGCCTGTGCCAGGCTGGGGCCAGCCCTGGGTTTGCTCTGGAGAGGTAGGTCAGCCTTCAGAGAGGCCAGAGCTGGGCACTGGAGCTCAGGGAACACACGGCTGCTGACACGAGGGCAAGTGGCCTGTGACACAGGGCCTGGGGCTGCAGGATACCCAGCACTGCTGAAAACAACTTCAGATGCTCAAAAGCAGATGGAGCAGGAGCATAAGGAGGCAGCAAGGCAGGAGACACCGCTGCAAGGTGCTGCTGCTGCTGGGGCTCAGCTCGGAGCTGTCAGAGCAGGGATCCCGAGTCTCCAGCGTGCTGCTGCTGGGCTGTGGCCCTGCTGTCCCCTGTCCCAGGCAGAGCAGCCCCAGCTGGGGGTGAGGACACAGCTACACGTTGGTTTCCAGCCCCAGCAGGCGCCCCATGCGCTCCATGTTCTTGTCCAGGGTGGCCCTGCAGGTGATCTCCCTGGCGCACTCCGAGGGGAACCAGCCCCTCTGGCCGTCCCGCAGCCGCTCCCCCTCGTACCAGCCTGCAGGGAGGGACAACAGTGACACTCTGCACCGACCCAGCCTGGCCTGGGGGCACTGAGGGACATTCTGCCTTGACTGGGAACCACCTGCCGGGTCAGCACAGCTTTGGCAGATGTTTTTAATCCAGCCAGACCAGGTAAAAAATAGTATATGCAAAGTATTGCATAATTTCACTATCTTTTTTGTCATTCAAATACAGTTGGAAGTAATGCTATAGTACAGTGACACAATCTCTGATTTCACAGGTAATTGAGCAACAGCAAGCTAGAATTTAGTCCCTCAAGTACTGACAGTGTCCTGCCTCCCTGAGCCAGCACGTGGTGCTATCAGTGCACTTGTGGGCAGGTCTGGGCAAGAACCACAGTGATCTTGGGACACTCGGTCCTGTGGCCAATCTCAGCAAGCAGCCTGTGCCAGAGCTGCAGCAGGAAAGCCCAGGCCATGGCACAACAGACTGGGGCTGTTTCTCTCGGACAGCCCTGGCACTCACTAGAATGTCTGAACTCTGTGGTTTTAGACAAATTCAATTTCCTATTTGTGGACACCTCCCATGCCAAAACTGGCCAGCAGCCATGTTCTACAGCTGGTTACATCTGCTGCTTCCTTTAGAAACCTGAACCCAAATGCTCACGTTTTCCTTGGAAGCTGAATTTTTACTCACTACAGCCCTGTGCTAATAGGAAACAAGTTTTTGTAGCTGGATCCCCCTGCAGAGGTGACAAATGGTTACTGACAGCAAAATCCTCACTCACCGTCATTCACTTTTTGATAAACCAAAACGACATCGGCGACTTGGAGAGAGAGCTCATCGGCCTGCTTGGCTGTGTACGTCCTGATGGTCTCCACCTGAGCCAGGGCTGGGGAAGCAGAGAGCCAGGCTCAGTTAAACCAGGCACAGGGCAGGGCTTTTCCGACAACACATCACCATTTATTTAAAACATTTCCACGTTACCCCTTCCCCCACGGCCTAGGGCAGCCCAGCCCAGCCCAGCCCCAGCGAGGGCAGTGGTTGCCCTGAAGAGACCCACGAGCCCCAGCAGTTGTGACTCACTGGTCCTGTCCGTGTGCTGCCCCTCGCTGTCCTGGCCCAGCGCCGTGATCCAGCGGGCTCTGTCACTCCTGCAAAGCAGAACCCAGCTCATGCCCTGGACAATGGTCAGCTCTGAGGCTGCCCCTGCTTCTTCCAGGGCCAGCATCTCTCCCTTCAGCCCCCGTGAGTAACCCCTGGGTATCACCAGCTCTGTGTATGCTCTGCCTTCTTCACAGGGCGATAGAAAGCTCTCACCTAACACTGGGGCTTTTCTCCTTAGGACCCACATGCCACAGGAGGTGGTGAAACATGGCCAAACTGAGCTGGAAATCTTTGGCTCAGAGAAAACATTTCAGTTTTACCTGCACAAAAATATTCTGAAGGCACGCTCAACTCTCTGACCTGTTTGGCCTTGGACATTCCCTTCCCATCCTTCTCAAAAGATAAGACTATAAAAATAGGTAACTTAAAATACAGGAATTCTTTTCAGACTCTTGCTATGAGCGATGATCAGCTGGACTGCTATTTATACTGCAAACAGCACAGAACAAATCAATAATAAGTCTGCAGAACAAAATGTCTTTTCATACAAAGCTCAGACAACTAAAAATGTCCTGCATTTTTCCCCCAATAAAATTGCATTTCCAAACAAGTCTGAATCATCTCCTGCTTTCATAATGAGATCTTTAATAGAAAGCACTGATGATCTTCAGTTCCTTTCATGGTTATTCTAAACTTTGAAAGCCAGCCTAAAACTATCGATTTTTCCAGGCAGGACATGTCTGGAGCACTCCCTTTCATGTCTCTGTCCTGCCTCCAGCTTCCCCCAGAACAAGCAAACTCTTTCAGTGCTGGGAGGCCGTGTGGAGGTTGATGGCCCATGCACATCCCAGAGCAGGCACTGGGTGCTGCTGGTTTCTGAGGCAGGACACTCCTCAGGGTGCTCCAGAGAGCGAGGGGCAGAGCTGCTCCTGCTCTAACCCTGCTGCTCCATCCAGCCATCAGCGCCATCCCAGCGCCCTGCTCAGGGCCCAGAGTGCTCTGGCTGTGTCTGGGGACACTGCTGTGCCACACCCTGGCACTGTGCCCGTGGTGACAGCCCCGTGGTGACAGCCCCGTGGTGACAGCCCCACGGTGACTGACAGCCCCACGGTGACTGACAGCCCCACGGTGAGACAGCCCCACGGTGACTGACAGCCCCACAGTGACTGACAGCCCCACAGTGACTGACAGCCCCACAGTGACTGACAGCCCCACAGTGACTGACAGCCCCGTGGTGACTGACAGCCCCGTGGTGACAGCCCCACGGTGACTGACAGCCCCACGGTGACTGACAGCCCCACGGTGACAGCCCCCTGGCAGCCCTGACCCTCGGGCGAGGCACCCCGCACAGGGCTGGCCCTGCACAGGAACCTGCCCGAGGCACAGCTGCACTCACCTCTGCAGGCAGGGTAATCGAGGCCTTCCCCAGCAGGTCAAATTAATAAACCAGAATAAGTAATAGAAATAAATAAATAAATAAATGTTTCCTACTTAGGGCAGGAGCCGCCTGTGGAGACAGCCGCAGAAGAAATCCCTTTAGCAGCGGTACTCACTGAGTGTCTGCTCCCAGGAGCATCTCCACCCTGTCCCCGGCGTGGTTGCTGAGCAGCAGCAGCCTGAAGAGGTGGGATGCAGCGTTCCTGCCCGCGGTGCAGCATCCCCGGGGCGCTCCTCCCAGGAGAGGAGCCGGGCCCCAGCTCCTCCCCGTCACAGGGCAGCACCAGCAGCTGCTCCCGCAGCGAGTACTCGGTCACGTTGTAGCTCTCCTCACTGCAGGGCAAGGAACAAAACCCAGCCAGGGCTCAGAGCCCCACTCGCTTTGGCTGGAAGCAGCCACAGCCAACCCCGCGGCCGGGACAGCTCTTGCAGCAGCTCCCAGCCCCACACGGGGGGAAATCAGCTTCTGCCAGAGGTCTGGTGCAACACAAAGGCCCAGCTGAGCTCCCAGGGGACATTTTCACCGGTGTTCCAGGAAATAAACACTGACAGGGCTTTGGGCTCTTTCTGCAGAATGCCTTTCTGCACTCCCAAATGGTGGACACACAACATGCTTCTAATGGAACCAATCCTGTTCAGATGCCCTGAACCAGGGAAAGGGTTGGCTGGGGCTTGGTTTTTTGGGTAAGTCTGGGGATTTTTGGAGGTGTATTATTTTGTTTAAAGAAGTCAGTTCAGTATTTTAGTTCTAAATAACTCCTTAGCCAAGGGAAGAATTGGAAATCACAGCTGGGAGTGCTGCCATCACTACATGGGAATCTTGTGTCTGAAAAAGAAATGTGTCTATGCATTTGTGCAATGAATAATAAATGCATTTCTCATTAATTAATCAACTAGTCTGTACATGTGCACAGCTAATCATAACAGAACCTCTAACTAATTAATCAGCAGATAAACCTCTACAAATCCTTCCTACTCCTCACTTCCATCCCACGGACCCGCTGGATCGGGCTCCTGCTGCAGGGAATCCAAAGGCAAGTGAAAGCAGGCAGTGCATCTCCCACGAGCTCTCTGGGGTGAATCCTGCTCTGATTTCAGCTCAGGCCCTAACCCAGCCCACAGCCAGGTCTGTGTGAGCTGCACTGGGCTGAACCTCTGCTCAGGATCCAGCATCCCCACACCCACCGGCACTGACTGCTCCTCTCAGGACACTGCATTAGTGCTTGGCAAGTATTATGGCATTTTCAATGATTAAAAAAAAATCAGATTGTATCTACACACAGCAGGGGCTACAAGCACAACTGGCAGAGAAACTTTCCCATTAAACTAAAATCTGGGCAGTGGGGAAAAGGAGACTTTTATCCCTCTGCAAAGCCTTGCACACATCCCAAATCACCGTGTCCCCTCCTGCCCAGTCTTGGGGAGCAGCCCTGTGACTGGAGAGCCCTTGGGCTCCCTCCTCTGCAGCATCTCCAGCAGGTCAGAGCCACAGTTCCCCAGCAGTTCCAGCAATGGAGATGGGGCAGAGCCAGGGCAGAGCCAGGGCTGGAGATGAACTCTGGTAAAGCCCCAAGTGCAGCCTCAGAAATGCCCATTTTTAGCACCAAGTGAGGAGAGGGGTCTTAGTGCAATGTTAAGAAACTTCTGAGATTCAGCTGCCGAAGGAAAACCACAAACATTGAAGCCCAACTCCAGCAAACATTTCTGTGCAGGCTGTGGTGCCAGGGCAGCGCCGTGGGTGGGAGAAGGGCTCACCCCGCTCCAGCACTGCCAACGAGTCTGGCACTCTTTAACTGGCAGAGGGAGCCTCGTGCCCTGCAGTCCTGGCAAGTGTGCAGGGAAAGGACAGTCCCAACACTTCATCCCTCCCAAAATCGTCTGTGCTAGGGCAAAAAGAATCATCTTTTTAATTCCTCTGACAATATGGAATCTTAACGGTGTTTGCCAAAAGTAAATTCTGTTGAACAAGCAGTTACTTGTTTGTAACCCATGATAGAGGCTCAAATAACTCCTGAACTCATTCCACAGCCAGGATCACATTAAAAGTCACGGTGATTCGAGGACTGAACATAAAAACAGTTTTATACTGGTGAAGCTCTTACCTTTTCTTCTTGGTGATGATGAGCACATCATTGAAGAGGAAGAAGTACACCTGCTGCTTAGAGGTTCTTTTGGAAAAAAGTCCAGTGTCTTCTACATATGCTGTTAATTCACCCCTTTTCACCAACCACCGAGAAGAGGAAACCAATGGAAATGGCTGCAAGGCAAGAAAATCACACTGTAATCCTTCCAAATTAGAGAATTTTTAAAAAAACAGGCAACAGAGTACAATCTATTTGGGAAAAATGCTTGAATAAACTCAAAGCTCAGAGATTACAAACACAAAGAGGTTACCTAAGTTCAAGGCACTGCATCGTTGCTACAACACACAGGTAACAGCTGCAAATACCTGGGAATCACTGTTACCTGTCATCACTGCTCATGGAAAAGAGAAATGAACAGACCTGACTGATCCCATGGGGCTGGACAGGCTGTGAGAGCTCCTGAGGGCACCGAGCAAAGCCTGACCTCAGCAATGTGTCTGCAGGTGAGAGCGGCTCCTGAGGCACATGGGAGTGAACCTGGTACGTCAGGGCTCCCCTTGGAGCAGAGGTGGCACTCCCTGTGCCAGGGCTCCCCTTGGAGCAGAGGTGGCACTCCCTGTGCCAGGGCTCCCCTTGGAGCAGAGGTGACACTCCCTGTGCCAGGGCTCCCCTTGGAGCAGAGGTGGCACTCCCTGTGCTGGTGTCACAGGGAAAGAGGGGACACAGGAGTGAACCTGGTACCTCAGGGCTCCCCTTGGAGCAGGGGTGGCACTCCCTGTAGACCCCTCTGAGGCTGCCCCAGACAGACACTCAGGCACACCAAGGTGATGAACACAGCTGCTGTTTTCCCCTCATTGAAGCACCTTTCACACACTTTAAACAACATCCCTTCATGCAGTTTGTCAGCTGCCTCCCCCATTCTGCATGAGTTGGCTTTTTGTGTCTGTTAATCCCTGGCCAAGCCAACTGCAGCCTGCCTGTACCTGCTGAGCCAAACCCAATGCTGGGACTGAGACCTCACTGCTGGAAGAACAAACACTGACTCCCTAAAACAAACCCCCACAGCTTCTCTCGTGCAAAAGATGTAAAATGTAGGAACAAAAACCTGCTGAAACTTAATTAAAAATTGAATTCCACAGTTGAGCCACGTACACAAGCACCACAAGATTTGAGTCACTTCCCTTGGTTCCCATGTAGCTCTCCACAGTTACATCTAACTAAATAATAAACAAATCTCCAAAACTCTGTGAGACTGGGCAAGCACAGAAATACTTTAACTAATTTATAATGGCCATAAAACAGAATTACAGTCCCATGATGATTGGTTTACAAGCAAAAAATACTTTCAAAAGTTCTATTTGAGGATGAACAAAAAATTCCTCTAATCTGTACTCCAAATGAGTTCATCCCATTTTTCTAATTGACTCTCTTCCAGAGACAGCTTGGTTTTACTTTAAGTCTTCCTTAATTGCCAAAGGAGCACATCACGTGCACCATGTCCCCGCTGCAGAAAAGAGGCTCTCAGAAGTGAAAATGCCTTTAACCAGAGCTGGGCTGCAGGGCTGGGGCTTGGATGCACAAAGGGAAATCTCACACAAAGCAGGGAAAGACAAAGCCCCAGGGCAGGTGGGGTCACCCAGGAGCCACAGAGGGACAGAGAGGGATGGGCAGGGCAGAGGGACCCCAGACCCCAAGGGAAGAACCTTGGAGCAGCTCAGCCCCCACACTGGGCTGGACTCACTAAAGATGAGTCTGGTACCACCCATCAGGAAATGCTCTGCTGTCACTTGCCCAGAAATGTTGTGTTTGTTGTTGCTATAAGCAAGTATTATTACTATCAATTTTTAGACAAAATTTGAGAATAAAAATACTTTAGGCAAGTTGAAAATGTCTTTTTGGAGGCAGCATTTGCCCCAAGCCTGACCCAGGACCTTCCAAGAGCTGTGCTTTTAAAACCATGAACCAATCTCCCCTCACTACGTGGCTGATAGTGAAACAATCTTCTCCCAAAAGAATCCCCACTGTGTAATGGTATCAGACATGAATTCTAGAAATGAGATTGTAGCAAACATTGAATAGAAACAATAAATGTACTCGAACAAAGTCCAATAAACCTCCCCTACCTATGACTGGGTGTGCTGGTGTTTCCTACAAAAGACTGATTGTACAGGAAGTTTTTATGGAAAGCTGTGATATCCCGCCATTGAGGGGAAGGACAAACACCCCCTGGATCCTTACCTGGCCTGGAAGTGTTTTCCCAGGCACACCTTTGCCATCAGGTACATAAGGAAATCAGAGCAGTGAGCAGCAGCCTTTGGCCTCTCTCCTAATGCAAAATCTTCACAGCAGCTTTATCTTTACAGCAAAGAATACTCTACACTCCGTATTTATTCAAAATCCCTTGTGCTGTAGCATCACCTTCTAACAAAATTGAAATACCTGACCAAAAGTTTTAATTTCTGTTGTGCCACAACAGATCGCTTTTGAAGAATCACTGTGGGATATGACCATGCTGGCGATGCTCCCCTGTTCAGTGTCCTGGCTGGTCAGGACCATGATCCTCATCCTACCTTGATTTTGAATTCCAGCTGGGAGTTAATAGTGTACATCATCTCCGTCCTCTCCATCTTGCGGGCGCCCTCGTTGCACAGACGCACGAGCTGCAAACGGGACAGGGCTGAGCAGGGCCTGCAGCACAGCTGGGGCTCCCTGGGGAGGCACTTCTGGGGTACAGAGCCAGCAGGGCACAAACCCCAGCAGGTGCACAGACCCCCCAGCAGGGCACAAAGTCATTTCTGGGGCACAAACCCCAGCAGAGCACAAAGGCACTTCTGGGGCACAGAGCCCAGCAGGCACACATTCACCTCAACATGGTGTTTGCAGGACCACAGTGACCAGGGCTGGCCCCGTGGCTGCACCGCTCGCAGCTCCCCCTGAGCCCAGGGATCCCACACAAACCCCATCATCTGTGATTCTCCAGGGGGAATAAAGGTTCAGCCCCAGTTCTGGCTGAGCAGGACCACTGCTCTGACCCAGGCTGATGATCAGCTCCACACACACACCCTCCTCCCAGCCGGATTCACTTCCCACACTGCTCCCCCCACAAACCCAGAATCACCACAGGATCATCCAGTTTGGGATCTCTTCCCAAGCAGGAGCCAGTAGTTCTGCACAAACCCAATCCCCAGCGCGCTTCCTTAAATACAACAATGCAGAGCCTTCAGTGCTCCCCCTGCCTGCATTATTTATGCATGGAGAACATCCATTTTTCCCTGGAAGTACTCAGGAATGACTTGAGAACATACCTTGCTGACTTCCTTCAGAGCCTGCTTGCAGTTCTCATATTTTGCTGAATCCTTGGGAGTTTTCTGGCAAATAGTCTGCAACAAAACATCAGTTACTTCAGAGGAGCAAGCAGCACAGACTGCACCCCACAGAGATTTCACATCTTAACTGAAATCCAGGAGCTGAATCCCAGCTGTGGATGGAGATAAAGAGGGAACTCCAGTCACCTGGTCACACTAAGGAATGCCTCCCTGCAAAGGTGTGGGAACAAAGTGATGGAAAACCTCTCAAGATGAGGTTTATACAACCATCTCCAAACAAAAAACAAAACTGAAAGAGTGGGAAATAAAATGCT
The DNA here is from genome assembly GCA_039654755.1 of Calcarius lapponicus. NCBI lineage: Eukaryota > Metazoa > Chordata > Aves > Passeriformes > Fringillidae > Calcarius > Calcarius lapponicus. Next base: position 825,623 of record CM077472.1, on the reverse strand, counting down.
TGATTTGATTGTTTAGATTATTTCAGCCAAAGAAGGGAAGGAGGTATAGGAAAAAAATCCAAGAAGGGGAAGGCACCCCCAGTGACACACTGCAGGAATACTGGATTATTACTTCATTTTTTACCTAGAAATGTACCACAGAGAAGAGAGAATTCAATATTCACGAATGAACTAACTGTCCAGGTGATCAAATTACTCATTGCTCAGTTTAAAAATGTACAGAACAAAATTATCAGTTCTGTTTCTGGCTCCTGCCAGTGCTGGAATCTGAGCCTGATCACAGTCCACACTCCCGCTGGTGATCCTGCTCCTCCCTTAGTCTGGCACCTTAACTGAAATACCAACTCCTGGTGTGAATTCTGCCTGACAGACCCTCCCTGGCACTCCCATCACTCTCCCTGAGTCCCCGGTCACTGCACAGGGAGGGACAGCTCAGTGCCACTCACACACAGCTCCCCTGGGATGGAGCCCATCCTTCAGCTTCCCGAGAGTATTCCCTGCCTAAGGGCCCTCACCCACCCCACAGGACAGCAGGTCTTGTTTTTCAGCTGCAGGGCTCATTTCAATCTTAGCACTACATACAAACCCTGGGCTGGCTCCTCCTGAGTTTCAGAACCATTCTGACCCTTTACTGTACAATTTCCCCACTAGAACATCCAAGCATTTAAGTTGTGGATGGGGGAGCAGGAGGGCCCAGTCCCAGTCAGCAAACACTGCAGCAGGAATCCACAACCCACAGCCCAGGAGTGGCATAAGGGAGAAGGCAGGAAGAGACTGAAGAGAACCAGAACTGAGAGAATGTTAACAGTGTGAGAGCAAGCAGCAGGAAAGAGGGAAGGAAGCAGGTGCTCTCACATCCATCAGCAAGGGCAGACGAGTGACTCTCTGCATGGGGAGGATGAGGAAGGAGATCATGGGCAGGTTCCTGCAATCCTCGTGGGACTCGATCCGGGACAGCACCTCCTTAAACGCCGGGTTTGTGGCTCTGGGGGAAAGAGGATGAAACAATTCAATGGGATGTTCTACCAAACCATTGCGAGAGTTGCTACATTTTAAATAAACCATTATTTTATAAAAAGGAGTGTGATTTGCAGGAGTCAGACCACCCCAGCCTTCAGCTTTATTCCACCAGCCCCAGCACTGACATTAAAGCTCAGGAGCTGCCACCCCTGACTGTGAGGGCAGAGCCAGGTGAGCCACACAGGGAGGGCCACTGTCACACTGTGTGCCACTGAACTGATGGAGGAAGGGGAGCGTGAGCCACGAGCTGGCAGGAGGAGGTGCCCAGCAGGGACAGCCCAGCCCGGCTGGGAGGCACAGGGCAGCCCAGAGTCCCCGAGCCCCGGGAGCCCCGCAGGAGGCTCGGCACGCTCACAGCAGTCTCTGCAGGGTGCGCTGCTGGTACACCTCGTTGGTGCAGTACTTCACGTAGGGGTCGAAGGTGGAGCCCGCGTGCCTGGCCACGATGTCGCTGATGTCCTCGATGAAAATGTTGTTCTGGTGCCTGGCCTCCAGCTCTTCAAAGAACCTGGGGGGTTAACATCAACTGCTCACTTTTACATGCAAACAGCATCTTCCTCTCACAGCATTCCCCTGACACAACCCAGTCAGCAACTGATGCCAGCTGGGCTGGCCTGGGACAGGGCGAGGCCGTCCCTCCTTTGGCAGGGCAGCGAGGGCAGTGCTGGCAGCACCCAGCCCCAGGGCACAGCACCCAGCCCCAGGGCACAGGACACAGCCCCAGGGCACAGGACACAGCCCCTGGCAGCTCAGCAGCAGCGCTGGCACAGCCACTTCCCACTCTCCCACTGCCACAACCAAACAGCATCACTGAGCAGGTCAGACCAGAATTTCCAGAAACAGGGTTGGAAAAGAAATGAAACTACTTCATACACACATTAACACATTTCCTCTTGCAATTAAAGGCAGCACAGCACCAGAAGTGCTCGATGGAGTACAGGTATGTGGGGCTGTTGAGCCAAGGACAAAGCCATGTGGTGGTGGAGCAGGACACGGTGCTCCACATCCTGCAGCCCTCCACTGGAACCAAACAGGGACTGGAAGCACTGAAAATGGGCACAGAAGGCAAAATCCTGAGCTGGCTTTTCCCCTAACCGTGCTTGTTCTGACAGTCCCCTGCTGTCTGTCTCTGTCCCCATGTGAGTCTCTGGCCGTGGATGCCTCCCGCTGCTTTCTGCACCCCCAAAGCACCAGCCCTGATTTCCATGATGCTCACTGGAGATCCCCCACTGCTGGGGTGGAACAGCTCCCAGAGCAGCTCTGCAGCTCACCCCTCACACATGAAAAGCTGTCCTGGCTGAAGCCTTTGTCCATCAGCATTCACTGCAAGAATCCTCAACTCCCTGCAGTCAACAAGTTCATACAAAAATTCTCATCCAGCACAGAAAACATTAAGGAAATACTTAGAACACACAAGCTCACATTAAGCTCCAATATTTTGAAATCTGCTTTATTTAATTTCAGGCCTTTATTAAATTTTTTATCACTAACAGTGGCTCTTCAAATCTGCCACCTTTTTTAAGTGATGCTCTCCACAGTTTGCTTTACAAACATACCTCACACATGTGAGAGGAGCAGAACAGGCTGAGCAGCAGCTGATTGTGTGCAGCAACAGAGCTTAACTAAATGAAGGCACTCTCCAGGTGTGCTCAGAAGCAGCTGCTGCACTGAGTGGCTGCCAGGCTCTCAGTGGGTCAGCCAGAGCCACCACAATCATGTGGATTTTGGTCTGGTTTGGGGTTTTGGTTTTGTGATGTTCTACACAGGAACTGCAGATGATAAACAGGGCCCTGCCTGCTGCAGTGACAGGGCTGTGACAAATTCTGCTCTGCACTTGTAGGCAGAGCCCTCCAGCACCTCCTGTCCCCCACGCAGCCCCTCCAGGGCACAGCACAGCCTGGGCTGCCACAGACCTGTCCTGTGCTGTGGGTTTGGGTTCAGTGCCAGGACCAGCCCCAAGGGGCACATAAATAACCAAATTAGAGAAAAAAGAGCCTGTAAGTATGGAGTCTGCAGTGTCTCAGGAGGCACAGCAGAGCCCCATCCCACACTGGGATTTGTTTCTCTCTGCTCAGACATGTTTATGGCTGGGAGAACCTCCCACTGCTGCCAATTCACTTTGCTCAGGAAATAAGGAAATCCAACATTTCCTGCTGTGTTATGGCACACTGACAAGGTGTTGGACCCTGCTGGGCCACAGCTTCCACCTTTAGAATTTATCTGGTGCTTCATCAGTGGCATCATCAGAGACTGTCCCTGTAAGAACAGTAAAGACATGGGAGAGTAGAAGACAGAAAAAAAAGAAAAGAGGGAAAAGAGAGACAAAGAGGAGCAGTATATCAATACTGCACCTCACAATATGTCCCATAAGGAAATCCTGCATCAAAGTTTGAATCAAAAGCTGTAGTTTTCCATATCCAATCTCCTAATTATTAGATACAATCAGTGAACCAGACACATCATAAAGCCTTTCACTTACAATTTTAGGATAGATTCTGCCATAGAGCTCAAGACTGAGGGATGGAACGATTCCATTCAATTTAACCAACAAGGAATTTGCTGTGATGTGTGCAGCTATTTTTGCTGAATGTCAGAAGGATTTACTTCAAATATCTCTTTGTTAAATCCAGGACTTTTCTGGTTAAAGTCAGATCAAATTCAGAGAGAGCCAAACAGCATTGTAGGACAGAATTCGATTTCCCTCATCTTGCCCTTACACTGTTTAAAAGAACCATCCACTCTGCAACACTCCTGAAGGCTGAGGGCCAAATTCAGAAATGCAGGTTTGGCTGCAGGGTGCTGCTGGCACCACCAGGGACAGAAACCACAGCAGGGGCAGCAAGCAGAACTCAGCCTCTTCCCCCTGGAGATAGGGGCTGTGATATGTGCAGTCGGTACCAGAGTAACAACTGCCACCTTGAGATAACTTCAGCTAGAAGTAACAGATTTCTGATTAACCTCTCCAAACCTGAACCTTCTCATCAGGAACAGAAGCTGAACATCTGCAACGCTATTGTTATTTAGGGATGGGGAGGGGGATTTAAAATAGGAAAAATAGTATTATTTCCATAGAATTTTCACGCTGAATCAAAATAAAAAAGGCTGGAGAGAAGGTAATAAAGTGCAGAACTGAAGTCAGTTTGTTTGGTGAGTCGCCACAGTCTCAATAATGGAACCCATCACACAGCTAGACACACAAAGAGAACACCTAGGCCTGCAGACTGGGAGCCCATAAAGCACCTTTCACTGGGCAATGGCCAGGCAGGAGCAGCTGGCCCTGCAGCCTGTGTGCTCCCTGTGTGCTCCCCTGTGTGCTCCCTGTGTGCTCCCTGTGTGCTCCCTGTGTGCTCCCTGTGTGCTCCCCTGTGTGTTCCCTGTGTGCTCCCTGTGTGCTCCCTTTGTGCTCCCTGTGTGCTCCCTGTGTGCTCCCTTTGTGCTCCCTGTGTGCTCCCCTGTGTGTTCCCTGTGTGCTCCCTTTGTGCTCCCTGTGTGCTCCCCTGTGTGCTCCCTGTGTGCTCCCTGTGCGCTCCCCTGTGTGCTCCCTGGGTGCTCCCTGTGTGCTCCCTGTGTGCTCCCTGGGTGCTCCCTGGGTGCTCCCTGGGTGCTCCCTGGGTGCTCCCTGGGTGCTCCCCTGTGTGCTCCCTGTGCGCTCCCCTGTGCGCTCCCCTGTGCGCTCCCCTGTGTGCTCCCTGTGTGCTCCCTGTGTGCTCCCCTGTGTGCTCCCTGTGTGCTCCCCTGTGTGCTCCCTGTGTGCTCCCTGTGCGCTCCCTGTGCGCTCCCTGTGTGCTCCCCTGTGTGCTCCCCTGTGTGCTCCCCTGTGTGCTCCCTGTGCGCTCCCTGTGTGCTCCCCTCTGTGCTCCCTGTGTGCTCCCTGTGTGCTCCCCTGTGCGCTCCCTGTGTGCCCAGCCCACGCCCCAGGCCTGCCCCCCTGGCAGCCACCGGCCTCTCCAGCTATTCCCAGTGCCCTGGCAGAAACCCAGGGCAGGGGAAGGCCACAGCAGCCCTGCCAGGACATCCTGCTCCAGAGAGGCTCCCCAGACAGCAGGAAGCTGCCCACAGCACCTGGGCACAGGTGGGACCTGCAGGACAACAACTGTGCATCCAGCCAATAAACACACCCAGGCACACTGGGAACACAACATGGGAATGTCTCTGCCAAGTCATAAACCCATCACAACCTGAGTGTTCAATCCTGCCATTCTGTGACTAAAACAGAGTTTAAAACCTGACAGAATCTGTTAAAATGGTTTTGTTAGGATCTTTTTCTGCCAGTGCTGCTCTGGTGTCACAGAAGCATTTGGGACTCCTCTTTCCCCAGAGAGGCTCCTGGGGAGCTGTCTGACCTGACAGGGATTTCTCAGCTGCATTCCTGGCTCACTCCTGGCTGAGCTGCTCCCTGGCATCCCCCCAGCCCAGTCCAGCAGCTCCTGCCCAGGGCTGGACCAGTGAGAGTTTGGGTTCCAGCGCATCACACCAGGGCCAGTGAGGCCCAGTTCTCTGCAGCCACCTCCCAGGAGTTTCCACAAACACGCACAGCAGGCGCTGCACAGGTTATTCATCTCCACTCCTCTGCCAGAGACATTCCAGGGAGCTCCCAAAGGCAGAGACAGTCTCTGCTCTCTGCATTCTGCTTCCAACAAAGGCAGCTTTGTTCCCCCAGGAATGCCCTGTCAGGCACTACAGGCCCATCCTGGTGTTACTGGAGAGTTTCCATTAAACATGTTCCAAGCCAAAGTTCCTAGACAGAGGCTTTAAGCAGTTTCAACTGAAGGTTTTTATAAAATATTTTCATCAGCTCAGGTTCTTCAGCTCACCAAACTTTTGTCCAAGCAACCAAAACCACTGGCAACTACACTCAGACTCAGGTTTTGTACTAGGCAAAGGCTGCTTAAAAACCAGCAGAATGAGACAGCTGCTCCATTTTAAAATGAAAGGGTGGATTTTTCTACTTTGAAACACCTTGAAAATAGAAAGCAGCAGTTTGGAGATACCAAGCTGGTATCTGGTTTAAAATCACTTCCATTGTTTACAGAAATGACGTTGCTCAAAGCCAGCACAGAGTTTTGTTTTAGTTTAACAGTATTGCAAAACTTGGGAGATAAATTATGTTTTCATTTAAGTTTAAAAAGGAGTTATGACTTCTGATTTTACCCCAAGTCATAAAAACCCAAGTTTCTAAACCATGAGACTTCACAGACAAGAAAGAATAAGATTATAATTCCAGGCTAATGTGGTATTTTTCCATTCGTTTTTTTTCCTCTCCCTCCCACTTCCTTTGAAGACTATTAATCAAAAGGGATGCTAGAGTTCCCCTAAGAGCACTGCTCTCCCCACCCCCATTGTCCTTTACTTTTACACCTCACACTCTGGGTAAGGAGTACCTGTAAAAGGAACTTTTCCTTGAAAATAAAGCCTTTGATGAGCTGCACTCCCTGACACCAGCGCCACCAGACCGGGGTGGCTCTGGGGCCACACAACCCCAGCCTCTGGCAGAAGACCTCAACTGCAAGAGACAAAGAAAGGAGAATGGGAGGGAGAAAGCCAACCCAGCCAAAGCCAAATGTTCTCCTGCTCTGTAGCTCCTGAACTGGGTTTGCACTTGACACAGCACATCAGCCTCCAAAGCACAAGATCTTGTTGTTGCATGAACTTCAGAAGACAAAAGTCAAACTGCTGCTCAACAGATGTCAAATTCCACAGACTTTGTGGTGTCTCAGACAAAAAAGCCAAGAAATGACTTTATTGTGACTGGGGACATGGACCTTCACAAGCTCCACCAAGGTAAAGGAGGGTTTAATGCTAAAGAATTCACAAAGGGGACAAAAGAAGAAGGAACAAAATAAAAAACCATGCAGAATCCTTGTTCAACCTTCAGCCCCCCTTCTGAAAGGAGGCCAATATTTCTCTGTTCCACAGGTAAAGAGATCCATGTGAAGCTGTACGGAGCTACAGCTGTGAGCACTCAGTACCTTCACGAGCCACTGTGCTCACTGCAGACTGCAAATCAGGGACAGGAAAAGCAACACAGACAGTCTGATGCTTTAGTTATGTGGAATACATAATCCACCTGCTGCTGTGAACAGAACAAATTGCAAGGAAGCCAAGCCACTTCCAGCAACTTTGTGAAAGAGAGTGTGAAGTACTCTGAGAGCACATACATATGCATGTCCTGGATTAAATAACACTGGCAGTAATTACCAGCCAGCAACAAGACTTCTCTGCACTTGTATCATGTAAGATCTGCCATTTCCTCCTCTCCAGGCACGATCTGCAGTGTGTCTGCTTCCCTGGCTGCAGACTGAAGGAATGTGCCCCAAAGCAGAGCAGCTGATGCCCGTGGCAGCAGAGCCAGGCCCTGGTGCTCCCAGGGCTGACAGTCCCAGAGCACAGCACGCCTCAGGACAGCACCCTGCATCACCTGGCACCAGGCAGCTCTCCAGGGCAAGCATGGAACTCCAGCTCCAGTTCAACAGCTCAGCAGGGCAGACTAAGCTTTACCTATGCCCTGCAAGGACCAGGTCTGAATGCCTGAGCACCCAGAACTGCTCAGATTTGAAGGATGCTGATTTCCACTACCGTTCACTCTGTGCTTTCCTTCCCTCCCCATTTTCAGGGACACAAATCCCAGGCCAGCCCTGCTCACCCTCCTGTGCAGATCTCTGCCACTTGTACTTCCCGCCTTCAAACCAGCAGCAGTTTTGGAAGAAATGCTCACCACTAAAATGGCCAACTCAGCAGCCAAAGAGAAACCTGCTGCTGTGTTTTAAGGATGCACAGCTCTGGTAAATACAGAAATGCCATACTTACTTTTTGCTTGCTTCATAAACATCTGTGATGTTGGAGAAGAGGTGGTGGCTCTCTGTTTTGGTCATTGTGAGGCTCAGTTCCCTGGAATTTTTAAACATCCGGATCAGAATCTCCAGGCTCAGCAAATAGGAGTGCTCAGAAGATATGACCTCAAATATTGCCTGCAAAGTGAAGGGGGAAAAGAAGAGACTTACTAGTGACTGAGCTTTTTTCCTTAAAAACAAAAAGAAAATGTTGAGCAGGGGTGCAAAGCAAAGTTTTGGATGTAAGCTAGAGATTATGACTTAAATATTCATCTCTGTAATAGCTGCATCATTAATTAGAAAGAAGTTATTTAATACTAGAAAAAAAATCTTTGTTAACAAGTCTATATTCAGAGTTTTCAATGCAGCTGCAAACCAGGAGACTGAGGAGAATTCCCCAGCAGGTGTGACCCCAAGAGCACAGCAGGGAGGCTGGAGGGAGCAGGCTGAGGTCCCTGGTGGAGCTGTTCCCAGCCTGGGAACAAAGTCATCAGCACAGCAGGAATGGGGCAGACACCACTCCTGATGCGCAAGGAAGGGAGAGAGAATCACCTCAGCATGAGCCCGACACGCTCTGGAGAACAAAAACCAGAGCAGGGCCCTGACACGTGCCCAGGGGCTGGGGCAGCTCCCTGGGCACTGCTGGGTGGCACCTGAAGCCAGCTGGGTTCATCTGCACACAGCAGGGTCAGGGCACGTGTGAACCCCAAGGACAGGGACACCCTCAGGGGACCAGGGGCACCCTGCAGCTGCTACACACATACACAGGATCTTAGGCTTACAAGGAAAGACATACTGAAAATAATTTTAGTTCAAACCGGTCTGTGACACATTTTCTTTAGCCAAAATATGCACAGAGGTCCATCTCACTAACAGATTCTGAAAGATGGGATGTGTATGAAGACAGGACATGGACATTAATCAAGGCAGAGGACAAACAAATATATTTTTCTGCAGTGACAATGTATATAACTATAAAATAATCTAATAGGCTCTAAAAAACAATACAAAGAACAGATAAAGAATAAATGATAAAAGGCAGTTTAAAAGAAATACAACAAAAGCATGAATTGGTAATGTAACTACAGCTTAAAAATATTTATTTAGGCTCCCACTGAAAGAACTGGCTCTAAAATTCAAATTAAAAACCCTCAGGCATGAAAATATTTTTTGGTAATATCGAAGGCTTTACTTTTAAGAGGAATCCAAAGAACTTGTTCTTTTTGAAAGGATGCAAGTATGGCTCCAGGAAACACAGACTAAGGGCTCCTAAAGGATATCACTGAAATACAGGCCTTGTCTCAAAAGCTTCCCAGCAGAAGGAGGCTGAGCTATGTCCTGAAGAGGAACGAAGACACTGGGACAGATTGCCACGACAGGTAATGCTGCGGGGTTCCTGCCAAGCCCTGCCTGCTGGGGAAGGACACGGCTGGGAGGAGCTGCAGGGACACAGCTGCCCTGGCCAGGCCAGGCTCGGCAAGCTCCCCTTCCCTGGGACAGAGCCCCTGCAGGGAGGAACGGGGGCACAGCACATGGAGAGGGCAAAGGAGCAAAGGGGACAAGGAAAGGGGATGAGGAGGACACAAGGAGCAAAGGGGAAGAGGAAAGGGGATGAGGAGGACACAAGGAGCAAAGGGGACAAGGAAAGTGGATGAAGAGGACACAAGGAGCAAAGGGGACAAGGAAAGGGGATGAGGAGGACACAAGGAGCAAAGGGGACAAGGAAAGGGGATGAGGAGGACACAAGGAGCAAAGGGGACAAGGAAAGTGGATGAAGAGGACACAAGGAGCAAAGGGGAAGAGGAAAGTGGATGAAGAGGACACAAGGAGCAAAGGGGACAAGGAAAGTGGATGAAGAGGACACAAGGAGCAAAGGGGACAAGGAAAGTGGATGAAGAGGACACAAGGAGCAAAGGGGAAGAGGAAAGGGGATGAGGAGGACACAAGGAGCAAAGGGCAGAGAGAGAGAGAACAGCCAAGCACCCCGGTGCTGCTGCTGCCATCAGGGAGCCCCTGCCCTGCTGCAGGCCCAGGGAGCAGCCGGGCTCCAGCAGGCACACCCCGTGCCCAGCACTGCCCACAGGGGCTCTGTAAAAGCTGCTCTTTGCTCCCCACTGCTATGAAAACTCCTGTGCCACGTCCCTGCTCTGTGAGCTGGAGTTACTGTCACCCCTTCCCTGGCACAGCAGCGACCCTGGTGCTGCCAGGCTGGAGCAGCCCAGGAGCCCCTGGCATGGACACAGGCACCTCAGCACACACTGGGCTCATTTTTTCTCCCTGGGGAGAGAGGACACTTCACTGGAGAGCAGGAAGGCAAGCAATGAACTCTTATCAAGGTCTCCTTAACAACAACCAGAGCACTGAGGCAGGCGGTGCGGTGCAGCCCTGAGCAGCAGCCCCAAAGCACAGAGTACCTCCTGTCTCTTCCTTTCCTCCTGGCTGATGGCTTCTGACAGGCCATTCTTCTTCACCTACAAAGACAAATCAATCGATATGTTAATACCTTTTGTGGGAAAATGGGATTAAAAAGAGAGACAGGACTATCAAAACCTAGAGAGCAAAGCACCAAGGAGGGCCTGGCTCTACAGGAGGTGTAAACACAGGACCCAGCTCAGGAGGGACACCAGGGCAAGGGAAGGGAAGGGGCCACAGCACCACACACGTGGAAGGCCCTGCTCTCTTTGTGGAGCAGAGGCTCATCACAGACACCAGACCCCACACCCATTTCTGTCAGTCTGCTCCTAACATGCTATACCAAGAGCTTTCTCTTCTTGCTCCACCTGCTGCCTGGACTTTTAAAGGATGTGTTATTCCTCATTTGATTCCTGCACAGCAGGCCCCACAATGCTGGACAGCAGGAGTAAGGAGGTGCCACACTCTGGTCTGCACACCAAAGTAGAGTCACAGGTAGATAGATGCCTGTGGAAGTTACCTCAACATTGCAGTGTGGGAGCCACCAGCCTCTGGAACACAACTCCCAGACTCCCACAGCACCACGAGCAGACACTTCTGGATGCTGAGCAAGAACTAATGGCTTTTTATTTAACAATTAAAGTACATTTTAATCAGGAGTCTGAACGCTTCAGAGCACTCCCGAGGAAGTGCAATGGCACTGAAAGGTGCAATGTAACTTTTTTCTGGATGCAGTGGAAGAGTTTTCTAAAAATACACCAACACAGGAAATAGCTAGGAACACATCCCCCAGATTTCAGTGCTCCCTGTTAACACAGACACTGCCAGAGAGCAGGGAGCTCCACGGGGCACCTGCTGAATTCCTGCTCCAAACTGCAGCTGGCACACACGGGTGTGTCCCACTAAGTACACATGAATTCAGGGCAATGAACTCACAGCTGAGGGCCCAGCCGGACACTCCCCACCAACAGCCACACTTCCAAAAGACAGAGACCCAGATATGGAGACTGCTTTGGCCATTTCTGCCAAAGAAAGTTCAATACCTGATTTTGACGCGTCCAAAATGTTTAAGCTGAAGTAATCTAAAAAAACATCACATGTGTCATACTAAGCAAACAAACCCCTTCATTTACACTAAGAACGTGACCAGAAGGAATGGAAGAGGCCCAACATCACTGCTACTAACACTGGACTAGCTTTTCCCCAGCAATGACTGATTCAGCCATGGAGGTGAGAAGCAAAGAATGAAAGGAGGACAGGTGAACTCTGATCAGGGACAGAAAGTTCCTTCAAAACAAGGAGGTGCTGAAAGGGGGAACTCGCCAGGAATCTACTTACTAAGAGGCTGCACCACAGCCAAAGTGACCACAAGCCCTTTGGTATGGGGAGAGAAAGGGGAGCCAGCGCAGACATCAGCCCTGAAGGCCCCAGAGAGTCACACCAGGGGGCTGGGCTGGTACCATGGAGGGAGGCAGCCCTGGACAGTGCCCTGTGAGTGGCCCTGGACAGTGCCCTGTGAGTGGCCCTGGACAGTGCCCTGTGAGTGGCCCCCTAAAGCCACTCACAGCAGCTGAGTTTTACATGAATGAGAAACCAGTCACATGTGAACTCACTTCAGGAAGACAGAAAGACCCTTTTTTATTACTGCTCTCATAAAGAATTCGAGCACTCCATCCCTGAAGGGCACCACCTCAAGCACAGCGTGGTGGGAGCTGCAGCACTGCCAGGGCAGCCTCCTGCAGAGAGAGGGGATGCTCTGCCCCTGCCCTGGCCTTCCCAGCACAGGCACTGCTCATAAACACCAGAGGCATTCTCCTCCTCCTCTCCTAGCACATGCTGAAACCCAGGACTGACATTTTCCAGCTGACTTCCTGCAACAACTCCAGACTCACTTTTTAACTTAATACACATTGACAGCATGTAATTTTTCCAGAGTTATAAACACAGTCACTATGAGTCTCACATTCCCAGATTTTTTCTCCATGTACCACCTTCTCCCATATACTCCCCACTTCCAGTTCTGCAAATCAAATACAGACAGTGCACAAGTTTGTTTGTGAGGAGCAGTAAAGAACAAGTTGCTTTCTGTAAGTGAAGCACAGCACAGAACAGTTCTCCTCCTGAGATGGTCTTCATGCTATTTCTGTCTCAAAGTAAATTAGTGTTTTGAAATTATCATTATTATTACTAAATAGCATTCCTTCCAAAATACCTCAGCTGTTGAACATTTAACTGCTAGTTTGCCCAGAAGGCAGAAAAAAACAATTTGACTTCATTATAAACACTTTTTTTTTGCAACATGAAGCCAATGAACTGTATTTTAAGTATTTGATTGTTGGAAAAAGAAAATTAAAACACATATTTACAAAACCACATTGTCTTGCTTTCTTTATAATTACTGAATCAGAGAGATTAATCTTTCCATACTTTAAAGTGCAAAGGGTCATCAGCATCTGTAAGACAGCTCTGCTAATGAGACCATCTAACCAGCCTTTGGGGAGCTCCCTGAGGCTTAATCCCTCATTTATTGGGATATACAGAGCTGATGGTCAAATACTGCAGGTGATCTTGTCACTGCATAATCTCTCCAATGCTTGAGATGAGCATCTACAACATTCTACAAGTTATGGTAACAAAAAACAACCCCAAACCCTTCATTATAGGGATATCCCTCCAAAAGCCACAGAAATGGTCCAAGAATGACCACAGGGACACAGAATTTTTATGGTTCTTTCAGTCCCAAAATCACATGAACAAGAGAGAGCTGTGGCAGTACCAGCTGCTATCAGTAATCTGTCAGGTTATGAGACTGCAGCCCTGACCAGAACAGCTGAATTTACTTTGTTTAACGATGCTGCTCTGCCAAAGCCCTGCAGACACTTCCCAGCCTGTGCAGGGACAGCTCAGCACCACCAGCTCTGCTCTCCACTTCTCAAAATGCTTTCCATTAAACACCTGCACTCGAGCCAGCCTAAGAGCCGGTGTGCAGTGATTTAGAACAACTCAGCAGCAACTTGTTTGTAACCAACTGAGGCCTTTCTTTAGTATAATTCACCCTTTTAGTGAACTCACACAACCCTTTTTTAATGAATCAGTAAAGTTGTGTCTTTGCCAAGTACAGGACACTAAAATGAACTTGGTTTCATTGTTTTTTATGTGAAACAAAGACCAGTAACTGACTGGGACCTCCATGCCGTTCTTATGAGATGAAAAAGATGACGACAAATTTCAGCCAAAAACTCCAGCAGCAAGTAAGAGAAGACTTTGCTTCAACCCACCCTGAGATCCTGTCTCTGGCCATACAACTCACCACAGAGAGCTGGCTCCACGTCGACCTCAGGGGCTTATAGTGAAAAACAACCTTGTCATCCAACTTCTGCTCTTGGGGCTCAGACTCTTCATCAGAATCTATGTCCAGAGCTTTTTCCTTATAGTTCTGATATAATACAGCATTTTCTGTCAAATAACAACAGTATGTCAGTTGTTGCTAGAAAGTTAGTTTAGTCGCTCTCATAAAAATTTAAAGTAACATTTAAACAATGAAAGAAACCAAAGTGTCACTGTGCTGCTCACACTCCACGAGACAAAGATAGCAACTGATTTGGGCTGGACAATGGTGCAGTACAGTGACAATGGATCACTGTACCCAAAGATCCTCCCAGACCGAATTAAAGAACAGATGTGGCCTTTGTCAAGAAAAAAAATAGCAAACAATTTTTTCTTCCTTGGTTTGCTGTACCCAGTTCTGTAATTAACCAGCAATTAGAAAACAGGATTGTGTGTCAGTGGAGCAGTCACTGATCTGCAGGTCTCACAATTTTCCTGTCCAGGAAAAGCACACTGCCCAGGCCAACCCTTCTTCTGTCAACTCTAAATACTGTCTTCACATTTCACTGTTTCCCAGTTGCAGTGATCTGAGGTCAGAACTATTCCAAATAGAAATTTAAAAGCCTGTCTGAGTAAGCAGGAGACCTATGAACCTTCAGACCAAATACACTCCTGGCATATTGAGTTGTGCCATCATTAATTGAGAACTATCAGTGGCAAAGGAACACAGGCATGGAGCAGTCCCACTGCTTCCCAGCCTCCCTGGCCACACAGCCCTGGCAACAGCAGTGAGCAAGGACAGAAATTGAACACCACAAAAACCCACAGGCGAGTGCAGCCATTAAACAGGCAGGCTCTGAAAGGTACTTTTAGATGGGCCAGGCTTTGGATAACATTCAATCTTCCCCTACAAGAGAAGGGGAACGGAATTGGAAGTGTGGCTGCTCCAGGCAGGGCCCAACTGCTGCAGTCCCTCACCTGGCTGGGTGGGTCTGTGTCCCCTGCTCAGACCAGGTGTGGCCTTTGGAGCAGCTTTGGGGAATGGCTTGTCGAGTTTATACACTTTTAACTGAGGAAACTGTCACAGCAACTGAATTGTGGGAGGCATTCCAGGGAACGCTATTAGCTGGGATCATCCAAGACAGACAGGACCATTGGATAGGAGTCCAGAAAACATCATCAGGAGATAGTGTAAGAAGGAATAAAAATAAAGAGTAGGAAAGGGGATGATGCAAAGAGAACACAGCGGGAAGCTCTGAAAACAGAAACAAGAGCAAGGTAACAGAGCAGCTGAGATGACCTCAAAGAGGCATTAAACAGGGAAAAGCCAAGAGCAGCAGTTACTGTAACAGAACTTCTGTGGACTCATCATAGATGTTTTCTTGTTGAAATATCAGGAAAAGCAGCAAACTCGGCAAAACCCAGAATTAACGAGTAAACACAAAAATACAGCTCCACAGACAGTGTCTTCCTGACACATGAAGCCTGAGTAGCAAGAAAAGAAAATGCTTACAGAGCCCAAGGGCTGAGCCCAGCACCCTCAGCTGATGAGAAGGCACAAACAGCTGTGTGACCCCCAGCCCAGAGTAAGGAGTCAGGTGTGTGCTGCAGGGAGGGCCCAAAGCCCTAATGGATCAAATGTCCTGCACCTGGGCACAGCCCCAGCACAGGCAGGAGGGCAGTCCCACCTGGAGGAGCCCCTATGGAATGCACAGAGCTGTCAGGGCTGAGGCAAACAGCCAACAGCTCCGGTTTTGGGAGGGACAGGAGCTCAAATGGAAAAGAAGCCCTTGCACACCTTTTTAGTCTGTCACTTTATAGTATTTAAAATAGCCCTAAGGTAGGTCTAGTGCCAAAATTATAGTCCCACATCTCAGCTGCATTATTAAAAAAAAGGTACTGAGTCTTTGACGCCGTACAAAGGAAGTGTGCAAAACGATCCTGAAGTTCATTTCCCTTGGGAGTTATTAGCAAGTCTGGACAGAACAGGACTCACCTTCCCCATCGAACGTCCCTTGTCCTTTCAGCATCTTCTGCAGATAATTTTAAGAGAAAAGAGAGATATGTTAGAAGGAGGAGAATGCAAAATAATCACAGTAACAAGAATGTCTGTTTTATTCAAGACTTGGGCACCAAATCAACAGGCCCTAATCTGTAAACTTCATGTGTTGGACAAGAGTTCAGTAAAAACAATTGTGTCACCAGAGAAAGTGAAAAGCTACCCTAGTTTCATTTCTCTCCTGCCTTGTTTAGATGTATTTTCCCTGTGTTTCAAAAACACACTGCACTGGCTGGAGAGGGGTTCAGTGAACCCAGCTCATCGCTCTGTCCCAGGGCTGTCTGCAGAGGCGCAGCACTGACAGGCTGCCCTTCCCCTCGGCAAACAAAACCTCTCTGAGCACTTCGTAAAGGAGCCCTCTGAGAGCACAACAAACCCCTGAAATAAAACAGCTGCTCTCGTGCAACAAGTCCCAGGGCCCAAGAGTCTATTCCATAAAACACTACTTGCAGAGAACTCTGTTAGGACAACACAGTTTCATGTCCTCCCATCTTAAACTTAACTCACTGTTTAAGTCTGCTACCAAACCAAGACACGCTCTACAGCTGTTCACAATTTCATCAATTTCTGTTTCATTGTTGGCAGTGTTTTCACAGAAGCATCCACTACCATAATTTCAAACTGGCTGAAAACTGCTATAAAGCTGATCATTATTTTAAAAGCTACTGCATCAGCTCTTGGATGTACTTTAGTACACAGAAATCTGTGAATACATTTCATACAGTAACAAGTTATATCTAAAATAAGGAAATACAATATTACACTATGATAAGTAAAAGAACACTATCAGTATGTCTTTACAATTTAATACATTAAGATTCAATGTAACTCTACTACAGGATTCTAAGGGATTACAACCAAGATTTAAAAACAGGCATGCTGCTTTTACTTTCAGGCATTAAAAATTAAAATTACTTTCAGGCATTAAAATACCTGAAGTGATTTCTATCAATTTAAAGATCACTCAGTGATTTTAAAAAATACTTTAAAAGTAATGTCTCAGAGAAGTGAGGAAGTTCATTTTTCTGTCTCTGTCCTAGCACACAGACTTTATTAAGACAATGTCCCTTTTTTTTTTCCTGTTTACTCCTTTCTGGGACACAGCTTTTAACCCCGTGGTTCAGTTCTGAAAGCTGGAGAATCCAGCAGGAAAGGCGAGCAGGAGGCAGCCAGCAAAGGCTCTGAACCTCCTGGGTTTCAACAGAGCCCGCCATCTCCAACACCTCACTTGGAAAACAGCACTTTTAAAACTCACAGTCACCACGAAAGTTTTGCGTTAGCAAAAAAGCAATCTGAAAGCTCCCAGCATTTATGGGAAATGCAGGATCAGCAGGCCACACTCCCACGGAGCCAACACCTTCACCCATAAGCACACCTTACCTTTATCCTCCCCAGGCTCGAGAACTTCTCTTTATCTTCAACCACCGCTTTCAGGATGGGCTGGGACATTCTGTTTTTCTTCTTGCAGTTGGCGGAGCCGTCCAGGTCCACGCCGCTGACCACGGCCCGGCGGTAGGAGGTGGAGCGGAGCCCGCGCCGCAGCGCGCCCGGGCCGCCCTCGGGCTCGTCCTCGGGGTCGCTGCCCAGGGCGGGCCTGGGGGTCTCCACCAGGCTGCGCGCCTTGAGGCCCCGCTCGTGGCCCGGGGCGCGGCCCGCGGGCCGGCTCTCGGCCAGGCTGCGGGGGATCAGCTGCTGCGAGCCCACCCTGCGCGCCGCGGGGCTGTGCGTGCTCAGCAGCGCGGGGGGCTCCGCGCCCGGCACCGACGGCGATCCGCGCCCGGGAGACACCGCCGGCTCCTCCGGGGGCCCGGCAGCGCGGCCGCTCCTGGGGGACCCCCCCGGCTCCTCCGGGGGCCCGGCAGCCCGGGGGCACGGTGCGGGCTGAGCGCCGCCTCCGAACACGATCCGCTCCTGCTGCGGGGCCAGCGCGGGCAGCCCCGCGCTCCCGGGCGGCAGCGGCCGGCGGCCCTGCCCGTCGCGCGGCGGGGAGACGGTGCCGTTGGCGGTCAAACCGACGGGGCCGTCCGGAGCCGGGGCGAGCACCCGGCAGCGCCGCTCCGGGGCCAGCGCGGGGGAGCCCGGCGGCCGCACGGTGCCGTTGGACACCGATCCCATGGCGGGGCCGGCGGGCTGCGTGGCGGAGAAGGCGCACCTGTCCTCCAAGGGGAAGTCGGTGACGAGCACTCCGCTGGGGCTCTGGTACGACTGCGGCCGCGGCTTGCTCCAGGCGAGCGGCAGCGGGCGGGGGGTCGCTCGCCGCCTCCAGCGCGGCGCGGCGGGGCCCGCCGGGGGCTGCCCGTCCATCGCCGCCCGCCCGGCGCCGCTCGCCAGGGCGGCGGGCGCGGAGCGCGGCTCGTCCGCCGCCACAGCCCCGCCGGGCGCGGGGCCAGCGCGGGCCGGGCCGGGAGGGCCGGGCGGAGCCGAGCGCCCCACCTGCGGCTCGGCTGGGGGCGGGCGGAGCGGCTCTTCCGCCGCCGGCACAGCCCCTGCCCCGCCCGGGCCGGCCCCCGGCGCTCCGCTGCCCCGCGCAGGTAGCGGCGGCTCCCGGCTGTGCCCGGCTGGGCCCGCGGGGTGAGCCCTGGGCAGCAGCCGGCTGCGTTACCGCGGGCTGGGTGAGAGAGCCGCGGGCAGCGCTGCGGCCGGGGCTTCCCGCGGCGGGACTCGCGGGGTCGTGCCGGGAAAGGTGCTGGATTGCGCGCTTGGCGCACGGCAGTGCCACCGGCCGTGCCTCAGCCGTGCGCTGGTGCCACCGCCGGGAGCCTCCGATTGTGCCCCCACACCTGCCCGTTCTGTAAGGCGCCTTACTGCCTGCCACCAGCCGGGAGAAAGCTCGGAAAGGAATGGCTTCGTGGTAAAAAATGGGACGTCGGCAAAGCATCTGCTGGGAATTCTGAGAAACTACATCGCCCTGAAAAACCTGTGTCTGTAAAAATGGTGAAACCTGACTGTGACTTTGGGACAACATAAACATACATCAATGGAGAGCCAGGTAGATTTTAAAAAGGAAAACAAAATATATGCTCGTTTCTGTGTCAGAGCGTAAGTTCTGCCACTCTAGCAGCCCAGCCAAGGGTCCCTGCACTCCCAGGAGGGGAGAGCTTCAGCACAGAGTCCTGAAATAAAGCAACACATGTGTTTTTCTGCTCTGATACATTCAGTAATAATTACAACATGCCCTTATTTTGCTATCGGCTCCCCTACAGTTAAAATCTGCCTCTGCTTCCACTGGAAAAAATGAGGAGTCCTGTGTTTCAAAAGCCATTTTGTCACAGCACAGGGAGCATTCACATGAGAAATTAGCTCCACTCTTAAACACCACATTGGCTAGGAATCTAAAATACAATATAGAATGCTTCCCTAGTACTGAATCACGACGCTGAATTATTTGTCTGGTTTCCCTCAAACGCATGAAAGGCAAAATCTAGGTGTGATTCTGCTCCTGTGTAATTGGCAGAGCAGAAATAGCTGGAATGTTAGGAGGCGCTGGAGGCCAGGCCCTGCCCACACAGTGACAGCTCTGCCGTGCAGGGGGTGCTCAATAAATGACTTGCTTATTTACAGATGGGCACCCACTTAGGCTCCAGGCTGAACTTGAAGGGAGAAGGGTCAGAAAAAATATTGTTAGATTTGTAATTGTCCTCTCCATACTCGCAATGGAGTTTGAATTTGCCAGATTTCATATATCACTGAATAAGATAAAAAATCAGAGTAGATTGAAAGTGCTTTGTTGTCTTTTTAAATATACAAAAATTTAATTTATACTGAGCCTGTTTAACAATCAGAAAAAAGTTTAGAGGAAAATGTAAGAACCAGACAACTCTATGTACATGCACTTAAACTTCAGATGTATTATTCATTCTTCTGCCAGGGGAACCCAGTAAAACAAAAAATCTTGCTAAGAATCCAATTAAGCAACGTGCAAAGAAATTAAAATGAACAAATGTGTATGTCCACAAATGAGACAAGACTGCAAATTGCCACTCCATCTTCAAACAGCCAGAGCTGAAGGGAGAAGCCACAGGCAGAACCTAAGATGCTGGTTTAGTTGTCACTTGGGATTTCCCGATGAATTATTTCTAAAATTATCTCTCAACTTACCACATGCAATTGCCAAGGTATTGGATATAGTTGCAGCATATTACTTAACTCATAAATCCTAATTATTAATGACTGAGGTAATCAGCTTTTACAAGATTATTCTCTTGCACATACTTATTCCTGTGCTACAATTACAGGAATAATTTTGATTCCTGAACAGCCACCTCAGTGTTCCATTTCATGAACAGTAAAAGAGAAATAAAACCTTACAATAAAATTGCCATCATAAGAAAAGTAAAATCAACTCGGTAATGTAAGAGAAGAAAGAAATGTACACGTGGTTATTAAGCCTTCTGACAAAGGCAGGGATTCACTGTTGAGAGGCAGTGCCCAAACTCAGGGCCAGGCAGGGCAGCGAGCCCTCCCCTGGGGCAGCTCCCTGCCCAGCACACAGCCTGCCGTGCTGCACCCTTGGGATGGGGGCAGGAACCTGCAGGGCAGCTTTCCACCCATCTCCACAGCATGCCAGGTAACCAGATATGGACCCTGAGCATCTGGGAGGGAGAGCTCCCATTTCCCAGCCACAGGACCTAAAAGCTGGTGTCAGGAACCGGCACCAAACCAGAAGCCTGTCCATACCTGCCTGCAGGCAAACACTCCATGATATCCAGAGCCCCTGTTTATCATGACCTGCATGAGACAGGTGTGCACAGATATGTTCAGTGGGGAACATTTCTATTGCCTGAAAATCTACCAAGGAAAATGAAGGATTCTTCTTCTCCCTACATCCACATCAAAAGCACGCTTTGCCTCTCTGTGCAAAGAGCAAATCCAGCAGTGGGACCTGGCTTTTTTATAACCCAAATGCTTCATGTCTCGAGCACAGTGTCCTGTAGGATGGTCCTGGCCATGTCCTGCTGTGCAGGTGACCCTGGCTGCTGGCTGGGGCCCAATCCCTGCTGCCTCTGGGCTCCCCAGGGGCATCCCAGCACATCTGTCCCCTCTGTGCCTCCCAGAGAGGGGAGGGCTGGAGTGGCTCCAGGAGAAGTGCCCAGTTGCTGGTTGATCCCCAGAGGAATTGACTGCCTGTCCCATTGGTATTAACTGCCAGCTAGGGAGTAGCAGGATAAATAACATTCTTGTGAAACTCTCCTGTTTCCCTGGCCTGTTCACAGGCAGCTGAAGAGCCAGCCGTGCTCTGCTCAGAGCATTCTCTGTCCCAGAATTAGCATGCAGGGGGATAAGGCTCCCTCTGTCCCACAAAACCCCTTCCCAAGCCAGGAGTGCCAGGGTCACCACAAGCACAGAAAAGACGAGGTGTCAGTGTGACAGAGCCAGGCACTGGGGACATCCCCTGTCCCTGGTTTCACTGCTGTTCCAGGGACGTGAACCAAGGCAGTGGAGCCTCTTTCCAATGCAAGCAGCAGGATTTTCCCAAGGAGGACACGGTTACTCCAGCAACAGAGGCAATCCCACAGCACTGCCAGAACTCAGGAAGGGTCGAGCCTTCCAACCTCCTGCCCCTTCCTTCTTTTCTCTACAACTGTACGTAGGCTGTGAGAGACTTTACTCTGAACACTGCTCAGCCAAATCATAACTGTAAATCAATCCAAGATGGCAGAAGACATTTAATTATGCCTATTTTCCTCTTATTTGGTTTTTTTTTTTGGTGTTGCTAAAATACTCAGCAATAATAGAAAGCCTTGCAGTATTCACTAAAAGCTTTAGGGAAAAGCACATCTCATTGTACTGCAGGAATAAAGGACCTGGTAATGCCCATGGAGTATCAAAGTTGAAACAAGATGCTGTTTTACTGCTGAACTGGGATGAAAGAAAAAGAGTAAGAAATAATGTGTACCCAAGAAACACAACTGAGGACTGAGATGCTGCTGTCTCTGTTACTCTTGTCATGGAGGTTACAAATTCTTGTCTAGGTTTGTAAAATGAACTTTGCATTTGCTAATACTTAGACTGATATTACTTGTTTCCCAGCCGATTTCCTGATCATGTCCCTTCCTTTGCTGCCTCAGAGGATTGCAGAGATTGTCTCCTCTGTGAGAGAAAGAGGATGCCTGGCAGCTCCATCATTTAGAGAGTTGACTGGGAATTTTCCAGCTGGAAGTGTTTGAGATTTCAATATGGTAACTGTATTTTGTATGTGTGTATTTCATATTTTGATGTGAAAAACATTTCCCACCTTGCTTGAATTATATGTTCTTCTTTGGTTTTGCTTTTAATTTTCCAACACAGTTTATATCTCCCATTACTTTCACCAGTAAAACTCCCACAGGCTTCAAGGTAGATAATCATGCCCAGTAAAATTAGGTCAGTGTAACATTAAAGTAGGTGATTTCTGTCAAAGATTATCAAACTTTCCAAAAGTTACACCTATTTCTAATTTTTGTTCAGTGAATATGAAATACATCTGAATATTAAAGGAGAACTGTGAAACTGGGAAGTGTGTCCCTTCACCTCCAGTTTAGTTAAATACATTCTTTTTTCCAGTTTTACAATTCCATTTTAAAATTCTGACAGTGAATTTCCCCTCAGTAACTCAAAGACCATTCTTTCCACCGGAGAACAGTTAAGAGAAAGTCCTAGAAAATGCAGATAAAAGCTCTTTAATCTGATGACTGTATTTCATAAGATGTTGCTATTTAAAGAGTTTGCAGGATTTCAAACATGACCTAACAAAAGGATGGAGGCACTGCTTGCCATAGCTGAAGAGTTTTTGTGGTTGCCATTAGAAACTCAAGCAAGCTGGGAGCCTGCACGGACAGTGTGTGCAGCTCAGGGCTGGCTCTGCTTTGTTCTGCCTTTGTCAGCTGTGCACAGAAATGCCTCAGCAAGCGACAGGGGCAGGTCTCCAAAGCGCTGCTGCTTGTTCCCTAAGTTTGGTTGCTGCTGGTTTTTTTGGTGTGGTTTTTATTTTAAGGAATGAACATTCTGCCCATACAGAAATGAAAAACAAAACAAAACAAAAAGAAAAAAAAAAGAGAACTCCAGTGTTTTTTATTTGTTTCCTTGTGGACAGATAGCAGTTTCTGGGTGTGACACATCACTGGCACTCTGCAGTGGGACAGGAGTCACTGTTCTCAGCCCCTCTCAGGCTGTGGCTCCCAGCCTGGGCCAGCCCTGCCCCTCGCAGGCGTTCCAGGTGCCCGTGCTGGCCGGGGTGCTGGGGCTCCACAGCCCCTCTGCCTCTACACACGGAGCAGCTGCTGCGAGCAGAGCTGGGGCTTCCCGAGCCCCACTCTCCCAGGTGAGATCCGTGAGCCCCAGGGAATGGATTCCTCGGCTGCATGGCTCACCTCTGCTCTAGCTGACGAGGCAGAGGCTGGGCAAAGGTTGGACTCCATCATCCTAGAGGTCTTTTCCAGCCTGACTGGTCTTGTGATTCTGTCATTGGGGTGAATTTAGAAATGCTGAACCTGATTTCGTTTCAAACAACTGATTAACCTGCAGTTATGTGCCAGATTTCCCCTTTGCTGCATTGAAATGCTGGAATTTTATGAATGCCATAGCAACAGAATCAGAAAGTGAGGAAATCTGGAGTGTGAGGCAGGGAAGCTTGTGCCTGTTTTTCTCTAATGAGCTGAAGCTCTGAAGCATGCCTTTCCCCCTTCAGTTCCAGTTTCCCATTTGTGCTCCCCACAGCCAGGCTCCACGCCTGGCTTGGCTGCAGTCCTGCAGTGGAAACTATGCATGGATGGATGCGTGCAGAGCCTGCCAGGGGCTGGGGACCTTCATTCCTCCCTTCAGCAAGCCTGGCCTTTGGGCTGCACTGGGCCTAATTGGACCTAAAACACCACGAGTTTGACCCAATTCCCTGATCTGCTTAGAGGGGCCTCTCTCACCCTTCCCTTCCCCCGCGCCTTTCCTAAACATTTTGAGAACTTGGCAATTCTCTTATAATCTTTCCTCTCCAAGCTATTAAAAGTGTTCCTAATTCAACTCTGATCCTACTAATTAGCTCAAATACATTTTAATTAGTGGGATTTATTCTGCTGTTGGATGTGCCAGAATTCAATTCTAAGGTTTCTCTAAGCTCAGTTTCTTGAGTTGTCTCCTTTCCAGTCAGATCCAAGCTCTAATTTTCTAGCAGTCATTTCAGTGTTTTTCTAATTTGTAAGTAATTTCTGTCATATTATCCAAGTCCTTTTTTCATCCTTCACCTTACTGTGACTTATTTCCTAACCTGTGACCACACAGAACAGAGTTGAAATTCTAGACCTGATAGGTGCAGTCCTGAGGAGGACAAAAAGAGAGTGGGTGTGTAAATGAGGATATTGCAGGAGAGAAAAGCCCTTCAGCTGGAACAGCTCAGGAGCAGTGAGAGTCTGAGAATTCATACAGCACTTCTAACAAGACTGAAAAGAGGGAGACAAGGGGGTAGAGACACTCACTGAGCCAAAAACAGATTCCCAAAAGAAAGGAACTCTGGTTTCAAAAGGAAGGGAATAAAGGAGTGGATAGAGCAAGTCCTGCTTTGCCAAGGCCTCTGATGCAGCAGCATGGCCAGTGAACTCTGCCTGTGCAGCAAATCTGGCTGAGAGCGTTCCTTTTATCAGTGAAACAAGTCCCCACAGACAAAACAATTTTATTGCTTTTTAGTTGGTTTCAAAATTAGTCACGGCCTGATTTCATTCCTTAAGTCAAACTGAAGGTGATCGAGACCTTGCAAAAAGGCTTTCTTACAGAGGCAGGGTTGGACCCAAAATAAGCAGAAGCCTTGCCCAGCATCACTGCCATGGAGAATAAACTGGTTTATAAATGTTAATAAAGAGTTTAAATGCTTTTCAAGTTACTCTGACAAAACTTGGCACGGGATCCACGCAAAACGATTTCTTCCAGCAGGTCAGCTGGCCAGCATGGGCCCGGCACGGAGCAGAGGCTGGGCAGGATCCTTCCACATACTTTACCTAGTTGGGAAGAGCTGCAAAGGCACGAGCCTCTCTCAGAGCGTGGGGACACGCTGCTCCGAGCTCCAGCGGCTCTGCCAGGACCTTACAAGTACCTGGAACGCGAGGGGAGCGCGGCATCCCCGTGGTGGTCATGGAAACAAAGGAGGAGCTGCCCTAAGGGCCGGGACGGCGCCTCCCGTGTGTGCAGGGTCCGGCAGGCTGAGCAGTGTTTTCTGGGGACAGGACCTCCCGTGTGTGCAGGATGGGCAGCTCCAGTCCCCAGCAGTGCTGGCTGTGCTCTGTGTGTGTGCAGGATCCAGCAGTGCTGCTCTCTGTGTGTGCAGGATCCAGCAGTGCTGCTCTCTGTGTGTGCAGGGTCCAGCAGTGCTGCTCTCTGTGTGTGCAGGATCCAGCAGTGCTGCTCTCTACCCCAGCAGTGCTGCTCTCTGTGTGTGCAGGGTCCAGCAGTGCTGCTCTCTGTCCCAGCTGCGCTGCTCTCTGTGTGTGCAGGGTCCAGCAGTGCTGCTCTCTGTGTGTGCAGGATCCAGCAGTGCTGCTCTGTGTGTGTGCAGGGTCCAGCAGTGCTGCTCTCTGTGTGTGCAGGGTCCAGCAGTGCTGCTCTCTGTGTGTGTGCAGGGTCCAGCAGTGCTGCTCTCTGTCCCAGCAGTGCTGCTCTCTGCCCCAGCAGTGCTGCTCTGTGTGTGTGCAGGGTCCAGCAGTGCTGCTCTGTGTGTGTGCAGGGTCCAGCAGTGCTGCTCTCTGTGTGTGCAGGGTCCAGCAGTGCTGCTCTCTGTGTGTGTGCAGGGTCCAGCAGTGCTGCTCTCTGTGTGTGCAGGGTCCAGCAGTGCTGCTCTGTGTGTGTGCAGGATCCAGCAGTGCTGCTCTGTGTGTGTGCAGGATCCAGCAGTGCTGCTCTGTGTGTGTGCAGGGTCCAGCAGTGCTGCTCTCTGTGTGTGCAGGATCCAGCAGTGCTGCTCTCTGCCCCAGCAGTGCTGCTCTCTGTGTGTGCAGGGTCCAGCAGTGCTGCTCTCTGCCCCAGCAGTGCTGCTCTCTGTGTGTGCAGGGTCCAGCAGTGCTGCTCTCTGTGTGTGCAGGGTCCAGCAGTGCTGCTCTCTGTCCCAGCAGTGCTGCTCTCTGTCCCAGCAGTGCTGCTCTCTGCCCCAGCAGCGCTGGCTGTGCTCTCTGGGGAGCTGAGAAAGGCATCAGCAAGGACTGAAGCCCCGGAGTGCCCCCACAGCACAGTGACAGTGCTCTGTGGCCTTCTAAGTGATGAGAAGGAACCTGTGGATTGTGATTCCTGTTCCAGCACTGCTCATGTTCGTACATGGTCTTACTGTGCTTTGCAGCTCATTTTTACAGGCTGCTATGGTATATTTTGTTGGGAGGGGTGTTTAATGTCGAATTATGCTCCTCTGGGGTATAGAAGACAAAAGGCAGGAGTGGATTAAGATACCAGGCATACAAGAAGAACATTTCTTTCTCAGCAAATGTCGCCTGGCTTCTTCCTAGCAAGTTCTGTGCTGTTGAATACCTCCAGATTCATCTGTGGTGTCAAAGTGCTTTTGTTTCATTTACAGTTTACTCAGTTTCTCAGGAGATGAAAGAGAAATAAAGTGACTGAAAATGTTTTCAAATGCAGTCTGAAAGCAAGAAAAACCTTTTGTTTCATTGCTTGGAAACCCCAAAAAGAGAACTGTGAGGAGTAGTTTGCTATGAGACTCAGTGCTTCCTGTTCTTCCTGTTTCTGCATGTTCTTTCTCTCTTAAGAATTTAGACAAATAAGAAGAAGGACACTCAGCTGCTGGCATGCTGTGCCCCAGGGTGCTGAATTCAGCGGGCACTGCCCAGCCCTGTTCAGCACCTCCCCATGCAGGGTCAGGGCAGCCATGGATAACATTCCCTGGGAATGCTGGGATGCACTTTATCATCCCGTGTTTTTCAGTGATAAAAGCCAGACACTAGAAGGAAATAGAGAACATGTTTTTCCCTCTAAGACAGAAGAGGAGAACATGTGCTACCAGCCAGTTTGCTCTGCTCGATACCTACTTGCTCTGTGTCATAATTAATCAATTCTTCAAGTAGCAAAACAACCAAAGTACATGATTTAGTCATCTCACTGAGTTACATGGGCTCATCGAACAGACCAATTTTTTAAGCTCAGAGATGTTAAAAATCAGATAGAAATGCTTTCATGAGGTGAACTGTTGTGTACTGAGGGGAGAGAATGTTCATTTTCATCAAAGAAGATTTTTTTCCAACTGTATCTCTATGGATTTCCCTGGGTGCAGTTGTGCCTGTACCTCGTGGACTCCTGTGACGTGGCAAGGACTGCACAATAAAGCTCCCGGGAAAGGAATCTGGTCTGAGAGTGCAGCACAGCCCACACCTCTCCAGTCGTGCAACGAGGGATTCACAACCTCCCAGCTCCTTTGGAAATGCTCCTAAAAGAGAGTGCTGACTTAGAATTCATTTTTAAGCTAATGCCAAATGCAAGTTTAAGTCAGTATACAGTAAAAATGAAGTCCTTGTGCCAGCTGGGCTGTGAGGGGAGTCCTTCAGCAGCTTCAGCACTGACCTTGGGCCATCGAGGGAAACGGCAGAGTGCAAACTGTCACCCCCTAGAAACAGTGAAACAGCTTTTTTTTATAGCTTCATTTTCTTAGTGGGATAAAAACAAATATTTTCTTAGAGGAACTAACCATCTGAAGAACAAAACACTAATTAAATGGGGTGTTTTCAGACCATAAAACTATGCATATGCCTTAATGAAACAGGCACACAACAGTTCATCTTGTACCCTGATCCCCTTTACTTTGCTGTTGATGTTTAACTTGATTTCTATCCACAATAACATTCACTGCAGCACCTCAGGGCAGGAGGAAACTGGGTCTGGAACAGCCATTTTTTGCATTGCTGAAAGCCCTCAGCCCCAAAACGTCACAAGAACTGGAAATGCCCACGTTCAGTCTGAAGGCAAGGCAGAAACACTGACCAGTGACAACGCCAGTCCCTGCTGTGCATTTTAACCACTGCCCAGTGTCCCCAGTGTCCCCAGTGTCCCCAGTGTCCCCAGAGCTGCAGGGCCCAGCACAGCACCCAGCTTCCTCCAAGGACAGAACCCAGCCTGTCCAGGGGCAGAACCCAGCCTGTGCAGGGACAGAACCCAACCTGTCCAGGGGACAGAACCCAGCCTGTCCAGGGACAGAACCCAGCCTGTCCAGAGACAGAACCCAGCCTGTCCAAGGACAGAACCCAGCCTGTCCAGAGACAGAACCCAGCCTGTCCAGGGACAGAACCCAGCCTGTCCAAGGACAGAACCCACCCTGTCCAAGGACAGAACCCAGCCTGTCCAGGGACAGAACCCACCCTGTCCAAGGACAGAACCCAGCCTGTCCAAGGACAGAACCCAGCCTGTCCAAGGGACAGAACCCAGCCTGTCCAAGGACAGAACCCAGCCTGTCCAAGGACAGAACCCAGCCTGTGCAGGGACAGAACCCAGCCTGTCCAGGGACAGAACCCAGCCTGTCCAAGGGCAGAACCCAGCCTGTCCAGAGACAGAACCCAGCCTGTCCAGGGGACAGAACCCAGCCTGTCCAAGGACAGAACCCAGCCTGTCCAGGGACAGAACCCAGCCTGTCCAGAGACAGAACCCAGCCTGTCCAAGGACAGAACCCAGCCTGTCCAAGGGCAGAACCCAGCCTGTCCAAGGACAGAACCCAGCCTGTCCAAGGGACAGAACCCAGCCTGTCCAAGGACAGAACCCAGCCTGTCCAAGGACAGAACCCAGCCTGTCCAAGGACAGAACCCAGCCTGTCCAAGGACAGAACCCAGCCTGTGCAGGGACAGAACCCAGCCTGTCCAAGGACAGAACCCAGCCTGTCCAAGGACAGAACCCAGCCTGTGCAGGGACAGAAC
Source organism: Calcarius lapponicus (assembly GCA_039654755.1). NCBI lineage: Eukaryota > Metazoa > Chordata > Aves > Passeriformes > Fringillidae > Calcarius > Calcarius lapponicus. The sequence goes on along the minus strand of CM077472.1, from coordinate 797,118 downwards.
CCAGCCTGTCCAGAGACAGAACCCAGCCTGTCCAAGGACAGAACCCAGCCTGATCAAGGACAGAACCCAGCCTGTCCAGGGACAGAACCCAGCCTGATCAAGGACAGAACCCAGCCTGTCCAAGGACAGAACCCAGCCTGTTCAGGGACAGAACCCAGCCTGTTCAGGGACAGAACCCAGCCTGTCCAAGGACAGAACCCAGCCTGTTCAGGGACAGAACCCAGCCTGTCCAAGGACAGAACCCAGCCTGTCCAGGGACAGAACCCAGCCTGTCCAAGGGCAGAACCCAGCCTGTCCAGGGACAGAACCCAGCCTGTCCAAGGACAGAACCCAGCCTGTCCAAGGACAGAACCCAGCCTGTCCAGGGACAGAACCCAGCCTGTCCAGGGACAGAACCCAGGCTGTCTAAGGGCAGAACCCAGCCTGTCCAAGGACAGAACCCAGCCTGTCCAAGGACAGAATCCAGCTGCTCTGAGAGAGGCTGCTCAATCATTTTAACAGGTTTGGTCTGTAGCACAGGACACAGCAGCCTGCTGGGTGTCCAGCCAGGGATTGAGAGTTTAAAAAACCATTCCCAAAGCTCCTGAGAATTCCAAGGGAAATATTTAAGGCAGAAGCAAGACACACACAAAAGGACAGCCAGCTGCAGATGCTCTTATCCTTTGCGTGAAAAGCTAGGAATACTTGAAATACTCCAGATAGTTATGACTGGGCAGCAAACACCACAGCAAAGATCTCTTTGTTTTAAGTAAACCATTAACAGAGCAGCCTAATCACAATGATAAAAACCACACTGATATTCTTGGACTAAACTCCCTCACTGTAACTGTCCATCCAAAAGTAAAGCTGCAAAAACTGAGATGCTTCCAATAGGGGAAAAAATTGCATAAAGAACAAGCTCCTGGGACACAAAGACTGGACAGCTGATCTTTCAGGAGGTTTACTAGAAGTATGATGTATTATAGCAAAGGAGGTCTGCTCTAAAATTTCAGTCCAAAAATAGTTTTTCTCACAGAAGCCTACTCCAAGTGAATACATAATATAATATAATATAATATTATTAGAAACCTTTCTTTGCCCTTTGCACAGTTAAATTCCAGTTCTTAATTACCGAATTAATTTAATCCATGGTTATGTTTTTAGAAAGAAAAGCGTGTTTTAACAACAGTTCATACCCGGTTTCATAAGTTCCTTGCATTATTGCACCTGGAGGGATTTAGGTAGCAATATATTTGGCATTATTTACACTGCTTCTATTTTGAACCAAACAGGTTTGTGGAGGAAAAGAAAACTAATAAAAAGAAGTGTTTCTCAGTTCTCCTGTCTTTTATGTCAGAACATGCACAGGTCAAACACAGCAAGGAAATAAGTCTTCAGTTTAAATGTCTGCAGCTCTTATGTGGAGTTCTATACCCGCAGGAAACTGAAATGGAAAGGGAGAAGGACCAGACTGTCCCAAATCTGCTCGTTCACCTTGTTTTCATAAAGCACATTTGTAGTTCTTTCCTTCCTTGGAGGGAAGCTCAACAGAAGTATGGCCTTAATCCATGAAAAACATTAAATCACATTTGCGGATGGTGAGCCCTTGGCTCCATCTCTGCCTTGGGGATCTCTCTGATGTGCTAACCCAGGCCTTGGGGGCAGCCCTCATCCTGCTCAGGACAGGCCAGTGGGGCCAAGGACAGGACAATGTCCCTGTCCTGATCCTGCCAGCAGAGCCAAGGACAGGGTCAATTCCCCAGCCTTAGTGTGTCAGTGTGTAAGGGAAAGGTGTTCATGCTGCACCCTGACATTCAGCACAGGAACAGGGAGGAGGGATGCTTTATCTGGGGACGAATCTGGAAACACTGCTTTTATTCTACATGCTTCAATGAAGGAGTTCCTTGGGCATTTTAGGCACATGATTAGCTACCTGTGCTTATATGGACATCCTGTTTTCCCTGGAGAAAAGGGAGCAAGAGAAAGGCATGCAGAGGGGACCAGGGACAGGGACAGGGACAGGGACAGGGACAGGGACAGTGCCACTGCACTGGGAGGTGCCCCCAAAGCTGGGAGGGCAGAACCAGGCACATCCCCCTGAGCAGGACCAGGGCTGCTGGGGAAGCTGTGAAGGGCCTGTCTGGAAGGATCCCAGAGACCCTTCAGGGCTGTAAGAGCATTGGCAAGGCCCCTGGGGAACGAGGGAGTCCCACAGGGAAGCAGGGCTGGAAGGGGAGCTCTGGCTCTGTGCCCACTCAGCTCTCCATCCTTTCCCTGGCACACAGCAGTGCCAACCTGGTGCTGAGCAAGGCAAACCCAGTGCAGGTTCTTGTCCTCTTTTAGCACACGCGTTCATTAGTCTCATACCTGTGTGTGCTCACACAGTCTCACAAACATTCATGAGGAAAGGAATCCCTCTGTGTCGGGCTCTTTGTGCCAGCCCTGCCCTGTGCCCAGCTGAGCCGGGGGCTCCCAGAGCAGCAGCTCATGCACAGCCCTGGCTCCTGGGGAAACACCAACGCTCACAACCTGCCATGGCAAAGAGGAGGGCTCCCTTTACCCCAGGGACTGCTCTCCATTGTCCTCCTCCCTCCCAGAGGGGACAGATATTCCCCTCGTTTCTGCAAAGGGAGGACAGGCAAACAATGACTCCCGAAATGGGCTGTTCCTTCTGAAGCTCCCAGTAAGCAGGGGCGGTGCCAGGCTGGCTGTTCCCAAAACACAGCGAGCTTTGGGGCTCTGCACAGGGCTGCAGCACAGGGCTGCAAATGGAAAGCAGCCACCGCTCACACATAAGAGCTCCTGTCAGGGCAAAAGAAAAGCTCAGCACGGTTTTAGTTCTGTATTTAAAAAATACACTAAGGAAAGCTCTTCACAAAGCTAAACAGAGGCAGCTGAGCTGGCAGCCACACCAGCCCCACATTAACGAGCTCAGAACAGGCCCATTCCCAATCCATTAGGAGAAAGATTGCAAGACACTATTTTTTAAAGATCCATTTCTCCAGCAGGCCATGCACCATCATTTCACTCACACATACTTCACATTTTGTCCATTCCCGTTTTCTATGGAGAAGTGAAAAGACTGTTCTGAGAAACCAAAATGGAACAGAATAGATTTAAATGTGCCTTTCTGATAAACACTGTTAAAGACTGTTCACTTAATAAAGAGTAAACTAGAAAAAAGAGTCCTTTTAAAAAAATAATCATATGTAAAGTAGGAATAATTACTATGATTTTTAAACAACTTAGGAATTATTTCATGTGTTTCAATACCTATTAAGGGTAAGACAGAGAGCAGAAGTGTCCTGCCTTGGAGATCCATTTATTTCATAAGTCACTGCTAAATAGACACTGTGTCTTGCAGGGAAATGGATGAGATGGAACAAAACATGACTGGAGAGAGAATTACCCAAGACATGGAAAAACAAGTGAAGAACAGGCAGTTCCAACTTCTGTATTCACAGGCCAAGCCCCAGTCAGTGAAAATGAACAGATGACTTAATCACTTTAGTAAATAAGGGCTCTGTTTGGATGTCCTCAGATTGAGAGAAAGTTCCTGTCAGGCTCCTTGCCTTACCCTCTGCCCTGGGTGCTGCAGTGCAGGGCTCTGCAGGGCAGCAGGATGAGCTCCAGCAGCAGCTGCAGGGCACCAGCACTGCCCATCCCTCCTGAGCTCTGTCCATCCCTCCTGAGCTCTGTCCATCCCCCCTCAGCTCTGTCCATCCCTCCTGAGCTCTGTCCATCCCCCCTCAGCTCTGTCCATCCCTCCTGAGCTCTGTCCATCCCTCCTGAGCTCTGTCCATCCCTCCTGAGCTCTGTCCATCCCCCCTCAGCTCTGTCCATCCCCTCCTGAGCTCTGTCCATCCCTCCTGAGCTCTGTCCATCCCTCCTGAGCTCTGTCCATCGCTCCTGAGCTCTGTCCGTCCCTCCCCAGCTCTGTCCATCCCTCCTGAGCTCTGTCCATCCCCCCTCAGCTCTGTCCATCCCTCCTGAGCTCTGTCCATCCCCCCTCAGCTCTGTCCATCCCCTCCTGAGCTCTGTCCATCCCTCCTGAGCTCTGTCCATCCCTCCTGAGCTCTGTCCATCGCTCCTGAGCTCTGTCCGTCCCTCCCCAGCTCTGTCCATCCCTCCTGAGCTCTGTCCATCCCCCCTCAGCTCTGTCCATCCTTCCCCAGCTCTGTCCATCCCCCCTCAGCTCTGTCCATCCTTCCCCAGCTCTGTCCATCCCTCCTGAGCTCTGTCCATCCCTCCCCAGCTCTGTCCATCCCTCCTGAGCTCTGTCCATCCCTCCCCAGCTCTGTCCATCCCTCCTGAGCTCTGTCCATCCCTCCTGAGCTCTGTCCCTCCCTCCTGAGCTCTGTCCATCCCTCCCGAGCTCTGTCCATCCCTCCTGAGCTCTGTCCATCCCCCCTCAGCTCTGTCCATCCCCTCCCCAGCTCTGTCCATCCCCCTCCCCAGCTCTGTCCATCCCTCCTGAGCTCTGTCCATCCCTCCCCAGCTCTGTCCATCCCCCCTCAGCTCTGTCCATCCCTCCCCAGCTCTGTCCATCCCTCCTGAGCTCTGCCCATCCCTCCCCAGCTCTGTCCATCCCTCCCCAGCTCTGTCCATCCCCCCTCAGCTCTGTCCATCCCTCCCCAGCTCTGTCCATCCCCCCTCAGCTCTGTCCATCCCCTCCCCAGCTCTGCCCATCCCTCCTGAGCTCTGCCCATCCCTCCCCAGCTCTGTCCATCCCCCCTGAGCTCTGTCCATCCCTCCCCAGCTCTGTCCATCCCCCCTGAGCTCTGTCCATCCCCCCTCAGCTCTGTCCATCCCCTCTGAGCTCTGTCCATCCACTCCCCAGCTCTGTCCATCCCTCCCGAGCTCTGTCCATCCCTCCCGAGCTCTGTCCATCCCTCCTGAGCTCTGTCCATCCCCCCTCAGCTCTGTCCATCCCTCCTGAGCTCTGTCCATCCCCCCTCAGCTCTGTCCATCCCCTCCCCAGCACTGTGTTATGTGGGACATCAGAATCCAAGGCCTATTAATCCTTTGTTTCCTCTGCAGTTAAATTCTGTGGAAGACAAAGAGCTGAAGTTGTTCATGACTTACATTCCTAGACTGATAAGCTTGTTTTCAACCAACCTTTACAAGCCTCCAGATGAAGTGTGACTAAAACATTGAAGGTGGAAAAAGTGTGAAAGTGTGTGACCTTGGTCATTGCTTCCCCTGGTAGCAACAGAAGAATTGCTTTCAATCTTTTTTCACCCTATTTTACAATATAGTTCAAAAAAAGAGCCTTGGAGCAGGAGAAATGTGAAAAAGCAAATGGAGAAAGTTAGATTTCCCTGTCCTTGAGGAGATAGAATTCAACAAAGCCAAAGTGACCCTGGTTAAAGTACTGGATAATAAATGGATAGGCCTTTCTCCCCAGCCTCTTTGGAAACTTAAGACTCATTCCTAACAGCTTTTTTCATCTACTTTCAAAAACTACCCAAGCTGAATTCACTGAGGGTTTTCTGCATCTGACTGATCTCACCTGGAGACAGGTGATAAATAAAAGTCCATCAGAGTCCAAAGCCCACATTCCTAAGCAGGGTAAATGATTGCTGAGCCAATCCCATTTCAGTTCTGCACACATGAAGCAGAGCTGCAGCAAAGACACCCAGTGTGATAATCGGTATTAGAAATTAATTATTAGCTGCTTTCATTTGGCAGTGCTTTGCAGGGACAAGCATTTACCCAAGCAGCAATTAAATCACTTGCAAAACCCCAGTTTGTAAGAGATAAAGCGACTGAAACAGATCCCCGAGCACACGTGGATGGTTTGCACAGCCATCGGCTGAGCCTGAGCTCCATCACTGTTTTCTCCTGTGCCTTTTCCTCCTGAGATGCCTGGGGCACACTGTCCTCATCTGCTCCAGCCTTCCCTGCATTCCTGCTCCCTGCTCCCGAGGCTGATGCTAGCACTGCACAGACAGGGACAGACAGGGACAGGGATGGGACAGGGACAGGGATGGGACAGGGACAGGGACAGGGACAGGGATGGGACAGGGACAGGGATGGGACAGGGACAGGGACAGGGACAGGGACAGGGACAGGGACAGGGACGAGGACAGGGACAGGGACAGGGACAGGGACAGGGACAGGGATGGGACAGGCACAGGGACAGGGACAGGGACAGGGACAGGGACAGGGACAGGGACAGGGACAGGGACAGGGTTTTCCTGCTCTCCCTTTGCCTCCCCAGCACCCAGGCTCCATCCAGGGCGGCTCTGGCCCCCAGTCCCTCCCGGAAAGCCTCCCCAGACAAAGCCTGCAGGAAGGGCTGTGCCCCGGACTCCTGCCTCCTGCACAGCCCCGCGGCTGCTCCGGGACCCTCCTGTCCTCCCTTCTCCGGCCGCTGCAGCAGCCTTGGCAGAGGCTTTCAGCACCAGGGCTGTTCAGCGACAGCTCAGGGACAGCTCTTACACACCAGCCTGTCTTGGGAAAAGAAATTTAGAAGCAAAGCAGTGAAAGGCAGTTTGGATGAACCGCTGGAGAGCAGTATCCTGAGATTTACATTTCAGACTCCACTTAAGGCATAATTCCTCTGGCATTCACTGCAGTATTTCAGCTGTGATGAACACATGTGGCATTAATAAGAAACACAACGGACTGTAACAAGAGCCCCACTGCTGTCAGTGCAGCTCAGGAGAGTAAATAGAAAACAGTTATTTGTAGAAACACTAAATCATAAGGAGAGTATTCAAGAGCCTGTGACAGAGAAAGCTGCACAGTTTGTTACTGGACTTGGAGTTTATATGAAGCCTCAGGCAAAGATAAATAAAGCTCCAGGCTGGGAGCTGGGGCTGTGTCCAGGAGGGTGCAGAGCTGCTGGGGAAGCCGTGGGCTGCTGCTGGAGCCAGCACAGGCCCAGCACGAACCTGAGCTCCTGCACAGGCTCCTGCTCGTGAAGGACACCACACACAGATAACTCACCACCCACTCTTTGCTGTACCTAAAAGCACCAATCCAGCCCTTTGACAGGAACTGGACCCACAGTTCAGCAGCAGCAGAGCTTCAGAGCAGGTGTGAGATTGAAGGAAGGCTCAGAGACGTGTTTGTGAGGAGAGCAGAGGAGCTGCCTTCCATAAGGAGGCATGGATGTACGCATTGGAACTGACATACTTTTTCCGAATTTGCAGTACTGATCAAAGGGTTGGCATGGAAAAACATCCCAGAATATTTTTCCCCTTTAAATTAGTAAGCTTCCCTCATTCAGTTGTACTTGATTGTTTGTGGGAAATGTCCTTTATAGCAAATAGGAAGAACGCTGAATAAAATTATCAGAATAACGCTGTCTGTCAACTCTTGCCTTTCCCAAGGCTGTCAAAAATGAAAGTGTTTAGCATATATAGATCACTGGAGCATATTAAAACTGTGAATTTTGGTTTATCTACAGACTATCCCTTTAAAGAGGCAGCTGAGAGCCCCTGCAATTTGAATAAAGCCTCCAGGAGCATATTGCAACAAATCTCTACACCACCCTTTGGAATTCAATCTGTTCCAAGTCAGGTCGCAAAAGAACCTTCTTATTTTCCTTGTGCCTAGAGAGAGTTCAGCACAGGGCCAAAGGAGAAATGGTTAGAAATATTAAAAAGGGAGAGGAAATAAAAAAAAAATCTCAGGAGAGCAGATCCTAGAAATACTGAAGTTTAAAGGCTGAGAACTGGCAGACATCCAAGTAACATAGTGGAGAGACAGTGGGGATTGCAAGGAATTGGCAGGCAGACAGCATGGGAGATGCCAAATGAGAGCTCACAAAGAGTGAAATGAATCAGAACCTAGAGAAGGAGATGTGAGAAAGAAAACTCAGCACAAGGGAGAGGGAGGGAAAGGAGACACGATCCAGGATTTGCAGCTTTACATTTTGGACAGAAATAACTGAGAAACCCCAGATTCAGGGTTCTGGCAGAGAAAGGCAAGAGCCTGGGGTGATGGGGCACACAGAGAGAAGCAGCTGCAGGGAACCAGAATAAAGCAATGGAAAGGAAGCCCAGGATCCCTCCCTCGTGGGCAGGGGAGGTGCAGGTTTCTGTGACCACTTCTCTCCTTATCTCCAGGCTCTGCTATGCAAAGCGATGCTGCTGGAGGGAGGGAGGAGCAGATTTAACAGGAATGCATTCCTTTGCAAATTCTGTTGGCTTCACTGGAGATTTCAGAAAAACCTGCAAGCTTAGACTCCATATGAAAATTGTGCTGGACATGACTCCCAGCCAGACGCAGCTTTATTTCTGTCTGTACCTGCTTGCTATGCTTAAGGAACAGAGCCTTGCCTGCTGAGAAAAGGCAGAGTCCTTGTTTCAAGAGAGATTTAAATATAAGAATGTGCCACTTGCTTTGCAGTCTCTGCAGCATCTGCAGCTGTGACCTGGGCACAGGGGGAGCACGTGGGCGCTCTGTGCTGTGGCTCACCCGGAATCCTGAGCAGGTTCCAGGGCCCTCACCTCCCTCTTCAGGCTCTGACCTCTGGTGCCCTGTAACCTGAAGTCACTACACAAGGATACATGCTGAATCCTTACCCTGAAATAATTAGTGCATTCTCTTGATTATTTGTGCTCACTAATTTTGGTTACACAGGTAACACAGGGGCTGCAGTCAGGCCCAGCAGCACTGCACACTGAGGCACACTCACACATCCAACACAAACCACTCAGTTCTAACCCCAGCAACTTCACTGCCTTCTCCCTTCACTCCCATTTTCCCATTTGATGCAAAGGTGTTGTTTTACCATCAACATCTTACATCCAAGTGCACTTAAATCCCTCTCTAAGCAGCAGCTGGGGTCGGTAAGAGTGAGTGGGTGGGCATGGAGGAGGCAGGTGGGCTGCCCTGGGCTCCCAAAGCTTGCTGAGCTCGCAGCTCAGTGTGACAGGGAAGGGAAGGCAGACCCAGGGGGTGGGTGTGAGACCGCTCAGACCTGTCAGAGATAAGGCTTTAGCACCTGGGAGCTGCTGAGGACAAGAGCTCTGCACACAGGGGAGTGCACACGGGTTTCAATGGCACACTTACCTGAACCTCAGGACGCTCAGGCTGGCAGCATTGGCATCCAAAGCCTCGGGGTACCAGGACATCTGCAAGCACAGCAAGCCCCTGCTGTCCCCTTTCTCCAGGTGGAACACCAGCTCTGTGCCAACCTGAGAACACCCAGAGGTGCACACTCAGAGCATCCATGGAGACAGGGAACCCAAGGCTGTTACAGAATGGCCACCAGCTGCTAAGGGTGCTGCTGCTCCCCTTTCATACATCACATCATGAATTTGCTGTACCAAAATAATGAGAATAAAGGAAACTTTTTGAAGAACATTTTTATAATTTTGATATTTCATGGGAAAAATTCCTATCCTTTTGTGACTTTTTTGGTTTTTTTTTTAGAAAATTTGAAGTGATTTAGAATTTTTGCAGTGTTTTAGAACACTTCAGACTGCAGCAAGCTGCCCACGGGGCTGTTGTAAGGAATAACCAATATCATACATCTTATATTCACTGTACAGAGCAACCAGCCCAAAGGTAACTCACCATCTGGCCACATCCTGGGAGCTAAAACCCAGAGGAGGGCACACTGGTGTCCTGGTTTTAACCAGGGCTTCTTCACCCTCCTGAGCCAGGTCCTGAACCAGGACGTGTCCAGGTTAAACTGGGCAAGTGAGGGATCCCCCAGCCCGTTTCTGGCAGGGTCCAGAATAATTTCCTCTCTTGCATGGTTTTGTTAAGAATTACACAGAGCACTAGCATGGAACTTGCCCAAAACCCAAACCAAAGTGACTGTGCCATACAACAGGCTGGTGAGCTGAGATGGGTTTGGGACATCAGCACCAAACACCTCAGGGGCAGGGAAGCACAGGGCCCTCAAATCACAATCACAGCTTTAGGAAAGGCAAAGCCTCTGGGATTTATTGCTTTTGGTGAAAACCAAATAAAGGCAGTAAAGCTCTTAAAAGAACAGAAAGCTCATGGCGGAGTGTGGCCTCACATGTTTATCCCATGTCTCCAGAAGTACTTGGAGCACTTGCCATGTGGAAAAGCAAGCCAATCAACTATTTTTAGACTCACTTGATTCAACACATGGACTGAATTCTGTCAGAAATAACAACCTTCTCATGTAGTTATTGCAAGTGCCACTAGACAGAGCTGTTCATCTGATTTCTAACCTCAGAAATATTTATGAGTGCAGTGATGTGCTAGAAATCCCAGAGGAGTTTGTATTACAGACTCCTTCAGAGAAGTGGCACACGCCTGTAAGAGCTGCCTGGCGTGTGCAGCCAGGGTGCAGCTTTGGCACACACCATAAATAATCTCCTCTCTGGAGCTGAGAGCTGCATCTGCCCCTTAAGAATTCTCTGGTCACTCACCAAGAGCGAGTGATAAAGAGATGACAGATGTAAAAAAAAAAATCTGCTTTTTCTTGGTTAAACTACAGTGCATGTGTTGAACTTGAAAATGAAGAATACACCTGGAGATCTACAAGTGCTGTGACAAGTCCCTGGCTGTGGAATAACTGCGAAAGACATTTTACCAGAATTTGGGAAAGGCTCAAACAACAGTATCTTTGGAAAACAGAGAAGTTTCCATTCCAGGTAGGGAATATGCATTCAGACAGTCCTTTAGGGAGCGTCAATGGACTGGACTCAAGGATTAGAGCAATGCAGGTTGTTCAAACCCAACACTGCAGTTAATCACTAGCTGATGCCTGATGGTGGCTGGTGCACGATTGCCCAATCCCTCCCACCAGGTAATGCAGAAATCACCCAGGAATTAAAATGCTTGGAGCCATGCCGGTCAATAGAATCTAATTATGTGGTCTTTTCTGATAAATTTAGGGTAAACTACATTTTCTTTAAAGAAAAGCAAGCTGTCATTTCAGGAGGAAGCAGAGAGAGATCGGCATTAGCACTGGTTCTCCCGGGTTCACACCCTGATTTGCATCACATCAACCCGGAGCAGGAATTTCTGGAATTTCTGCAGCAGTAGCTGCAGCCTTGATTTGCCCGTGTGATTGGAGTTAGGCAGCTGTGCACCCGAGCCAGCTGCAGGCCGTGGCACGGAGCAGGGCTCCGGAGCCCTTGCCAAGGTGTCACTTCGTGTCCTGCTGCTCCCGGCTGGCGTTCGGGTGCCATTCCTGTGCCAGGCTGGGCAGGGCACGGCCCCTGCCCGCAGGGACCCTCTGAGGATGTGCACAGGCACAGCAGGGCTGAAGCTGCCCACGCATCACACCCCAGGCCCTCAGTCAATGTGTTTGTTGCTCAAGAACAGCCCCGCGGCTGCTTTTCCTCACCTCCTCAGCTCACTCTGACCTCGGCAGTCTGTCCTGTCAGCCCTTGCCCCGGTCCCACGCTGGTGTTTCCCACAGCGAGCTGCTCTCCCCCAGCCCCTCTCCTGTCACCCTGCATCAAGCTCCGCAGCAGCTGGAGGTGAGACAAAGCCCCAGGCTGCCCTGGCGTTCCTGCACAACACGGCAGGCGGTGGATGCACGTTCGGTTCTGCCCTGTCAGCACAGCCCTGGCTCCGAGGGAGGAGCGGCTCCTGCTCCCTGCCCGCTGGGACAGCAGGGCTGAGCTGCACCTCCTGCCCTGGGAAAGTGCAGGGGCACGGCCCGGCCGCCAGCACGATCAACCGGGGTCATTAGTCATTGCAATTTCCACTGCTAATTATTGCTGTGAAGCTTCTGAACTCAGTGGCATTTCTTGTACCTGTGGCCTCCTCACTTGCTGAATTTTGAAAGAATTCAGGGGTTGGTCGTGTATCCACGTGGAGATTAGAAAAAGGAAACTCTGATCGCTTTGTCAGTTCCTCTGGCAGTCTCTGCGCATTGGCAAAGGACTGGTCAGGTTTTGAAGGTGTGTGAGGCAGCAAGAAGCACCAGCAGGTGTGCAGGAAACACTGCAGGGGAGGCTCAGACACGGATACACAGTCCGGAGGCTGAGTGCCCTTTGCTGTGGAGGGTGCAGAGCTTGGAGGGTGGCAGCCTGGCGAGGTCAGCAGCGCTTTGGGGACACCCACACGCTCTGGCCAAAGGCTGGAGGGCAGCCACCCTTAGGTCAGACCGTGACCCTCTCTCTGCAGAGCTGACCGAGCTGAGCCCGTTAAAGCGCAGCTCAGCGCCGCAGCTCCCTGTTCGCGCAGCTGCTCTTGGGGAACGTGCATCTCCCGGGGATCTGTTTCTCCATCCCACCACAAAGTGGCACTGCAGCAATTGCCATCCATTCCCGAGGAAGAGCTGGAGACACTCCCTTGCACTTGCGTGAACCATTTCGACGGGAATTTTCCTGCCTCATTTCCATGGCAGAAACCTCGTGCAGAGTTTTTGCTTAGTCCTTCTACCAACTTCTGCCTAAACTGAGCTAACAAAAAGCAAAATTATCTATTTGCTTTAGCAGAAACACAAAGTATCAGAGACACCAGCTGAAGGGAAACGGCTCAAGGAGAAAACCAAGAACAGAGAGTCTTTCAAAATCTCAAGCACTTTCTTCCTCTGAAGACTGAATGGTTTGGGCCCACAAAAACTCTTGAAAAGATCTCCATTACTGTTAGTGTCAGATAAAGCTGTATATAATGATATATATTTCTATAGCGATACCTTTGTCCTCATTGCTCTCCAGTTTCAAGGCTATAATCGAGCTCTCTGGCCAGCAGTCCCAGGTTTCTGGCAGTTTGCAGCCAATGGAACATCCCTGGGGGATTTTCCCCGGGGCAGCTCTCCTCACAGAGGCCAGCTCCCTGCCTGCCTGCAGACACAGCAAGGATTATCTTTCTGGCTTGGCCCACACGCCCCTCTGCTGCTTCCTTACAGTGGGGAGCTGGAGATAGAGCTGGCTCTGGCAGTCCTGCTGGGGCAGCTGGCAGCCTCCTCCCTCCCAGGCTGCAGTTATCGTCTCCCTCTCATGGCAGGACTGGTCGGGGATGATTTGTTGTCACTGAAGGGCTGCTGCTCTCAGTGGCCAGCCAGTCTGGCAGCTGGAGCCAGCTCTCCTCGCAGGGTGGTGCTGCCAGGGCTTGGCCTGGGGACACTAAACAAAATAGAATCCATGCTGCACCATGCACTGTAGGAAAACTTGTCTGCCTCAACACATAACATGGCCTTGCTTGGGTAATGATTTGACCTAAGTAGTAATCTCTACAGAAAAATCAAGTAATCGATGAGCCAGATAGATCTGTTCCTTGGCAGGCGTTTTGCCATCCTGGGTTTTTGTGTGAAATTCAGGGTCCGTGGAGCCAAGCAAACCTTGCACTTTCTGCTCTTCACCAACCTGCCTCCTTCCACAGCCTTCTTTTGGTCAGAGAAGTGGGGAGGGAGATGTGGCTCCTGGGGGCCTTCCCTCAGCACCAAGCACACACTGATTTTTGGAATGTCTCATTTTTAAATACCAACCTTTGCCTCCCAAACAGGGAAGATATTCCATGGTTCTGTGGCTCTGTGTCCTCGGAACTTCTTGCAGTTGGAAGTGCAATAAAATGCAAAGAGCTTCAGGAACTGAATGGGATCACTGGTGCTGGGGAAGGGGAGCTGGGAATAGCACCCATGGGAACAGAGCCCTCTCCACCAACATCAGGTCCTGGCATGACCTGCCCAGGGCTGGGTGTCCTGCAGGACATGCACAAGAAGAGATGATTCCTGTTTCACCTTCCCTTGCCAGCCTGGAGGTGAGCTCTTTAAAACTTAACTCGGGCTGTCTCAGATCTGTCTGGAGCGGGCTGTGTCCTCCCTTGGTAGCAGAGGGGAGATGGGAGCAGACACTGAAGGGACAGGGAAGAGGTGCCAGAGCAAACACACACCAGTGAACAGTCCCTGTCCCCCAGTGCCACGTGCTCACAGGCTGGCCCCTGGGACGGCTCAAGGCCTGACACGGTGCATTCACAAGGCCTTTAGGTGATGCTGTGAAGAACAAGGGATGTTGGGGTCCTTCTCTTGGGGCGCCTCAAGGGCAGTTCTGCCTGTGACGGTCCAGCAGCCAAGGTGCTGTCAGACCAATGCAGCAGGGAAAAACTTCCAGACACTCTGTGCAAGTGAGGCAGCGAGGGAGGTCAGGACAGGAGAAAGGGAAGAGGAGCTTTGGGGAAGCTCTGAGCTGACATCAAAAGCTGCTGTCATTCAGTATGCTTCAAAGCCATTGGTGTTCACTTAGTTTTTAATTGGAATGAGAAAAGCAATGTTATTTTTGCTCGCTATTGCTTTGTTACACTTGCCATGTAACTTGATTCATGGTAATCCTCTTACCACAGCCATCTGCCAATTTGCAGCCAATTACTCAGACGTGCTGAGCCCCTCTGGTTGCACCAGAATGTTAATCTGAAGCAGCTCACCTGCTTCCCATCCATCCCAGCAGTGTGTGCCCTTACTGGTGACTGCTGCTCAGTTCCCAACATGGACCAAAACTGGACAAGGCTTTGCTCTTCATACATCAAGAATGTTTTATCCTTCCATTCTCAATGATTAAGCAGATCTTGGAATATATTATTCTGATTTTTCAGCCGAGGTTAAATGTATTTTTAGAAACAACGTATTCTACATTTCTGTAATTGTGCATCCTTTTGCTTTGTTTGTTTTCTCCATATAATTGCAGAGCAAGATGGATTTCCAAAGCTTTGGAGACAAAAATGAATAATGCTGTGGATGCTTAAACTCAATTTACTGTCCAGGCAGTAAATGAACACGCAGATCCACTCCTAAAGTTCAGGACCAGCTGTGTTTCCCTCATTTGGAGAGACAGGATAGAGCTTACATGCCTAGAGGAGTGGGAAAGGGATTTTGTCATCAGCAGTTGAAGACAGTTGGGAATTGCTTGAACCTCCTAAAGAAAACAAGGAGTTTTCTCATGTCACAACACGGCTCAGACCTTGCTGCTGCTCAAGCCGATGGACTCCACATGAAGGGGCCTTAGAGCTGGAGTGGTGAGGGCTGTCCTGTGCAGCAGGGAGCCAAGCACAGGGCTGACATCTGGGGCTGAGCTGGGAGGGCCCCGCAAACTCATTTTGGAATGTCTGTGTGCATTCCTGCAGAACCAGAAAGCAAGGACAGCTGTGGTCCAGGGGCTCAGGAGGAGCACACATCCACCTCACTCAGTTTAGCTTTTGCACGGGAACTGTTCTGGTACAGGGTGGTGCAAAATGGTCTGGCTTAGTCCTCAGGCACCACTGCAACTCCAGGGACAGTGGAATAAACCCATCCCCAGCTACGTTCCCAGTCCAGCCTGCACAAAGGACTGGGAGCATCCAAAGGGAGCAGGCAGCTCTGGCCCAGTGTGTAGGGTAAACTGGAGTCATTGGTGATGTCTTTGGGTGCTGTTCCAAAGGCGAGTGATTTCTGTTCCAAGCCCTTTCCAGAGATGCTGCCTGAGACAGGGAGGTGGGACTAATCCTGAGCAGCCTCCCACCAGCTCTGGCCAGGGAGTTCTATTCCCAGAAGCTTTCCTCCCCTAATGGAGCCATGGCTGACCTGAGCAAATCGAATGGAGCAGGCAGGAGCGCCCAGGAGGCTGAGCAGGAGCTGCTGCCCAGCTTTAATTCATGGGGGGATTACTGACACACCAGGGCTGCCGAAATGGCTTAACAGGCCTAAGGCCACACCGCCCTCCTGCTCCTTGGAATGCTCTGAGCCCTGCACAGCTGCACTGTGGGACTGCCGGGGTCAGAGGGGAGGAAAGGAAACAGCACGTGCTTTCCAGCTGGCATCTTTAATGCTCTTTGTCTTCCTCTGAGACACACGCAGGTTAACTTCAGCTGGTGACATATCTCTCGTGCAAATACTGCTCCAGATAATGTGGATCCATTGTATTTACCCTGCCATGAGCCTAAACAAGGGAGCAGTCTTAAAATCCCGTATCTGTATGCCTGCAACTGGGACTTAAACATGTTAACTTTAAACACAGAAGCAGGGCACAAAGTTTGAGCCTGCTGCCGTAGTCTAATGACAGCTTTCCCTACAGAAGCCTCCCAGAGCCTGGAGGGGTGGCACCTCAGGGAGCAGCTGGCCCAGGTCAGGCTGTCTGTGACCTGCTACTCATGAAGCTACTCAGAATGAGCTGGCTGCAAAGCCAGGGGCCACATATAGATGAGGTGGTAACCACGTAGCATGCAATTCAGAATTGAGCAGACACAGAAAGTTCACGTCCTCACGAGCTTCCAGAGGCTCCCCACATGTTGAAGAGGAAACAGAGTGGAGCTTACAGCCATTCTGCTCCCTTTTTGGTGGAGCTGTGCTCTGGGTATGGTGGTTCCTGTGCACTGGGGAACAACCAGTGGTTTGCAAACCTGCTCTGTGTTCCTCAGGCTCCCAGAACCCATGTACCGAAACTTTAAATGAGCCTTTCTGGTTGGGAAAGGGAAAGGAAAAACTGTACTACTCATCAAATTAACAATAATCTCCAAATTCAAATTGCCAACAAAATATTTCGGAATGACTCTTCATTCCAAAATTTATGCTTTAGTGACAATTGAATGTCCAGGAGAGTGAGGTATTCAGTTTGCTGAGGGACACATGAGGCTTTATCATAACAATATCTGGAACAACAATTGCTGTCATGTTGGTCATAAAGAAACACTAAACACAGGAGGAAAAGTCCGGTGAATTTCTAGGAGACTTGACCATCTGACTTTTCATTTCTCCACCTATAACATCATGTCCCTGGGCAACCTGGATTTGGCATTTTACCAGAGAAACAGCCTGCCACCATGAAATGCACTGTTCATTAAATGTCTTCATCAGTGTTCAGTGGAATCAAAGACACAATTCCCACTGACTTCAGTGGACAGGATCATGCTCCACAGACTGATCCAAAGACAGCAAAAGCCAAGAGAAAGTATTTATTGATTTCAGAAGACTTCAGGTCAGGTCAGGATCTCAACCATTCATCACTGTAATAAGGGAGTTCTGCTATTAAAATGGAAATGAAATATCTTCCCTCTGTATTATCAGGGGAAAGTCATGGCATAATTGATGAAAAGACAAGTCAGAAAAATTATGTTGTCTTTCAGTGAGGAGGAATGTTATCTTGGAAACCAAAACTCCAACATGAAACATCCATGAGCAAAGCACTTGAAACAAACCTCGATACTGATCATATGCTAAAGAGAAACAGCAGTAAAGACCAACCCCCTCCTTGCTGACTCAGACAGGAAGCTGTGGTGAGGATGCCGCAGTATTATTTATTTCATGCTTAACTGCCACCTGAAGTGTTGTCACCTAAATAAGCATCTTCTAAGCAACTGACTGCCTCTGCACTCAAGTGCTTTGTTGGAGAAATGGCTGAAGAAATAATTCCAGAACCAGAGTGACAGTGTGAAAGGAACTACAGTAGGAAGAATGAAGCGCTAGGTAATGAGCAGGAATATGGGGCTACATCACAGCACTATGGGGCTACATCACAGCACTTCACTTTTTCTGGCATTGTATCTTCTATCATATTTTATCAAATATAATACAAATTTTAACTTATCCTACAGCTTTTCATAAAGGACCAGTATAATGTAAAATGGACTCTGTGTCTAACTTAGTCACAAAAGGGAGGGACTCTCAAATCTGCAGCATTTGCCCCTCAATAATGCTGTTGTGTTTGCAGCTCCATCTCCACCACTCCCCAGTCACTTTTGTCCAGCAAATCATGGGGGTTTAAAAAGGAACCTGCACAGAAAACAAATTTCTTACCAAAATTATTTGGTACAGTGAACTTGTGCTTTCTAGTTGCTGTGTAGGTAAACCCTTTGCCAATGCACTGTCAAATGTGGGGTAGGACTGTGAGAGGCAAACCCTGTGCTGCTGTCACTGTGCCAGGCTCATCCTGTCTCATTCTGGAGTATTCACATTCTAACTCTGCCCAAACACACCTGCAGATCCATCACAGCAAAAGCCCATGTTCTGATCCATGGCCAGGGGACACAGCTCTCCACAAAAACCTGCACTCCGTGCCATCTTCACATGGGGACACATTGACACAGGCGGCAAAGCTGCTGCTGGAGCTGCTCTGCCTGACCAGCACAGACCACAGACAAGAGCTCACAGCTAATGGAAAAGTTCATTAGCAACAGGAACTGGGTTAGATTAATTTCTTCATAACACTGATTGACTTGGACAGCACATTTCACTAACATTTATGCTGCAGGGAAACATGATTATGATTTCCCTGAGTGACAGGATAAGATGACACAAAACATGTAACCAAATTTTGAAAGGGCAAATTAATCCTGTAATTGTTTGATAATTCCTTGCCAGTGTTATTTGAGCTGTTTGATATATCCAATGAAATGAAGAGCGGAAGTTGCATCAATAGACACCATTCACAGGACGTTCTTGCATTCCATGTATCACTGTTTCCAGTGCTTGCAAATGATAACCTGGAGCTGGAGATGGCTGGCTCTGAGTGTCCCCGCCGTGAACTTGGCCTGGGTTTGCTGCCATGGAAATAGTCACCTGCCAGACACTGTCTCAGATGCCCCAGGGCAGCCCTCTGACATGCTCTGCGCTACCAAAGCCTTGACTCCACTACAGCCTTTGTGTGTTTGGCTCTGACATTGATTAAAGGCACAACTTTGTCACAGCTCGGCGGCTGAAGGGACTCCTGATTCTTAGAGCTGAAGGTGTTTTCCACCAAGTGGCTCAAAGGAGGATGCGACTGAGTGGCAGAAGTTCAGACACACGTGTCCTCTTAAGGTGCAGACAGAAGTGTCTCCTCACTGCTTTGATTTGTAACAAAAGCATTTGTGAGTATAGGAGAGGATGAAGAGAAACCTAAATGCAGGCAGGATTTAATGAGCTTTGAGGGCACAAACCAGCACACGGTTCTCACTGTGCACCGGGGAAGGATGGCTGCAGAGAGAGCTTTCTGCCACAACCCCTGTGCCACGCTCGTCAAACTCAGCCCATAGCATCACCAACGAGGAGGTGAGAGACACTGGCCAGGACAAACCCAGTGGAATGTTTGTTACGGCCTGAGCTGCACACGACAGCGGTTCTCATTTGGCTGTCGTTCAGTATTAATGCAAAATGAGAATTTATTAAAGACAACTATAGAATAATTGATCAGGTTAATGTCTCCAAGGGCAATTCATGCCTGATGGCAGCTGTCAGGTCAGGCTGGCCGCAGCTGAGGCAGAACAAAGCCAGCGGAGATGCCCGGAGGAGGCGGCCCCGGCTGAGGACGCCCTTTGTGCCGGCTCTGCCCACCTGCTCCCGGATGCGGGGCCACAGCCGGGCCCTGGGGAGCCGGGAGAGCCGGGCAGGGCCGGGCAGGAGCGGCCCCTTCCCCGCCTCGCAGCTGCCGCAGCGCCCCGCGGCTCGGCCTCCCGTCCTGGCTGCTGCTCGCGGAGCGCCAGCGCATCCCAGGATCGCTGCAGCCTGCGCACACCTGGCCATGGCACTGCTGAGCCCTGGCCCTGCGCACACCTGGCCATGCACACACCTGGCCATGGCACTGCTGAGCCCTGGCCCTGCGCACACCTGGCCCTGCACACACCCTGGCCCTGCACACACCTGGCCATGGCACTGCTGAGCCCCGGCCCTGCACACACCTGGCCATGTACACACCTGGCCCTGCACACACCTGGCCCTGCACACACATGGCCATGGCACTGCTGAGCCCTGGCCCTGCACACACCTGGCCATGGCACTGCTGAGCCCTGGCCATGGCACTGCTGAGCCCTGGCCCTGCACACACCTGGCCATGGCACTGCTGAGCCCTGGCCCTGCACACACCTGGCCATGCACACACCTGGCCATGCACACACCTGGCCCTGCACACACCTGGCCATGCACACACCTGGCCATGGCACTGCTGAGCCCCGGCCCTGCACACACCTGGCCATGTACACACCTGGCCCTGCACACACCTGGCCATGCACACACCTGGCCATGTACACACCTGGCCATGGCACTGCTGAGCCCTGGCCCTGCACACACCTGGCCATGGCGCTGCTGAGCCCTGGCCATGGCACTGCTGAGCCCTGGCCCTGCACACACCTGGCCATGGCGCTGCTGAGCCCTGGCCCTGCACACACCTGGCCATGGCACTGCTGAGCCCTGGCCCTGCACACACCCCGGCCATGCACACACCTGGCCATGCACACACCTGGCCATGCACACACCTGGCCATGCACACACACCTGCAGGGCACACTGAACCCTGGCCCTGCACACACCCCGGCCATGCACACACCTGGCCACGCACACACCTGGCCATGGCACTGCTGAGCCCTGGCCATGCACACACCCCGGCCATGCACACACCTGGCCATGCACACACCTGGCCATGCACACACCTGGCCATGCACACACACCTGCAGGGCACACTGAACCCTGGCCCTGCACACACCCCGGCCATGCACACACCTGGCCACGCACACACCTGGCCATGGCACTGCTGAGCCCTGGCCATGCACACACCTGGCCCTGCACACACCTGGCCATGTACACACCTGGCCATGCACACACCTGGCCATGTACACACCTGGCCATGCACACACCTGGCCATGCACACACCTGGCCACGCACACACCTGGCCATGGCACTGCTGAGCCCTGGCCATGCACACACCTGGCCATGCACACACCTGGCCATGCACACACCTGCAGGGCACTGCTGAGCCCCGGCTGGCATCAGCACTGACATGCTGTTGCTAAAAGCAGCACTCTGCCTTCTGCCAGTTCCACATCTAAGAGATAAAACACTAAAATGCTTGTGAACTCTGCATGTAGCACCCAGGCTCGGAGCAGTTCTGTGTGATGGTGACTGAAAAACTGTCCAGATCTCAAGGGTTTTTGTATTTCTGACCTGGTAAAATGAAACTTTTGCTTGCATTGATTTTGAAGAGATCTTTCTAGATGAAACGGAAATTCCCTGTGAGCATGATGAGTTACACATTTCCAAGCACAGATCTATCTGGATCCTTGAGGCTGACCTTATGGTCATCATGGATTGCAAGTGATTAACATATAAACTTCCTAATTCTGCTTTGAAAAGCCATCACAGGAATAACGTGGTATAGAGTATTTAAGGATTTATTTAGTCCCTCAAGTTCTTTATGTATGTAAGCCAATGGAAGGTGGAATAGAATATTCCATAGTATGAATGGACTAAATAAAATGCTAATTGACTTTGCTAGATAAAAAAAATAAAGTGTGGTGTGATTCTCGGATGAATGTGCGATTCTCATTAATGATGCAATAATAATAAATTAAATCCAGGCAGGGCTAGACAATGCCTGGAGAGGGGGATGTGGAGATGAGGCTGAGGCAGAGCTGGCAGCCCCTCCTCCTCCCAGGAAAGCATCTCTGGAGTGAGTGAATTTAAAATTGGAACAGGCAGATAATGCAGGTGCACCCAATGATTTCTGCCCTCTGAACAGAGACCACATTTTTTTCCAAGCCACAGATTCTCTCCCACCAAAGACTTTTCTTTGGCAGATGTTGAGCAGAAGCTTTTTATTATAAACAGATGGGAAAGATTTTTCAATTACCAATTATTCAAAGTAACAAAGAGGCCTGTAGCCTAATTTAGAGATTATATTGAAATAATGTTTATGTACATTAAAAATAACATTAAAATAATATTATCAATCTGGATTAAAATTATCATTTCATTTGTCATATTTGAAATGTTATCCTATTCCAGTCCAGTCCAAGAGACTGGGCCTGTCATCTGGACCTATCTGGAGTAGATTGGAGGTACAGATTCTAAAGGCATCCCACCACTCTGATCTACATTTTCAGCTTCTGCAAGAGGATCTGTGAGGCAGCACAGCCAATAAACTGCATTTTCAGCACCACTAACTACAGTAATCAGTATTAATTACATAAATTTTTTGAATTTATTTTAATAAGCATTGACTTGAGTGTGAAGAAGAGAGAGAGAGAGAGAGAGGAGAAAAGGTCACAAAACAATTAGAAAATGTCAGTCAAGAAGGAACTCCCTGTGTCTTGTTGAGATTACCCAAGACACTCATGAGGTCATAGAGAAGGAAACCAGAATTGCCCAGTTAGAAAAATTCAAATGTTCCAAGTTTTCTTTGTGTTGCCTGTTTCAAACATGTTAAATCTCAGGATTCCATTGGCCCAACACTAAATGAACCTTGTTTGTTCATTGACCTTAGTGATGGAATGAAGAAAGACAGTGGCTTTTCTAGCAGCAGCAGTACTTCTGTTTTTCCTGCACAGTCCCCACATAGCTCAGTGATTCTATGGAGCATATCTTACAGCACTGCCTTTTTCAAGCTTCTCCACAGAAAATCTTCCATCTTACAAAATAACCCTCTGACCTGGATAACACTCAAAGGATGAAGAACTAAAGCTTATTCAGAAGCTAAATCAATAGCAGGGGTTTAATTTTATTTTCTGGTTTGCCACTCTTGCATCTGTTATTATTTGAAATATTTTAAAGAGGGGGAAAAAAGAGGTGGTACCCTGTAACCTCTTCACGACCAATCCTGTTAACATCATTCAATTATTTCAGTACTGTTAAAGCCCTGTAAGGTTTTTACAAGCATTGAAAATTCTGGGTATTCTCCCTCCCCCCAGTCACTAGTGGGAGCAAAAGCTTTGTGTGACCAAAGCAAAAACACAGAAAAGGATCAATCCTTCAGCTCCTGACCATTCCCATCAGCGCATCCGGCAACTGTACTTATTTAGTTTTCAGCAGATTTCTTTTTCAAATACTAAAACAAAAACAGATTTTCTTCTTAATTCCTGTTTGATTGCAGGGGGGATTCGTGTCAAAGGATATTCCTGGAGATTCAAATGAGCTGTTAGAAATTATGTCTCCTAAAGTGTTTAGAAAACATGCGAACAATGTGCATTCTTTGGGATTCTTTGTCAGGGCAGATGCAACAATAGACCTCAGGAAAGATGAGCAGATGTTATTCTGCACACTCTTCATTTCAGACGCTTTAGAAATTCATGAGGTCTTTTGTAGGTTTTATGAATCTTCTAATAACAGTGCAGCTGTTCCATTCAGAACCTAAACTTGTCATCAGACGTTTACTTGCATCTGCAGATGTTGAAGGAATGGCCACAGTTCACAGGTTTGCAAGATACTCTCTCCAAAGGCAGCCAGGCAGCTCCTGTAAATTCTGTATCTTTCCCTCCTCCCACGCCCTGGATTCTGCTGTTCCACAACTGGAATCCTCTGGTAATTCAGTGTTCCATTGCCTCCATCCCTTTAACCTAGAGCCTTCAATTCAGTTCAACTTTCTCAGAATATTTCCACTTTCTACATGAGCAGCATTATGATTATTTTCCAATTTTATGAAAACAGCCATTGAAGCTGTCAACAACAGCCCAGAAACTCACGTACTGCCACACACGAATGTGTTCTCATTACATTCTGGTCAGGCAAGACAATCACATTGCAGATGGTTCCCTGGAAGATGTGGATTTGATCAACAAATGCACTGTGCTGAAGCTGTCTGGATTGCCCAGAGCCAAGCTGGTTTACACCAAGCCTCCTCTGACAGAGCCACCATCCCTTCTGGGTTGTGAATGTCCAGATGGAATATTTAGATCATAGCTCATTCTGCATTTTTGTTGTCTCACCTTGCATTCACTTTAAGTTCACTGACGGGTTTATGCAGCTCTTTGTTCTCCTGCTAACCTTGAAAAATGTTGCTTACTCTTATTCATGTAGTAACTGCTGTAGCAATTGGATGCTCCCCAGGATAAATCCAGACATCTTCAATATTGTGTTTGGCTCCTCTCCAAAGGTAGGACAGTACCTCACAAGCTTCTGTCTCTGCTCTATGGCTTGAAAATACCCTTCACTTGCCCCTAGTGTTCCCTGAATGAAACTAGTGTCCATCTGCATGCAGAGCATCAGAGTGGTCATTCATCCAGCACAGGAGCCACACAACAGAGTTCCTTTGGTACGTGCTAGTATCAGTTTACTTTAACAGCAGTGACATTTCTTGAACAAAAAATATTTATGGTCTGCATCCAGTGTTTTATTCCTGAAATGAGAACTTATCTGCCTTTTGTGTTAAGAACTGGCAGTAGTAGTGTACGGGTAAGTACTCACCAATAAGTGAGAACTGAATTTGACATTCCTGAGCCCAGAAGAGAGATGGAAGAAAACACACAATTCACTTAACAGGAAGAGTTGCTTTCAGACAACTGCTGTGAGGTGGAGCAGGCCTGGTTTTGCCATGAAAGACAAAATGACAGTGCTTCACTTGAAGAAAGAGCAGAAGTAATGCTGTAATTACTGGCCTGTGGCAGCACTCCACTCTCTGTGGAGAGCATCAGACTTGGGATGGGGCTAAGGTGATCTCAGTTCAAAGGAGGGACAGACCCTAAGGACAGAATGTGCCACAGAGCAATTAAAACAGTGGTTGGGCAGGTCCTGACAGAATTTGAACGTACAGACAAATGCACCGAGTGTCAGTGAATGAGACATCTCATGGATTTCCCCAGCAACCTTTCTTTTTCTGCAATTAAAAACCAAGGCAGCAAATGCACAGAGGAAGCCCCGGCTCCTGTGCCTCCCAGAGAAGGAAGCTTGGTCAGCCTGATGATTAGAAATAAAAGAAAGAAGTAGAAAACCAGAAAAAGAATATGAGGTGGGACTTCAAAGAGCTGAGCTGAGTCTGGGGGCTATCGGAGGTCAGATCCCTTCCCTTCCTTCCTTCCTTCCTTCCTTCCTTCCTTCCTTCCTTCCTTCCTTCCTTCCTTCCTGCCTCCCGTGGGCTCTGGGATGATTCCCACCCCGTGACCCTCTCCCACCTTGCTGTCCCGTGGGGGTTGTTTTTGCTGCAGTGAGCTATCCATTGAAAGTCAGGAGAAGCCGAGCTGCTCTGCAGGGAGGTGACACTGCAGGTCACAGCTGCCCTGTGCAGCCTGGGCTCTGCTCCCAGCCTGCCACAAAGACCCCTGTGCAGAGCCCACTGAGGGCACCATGGCCCAACAAGCTCCGCAGCTACAGAGATCCAGAGGAAGCGTGCTAAAGCAATGAGAGGAAATCTGACAACTAATACTTCCTATTTTCCTAGATCTCCTCCCCAGAGGAGCAAGCTGCCAGGTGGTGTGTTGGACTGTATTCCCAGCTGGGAATAGACTGACATGCTGCTATTTTGTGTTTCCCTGAATCCCAATGGATACTAGCTGAAATGGTAACTATGATAACTCTTCTGATTAACATTCACTTCATGATTTCAGAATAAAGGAAAACAGCTTTTCTTTCTCCTCTAAAGACAGGGCCTGCTCATTACAGTTTGGGATGTCCATATGTTTCCCAAATTCAGGCTGCAGCCCTGCATATAGAATTGTTGGTTATACCCTTTACAACTAATTATTTGAAAATACTTAGGCTAATAAAATTATTTTGAAGAGATAACCTGAGTTTGCCAGAGATATCTGACTGTGTCACTGAGGTGGGAGATGAACAGCTGAGCTGCCTCCTGGCAGGTCCCATGTAGGAATTTGAGGGACACAGGAAGTAATGGTTTTTAGCAAACAGAAATTTGTAACAGCTTTTGTGCACTTCTGGGCCCCTTTCCTTTCCATGCCACTATCACCAAACACTTTGCAACACTCAGAGAGGACAAAGTAAATAGGTGAGGTTTCTGTGAAGTCCTGTACGTGAGGAAATGCTTGCAGAGCTCTGGGTGAGCAGGAGTGGGAGGCAGAGCTGGTGCTCTCCTGCAGATCTGCACTTGCTCCCTACCTCAGCCCTGATGTGGCTGACACACTCCTGCCTGTGACTGCTTCTTCCAGACGCTCCAGGAAGTTCAGGGCTTGGAAAGAGAACGGTGCTAGAGAAGCTGAGACTCTCTTTCTTCAAATACACTGGAAAATGTCCCACAGGCATTCCTCTCTGCATGCAGAACGGGACCCAGCCTGGATTATTCTGTTGTGTGTGTGCAACTCTTGAATTTGCTGCATAATTTAAAGGAAAATCTGAAGGCATCTCCAGGCAATAAAAGGATACTAGTCCATAGAATGGGCTGGCAGTGATTCAGTGATAATATAAGGAGATTAGTATCACCAAGAGGTTGCACATTCAGCCTCTGACTCAAGTGAAAATTCTGGTGTTCCATGAGAGCACCATAAGCAGAAAGCTGTCAGCCAATCTACCACCAAAATAATCAGGAACCACATCAGGCTACTTTTAAAATATCAGGGCCCCTTGAAAACAATCTCCCAGATCTGAAGCCAGTGAAAAAGAAGCACCCAGCCGGACAGTTCAGTTCCTGCAGCTGTGGCCAGCGAGGCCTGGCCAAAGCCCTGGCACTGACTGCCCTGGGGTCCCCTCTGACCAGAGACAGATCTAGCACTGCCTGCCTGGGGGAAGCAGGACAAGAGAAAAGGGAAATTAAGAATCTCAAAAATGCCTTTATTATATTAAAAATTTTTAAAAACCAACCAGGAAACGTTACCTTTATGTTTCCAGTGCTTATTTTTTCTTTCTAAGAATTAAACCCTCAATATACTAATGAAAGGCCTGAAATGTTTGTAGCTTCAAAGGGCTTTGTCCTGACTTTATTTTGGTGTAATAAGCACTGGCAAAGCTAGTCTATAATTTTGATTAAAAAAATAAATCTATAAATAAACAAGTGTGGTTGATGAAGCAAAACTGTGTTTCCAGCAGAGGCATACGCTCAACCACAGAATAATAAAGAAACAAAAGACTTGATCCAGAACTTTCCAAAACATGTTGTCATTGTGCCTAGGGGCTTCAGCTGCTGGCTCCAGTCCTCTTCCCTTTGCAGCCAGTTCCAGAGGAACTCCCCTCTCCGGTGCAATCAAACCCAGATTGACTGGTTTTTGGAAGAGACTTATTTTTATCGTTCCCTTTCATTCCAGGCACTTCCCCAACCCCAGACTCGCCGTCTCTCCCAGATGGCCCCAGAGGAAGGCCCTGTCCTGCCTGGGCTGGGCACAGTCTCTGCCCGGGATGGGAGCCACAGCTGCTGCTCCACACTCTATTTTTAGATCCAACATTTTTTGAGAAAACGCCTGAAGGATTCATTGGGGCGGCTTTTCCTCTCTGATCCCCGCTGCCACATCGGATACAGCTGGAGCGGTATCCTCAGAGAGTAGGGCTCCATCCAGTGTCTGCTGCATGAGTTACTGAGGGCTCTGCTTGCACGGATAAATTGAACTGCAGAGACTGCTTCCACTCCCGAGGAAAGTCATGCTCTCAGTAACAGAACCAGTGGTAACAACTGGAACAGAATTCTCAGCACGATTCTTGGCTGCTTTGCCTGACAGACAAACATCCTGGGGTGCTCCCAGCCCTTCCAGATCTGTTTCCATTCAGACCAGGCTGAGAAAACGTGACGCTCTTATGAGCAATAGGTGACCAGACATTTTCAAAAATAGACCGTAGTGACATTCTTGGGTTTGAATTGCTGGATTTAGTGGCAAAAGATGCCTTTTGAGCTTATCAGACCCTGGATTTGATCCTTCTGCTTCAAGCAAGTGAGTCTAAGCATAAGGATGTGCACAGCATTGTTAAGCACAGCCTCCAGGTTCCTACCTTGCCATGAAAAATACTCTTCACCATTTTGATGTCTAAAAGCTTGTTTCTGGAGTGGCTATTGGGATGTTCTGAGCCACACTGCAGTACAATCAGGTATGTCCCAGTCTGAAAATGCTACTGCCACCAGAATAAAACTGGATAAGTGCATTTATCTACATGAAAAATTGTCCTTTAATCTTAGTTCCACCCTGTAAAATATAGGTTGCATCTTAAGCTGTTCTGTGCTGTCGGAATAGGTGAAAGGAAGCTCCTTTGTACTCCTCATCTCTCATGCACAGAGCATTAGCACGTGCAATTAGGCGTGACATTTGGGTAAATATTGCTTGTGTTAACAGCCAAAGCACCCAGGAGACAGCGACCAGCGAGCAGGGAAAACAAGGGGACAAAGCTCTGCCGAGGCAGAGTTTTGTGCTGGCAAAAGTAACTCAAAAATCTATGGATCATTTTCACCTCCACCTAGACTAAACTCCTGATATGTTGTCGGTTGTACTTACTCACTTTCTATGAGTATTACCCTTCATATTCAGCATTAAGCTGAATTCTCAGGCATCCTATAAAACCCCAGCTACTTCCTGATTTTAATATCCTGAATTTCTTACTTTGTATGTACAAAATACTCATATTCACCAATTTTATTTAACACTGAACAGTTCAAAACTAAAGAGGGGCTGAGAATGGGGATGGTCCTGTTAAAAATTTGCAGAGAGACAAAACAAGAATGCAAAACTAGTACCTGTATGCACAGACTTGCTGTTAGGCACCATATTGGTTTAAAGGTTGTGCACTCTGACATTCCATCACCAAGGGCTGGACTGTAATCCCTTCATGCTTGCTGGGAATTCACACCCTGGGGTTTTCTGCCATTAATTACAGTTGGGTTACTCAGCAGGCTCAGGGCAGTGGCTGTGCTCAGATCTAGGTTACTGGGGCTTGGCCCTAAAGTCTTTTCCAAGAACAAAAGATATGGGTTGCAGTCAATTCTGAACTGCAAACTGCTTTAGTTTATCTTTAAAAGTGACACAAAGAAAGAATATTTTATCTGCACATTAAGAAAACCTTCTCCAAATGTATCCACATTAACCTGTAAGTGAATGATCTTTGGATTTGGTTGCTCAGGGTTTATATTGTGAAACCACACGAGATTGGAGACTGAACAGTTGAAATGCCCCGTTCAGTGCTTCCAGAGCAGAGACTGCTGGAGCTGCAGAGCCCGGCCGTCCTGGCTGGGTCACCTGCTCAGCGTGGCCCAGGAAGCCCAGCCACTGCTTTCCAATGGCCAATTTGCAAAGCCGTGCTCGTCTTTACAAAGGACTGAACTATTTTTTTTTTTCTTTTATGGCCTCCAGATGTTTTGGGATAAGTTTTGAACATTACATATTGCATCCATATTTATATTTTAAATAAAAACACACAAAAGATTTTAAAATAAAACTTCTTCCTGGCTGCTGGAGATGATTAACTGTGTAAACACTGCAAATTGACAGACACTGGGCTTCATTTTTCATTCTGGTCAGTGTTGCATAAACTTTGCTTTTAGCTTTGTTTTAATCAGTTATGAATTTGATCTTTTTTCTATTCATAAAAGTGAGCTCCAGGACCATCATCACCACCTTTAGCTCCAATTGCTGGGGTCACACACCACCACAGAAAAGGCCTGGTGTCAGAACATGTAATATTGAATATCTATTATTCCATTCACAAACTGCAAGTGTTTAAAAGTCATAAGCTTTTTTCCTGTTAAACCTGGTCATTTGCATGTGAGGAGCAATGGGCACTGCAAGCTGGTCACACCATCATTTCATGTCAGGGCTGAGGACACTGGGCATGAACCTCCCTGGGAAGTGCACATGCATTTTCAAAATGCTCTTCTTGGGATCCTTCACCAAAGATTCTTTAAAAACCTGACCTGTCATGCAAGAAGATGAAATGTAAAAAAATTATAACTCTTGCTTTTCACCTCAGAGAGAACTGTATTGGAGGGTAGAAGCAAACACAGAGCTATTTCCTTTCAGAGAAGTTGTTCCTACCAGGTTTCACACTGCAGAATCCTTACCGGCCATTTGATGGACTTGCAATGGTGGATGAGTTTAGGATTGAGACATCATTTCATTTTATACCAAACTCCTGGTTATTGTGGGGTTTCACAAGTGTCTGGAAATTTTTCCGAATTCTCAGAGTGGGAGTAAAAGCCTCGTTTTCTGCAAGCACCTGAAGAAGTTCCTGCAGAGTTCCACCAAGCAGCCAGGGGTAAGATGAGCTCCCCTTTTCAGGGGATTTGTCTCCGTTTAGAAACTTGCATGTGCAAGCCTTGTCAGTGGCACAGCTCCAGCACCATCTGCTCCCGTGTCTCCAGAGCACAGGCAGAGAGCAGCTCTGACAACTGAG
Organism: Calcarius lapponicus; assembly: GCA_039654755.1. Classification (NCBI taxonomy): domain Eukaryota; kingdom Metazoa; phylum Chordata; class Aves; order Passeriformes; family Fringillidae; genus Calcarius; species Calcarius lapponicus. The sequence goes on along the minus strand of CM077472.1, from coordinate 767,286 downwards.
GCTGGAGCACACGGTGTGCTTGTAACACAGAGCCACTGCACAGGCAGAGAGCAGCTCTGACAACTGAGGCTGGAGCACACGGTGCGTTTGCAGCACAGAGCCACTGCACAGGCAGAGAGCAGCTCCGACAACTGAGGCTGGAGCACACGGTGTGTTTGCAGCACAGAGCCACTGCACACCAGTAGGCCTTGAACGAGGTTTGCACTGTTCTTTCACATCCATTTCAGTATTTTCTGCTGTTTTGGTTGAGCACATTGGCTGCTGAGTTTAAAATTCAGAAAAAAGGAAATAATTCCTTGATGTTTCTCTAAAATCTACACATGTGTTCAAGGAAGCTGTGTGCCAAGCTTCCACTTTGTGTGAAAAAAGACAAACAGGGTAACGGAACTACAATTTTTAATGCTCAAATGTGTATGTCCAAATTATTTTGGCACAGGAAATCATTTGCAGAGTTACAGACAATTTGGGTTGTGCAGGATGGAGCTCTCCTGCCCTAGCTGTGGCTCAGCATTCAGCAGAGGGAAGGGGTGGGCTGTGTCTGCATGGACACCTTGCTGAGCAGCCTCTGGATTCCCATCACGGAGATCACTGCTGTGCACAGGAGGGAGCTCTGGAGTCACCCCTTGGGCAAGGCAAGGCCAGCTGAGCTGCTCAGTCTCCTCTGGTAGCTGCCAGAGGCATAAACAACAAATAAAGCACTCCCTGTCCCTTACCATGTGGCCAGCTCGTGAGCCCAGCCCTGCCCTCCAGACGAGAGCCATGGGAATGCGGATGATGCACGACACACTGCAGTTCTGCCTTGCTTGGCGCCCTGCTGAAGGCCACGTTTGTTCTTGAGCAACCACTCAAATACCACATTTGAGATCATGAGAGAGGGAGAACGCTCTTAATGCAACAGAGATCCATTCTATTCACTCTTCCAGAGTTTCTTCCTCAGCATTTTTCCCCTGTGACAAAAACATTGCTTGGATTGTCCCAGAAAACATATGACCTGCAATAGTAAGAGGGTTGTTTAAAGAAAGAGGTTATTTCTGCAGTGGCCATCAGTTGTTTTGGATGGTGATTTCACAGCACCTGGAGAAGGAACAAGGAAAGACAGCCAGCAGCCCTGCAGGCAGCGTGGCTAGCCCAGGGCAGATGTGGCACATCTGTGAGCACCTGAGGGCTCAGAGGGAGCACTCAGCTTCTCCACAGAACTTCTGTACCTGGCACACAGAGCTGCACTCCAGACAACATGTGGCATCTGTTCTAGCATGGAATTAGATACAGAACAGGGAGAAAGTTGGGTACGTGAACTACCTGTGTGTTTGCTCACTACTGTTGAGTTTGGCCAAATCTATTGGGAGCAGTGAAAAACCTGTCAGTATTTACGAGCTTCTGGAACAGCTCCATTCTTTAGTCATTTCTAAACTCCAAGTAAGCAAGAAAGGACAAATGAACAGCTCTGACAACATACTGACTGACAACGTGTTAACATTTTTAAAGCACTCCAAGGGCGCTTTCCAAATAGGTTTTGGAAGGTGAAAGAAATGAACAGAATGCAGTGTGTGCAGCCAGAAGTACCGTGTGATGGTAGCTTCAGTGATTCTTCTGCAGTACTGAACATTCTTTGACTTGCAGAAACTCAAACAATCTGTCTCTGAAGAAATAGCTCCAGGATGTTGCGACAGGAAGGAAATGTACTGTGTAAATGCTGGAGCATCTCATGGAACTGAGAGATGCTGTGCCTAAGGAATGATTGGGAAACATTTAGGTAATACACCTGTCCAAAGAACAGGATCTCTATGCTCTGAAACACAGAAAGCTGATAAAGTTGAAATTACAACGAGACATACATCTGCTGCCCTGTATCCATTGCAGGGACACCTGATGTGACTCTGTTTGCAGTGTGAGCTGTGAGGTAGCAAAGTACAGCCCACATTGGGGCCCTTCACTGTGCCCCAATGTTAATTTTTATGTTTAATCCAGCAGCACTGAACTGTGGGAATAACAGGGGCTGTCCAGGTTAATTCCTGAAGCAGAGCAGGAAGGAGCAAAGAGCAAGTTCTCCACGAGCAGTTACTGGGCTTACCAAGGCCAGTCCTCTCTACATTCCAAGAAAGGAACAAAATTAAATGTACTTGGAAACTCAATTTGACAGCTGTGAGCACTGCTCTGTGAGTGTAGGAATGGGACCAATTTGTCCCTAAGATAAACCCCGAGTTTTTTGTAGGTGTTGAACTGTAAATATTGAAGCTGCATTGAGTAATGGTGTCCAATGAAAAAGGAATTTATCCGCTCTAGGCACCAGCCAAAGCCTATAATTTTTTTCCTCACAAAATTCCCTATTGACAGCACTCACAAGAGCTTTCCCACATTGATATTTTTGACAATGCTGCTTCTATTATCAGCACAAAAACCACACCCATTTTTGCTGTTGTGAGTGTTGCAACTACAAATTTATTCTCTCTATTACTATTAAACTGTCAGTGCCTTTTGCTGAAAATGTTCTCATCTTCTGGAATCTGGCTCCCTTCATCTGAGCTGAGAAATAAGGGAGAGTGATCCATCCAAATTCCCAGAAATCATTAACTTGGTGAAAAGTTTTCATACTGTATAACCAGTGATACATCTTCAAAATGCTCAGTTTCTTCACCACCCAAAGCATGTGCAGAGGATGAACTTTTCTACTTATGTTCTAGCACTATCCACACATTTAGAGATGACATCTGACTCAAACTCACACAAACATCTAAGCAACAAGTCGCTAACACATACACTGTGCTAACAAACCAGCAAAAGCAGAGGGGTGTTGGACTCTTTCTCTGAAAAAGGAGGAACTTGTACTCTGAGCAGGGCCTGAATTCTGCACACCCTGGTCCTGAGGTTCAGCTTGACTTTTGTAGCCCTCAGTAGGATTTTGGTTACATTATCTTACTCATTACACCTAAAAGCCATCTTACTGAAGCAGAAAAGTACTGGAATCATTTGGGAAACAAAGTCTGTTGGGTTAAGTAGGCATTCTAAGGGCCAAGTAAAGTGAATCTGAAAGTGATAATACCTGAGAGTGCCACCTTGTGTTAATTCCAAGGGTTTGGGGAGGGCTAGATGAGGTTAGGTGCTGGGGCGGCTTCAGGAAGGCTCTGCCAGAAGGGCCATTCAAAAATTCAGGTTATGTTTCATTGTTTGATTGTAATCCAGGTACTGTTTGAAGTGAACAGTGAGTCACATCCATGACAGCTAACAGTCTATACACATGGCAGCCTACTACACTGTAGTAGGGAAACCGTGCCAAAATAACTAAGAGGCAATTCCAAAACAAGCCAAGGCAGACCCGGATCCATATTTAGCTTTAAATTACAGAGTATCAGGAAAAAATGCCAGGTTGTCAGCTTTTTATGCTTTACTCCATGGAACGCTGACAACAAGCAGGGCTGCATGGCTGGAAACCAAAGTCAGGGCAGAGGGCAGGGCAGGGTTTGAGAAGAGCAGGAAAGGCCAAGTTTGAGGCAGTACAGTGTGGAAGAGGTGACTGAGGGCAGGACAGGGCTCGAGAAGAGCAGGAAAGGCCAAGTTTGAGGCAGTACAGTGTGGAAGGGTGAGAGGTGACTGAGGGCAGGACAAGGTTTGAGAAGAGCAGGAAAGGCCAAGTTTGAGGCAGTACAGTGTGGAAGAGGTGGCTGAGGGCAGGACAGGGCTCGAGAAGAGCAGGAAAGGCCAAGTTTGAGGCAGTACAGTGTGGAAGGGTGAGAGGTGACTGAGGGCAGGACAAGGCTCGAGAAGAGCAGGAAAGGCCAAGTTTGAGGCAGTACAGTGTGGAAGAGGTGACTGAGGGCAGGACAGGGTTTGAGAAGAGCAGGAAAGGCCAAGTTTGAGGCAGTACAGTGTGGAAGTGTGGGAGGTGACTGAGGGCAGGACAGGGTTTGAGAAGAGCAGGAAAGGCCAAGTTTGAGGCAGTACAGTGTGGAAGTGTGGGAGGTGACTGAGGGCAGGACAGGGTTTGAGAAGAGCAGGAAAGGCCAAGTTTGAGGCAGTACGGTGTGGAAGTGCGGGAGGTGGCCAAGCCCTTGGAGGCAGTGTCTCTGAGGGAAGGCACTATCCTGGGCAGCTGGCAAGGCTCTCCAGCCAGGCCAAGCCTGCGGCTGTGGCTCTGCTGTGCTCCAGGAAGGAGGGGATGGCAGCATGCTCCACAGCCAGCTGGAGGATGGCTGAAAGCACCAGCAGCCACAGCAGGGGAAGGAAAATCTCTTTAGACAAGCAGAACTAATGAAAGGACTGAGGGCCGGCAGACGATCGCCGACAGTGCCAAGGTCTCTGGGGAGAGCCACACAGCTCCGGCTCTGTCCCACTGAGCTGACAGCTTGTGTGACTCTCAAACTCTTGCATTAGCAGAGATTTTTAATCATCACTTAGTGCTGTATGGTCTGGGAGAAGAAGAGGAAGGAGCTGTGCCTTCAGACGGGTCCCACAAAAGCTTTTGATACTTTCAGTTCTGCAGAGAACTGAAATGCCCAGCCAGAGCATTAACTCCAGATCATTCAAGCTGAATGTAGATACTTACAGTCCTCCAAACAGCATATTCCAAGCATACAATTAGCATGAGTCATTAATCCTCCCATCCCCTGACAGCACAGTCAGATCTCTGGTTTTCACATGAGGAAGTTGCAGTAGTCATACACTTTGATAAGAAGGAAATTAAGTATTAAAAAAAAGAAGAGTATTTTTTGGCTATGTAGCCACTTAGCTACTGATAAACATACAAATGATGGCTGGTGTTGAAATCCTCATTCCCATCAGTGAGGATACAGGCTACAGGTACCCCACAGCAACACTTCATCAGGATGAAGGGTTCTGCACCTCAGATGGACTCTGCTCTGCAACACTGACGTGGTGTCTGCCTGCAGAACCCAGCCCAAAGCCACAGGTCTGCGGAGGTGCCACCCCACAACGAGCCACAGACCCACACTGGGGGTTCCCAGTGAGTGATCCTGACCATCTGACTCCTCTGGAAAGCCCCTGCTCTGTTCCACTGGAACTAAATACAAAGAGAAGTGGCCTGTGTGCACTAATTAGGAAAACAGCTACAAGTAGATGAAGGCTGATCAGGACTGCCATAGCCTGATTTTATGATCACCTTAAGTACAATTTTTATTAAGGTACCCTTCTGATGGTCTTGATTCTTAAGCTTATGCAGGGAACAGCAGCACACAGGCATCTTGACCCTATGTGAAGGCTCTGGAATTACTGGGATACAAAAGTAATAAAACAGTGTGAGGCCAATACAGCACTCAAGGTTTAGCCCTTCCCAAAATTAAGATCATCTGATATTTTTAAAGAAATATTTTGCTTACTTTGCAACATTTAGTTTTACTAACATATTACTTCCCAAAACAAGAGAAATTTTTTACCTGTTTATAACAATAATAATAAATCAGTATGTACCCGTGTCTTCATACATTGAACTTAGAAAATATTTTTTAAATTCAGTCCCTTACTTATCATCAGACAAGGGAATGCAAATAGTGGAGAATTCTTTCTGTACCCATTTTCTGCATTTCACATATCTTCTAAATTAGGGGTCATAAGCTGTAGCAAATACAGAGTTTAAAATCCAATTCATTAGCTCTGTGAGCCAGCAGCAATCATTTAGGTACTGTAGGAAGAATGTAAGTGATTTGGGAAGGAAAATGTCTTGGATTTTAAAATCTATTTGCCACTTCTACATTGAGCAACAGCTGTTGTCAGAGTTTTAATGCTAACTTGAATCACAGAAGAAAATGTAAAGCTAGTGCTTTAAAAAATCCAGTGGAATTGGAGCCCAGCTGTACTATGGAATACAACACGTTTTCCTGTTCCTTCGCCAGATCAGCTGCTGAGGCGTTTGCAATAACATCCCTATCAGAAGGGGCTGAGGCAATGGAACCTTTTCCCCAGTACTCCACACAAAGGTGGGAGCTGCTTCTCTTTCAGATAAAAAGCCAAAACCAAGCAAAAGAATCTGCCGAGTGTCAGGCCACGGGCAGTGGGGCTTTCTGTCCCCAGCAGAGCCAGGGAGGAGCCCCAGGGGCACGTGCTGGGCCCTCCTCATGGGGCTGCTGCACAAGCCGTGCACTAGACCCAGGTAATCGGCCAGAAACAAACAAAAATATCACATACAATTGCACAAGGAGCGGTGTGTATGTTGGCAGGAGAGTAAATCCTTGCTGTGAGTGATCCTGAACATTTTGCAGCTCAGGAATCTTGCCCCCTTCTTCCCATCCGCAAGGGACACCATGATGTGAATAAAGGATATCATGCCCTTCTGCCATTCTGCAGGCTCTGCTGCTGGATCTTGTCAGCTCTAGGGTTAACAGACGCTGATTTCTCTTCTACAGATCTTGTTAGACCCCACTTGTACCCACCGTTCAGCCCTCACACACAATATACTGGGAAATCCTATGGCCACGTGGAAAAACCCCACAGACATGAAAGTGTAAAAACCAGAAAGCCTTGGGAAAAACTGGGAACTGGAAACATTTCTATTTTCTTTTTAACTATATGAAATTGCTGTAGCTCGGTACATGCCATAAAGCACATCACAGAACTATTAAAGCTCTTAACACAGCATCTTGACGTTTTGATTTCCAGACTCACTGAGGTATGGTTGTTTTCCTTGCTAAATTCATCCCATTTATCTCTGAGTTCACCTCACTTTTCACTTGTAGCTTCCTTCATTCTCTTGCAACAATCCATCTCCATGCATTCCTTCTCCTCCTCCCTCTGTATCTCCACTATTTGACAGATTTATTCAGTTTCCTTTCCTGGTGCAATTGCTGAATTTAATGCCTCTCCCTCTGTTCTGTGTGATGAGTCTTCTCTCTCCCCTGTGGCAGTCACGCTGCCAGGCTTCGTGTGCACATGGAACCCTGGCCAGCAGGGGCCTGGAGGCCTTGGATGGCCATGCCTGGGATAGGTGGGCACCACACCACACTGAGGGGGAAACCTGAACATAAGGATCTCATTCAAGTGAACATTTTGTCTCCTGCTGAACACCTCCTACTGAAGAGTGAGAAGTATCCATTCTCTTTGGGAGGGTTTTGACTGTTTTCCCACTTTCAGCATACATAAAAATACTCCCTACTTTTGAAAACTCCTCTTGGGATTTTTTTTTCTACTTTTATTATAAAAATTATAAACAAGCAGACTCACAACAGAAAACCAACACCCATTAGGATGTCTTGCCTTGGTAACCCAGCAAGGATGCCTCATGCCCAGCCCCAGAGGGCCTCCAGGCCATGACCAGAGCTCCCCGTTTCTGTGAGACCCCAGCCCCCAGAGAGCTGCTCTAAGGCACCAGCACGGCTGGTACATCACTCAGCCACATCAACACCAGTGGCACAGGAACCATTTGCATGTCAAATTCACAAATTAAACATGTGAACAGATGACAAGTGAACATCTTGATTCACACTGTGTTTCTCCTGCTTGTCAGCTCCTGGCAGTTAAGAACAGTCACTCCAAAAAGTGCTAAAAATAACACAGTCAGGCCCTGCCTTCAAATTCTTTTTTTTTTTTTCTCCAATTTTGCTTTGATATTCTTCTCAATGCTGCTAATAATGAAGTTAACGTGGCCCAGAAACCATTGCTGTAATTCTAAAGTAACATCAGAAATACATATGACCTATGAGCAGGCGGAAGGGCAGAAGGAGATGCAAACATCCAGCTAAGCCATGCTATCAGTCAGGACTGTTTTCTCAGGTGACATCAAGACAGCATAAAGAAGTATGAAAGTACAAGGACTCCCAGACTAATTTGGGATCTGACCCTTGTCAGGGAGAAGTGCAGATCTACTTCCTCTCTCCGATTAAGGAGAGGTTCCCAAAGGCTTGTCCCCGTTTCTCTTGTGCCACACGACATGATGCATGAAGTGCTCTACACTGTGATCTCCCACGTTTTCTCTACAGCCTTTTAAAATGTCTCCTAACTCTAATGGCTTCCCCATCCCTTCCCTTGGATACCAGACTCCTTTTGCCACACGGAGAAGACTCCTGTGATCTCTGCGATCCGATCTCCCGCAGTCTCTTTTGTGTGCCCTCGGCCCCGCAGGGGTTGGGCCCCCTCCTCCTTCTCTCTCTGCAGGGATTTCACAAGGCAGCCCCAGCTCCCTGCCCCAGCTCTGGTCATGCAGAGGCTCCCCGGTGTCTCCTGAGCACATTTCACGGCCGGCACAGCCGCGAGGCACAGCCGACATCCTGCGGGAGGAAAACCATTCCTCACAGCCAGCGTCACGCTCCGGGACAGCTACACCCAGCAGCTCTGGAATTACCGGCTGTGAAATACAATTTCCACTGAATTAAGCCCAGTTGATACCCAGAATTTTTGATGTAGCTCTAGAGTCTTGACAATTCTGCCACAAAACTCGCAGAACACAAATGCATTGGGAAAAATTCAATCAGATGAAACACTGTGTTTCAAAAAACTGCAATTGCTGAAACCCAAGTCCCCATCAAAAAGTGAAAATGAATAAATGGAAACGTCCTTTTCCAAAAGCGACAAATCATTATTACACTTTGCCTGAGGGAATCCTAAACTGATCGTATTGTTCAAGTGAGTAAGCACGAAGCAGATTAACAATGTCTCCTAAACACCAGTTTTGAAGGCTGATTGTAATTCCAACCAGGGAACGGGGTTATCCCAATGCCAGTTGTGCACTGTCAGCTTCTGAGCAGAATTACCATGCTATTAGAGTTTCTGTGTGTAAAATTCTTGTCAAAACAGACTTCTAGTTTTTGAAAGAAAATAAGAGGCGAACACAAAATCATCAAGGGTTTAAATGAAATATCTCCTTGGAGTGAAATATTGTCTAAAATACCACATTTCATACAATGTGTTAAGGCACACCCTGCTCAAGGCATGACACCTGGTATTCTAATTTTATTTAAAATTATGTGTAGCTCACATATTTTAACAGCAAAGGGAAACTGGTCTGTAATTCTGAAGTTACTGAGCATTTCCAATCCTGCCCAAAAGCAGCATAATATTTACAGATTTCCAAGTGCTGTTAAGGTGAGGATTTCTGAAATAATATAATAGAAATAAATAGCATTGACTAAGGAAGTTGTAGGAGAATATAATGTTATTTCTATTTATGATGTTCATTAATACAGTAACGAGTAACACAGCAATACAATAACACAGCTGTAAATATTAATTTTATATCTTCAAAATATATAATGAACTAAAAAGAAAGAGATTAATTCAACATGAATGGCACAACCACCAATGACTTTTACAGCAAAGTTTAAAAGCTACTGTGGAAGTTGACTTTGTAGCAACTATCACATTTATTTCATGTATATTGTTTCTATGGCATCATCAAGGGAATAAAAAATTCACACAGTGCCTTTTTTGTTTAATTATGATAATGATCATTTATACCGATGGCATGCAGATAAAAGCAAAATGTATCAAGAGACTTCAATTCAAATTTAGTTCTTTACTGATTCTGTTATTCCTGCCTCTTTATGCCACAGGTTTGTGTTGCATTGGTTCAAAAAGTAGGCAAGATGCCACAGATTTAGAAAGAACTAGTGATTGCTGAATGCTCCATTAAGAGATGCATTTTGCAGAAGAAAATTCCCCAATACTTGTAGCAATAATAATAAACAAATATCATCACTGAGATCACCATGACTAAAACACAAGATGATCGATCTTGCCAAGACTGTATTTGTAAATTTTGATTTTTAGATCATAATTTTTTTTCACATGGAATGAGGAGATTAAATGAGGAGTAATTAATGAGGAGTAAAGCAATTTCTTCTCCTCTCTAGAGAACCTGGGAACATGAGGTTTTTGCACCTATAGCTCCCATACCTCCCACTGGCACCTCACTGCACACCCCCAAACCAAGCAGGCTGAGACACATGTGGGTCAAAAGGTTAATGGGGATGGTGGCCCCTGCTAAGCATGACAGGGAAAAGATTAATGTAGCTCTTGCTTATCTATATGAAATTAAAAACTGTGGAGGATAAAGCCTTTACACTGATCTTTGCTGAATGACCACGCAAAAATTAAATATCCCAACTTGCGAGTGTTCAGAAACACATAACCACAAGAAGTGATTAGGTGGGTGCTTTTATTGAAGAGCTCTGGGTGCCAGGGGTATGAACCCAAATCTGACTCCCACCATACAGCCGAGATGAACATGTTTTTATATTCTATAGTTATATAACTTTCATGTTAATTATTAAACTTATATTGTTCTATTTTATACATAGATTTCAGCTAAGTATAGCCCCCCTTTGAATTTTCAACATAGTTTCTCATTATTCTTCTTCTAGTTATATAATAATTATATTTCATTAATAAACAATCATCACATCTAACAATTATATCATTTATCATGTTGCTTACGCAGGTGTAGTGATCTGGGAAAAGCACAAAGCCTAACATTTCAGAGTCTATTTTAATATTTTCCCAGGCCCCACTATCAAACTGACTTGCTCATCTTTGATGTTTTTAAACTGATAAACAGTTTAGAAACATCTTCTAGGAAAAGGAGATTACACAAACTATTTCTGGCACCTTGGACAATGCAACCAACAAAAAATGGATGACCATCACTAGCCAATAAATAAATTAAATCTCATCTCTATTGCTCCAACTCACCATCTATTTCTAAAAAAGGATCATCATAAATGGCAATAGGATGTAACAGAGTGACAGAAAAAACAGTTTCAGGGGACCTGAATCTTACACTGCACTCGGTTTCTTTCCTACAAATTTAACTCTTCCTTGCTTTACCTCTTCCTCTGCGCAGTGGAAATGACAGCACTAATCCCTTTTCTTTGGTCAAACATCCTGGAATTTGCTGAGAGGGAAAAGCATTGCACAGAAAGGCAGGGCTGTCACCAGTGTGCTGGGTGACACGGTTCTCATGGCACACTGACCCAGCACAGGCCATGCCAAGGGGACAGGGCACAGACCTTGTCACACACAGCACTGAATGGCCTCTGGGTTTCTTCATGACACCGTTTTTCTAAAGGAAATATGTTTCCTTTTCAACAGAGATATGTTTCTTACGAAGGAAACCACAGTGTCACTCTTTTCCTGAGCAGACAGGAACACAGCAGCACATGTCCAGCCAGAACTTCACCAGGGTGTTCCTGAGGCCAGTCACAGCCCTGCTCAGGGGATGCTGAACTCCCACTGGGGCCGTGGAAAGGGGCACTGCATCTTCAAAGGAAACAGATTTGCTTCAGAAAGGGGCAAGAAGTTGAAGAAACATCTGTAAAGACTGATAATAGATTCACTTCCTGAAATTCTTTTACAACTACTGCTGTGAAAAGCAGGAAGTATGGGCAAGAGAAGGAAAGAAAGTTGCAAATAAGGGAAGAAATCTTTCTCACCCCCAGAACTGGCTAAATTGCTGAATGGTGCTGGAGATGAGACTGGAGGTGTCCTTAGTGGGATCTCTCAGCCCAGATAATGCAGAGAAGGAGCCAGCTGTGTGGCTGCTGTCTCTGCCAGCTTTCCACCTGGCTGCAGGCTAGCAGGAGGAGTGCTGGTGGCAGGGTGCACATCCCCAGGGCAGAGCCCCTTCCCACCCTAGCCAAGCTGGGCTGCAGCAGGGATGAACAAACCTTGACCATGGCACACTTGTGGCAGGTCACTGCAACCCAAACTGGCACTCTAAAAATGAACACTTACTGACAAGGAATGCCAACTTTCCCAAGCTATACTGGACCTAAGAGGATGAGGGTGTTGAATACAGTGCTTCATCCCTAAATATTGAATTTCACAATATTAAGTGACAGGAGTGTATACAGATGCAGATACACTGTTTTCTCCTCTCTGTATATGTACTTGAATAAATATTATACAAACCTAGCAGATCCCCTCTAAAATGTGATCTTTAAAACAAAAATCCAGTGTGTTTCCTCTCAAGATTAATTACAAATCTTTGCAATTTGCTTTGGCAAATTTGGTCAAAATTACCCCGTTGCTTCTCCTTTTTCTAAGGAAATTCTATTCTTCTATTAATAACTGCTGTAGCACAAACCAGATTTTATCCCATGCTGACAGACAAATCTGAGTTAAAAAGGGATCTCACTTACACTTCCCAATAAATCCTCCAAGCAGGCTATTTGATTTTCCTCTCTCCTGTGCCTTACAAAACTTCTCCAGCTCCTAAATCTGCACAGCTTCTCTGAATCCTTTCACTGTGCATGCTCTACATAGCCCCAAGTGTTTCCCAGAGCAGGCAGTCCCTTTGCCATGGGGCCATGCTGCAGGTGAAGCACAGCTTGCTCCACCTGCCCTGCTCCCTGCTGCTGCTCCAGGCAGGCACACTGGAATCCTCAGCTCCACTGAAATGAAGCAATTCATTTTTTAACAGTGAAGTTATTAAGGTGCAGCAAAACATCCATGAAATAAAGCAATCATCCTTTCTGCTCTAGCATAAAACATATCTGGTTTACTCTTCTTTCCTTTCTTTCTAAGGAGAATCAATAGCTCTCTATTGAATAAATCCCTGCCCAGCAAACCAGATTGTATTTCCCGCAGACAGTTGATAGCTCAGTCTGACTTAATGGTCTGAGCCATATTGACTTCCACATTTTAACATAGGAATGCTGCAATAAATACCAAGAACAGTAAAAACACACGAGATCTTTCTCTGTATCTCTAAATGAAGGAAATTGATAAAATATACTCAAGCAAAGCAGCGCTTTATTTATTTATTTATTTATTTATTTACTGCCAATTTGAACTGTGGGTTTCCCCTAATCTCTCTCAAGGCTTTAGCAATACTATTTGGAAAGAACAAAACATTCAACCAAAGATGTTGGCTGTAACCAAGATACATCTTCCTTCCCTCCAAGAAAAACTGAGATTTCCTCCAAACCTCATAATGTTTTGTGACAATAAATAATCTCCTAGTCCTCCCCCACTAAGGGAAGTACGTTCCTGGCGAGGGGCCACACGCTGGCCTCTGCCAGTGCCACTGCTCCCATGTGGAACCAGGCCCTGGAAATGCACACTAGGTAAGTTAAACTATTAAGATCTTCTACAGTAGCTCAATATTCTTGCATCAAACTGCGCCCAGAAAGGAAACAGAAGCCAATATTGCCTATTAAGCAGAGACAGGGTAATAGCAAGGAAAACAGTTAGTAACTATTATGCAAATTCTGAATTGGCTTTTCTATTCAGCCATTTTTTGGCATCCCTGAAAACGGCTTTTGTTCACACTAATATTTGGGAAAGAGGCTTTATTTATGCAAATAGATGCATTTCTAAAAAAAAAAAAAACAAATTGCATGTAAATGAGCGTATTTGTGCATCAATTAGTGAATTTGAGTTTTCTTTGCTGCAAATACACATCCATTTCAAATGGTTGCAAATGACTAGTGAGAGGGACAGGAAAACATAAATGAGTCCATTTTCCTGAGCACTTGACAGACACCAAAATGCCCATTGTGGAAGAGATGGGGAGCTCTACAGATGGATAAAGACAGCAGCACAAAGCAGCATAGTCTACAGAACTGTAATTCTTAGTCAACCTTTTAAGTCTTCTGAAACACAAGAGAACAAATGGTATTCCAGAAAGTCCAAGTTTATTCTGCCCATGTTCTGCTGGCATGCTAAAAATACTCACTGCAAAGGGCACCAGAGATGTGACTAGATAGATACTTAAAAAGTGACAGTCAGTGGAGAACAGATTGCTGCTGAAACCAATCCCAGCTGATAGGATTCCTCTTCTGGGCACTGCTAGGCACCGCTGGGCACTGCTGGACAGGGAGCCTGGCACAGTGAATTGATTGTGTCCCATTGATTGCATCGTTTCTGGCATCACTATCAGTCTGATTTGGGGTGACTGGAGCTTCAGAAGGAAGGATCGAAACACACTTTATGAATTTCCAACCTCAAAATATCAGGGATTAGACATGTGGAAGCATTTATTTACTCAAATAAAATACTCCTAATTTTGCAGTCTCTCGCTTTTATACGCTGCAATTAGAGCAAAGTAGCTGATTTGCTTCAGCAAATATTCAGGTATTCCTTCACTGTCTGGGGAGGTTTTTTATCCTCTCAAAAATCCCCACATTTCTTTAAACAGTAATATAAAACACACAGTGGGTATTTGAAAAAATTTTGAAACTGTTCAGGCAATAATATTCTCATCTGATCTTAATAGTGCTGTTTATGCAGCATATATAATTAAAAGCATTTTCAGTATCAGCTTAATTAATCTCAGAAGTTCAGTATTCAAAGAGCAGAGGAAATAAGCTTTTGCTGCTCATTATATATCATGCAATTATATGATGAAGACATCCAATCATAATTATGTGCCACAATAATAATTCTGTGTCACAGAAGTTCCATGATTTAGAGGCAATAAAAAGGCACGAACAGTTGAACAGTTTGCCTCAGGGCCTGAAGGGGCGATTTCAGAGACTCGGGATGCTCCTGAAAGGAGAGGAGAAAGCAGGCTGGCGGTGGGAGGATCTCGCTGCCGGGAGAGCGCACAAACCCTTCCCGCGGCCGTGGCTCCCAAGCGGGGACGGGGCAGCGGCCAGCGGCAGGCTGAGCGGAGCGGGGATGGAGCAGGGATGGGGCAGAGGCCAGCGGCAGGCTGAGCGGAGCGGGGAGGGAGCAGGGACAGAGCAGAGGCCAGCCGCAGGCTGAGCCGAGCGGGGATGGAGCGGGGATGGAGCAGAGGACAGCCGCAGGCTGAGCCGGTCAGGGACAGAGCAGAGGCCAGCCGCAGGCTGAGCGGAGCGGGGATGGAGCAGGGACAGAGCAGAGGACAGCCGCAGGCTCAGCGGAGCGGGGATGGAGCAGAGGCCAGCCGCAGGCTCAGCGGAGCGGGGATGGAGCAGAGGCCAGCCGCAGGCTGAGCGGAGCAGGGATGGAGCCGAGGCCAGCCGCAGGCTGAGCCGGGCCGGGATGGAGCAGAGGACAGCCGCAGGCTGAGCCGAGCCGGGATGGAGCAGAGGCCAGCCGCAGGCTGAGCGGAGCAGGGATGGAGCAGAGGCCAGCCGCAGGCTGAGCCGAGCCGGGATGGAGCAGAGGCCAGCCGCAGGCTGAGCGGAGCAGGGATGGAGCAGAGGCCAGCCGCAGGCTGAGCGGAGCGGGGATGGAGCAGAGGACAGCCGCAGGCTGAGCCGGGCCGGGATGGAGCAGAGGACAGCCGCAGGCTGAGCCGGGCCGGGATGGAGCAGAGGCCAGCCGCAGGCTGAGCGGAGCGGGGATGGAGCAGAGGACAGCCGCAGGCTGAGCGGAGCGGGGATGGAGCAGAGGCCAGCCGCAGGCTGAGCGGAGCAGGGATGGAGCAGGGATGGAGCAGAGGCCAGCCGCAGGCTGAGCGGAGCAGGGATGGAGCAGAGGCCAGCCGCAGGCTGAGCGGAGCAGGGATGGAGCAGAGGCCAGCCGCAGGCTGAGCGGAGCGGGGATGGAGCAGAGGCCAGCCGCAGGCTGAGCGGAGCAGGGATGGAGCAGAGGCCAGCCGCAGGCTGAGCGGAGCAGGGATGGAGCAGAGGACAGCCGCAGGCTGAGCCGGGCCGGGATGGAGCAGAGGACAGCCGCAGGCTGAGCCGAGCCGGGATGGAGCAGAGGCCAGCCGCAGGCTGAGCGGAGCGGGGATGGAGCAGGGATGGAGCAGAGGCCAGCCGCAGGCTGAGCGGAGCAGGGATGGAGCAGAGGCCAGCCGCAGGCTGAGCGGAGCGGGGATGGAGCAGAGGCCAGCCGCAGGCTGAGCGGAGCAGGGATGGAGCAGAGGCCAGCCGCAGGCTGAGCCGGGCCGGGATGGAGCCGAGGACAGCCGCAGGCTGAGCGGAGCGGGGGCCGCGGGCTCCACACACGGCGCTTGGGGCAAAACAGCCTGAACTCTGCCGCCTGTTCTCTCCAGAGACAAGCATGCTAACAAACGAAAGAGATGGCTGAATGCCTCCTTTCCGTTGGTTTGAGCTGCAGACCTACATTCTAACTCACCTTGAAAAGTGTACCTGGGTGTGGGAAATGTCACGCCCCGTTCTCCCTGCATCAGGTGGAACCAGCTCCCACCCAAGGGGCAGTGTGGGGCAACTGTGCACGTTAAGGCAGAAAACATTTACACCAAGAATAGGGGCAAAGTGTTAACACCAGGCAGCCATTCAGAACTACTCATTGGAGTAACTCAAAAAGTTATTCCCCAGCTTGTAGGTCACAACTGCTCCAAATCAGAAATCCCTTCATATTCAAGGACCCTGTCCTCAAAACCTGACCATTTAAACTAGAATATCTGAAAGCAGTAAGAGTTACACATCGAAAATAAATGTGTTACTTATTTGACAAGCACACTTTAACTAGTTGTTCCAACAGCCACAGTGCACTAGTGTACTGAAAGGTGAGAAGGGGCTGCTGCCGGCATGTGAGCCAGACATCACACAGTGCAGTCAATAGAGAGCAAAGACTTGTGTGTTTTGCTGTAATTATGCTCATAGGAAAATCCTGAACACAGGTTACTAATAAAATATGAAGTCCTGTAATTATACCCACACAATTATAGAATTATTTATTCTGTTTCTCTCCTGCTAACCACTGTGTGACACCCAGCAGAACGTACTGCAGAGAGAATCAACCTGCTCTGGTTGAACCCCAATGAGAACTGAACAGAAGCCACTTGCCAGGCTAAGTAATTAAAACTGTATAATTTTAAGTGTAGGCATTTGAGCCAAGTGCTCTCCAAGGCCCCAGACATTTTGAGGCAAAATTGTGATAGTAAATTAAAACTTTGGAGCCTACCTGGCTTCAACAGCCAGGGAATCCATCCAGGACTCAGCGTGAATTGACTCTTCCACCAAGGAGATTGGTGTTGCTATAGGAAGTAAGATCTATTATTGTAAAACCAGGAAAAATGCAAGAGTAATAAGGATTGAAAATAAGACAAGAAATCTTACCATTCCAATATATACATCAATCATTCCCTATGCGAAATACCAGGTGAAATAATTGCTTCAGCTTAAATCCCAACTCAGAATACAGAGTACAGTTTAGGCCACAGAAAAAACTGCAGCTAAAAAAGCAGTGATGGCTCTTGGAAAAGGGAAGCAAATGGCTCCTGGACAGCACTGAAGGTCACACGCTGAAAGCTGAAGACTGAAGAAAAATAGCAGCCTGGGCTGTTTCTCACTGTACAGACCACAAAGCTGAAGAATTTTTCGAATGTAAAAATCAAGGTGGGTTATGTAGTTAAATCAGAATGAGAATTATAATGGCTTACACAAGCCAGAAATTGGGCCAGTCAGTAAAAAACACTGCAGAGGCTGCAGAGGCTGTAACTCACAGGTGCACAACCTCTGCATCAACCATTAGCAACTTGATCCTTCTCTTCTGGTGAGGAATCTGTCTTCACTCTGAGCCACCGTCTCTCAAACCACTCCAAATACTGGTGATAATGGGCTACACGCACACTGGAGCAGCAGCATCCTTATTCTCTAACATTATTACCCCAAATGTGCCATCCCCTTTTCCTCATTGTTCCAGTTACAGCTAACCCTTGTCATTTCAGTATTATTCCCTCAGCAAAGGAACAGAACATGCCATTCCTAAGAAGCTGGCAGGAAAACCAGCAGAATTCATCCTTCCTTGAAAAGCCAGTGACTTTTGCTAAAGCAAGAGTGACTTTTGCTAAAAAGAAACCGTTAAGGAAGCAATAATGATCAGATTTTATTGATTCACACATAGGTAAAAATCTCTTTCGTTTCTATCCCTTTGTGGTTTTTACACCACTAAAACCCAGGTGCTGTAATGGCCTGAATGGGGCAGAACAGTTCATTAATGCTCAGCTCCCTGCTGCTAAACTGCCTCTTACTGCACCCCTAAATTTCATACACTGTTGCCATGAGCACAGCATGCATATGGTACATTAGATAAATGAAATTAATTAACCTTGGACTCGGGATTTTTAGCTCCCTATGCATAGCATTTGGGAAAACAGTTCCTCAGAAGCTCTCTAACCCAGTTTTACATTCTCTCAGACCCTGTGGCTATGCTAACCTACAGGTTCCTTTAGCCCCAGGTTGTTACACCACCTCAATATAAAAATAGCCTTCTGCCGAAACAAATAATATTATTTTTCACTGCAAAGAAAGCACAGCAAGCATCAGTGTCCCCAGGCAGTCTCCAGGGTGCTAAACGTGCTATTTCAGTTTGGTACTGCATGTTCTGTGAACACACTCAGTACTCCCACACGGAGTGCTGTCTGATACATTCTCTTTGGAGAACTCTCCAGGCACCAGGAGCTCCTTCCTTTGCTACCAGGAAATTCCAGCAGTCAGCTAACCAGTACTGGCTAAATAAAGGTTTTGCCCTTGCTATGCATATCAATGAATACCCGCATACTTATCCACAAAAATGTGTGCCTATCTAGAAAGATTACCTGGGAGCTGGAAATCCCGCCTGTGTGTAAGGAATTTTCAGCCCTGCAGCGCAAGTCATCTCAAATGCCTCTGAGGGGGTCCCAGCATCTTTCCTTCTGCAGAATTGATTGACTCCTGGGGAACTCCTACACCTCTAAGCTATCCTGTCCTGTCAGGGTGCTGGAGATGACCAAGGAGAAGGAGGAAAGCAGAACCTTCCAGCTGGTTCCATCCACTCTGGAGAGCAAGCACCTTCCAGCTGCTGCTGCAGCACACAGAGTCACTGCTTGCTGTGGCACACTGCCCTCCCCACAGCACTCCCTCAGCCCAGGGCTGCCTGTGCACACCTGCCCCAGGCCTTTACTCCACTCACAGCCATGCTGATTGCTCCATCCCAGAACAGTTCATTCAGGGAGGCACAGAGCTCAGCCAGGTGCTCTTTTTTAGAGTATTCACTTTCTAGGCCTCATTCATCAGGATTTCATTCCAAAGTCTTACTAAACAGAAAAATCTGAATTCAGGCACTTTGTGTAGAAATCGTGGATAAGCTTGGAATGAATGACCCTTATGGAAAGCGTGCCTTTTGAAGAGCTGTAATACAGGAAGAGCTTCCTGAGCAGGCCAGTGCAGCTCAAGTGTGATGTCAGGGTCATTATTCCAAGTCTCTACCAAAACATCCTGGATCAATGCAGATGCAGAAAATGAAAAACCTTTATCAGGAAAGCCTGGTGGAGGTCACGGCTGCTTGGCTTTTGCATTATCTATCACTGTTATCCTCTGTTCCACACAAACCACTGTAACAGTTTGGATTAAGTTTCACATTCAAATGTTCTGTACTTTAAAACACAAAATAGGAATAATTAGAAGACCCAGTATTCTCAAAAATCCTTTAACTGATCTTAAGAGAGCTGCAATCTCACCTTTTGATAGATGACCACTACCAATGTTAGATTTATACTTGTACACAGGGCCAAGGAGAGGCAGGACTGCCCCACACTCCCAATGTCTCAGGAGGGGACAAGACCAGAGAAACATTTTCTTTTTTCAGCTACCTACCTCCCATAAAATCTGTCCTTTACTAAAAATGCACCATAAGAAATCTCAGATGAATAAAGATCAGTACTGAGAAGAGATCCAATAATCAGTTACTTATTTTTCACATGGAAGAGTTCGAAGGGCTGCCAGCACAAGTGTGTTGGTATGCAGGAGTTGAGAACTAAAAATAGTAATATAAAAAGTGAATGCTTTTTCTTCCCCTTTCTTTATGCTTTATTTCTCTTCACTAAATGTACTTTGCACATTGTTAGGTAGATATAATATGTGTAGGAGGGATTGTCGAGGTTGCCATGGTTTCTCATTTTTAATGAGCTTTGAGACTTCATAATCCAACCAAATACATTAATAATTACTACATCTATTTTTTCTCCCTTCCCCCCTCCCTCCAAAGCACTCCAAAAATTACTGGTGCTAAAAGTAAAACCAGTGATTTGAGAGACAATAAAACATCAAAGCAGAAGCCCACCCTCAAGGAGTTGGCAAACAAAGGCTTAGGGAGGAAACAGGAGAAAATTACCACCGTGAGTCAGGGATCTGCTCCATGGCCTCATGTCTCTCTTAACATCTGAAGTCAAACAGTATTTTGTTCAGTTGGGTGAAAAACTCCCCAAACACACAGCAAACCAAGTCACATCTGTCAGAATCAGCAGCTAGTGAACCACTGAAGGCTGGCTGCACCAGCTCTGTACTGTTTGCTAGCTCTGTTCAATGTGCAAGGACACACTGAAGTGCTCAGGAGTTTGTGGGCAGCCACCTCCCCCAAACACACAATTCCAGTGCTTATAGCCTGGATTTGGCAAAGGAAGGGAGCAATTGTCTGACTTCAAACCCAAGAATCTGAGTGGGACAACTCAGGCACTTACAGGCAAAGTCTTTTTTCTCTAATTCACTGACTCAAAGTAAACAAGACTGAAGAGGCAAAAAAACCACTACTCATTTAAAAAACAAACAAACAAAATCTATTTCCTCCCTAAAGTGCTTTGCTTTTACACTACTGGATCAAGTAAACAGAGGTAAATAAGATTAAATAAAACACTGCCAGCTAAGCGTACAGCTAAGGAGAAAAGTGCTTAATGCTCCAGCAACCATTGAAACATTTTGCATGAGAGCTTGCTGGCTGAAGCCATTTCCTGTCACATCATTTTTGATGGTCTCCTGATACTGATGAAATAGGTCAAGGTGTAGAGGGAATTTAGGCTCTGGGTCTGTGAATAACTCCTTGACCCAAACACATTAGCAAAGGTGGATTTGTTACTTGCTGCCAGCGTTTACCTTACCTGGGGCAGTGGGGAGGAACAGAAACCCTTCCCTTCCATTTGAGGGCAGATCAGATAGGAGGACTCTATTTTTATACAGGAGAAGGGAATTGCAACCCACAGGAAACCATCCAATTGGTACCACAGTGCCTACATGGCTCACAGGCTGGGAGCCCTCAGCCGAGCAGCTGGGGCTGAGAGCTCTCAAAAGCAGCAGGCACTGCACGGACAGAGGATGAAACCCCCAGGGCTCCTTGTGGAAACTCCAACACATGCCTTCTTGCAAGGCTCTGGTGTGGATAACCACCTCACTTCTGAGAGAGCTGGACACAGAAAGACAGTAAAGCATAGACAGGGTGAGAGACTGGCTGAAGGCCACACAGAAAATCTGTGCCAGAGCAGGACACCAAATCAGCTCCCAAATCCTGGAGACTTCTCTGTCGTGGTACTCCATCCACAGACCACTCCTCTCTGTGAGACAGCAGCACTACCTCTGGGTAGGGCAGACAATCGAAGACCCACTGTGATGTTAGAGATCAGAAGAGCTCTAGCACAGAAGTGCAATTTGGCAGAAATCTGGAGGAAAAAAATGTGACTACTTCTGCAGTATGAATCACCACAAACTTAAACATTGTGAAATAAACTTTTGGTGCCAACTTCCTGCATAAAGTGTCTGAGGACTCTGACAGACCAGCAGTGCTTTTTTTCCCAATAAACTCTTACAGAATGAAAGAAAATTGCAATCAAATAAAAATCTCCATCCCACATTGCAGCATGAATCAGAAATTGCTGATTTCTCTTGGGAAGGTCGTTAGCATTTCACTGGGCAGTTTTGGAGAAGCGGCTCCTGTGAGCAGAGCTTGGCTGGCACACGCTGTCACCTCCCCACGTGGCCCCTGCCCACAGAGACCCCTGGCAGTGCCCAGGGGAGGAGGCTCTCCCTGCTTTCTGTGCAGGACACATTGGAGGCTGATGGAGCCACACCACAGCTTGGCCCAGCAGAGCCAGGAAAACCAGTGCCATGTACTGAGCAGGTCATGGAAAGGGTCTCAGTCACTCCCTTTCTGCAAAGGCCATAACCTCCCTGTAACACACTCCCTGCTATGAGCCTTTTCGAGACATCGTGTAAAAAAGAGGACACAAAAACTTTTGTGCATTTGGTCTCTTTTCTCCCCCCACCCCCAGTAATACATCCACATACATAGACTCAAACTTTAAGAAAAAATCAACCTGGTCTGAGGTGATTCTTTAGACACATAATAAATGTGGAAAAGGAAAAACTGCAATGAGAAACAAAAAAGTTTGAGAGTCATTATATCGTCTGTGTTTCACAACATGATTTTTGATGTTGTGCATGATTTGTTTTTAAAATTATTTCTTGTGCTTTGATTTATGAGAAGTGCTTTTAAATCCATGAGATAAACACCAAGAGAAGTCATTCCAACTGGGATTGTCCTTGAAGACAAGCTACTTCTTCACAGCCCCTGTAGGTAACAGATCCTGGCATCCTTCTGCAGCCGGTGGTGGCACAAAGTGAAATTCTTCCTTCACAAGCTCTTACACAATTTCCTGTGCCAAGTACCCCACATGACTATTTGATCTCATCCTTTCTCTGTCACATGCAGGAAGGAGCCCACATGGGGGATCTGAACAGCAGCAGGCCCAGGACCCACTTCAATAATTCAACTTTTAGCTATTCTTCAAGTTGCACAGCTTTAATAGCTTTTTCATTTGATATTGCTTCATTAAAGGTCATTTTTGTGTGACATTTGCAGAACTAGTTCTCTAATTATACTGCTCAGCATATGAGAAGCTTTTTCAGGAACAGTTCATTCTCCTTTGCAAAGAGACAAAATTTAATTACAGAGTGGAAGATTTAAATAATGGTTACATAAAAAATACTTATGTAAATCCCTTTTAGTTTAGGCTTTGAAAGGTCAGGCTCTTATAAGGTCTACAGTTTAGAAAGAGATCATGACTTAATTATAGACCATCATGGCATACTTCAAATTGTTTTAGTGGACATTGTTCATTCTCCTTTGTCACAAATTGTGAATTCTGAAAACAACTAGAGAGTGCCAGTCAGAATGACATAACCACCATCCTTCAGGGCTGGGCTCTGCACCTGGACATTTTCAGCAGAGTCAGATTAAAACTGAAACAAGGGCTGGCAGCCAACCCTCCAGGAAAAGCTCATTGCTGAGACGTTGGCAGTGGCTGCCATCACCTGTAACCCCACGCTGCTCTTCCTGAGGAGGAATGAGTTTGGATTTGCCCATAGTGAGATACACAACCCTAGCTCTAAATTTACTTCCTGAAAGCTGATATGAGTGTTCAGCTTCCCTGACTGCTGGATGCCTTGGAAATCCCAGCCATGGAGGAGACAATGCTCATCGTAGCTTGTCAGGACACCTCACATATCCAGCACACAGATGCAATGCTGGAACTGCAAACGCCAACGTTTATGTTCCCCCCGTTCACATTTTAACTTTTTTATTAATAAATGTATCAGAAAGCTTTCTAATCTCATCAATCACTTTCCTAGAACCCAGGCTAAATTGCAACAGACCCTTCTACCAGCCAAATCCACCTCAAGTTTAAGGATTTCCTCTGAATTTCTGGAGGATGCTTAGGCTCTTCCAAAACATGATGTTAGCAAAGGAAATGTCCCATACTTTGCCTTACTGGTCATCCATATTCTGCTAAAAATGGCATGACTTTTCATCTCTTCAAGGCTCTTGTGTATTCTTAAATTTTTCCTACTACATGACTATCATATTGCTTTCGTTTCTCTAATTTAGTACACAGTCAGTATTGGAAGGTGGGGATTTTTACCCTTTCTTCACATAGTTAGGATATTAAATATGTGAAGCTCAGAAATTCCATGAGCAAGGAAGAACATACAACAAATTCTTTCTCTGCTGAATCATAGGATGCTTGGAGTACAGAGCTCAGAAATGAGATTAACACAGAGTTACTCAGCAGGAAACTTAACCATGTGTTCATTAAATGAAACTCCATGTAAGTTTGATTTCTCCCACGCAGGGTCAGAAATTGCCCCCTTATCTCCAAACCCAGAGGAGAGCTGGATGCAGTGGGTCTTCTGAGTGGCAGGTGGAGCTGCAAAGCACAGTCAATGCATCTGTAAGCAGAGAAATAAGGGCCTTGCGAGGCCAGACTGAGGACAGGTGGGCTGGTGGGCTGAGGGGGTCACTGCATTCCCAAAGGTAATGGTAAAGCACTTTGTGCTATTTCTTGTTCCTTTCAGAATCTGTGAGCTTTGGGGCCAAGCAGCCTTCAGGAAATCTGCCAGAGTGACATGGCTGCAAAGGAAAGGAAAACAGCCTTGGCTCACAACCTTTCTGCTTTTCCTGCTTCACAGTGATTTCAGTTCCTCCTTATTTTAACCCCCAAAATAGTTTTGTACTGAATCAATCCCTACACCATTTGAAGCACCCAATGACTTTAGAATCGATAGACAGACTGCAGAGAAGGGCACATGCAACCACAGCCACAGTTCCTCAAACAATCTGAGAAAATGCAAAAGGAAAGCGCAGCAGCTTATTCTCTTTGAAAATGAGTACTGTAACATTGTGCATTACGAGGTTAAATAGATTTTACTGTAATACAAGCAGAGCAGTTCATAAACAGTTTATACCAAATCCAAGCAACACTTTCAAATGCACATTTCCCAGTTCTGAGCAGTCAGTAACAGCACATCTGCAATGAGTTGGGATTACATTCAGATTTGTGGTTTGTACAGTGAAATTTATGTAATTCCTTTTTATATCAAATTCCTTTTTTGTTTGCAAGCCACAATCTGCCCAGTGTACTAATATCTCTCCTGCAGCACACGCTGCTCTCTCACACATTTTCAGCCCAGTGGTTCAGTACAAACCCTGTGCTATTGTCCAGCAGCTGAGTGCACGCAGCCCACAGACATTCCCCGTGGCCATGCTTGACAGAAAAACTCCTCCTGGCTGGGCTGGTGACACCACCTGTGCCAGGACCACCTGCCAGGCTCAGCGTGGGGCCTGGAAACGTCTCTGGGATGGTACCAATGCCAGCTGTCCCACAGCACGCCTCCCACCGGGGCTGGGGGCACTGCCAGCCACTGCAACAGGTTTGTTCGAGGGCAGTGAAAGCCAAAGTCCCCATGCCTTTGGGGGACTTCTGCTTGGCTTTTCTTTCTAAAGAGATAAAAGAGTAGGGCTTCCATAAAAGTAAAGTCCACGGGCTTTCATAAAACACAAAATAAAGGTCATGTAAAAAGGCTTTAAGTCTTCTGTGAACTAATAATTTAGTCCGGTTCTCAGAAAGAAAAATCATCAGTGGCAGGCCTGGTCTGTCCTTCTGAGTCTTCCTTGCTCAAGAAGTTTTATTTCCCCTTTTTTTCTGCTTATAATAGGAGCCACTGAAAATTTAAGACATATTTCAAATATTTTCCATTTTACTGCAATTCAAAATAGAGAAGTGGAAAATCCCTCCACAAAGAGTTTACAGTGGCTGAGAAGTGAGAAACAGCCATCTGTACTCATAGGAACACAAATTATTTCATCTCCTGTTAAATTTTAATATTTTCCACAACTGGATAATCATAAATTCAAATAAATTTTCAGCTTTTGATGTCCCAAAATAATTTATGACTTTACACATTCATAGGGGAAAGGGGAGAAACAGATAAAATGCAAACAAAAATCAGGATGAGATTGATGGTTTTACTCCTGTTACCCAGGTCAGTTTTAGCAGACTCATCTTTGAACACATTAACTTTGCAGAATTTGTCTCAGGCTCTTGAATCAGACACAAAGGTGGGAAAAGGATCTCATTTCCCCTGAGATTCAGGAAAGGGTCTCAGAATCGGAAAAGGTGAAACTGCATTGTGTCTTTCTCCATATTCTCTTCACTGATCCTTTTCTTATCCCCACAAGAAATGCTATTAGCTACACACTGAGCAATACAATGGAACAAATTTTAATTCACAGAGGAAAACAAAAAGATTCCAAAACCAATTAATTTCTTCTTTATTGCTTCATAATTTGTAATAATTTGTGTTCAAGCAAACGCAATATCTTTCATCTGAAAAATATTCCAAACTAATACTTCTGTGGTTTCTTCTTTCTTTTGCAGATATATAGTGGCTTGTTAAGATAATGATTAGATCATGACACTTTCTAATTCTTTGGATGGTGATTCAGAATTGCTCAGAATTGCTACCAAGAGGCATGGCCTGGCCTACAGAGTGAATGACAGACAGTAAGACTCTTCTGGAATGGAGTAGCACTAGGATTGCACCTAATGCAAATATTTAACAACCTGTTTCAATTTTGCTTTGTTAAACAACAACAATTGCTCGTTTCTCTTCTTTTTAGGAAGGTATTCAGAGCTGTAAAATGCATTTACAATCTCTCCAGATCAAACCCTGAGCCAGGAGGTTGAGCATTATGCTGTGTAACCACCCTGCCTGGGGTTCAGCTCTGGCTCTAGGAGCCATGGGTGTGAGCAGAGAACAGCTCCAACAGCTGCTGACTTGTGCTGTGATTCTGGAAACTGCTCAAGGATCACCCTGGCACGTGTCTCAGCTTCTCACAGAAGAACATGACACTAGGTTTCTTCTAAATGCAATCTTGAGATCTAATAAAAATCCCCTCCTAGGAAAGAATTCTCTCTGTCTCCTGGTGCTCCCTCCCATCAGCCTTTCCCCCCTCTCCTCCCCATTCTCCTCGGTGTTCATAGCAAGCCTACAGCACAGCAGCTCTGACTTGCCTGCTGGGCCTGGGCAGAGGGAAAGCAGCTCGCTACAGCAGCTGCAATGAAAACAAGAATAAAGGGGTTCTGAAGCTGTCACCAGCTTTTCTGAGCATAAACGATATCTTTCTAATCAAGTCTGATGGCCCAGGAAGATGAATTTCCTTATGTCAGATGGGGCAAACCTCCACGTTTACTGTGGGGTTTTTGCCTCACATTCTCCAAGCCATGAATGCAGAAGAGGATAAGGCACAAGACAGAATACTGCTGAATGTACATTTCCTCTAGTAGCATGCCTGACAGCTGTAAACCTTTGTGACACTCAGCCAACACCATCAGCTAAGCCCAGGAAATAGGGGATGGCATAAAGTAGGTGAAGGACGAGCTTTTCTCCAGCTTTCTGCAACAGGTTGATACATCTTAGCTTCTTTGTGTTTTGGCACCACTCAAGGCCACGAAAACTGCCAATCCTGCAACGTTCCTCACTATGGAGCGCTTGTCTACACAGGGAAACAATTGCAGAATCAGCTACTGCATGGATTCAGACTCTTATCTGTTCTGGTCTCGTAACTAGTTCCAAAGCACAGAAAGCCCAAGTTGCTACTAAATAGCATCCTGATATGCCTTAACAGACCTCTCAGGCATTCACATTACACGGTAAGAGAACTAGTTTAAACACGAGAGAGTTTGGAGCCAGCGTGTCTGTGTGAGGGCTAGCACAGTTCGGGATAAGCCAAGAGATAAGGATTGTCACCTTTTCTCAAGATGTCCCAGCTATTAACACTCAAGAGATAAAGCAGCGCTCAGAGCAAACTGCCCAGTTGTCATAACAACAACCACTGACGGCCCAGGAGATGAGTGAGTCACCAGCAATCTGAAGCAAGAGAGAAATCAGTTAAAGCAGGGGACTCAGGACCTCTGCGCTGCTTTGGTCCTTGGAATGGAAAGATTCTGATTCTCAGCATCTATCTGGGTAAATTAACACAGCCATCCTGTGAAAACATGGCAAAACCTATACACATCTGGGTTTTAACCCAAGATCTTTCCAGCACATGCCACTGCCAGGCTGTCAGCAGCGCCTGGATGTACCCACACATCTCATTTGCTTGTCCATTCACAGTTTATACCCTCCCAGCTGAGCTTTTCCACTGTAAAATACTTGTGCACTGACCTACCCAGTCAGTAGGATCTATGCAAAGTACAAATGGTATCCCTTCTTATTAGGGATTCAGTATGAGGCTGGTCTTGCACATTTCTAATTTTTATATTTTTCTCCAAAAGCCTAATCTAGAAACTTACCACTATGTAAGGAGAGAACTGAAAGACTGAATCACTTTTCTTTGCACTCAGGAATTTAGAATTCTGCAATCAATTTAAAGGCATATAAAATTTTGTCCTTGGTCTCACTGCAAACATATTTTTTTACAAAACCAGCAACAATGTAACAAATGCAGGTTGCACATTC
Organism: Calcarius lapponicus; assembly: GCA_039654755.1. Classification (NCBI taxonomy): domain Eukaryota; kingdom Metazoa; phylum Chordata; class Aves; order Passeriformes; family Fringillidae; genus Calcarius; species Calcarius lapponicus. Next base: position 739,402 of record CM077472.1, on the reverse strand, counting down.
CACAAGACTATAAAATATTTGCAGATTTTCAAGGGAAACTGGTAGTAGAAAATACTTTGAAGAAGTTAAAGAACTACATTGGGACTAAGTTGCCATTAGTTGCTATTGAGTTTACTTCAGTGGAATTCCAAGAAGGAAATTTTGTGGGAGTGAGACAATCCAAAATATTACAAAATGGATAAAAATCTTTGGGGTTTAGAGCTTTAGCACACCACTCATAGCTGGAAGTCTGTCAGAAGTGTCTCCACAGGCAGCTGACTCTATAAACTGATGCTCCAGGCTTTATTACTATTTCATCTGGAACATTCAGCTATTTTCAGGGATTTTTCAGAAGAAACATTCACATTTATTTATGGCATATACTTATTTCTAGGGAGTCAAATATCCAACTCCCTAAAACTTGTGAATCCTGACAACAGCCTCACAAACACAGACTGCCCCAAGCCAGGATAGGTAAAGTCACACTGCTCCTACTTAGGTATTTAGCCTGTCCTTAACCACACATTCCCATTGTATCCAGCAGTTCTGATGAGCAGGAAGAAATGACAGCTCCACCTGAGTCCTGCAGCATGGAGACTGAGATAAACAGCTCATTAATGGAAGCAGAAAACAGCAACACTCATCTATTTTCACTCACAGCTTACAAAGAAGCATTGATCCTAAGTGCATCTTATCAGCACATTAATCAAGCTTTCCATTTGGATCTAGTTGGGATCTGAAAGGGAAAAATTAACTTCATTTGGATCTAGTTGGGATCTGAAAGGGAAAAATTAACTGGAAAGTTTTTGTAATTTCACAAAATAAGATCTGAATACTGAGAGTTAAAAGGAAATAATTTACCAGCCATGGGGCATTATTATTCTTGGGGATAGTGCTTTCTAAAATTATAGGTCCTTATGGAAAAGTATTTTTCATAATAACCAATCCACTGCTCAAGAATTTATTTCATTGCAGCATCCTCCCAAAGGCATTTACCAGGGGAAACATTCCAGCTCTGGTTGTATTACATTTGAAATAATGTTAATACCATCTCCTTGACAGGGATACAAGTGGACATGGGGTCTTTCCTCTGTTCCCCTGTCTCCCCATGAGTATTAACACATACATCTTCCTCCATCCAAACTAACTCTGCTTTGTTACTTATGTTTTAATGAGTACAGGCTCACAGTCCAACAGCAGGGATGTAAAGCATAAGGACCTGGCTATTTCGTGTACAGCAGCCAAGTTAGTATCAATTGAACTAAGAGAAATCCATAAATATGGGGAGGAACAGCAGGACTTCAGCAACTTTTTGCTGGGTCAAGAAGAAATAGCATTCTTCTAGAAGTAGCAGCACTATCAACATCAGCCAGTGTACTCTAGTAACTCTGTTTCATGTGCTACAGTTTGGGGTCAATTATTCAATTCAGACATCAGTACCTCTATCACTGAAACAGCATGTAAACAGAGAGCTGGGTGCCCCATGAAATGCAAACCCCTCAATCAGTTAGAGGGCACAGACACTCTGTGTGTGTGCCAGGGGCCATCAGGGCGTCACAAGGTGTGGGCATGCGGCTGCTCAAGGCAAGAAGTGAGGGCAGGACCAGTGTTCAGAACTGCAGCAGGAGTTCAGGGACCAAATCCTCTTCCCACACAACTTCGGAAGCTCTTTTGCTCACAATACCAATTCTCTGCATATTCCAAGGAAGTGTTTCCTCCTGACAAGCCCCTTTGGGACTCCTACTCTCAAGAAAAACACACCAGCCATGAACTCAACAAGCTTTCTGGTATTTCCCCCTCTATCTTATTTCTATCCCCATTATCTACTCTACAGAGATTTTTTTTTTCCACCACAAACATCTCTCCCTCTGCAGTGGAAGGACAGGCACACTCAAGTATACTCACAGTCTGAAAATGCAGGGGGGTCTCACCATATTAGGAATTTGCAGCACCCAAAATTAATTTAGTTCTATCATTCATTTGAAATACCATTTAGGTGAAGTGTCCCTGGTGTGTGAGAATCCCAGCTGCAGGCAGCAGATATAGAGCAGCATGATCAGAACTGTCTCTCAGCATCACACACAGCATCCAAGAGTTGTACTGCTCCAGTAACAAGTGGGAGGGGGAGGAGAAACAGTGGCAGCACAAGTTTCTTATCAGAACAAATCCTCCTGCAACTGGAGAGAAATCAGAGCTTTGCATTCACACCAATTGGGGCGCTTGAGTGTATCCATGGTAACCCCCACGGATTTCCTTCAGAAATTCCAGTGTGCATCTACACACCGCTTTTCCATTCCACTAACACAGGAACAGAACTGAGAGCACTGGAGTGTCAGCTCCATTAATCTGCTTCTACTTCAGCTACAAAAGTGCATTAGGAGACAGCAAATCTCTCCCACATCTACTCTTTAACCCAAATTCTTCCAGCATGCAGCTGGAATTTCTGGATTAATCTGTTTTTTGACAACAGTTTTTACTGTCCTGCATAAGGACGATGAGCCTTGCAGGATTCTGAACAGTCCGAATGTGTTGTTGTGCACCATTTACTAATGTCTGACCAATACATAAACTTCTGATTATATAAAAAAGGGTGGAAATTATTTCATTATATTTAGAGCATGTTGAAAAATTCTTAGCAAGAATATGGTACAGAGCAACTTCTCAAGAAATTTGACAGTTTTAATAATCTTCCTAATCTGATTTAATCAAAGGCATCTTAAAAGAAAGTTTTTTAATATGTGAACCTGAAAAAGAAAATTACATTGGCGTTTTGGATTTCTCTATTGTAAGTCAAAGTGTCCTGCTAACTTAGCTTGATATTCTTGGATTATTTGCATGATTTCTTTTAAAAGCATATCACCACACAAAAATCAGAATGAAACTCAATATCTGAAACACTAGCCTGTGGAAATGATGACGTTTAAATTACTCAATGAACAGGCCGGGGGTGCTGTTTCATTGGTAGAGAACAGTGTGATTTCATTACAACGTCATCCCAACTTTCAGTAACGGTGAGAGGAGGAAAGGGAAGGGGTTCTGCCCTGGAGGAGCTGACCCCTGCACTGCCATCTGTCTCCCCACAGAGCCGGCCACTGTCCAGACAGCTCCTGCCCTGCGCAGCCCTCACTGCCACGCGCCTGCCCACACCGCACGCCGCTCCTGCTCTTGGCTTCACCACGGCAGAATTCTCTTTATTTGAAACAAAAAAGCAGATTAATTCGTGTTTAAAGCCAACAAACAAACAAAAAAACAGCCTCCAAAATCAATGCGTGGTGGATAAGGAATTGTTGTTCTTAAAGGAGCTTGTTTTCCATCAGCTTTGTCTTTGTGCTGCTCTTTATAATTCAAATTCAGAGCAGTGCCAGAAAATGGCAGGCATGTCCTTGGAACAACACATGCAAGACAGGACTATTTTTATCAGTAAAACATTTCCAGTGATATCTTTGGCAAGACTGGAGCGGCAGTGTCCTGGAACCAGGTAAACCCAATGGAAACCTCCTCTCAGTTTCATTTTGGCACCTTTGAAATCTCATTTATGTTGCCTTTTCTGGTGAAAACAGATGGAGTTAATTGCTGCTTTTTTAGTTACTATGTGAGAAAAACGCTAAATTACCTTCAGAATGAGACCTGCATGTATGCAGAGAGCTAGCATGAGCTCTCCGCAGAATACAAATGGAACTTGCCAAGCAGCATTTGAATTTTTAGATTGTATTTAATTCGAATGCCTAAAATTTGGAAGAAGCTTTTCTCAGGAGGACTTTTGTTCAGTGAAGAAATTAGAATTTTGCTATTTACACAAATGCCAGTCATTTTCCAAAGCCATCCCTCTCTGCTCTAGAGTCCAACTGACACAGCAGTTGTCTAAAGCAGCTTGCTTTTCACCAGGCATGCTCCTGCAACACCTACAGAAACTCACAGAATGCAAGATGTGAAGCTTTTTGTATTTACATTGGAAAAAGAAAAAAATAAATAACAGCTTCTTCTTCTTGGAAGAACAAAAAGGAAATCTTAATCATAAAGGAACTGAAGCAGCTATAAAATTCTCCCTTGCCTCCTTGCACCTCTCCTTGGTAAGAATTTGCACAAAAAGACAAATGGGAATATTTTTGCTTCAGTAAAGGGCTTATCCTGCAAAGTCACAGCATCTGCATTCCTTATCAGAAAAGTATGGAGCTATTTTTCCTTTTCTTCACCTCTTTATTAAAAGTCTAAATATCACCACCGTGCCCAGAACACTGGGGGAAATCAATCTGATGTCCAGAAAGTCAAGGCTCAGACATGGGAATGCTTTTGTCTTTCAAAGTTGTATTAAAAGTAAGAGTAATAGAGCAAGACAAACTAAGAGAATATTAAAGGAAACAGAATCGAGGAAATTATAAGATTTGGAAATGTATTTTAGTTACAGAGACTGCAGATAAGGTAAATGCAGGGAGACTCAGGAGATTCAGCAATGTCTGAATTCTGACAGGTTTTCAGATGGCTCAGACTCACTGTGCAGAAGGCAGTAAATATTTCATGGCATTTATTTTGAGTGTTTTTACTTGGAGTCAGGTCCTCTGGGTTACAAACCAAACCCCTGTGCTAACACACCTTGATGAGAGCCCAGGCTGACTCCGTTCAATGACCAGTCCCATTGGCTTTAACGAGCTGTCAGCGAGAGTGCAGGGCTGCACACCCCACAGCTCCAGCCACCTCTCAAGTTTGTCCTTAAATACGTGGAACAATTCACACACCGTTCTCCAGCAGTTTCTTTACTGGTCAAGTCAGCAGATTTATGCAGGTAATCTTTCTGACCAGTATCTTCTGCCAGGTCAGGCAGCCCAGGTGAAGAACCACACCTAATCACCCACTGTCAGCATCCCAAAATAATAGTTCTAGAGAAGGAAATGAAGAATCCAGGTAAAAAATTGAGATGGCACAGTGGAAACAGCCTCTCCCTGCCACAGCTCCCCTCTAGAACTCACGCACCTGAGGCCTCCCTAGCATTGGCTCTAGGCTTTAAGACCATTTGTTCTTCAAACCTCCTCCCCCATGAGCCATAACTTTATTTCCTTCTAAAATATGACAGACTGAACACTGGAAAAGGTAGGATGCTAAGCACATGCTGGTACCCCACATGGAATTACCATATCCTAGGAATAAGGCAGCCCTGATATTTGGAGTCAAGAAGGATTTTCTCCCCCACCAAAGACGTGTTGTGCTGTCTTGTTTTCCTGGGTGGAAAGCTGCATGGGGGCAGCAGGGTTTGTTCATAGCTTTAAAGCTATTTGTGATGACTCAGTGTAATATCTACTTTGGAACACTAAATATTCCCCAGTAAACACTTGACAAACCATTCACATATAGAAATTCATTTAAAAATCAAAGAAAAGGGAGCAAAATGAAAATGTTTCACATTCCAATTGAAATTATGAAAAGGTTACACAAGATGTTTCTGCCTCTACCCCGCAGACATCGCATTTTATCATCCTTGGGGGCAACAAATTGGGCATTTGTACAGTTGTTTTCTTCTCTAGTGAAGCCTTTCTGGAATACTCTCAGACAGAGACACTTACTTTGCTCAGGCAGTAAAATTTTATTCATATTCTCCTGTAAACAACAGCAAATTACCAGTGCATTTCCTTCCCACCAAATCACCTTAGCAACCCCTGTGAAACTGCTCCAACTTTCAGAGGGAACTTGGAGTCTCACGGAGATCTGCAAAGCCTCCAAAGGAGAAACAACACCTCTGGTAAAAACAACAACAAAAGCTTTATGTTTTGCTACATAAAGCTGCATGGAACCTTGTAATCCTTCAAAGACACAGACTGAGGTTTTGAGAAGGAAGTGGTTCAGTGCAAAGGTGCAAACATTCCCTTTCAGAGCAAAACCTTCTGCCCAGGACATGGTGCTGCCACTGGTCCTGCCCAACACGGCTTTAGACTGAGCCAGGAAGTGATGGCAACACTGAGCAAACATCACCAGCAGGAACTTCCCTGTCTTAGCTCCTGGTGTGACTCTGGCCACACACCTGGCAGAGAAGCAGCATTTTTTGCTTGAGGGAGACTGAATCTGAACTGGGGTCAAATGTTTTTTTAGAACTTCCCACGGACTGGGAATGCTAAGAAAAGTCAGCAGGAAGAACATACATGTGCATGTGTGCTTCCTGGCTTCTCAGTGAGATGTATGCTTTTCCCAATTTCCTGTAAGTAAGAGATCCCAGATTCTCTTTTCTTCTTTTTTTCCTCACTACCAGCTTCAGGAATTCTTGAATACTTTGCTAGACCTCAAGCCTGCCTGCAGCGGGTGGTTGCTGTTCAACAGCCACTGACTCCAGCCAGTGTGTGGCTGGGGTTAACTGGTATCCCTATCAGGCAGATGAAATTCCAAAAATGTTATTTTAGTGGGTTTTAAAGAACCCAAGTCCTGTGGCACTGTAAGGCACTTCCTTTCCTGACACCTTCAAGGTCAACCTTGATTATTCTTAACTGCAATTTTCCTCTGTTCCATATTATCCAGGAATCTCACAGAAGAAACTCAAGAGGAGCTGCTCCCTCTGAGACAGAACCCACACCTTCACACAACTCCCTTCCACCTCAGACAATAAGGCTGCCTTGCATTTTTACCAACTTACATAGAAACACTGTATTTCCACCAGAATGTTCCAGCCTGGAAGACTCACACAGCTGGCCAGTGCTTATGATTTGAACATGAGCCCCGTGTGCCTGGCCTGGCACAAGTGTGAGGGTCCATGGTGGGGGACACTGGTTTAGTCCCAGATCTCCAGCGCACACTGGGCTGGCCAAAGCCCTGACACCTCACCTCTAATCACTGCTGTCCTTCTACCACAGCAGGATTCCTACCAACATACTTCTAACTCACACCAAAATAGATCATGCTTTTAACTCTGACAATCCTTGGGCAGTGAGGTAGCTGTACTGCCAGATCATAACTCCAGGCTTGGCTTTTTGATCACAATTTTCTCAGCTCCTCCGGATAAAGAGTATGAAATCTGCAGGCCATGTCAAAAATGCTAAGGCCAACTTCGTAATGAGACAATTCACTTCCAATGCTCTGAGAACCTTGAATAGTTTGAACTATGTATAACAGGAGGTGAGGTAGTGTTTGATTTACCTCTCAAATGAAATTCAAGAAGGTGCATTTATAGATAGCTAAAAAGAGCAGCAATAATTCCATGAGACCGTGCTCTACCTGAACACATCCATTAGCTGTGAGGTTTCAAACAACACGCTTTGCAAAGAGCAGGCAGGGCAGCCTAATAGCTCCCTTCAATTACAGATCTAACTCAGAGCCGCTTTCTGCCCAGCTCTGAGCAGCACTTTGAAGTGACAAGGATGAAAGGGTGCTCAGTGTCTGGCAGCCCGGGGGCTCTGGTACAAATGGGCCAAAGATCTGACTCCTCCTCGGCCAGGGCTGGTGCCTGCTCAGGGATCCCCAGCTCTGAGGAAAAGGTGCCCTGCCCACTCCTGTCTCATGCTCAGGTATGTAATGCTGCTTGAAACAAATCCTGCACCTGGATAACAATAGATCAGACCAAGGATGGGTAAAACAGGCATAAGAATAGAATGAACTTAGAAAAAACTTTGAGAACATGGTAAATTTATAGACCAAAAAACCTGTCCATAATTGCACTCCCAAGGGCACAAGACATCCAGTAGCATTCAGTACCAGCACCAGTTTCTACCAGCACAGGCAGGAGAATCAGGTTAACAATTCCCACAGCCATTTTTAAAGGTGCCAGCCTAAACAATGGCTTTTTTAGTATCTCACCATCGATCTGAAGTAACAGGTCAGCTTATCTCCCACAGTTCAGAAGCCTCAAAAAGAGAACAAATTTTAAGTCTCTCAGATTCACCAATGCTCTGTAGGCATTAGTGGGGTTTGCAAGTCTTTGGGTAGCCATGCACCTTGACTTCAGCACATATTTTTCTACCGAACCACAGTCACAAAACTGAAAATAATAATCAGCGTGGCCAGTTCAGACATACATGACCCTACATCCCTCTGCACAGATCCAGTACCCCCGGTTCACTCCAGCTGCTGAGCTGAGTATTGTTTGGTTTCTGAATAGTAATGGAGCCAGATCTCTCAGTGAATAAAAACTAATTTCTTGTGAGTCTATCATGAGGGTTTTGTTTCCCTTCCCCCATGTTCTTTCCCCATAATTCTGGGACACAGAAAGACGTCATAATTGCCCTGAAAGCAGCAGATGGAATACAGCAGGGAGGAAGTTGGTCTCTACATAATTCAACTCCTTTGCTTTTTGATCATGACCCAATGAACAAGTGTTGCCACTGTTATCAGTGTGCAATTAAAATCTTCCCAGAAACATATTCAGATTACATGTAGGCATTCATACTTAAGGGATAAAATCTTTGTCATGTACTATAGAACCCCTGCATAAACATTCAGCAATTGTATTTCTTTCTAACAAGTGAGGTTTTGAGTGGGGGGATAATTTTCTTCTAGTAACTAAATGGTACTAAATGGTACATTTTTTGTGTCCATGGTTATGTTTAAATAAATACTTTTTAAAAATTCATAAAGTGTTGCACTCTGAAGTAGAAGCAATAAACATATTGTATGATATTGGAAATACAGTATGACTGCTGAGATAATTGGAATTAGTTAGCTTTTAAGTACTGAGAGGTGTCTCGTGTAATTACAATCGTGTTACTTTTTGGTGTATCAGACTGCAAGGGACACACAGAATTTTTATTTACCTGAAGAGGAGTATCACCCCTCACAGCTCATTTACCTTTTGAGACAGTGCGGTGGCTGTGGGAGCTGGCTTGCCTTGCTCTGAAGAGGACACCGGCTGAAAACGAAGGTGCTTGTAGAGGGGGGCAGCCATGCTTGTGTAGGGCACACTGCACTGGGCTGTGGGAGCAGCTCAGGCCCGTGGAACCTCAGGGTGAGCGCGGTGCTGCGGCTCCCTCACATGTCGGACACGCTCCCCTCACGCCACCACCGCCATCTTTGCTCCCCTCAGAGCCCGCACTCCCGCCGCGTGCCGAATCTTCACCAATCGCCTCATAGAGCGGGAACACCGGGCCAATCACTGCGCAGGGCGGGAACACCGGGCCAATTGTCACACAAAGCGGGAACATTGGGCGAATCGCCTCACAGAGCGGGAACAGCAGGCCAATCTCTGCGCAGAGCGGGAACACCAGGCCAATCGCCTCACAGGGCGGGAACAATGGGCCAATCGCCTCACAGAGCGGGAACACCGGGCCAATCGCCTCACAGGGCGGGAACAATGGGCCAATCGGAACACAGTACACCGGGGTGTGAGCCCTCCCCTCTCAGCGCTGCGCTGAGGGGCAGATGCGCTGAGGGCTCGGCATGGTGGGCTCCAGAGTGCTCATTTCTTGTGAGCTGTTGTCTGCCCAGGGAAATGTCCCCAGACAGCAGCAGGTGTTGCTAAGGGCCAGTCGCTGTTCACATGGGCTTGAACTGTGTGGCCCAGCCAGTGCCCCACAGGCGCCTCTGACAGCAGTGTCACCAACACCCACCTGAATGATGGTCATTAACGTGCCTCAGCTTCCCAGGGCTCTCTAGATACTGTAATGTAAAATTCACAGAGATAATTGCATTTATGTACATTGTCAGCTGAAAATCTGTGGGCATTTATGTCTGGTTGTTAAAACATTCCCCCTTGAGGAAATGGCTGGCAAATCACAAAAGAGATAGTATTGTTTACACTGTTTACTCTGATAAACTTATAATGTTGAATAACTAACTCCCATTAATTACACAGTAATACCTGTTCCTGAGTGCAGGCACCTGCCGAGAGTCACAAACAGGTCTGGGTGAAATGAGGGGAAAGGCACATTTTTATAGCCGTTTCTTCTGTTTCCTGTGTGGGAACCTGCTTATAAATCACCTTGTCTGTAGCAATGTGGACGGATGGAAAACAAGGGTGGACTCAGGCCTGGGCTGAAATTCAACCTTCCTTTCATGCAGAGGAAGGATACAGAGGAATAAACTGCAGCATTTTGTAGTAGTACTAATGCATTCTACTAATAAATAGAAATGTAGAGCCTGCACAATCTGGAAGTGATAACTGCTTTTCACACAACATGCAATTTGCATTTTTTATTAGTCCGATCTTCTCACACTTTTCCTCATTAGTTCACCACAGGATCATTGATTTTATTGCTGCAAGCTTGTCTGAATTGTACTAAAGAAACCATTTTGGGTATGAGGGACCCTCACACTTCCTCCAGTCTGTTTCCTTAACCTCCTTGCCACAGCCATGTTCCAGAATTTGCTTTCCTTACCTGATCTCATTCAGCACACCCTTAAGCAGGTACCTTGCACAAAATGAAAACCCTTCAGGTTCTTTTAGGTGCTTTTAGGTATTCAGGGGAAAAAATAATTGTAAAATGAAACTGAGAACTTTTGATAATACTTTCTCAGCTTAATAGGAAGTAAAATTAATGAAATCTGTTTTGGAATGTGAGGCTTCTGTGGTGCGCTCTGTGAAGTTGCAGGCAGCCCCACTCTGTTCTGTGCCTCCCACATCTCTTTACTTCCTTGAATTGACTTCTTTTTGTTTTATTTCTTGCTCAGATCCCCCAAGGATCCTGATTTATATCTTAATCATTTTTTCTGCTTCCTTTGTTGAATGACTTGTTCTCCATTAAGCTGGGCCCCCAAATCCCACTGCTTGTCCCCCAGGCCCCTCAGTCCCCTGCTTTGTCCCTGCTCCTCTCCTGCTCCTGGCTCACACCCGCTGTCCTTTTCCTGACCTGAGTTTGTAACCTCTCAGTCAGCCATGACTCCACTTTCTCCATGTCCTTTTTACCACCAGACATTAGTTAATTCCCACCCTTACTCTTGAACATCATCTCTCAAAAATTCTTCCTCCTAGACTCGATGCCAAAATGATTCGTGCTGTGTTAATTTTGTGGCTCATTCCCTGCACCTCCCTTCCGATGGGAACTTGGCCATACCATCGCTCCTCTATCAGTGCACCCAGATGCAGCTGCAAAATTATTTTGGTTTTTTGCCCTTCTCTGTTGTGGCTTCTCAACTTCCTTCAAAGAATCAGCAAGATTCTCTTTGCTGGTTAGACCTTACCTTCTATTTCCTGTCTCAGAAAGTACTGCTAAATAAAGTGAAAAAAAGGAGATTGAGCAACACATCCATGGATGCACTTGTGGAATCCCTGTCCTTAGCCAGTGTGGCTGCTCCTAGGCAGGACGACAGCCAGCCACCATAACAGTGTTCCAGTACAGGTGTGAGAGGGAAAGATCTGGGAGCAGCAAGAACTCCGCAATAAACCCTCTTGGTTTCATCAAGAAAACAGGAGAAAAACTTTCTTTTTCTCTCAAATATGTTACTGTTTTAATCCTTTCTTATTATTTTCAGTTCATGTTCTGAAAAAAAAATCAACATGTAAAATTGAAAACCGTTGAAATTAAGTATTAGTCCTTAGAAATACTTCTCAGCCAAACTCTTTAGTTAATTCAACTTAATCCAAACCCAAATTTATGGTTCCACAAACTGTTCACATAAGTCTATCCAGAGTCAGATTTTCCAAGGATGTTTCATATGGTTGTTGCTGTGAATAGACTCACACTGAAAGGTGTAGGAGTCAGGCACAGGTGGGAGTGCAGTGCATTCTCATCTTGAGGTATTCACATCTCCTTTGGAATGGGAAACAGACTGAGGAAAGGGAGGTGCAGTGTTTGGGTCTCTGTGCCACGGAGCTGTTTTCGTCAGCCAGACTGATGCACTCAGGGATGTGTGATCAGGGGAAGCAGCTCCAGATCCTGCTGAGGCACCTCCCCGGGAGCTGTCAGTGCTGGGCTCCCCTTCCTTCACTGCAGCACATGCTGCTGTCCTGCTGCCTTCCGAGCTCACACCTGGCTCCTGGAGCTGTCCTGCTGCCTTCCCGAGCTCACACCTGGCTCCTGGAGCTGTCCTGCTGCCTTCCGAGCTCACACCTGGCTCCTGAGCTGTCCTGCTGCCTTCCCGAGCTCACACCTGGCTCCTGGAGCTGTCCTGCTGCCTTCCAAGCTCACACCTGGCTCCTGAGCTGTTCATAGCACACACTGCTGTCCTGCTGCCTTCCCGGGCTCACACCTGGCTCCTGGAGCTGTTCATAGCACACACTGCTGTCCTGCTGCCCTCCGAGCTCACACCTGGCTCCTGGAGCTGTCCTGCTGCCTTCCTGAGCTCACACCTGGCTCCTGAGCTGTTCACAGCACACACTGCTGTCCTGCTGCCTTCCCAGGCTCACACCTGGCTCCTGAGCTGTCCTGCTGCCTTCCGAGCTCACACCTGGCTCCTGAGCTGTCCTGCTGCCTTCCGAGCTCACACCTGGCTCCTGGAGCTGTCCTGCTGCCTTCCGAGCTCACACCTGGCTCCTGGAGCTGTCCTGCTGCCTTCCCGAGCTCACACCTGGCTCCTGGAGCTGTCCTGCTGCCTTCCCGAGCTCACACCCGGCTCCTGAGCTGTTCACAGCACACGCTGCTGTCCTGCTGCCTTCCCGAGCTCACACCTGGCTCCTGAGCTGTCCTGCTGCCTTCCCGAGCTCACACCTGGCTCCTGGAGCTGTTCATAGCACACACTGCTGTCCTGCTGCCTTCCCGGGCTCACACCTGGCTCCTGAGCTGTTCAGCGGGCACACAGCCCTGGCCAAGGGCAGGGGATGCTGCTCCCACTGATCCCACCTCTCACACCCAGCTCTGCCACCCATGATCAGCCCCACAGAACTATGAACAAAGAGTGGAAAGGGAAGACTCAGCTGGAGGAATTGCTTGAGAATGAGTGGGAGGTCAAACACGCAGACTCACAGGTGCAGGATGTGCACAGCTCAAATCTGGGACTGTCACCGAGCACTTGTAGCAGAATGAATCTGTCTGGAATAGGCTTTTATACACTGACATCATTGTTAGGAATTTTATTCTTTATTTCAAATATGTTTAGCCATCCAAAGGCTACCCTTGGGACCCTGTCCCACTCCAAATGTTATCTTCAGTACTTTCGGAGATGTTTAGAGTAGCTTGACCATTTGTCCAAATTCAGTACAACACCTGACAGCCCTGTGTGCAACCCACAGGCCTTTCTTTATTCTGTCCTTGACTTACACACCATTTTAGTCTACACCCCATTCTTCCCAGTAAGCCCTGTTTTTTCTGCCCTACCCATAGGTGAGAACAGTATTTGGTGCTTTCCAGGTGTTTCTGCGAGGCCCAGCAGTGACTGCAGCCGAGGTGTTCTCTGTTGACTGCAGAGAACAGAGAACTCCTTCCTTGGGACAGCCCTGACACATCCCTACAGGCCACACGAGATTCCTGTTAAGTTGCCCATTTTAAAGCTCTGTGCAGTTCTCTTGTCATCTCTGGTAACACAAAATGTTTCCACCAGCATTTGTTTGTTTTCTTGAAATAATTTGATTTGCAGTTACTTCCCAATGCATTTTCCCTGCTTTGCATATTGCTTTGTCTGTGCCTATTAGGCTCTTCAGTTTCAAGAAATTTCTAATCTATTCTTAGTCCTAAATAATGTTAGACTCAATTTGAACCATGAGCCAGTATTTCATGGGGAATTACACATAAATCAACAACACCTGTCTTCATAAAAGAAATTTAAGTCTTTGTGTTCATACTAATTTCCTTTGTGTCTGAAGAAGAAAGCACAGCCATAAACCAAGGGCTGTTCAACAAGGATTATTTCCAATAACATTAAAATTATTTACAACAGTATTTACAATAAACCTGATAGAATTTTCCTTTACATGTAAAGGAATGAACCTTCCAGAAACAACCACAATATATGTAACTCCCTCTGTCACATGCACTTCATTCTCATCAATCCCAGGGTTGTTTCTGTTACAGACTTAAAGAGACAGAATAAATCAGAATCTTTCTCAGCAGAATTTTAAGTCAACACCATTTAAATTAAATGGTACTACCAACAAAAAAAAAAAAAAAAAAAAATCACCACACTTTTGTACTAGTTATGCTTTGAAATTCTCGTGACAGAAATAGACATCTTAGCTTGATAAAAATCAGCAACAGAAACTTTCTTTTTTTGGAATATATTTAAGAACCCATGAATTTTCAAAGTGTGACTACAGTTTTGAGGTTTCATGGGAAGTGTGAGATATTTTGGATAAATTTAATGCTGTTTCACCACCAGTAATGACATTTTCTAATGAAAAAAGCATGTTTGATTTCAAATGTGGGAAATGAGGTACTAGAAGTATTGCAGCTTAATTTTTTTAAATTAGAAACAGACACAACTTCTCTTTAACAAAAAATAGATTTTAATTTGAGAAGTGCTACCACCAGGTTTTTTATTTCATAAAAGGGATAATAATTTCCTTAAATTGTTATTTCTAATAAAAATAGCCCTCTGTCTATGTACTATTCTTTTAGATTGCTGTCCATCAGATCCCTCTCACACTGAGGTAGGAATTTGCATAAAGGAGCACATACTTTGTTATACAGTAAGAATGAATACTAACAAATTTGTACATCTTTCTGCCTTGCATACCCATGTTTTATTCAGAAGTGCTGGGGTTTATTACGTTTAAAGTGAAAGATTTTTTCAGAAAAGCTTTGAGCAAAATAAACCAGCCTCACTGGGCTTTTTTTGGCATTCACAGTGCATTTTGAAACAGCAATATTGTCTAGGGACTTTCATAGCCTTTCAAACATTTTGGAAACAATTAAGCGCATCTTTCTCAGACTGAAGTGCTCCTTGCTGCAGGCCGCCGTGGGACAGCCGAGGTGTCTGTCCTCAGCACGGCGCTTTGGCTGCGGGCGCTGCTCAGTGCGTGGGTACGGCTCACACACCGGGCTGGCCGGGGCTGCCGGGATGGGGCTGCCGGGATGGGGCTGCCGGGATGGGGCTGTCCGGACAGCGCTGCCAGACCGCTGGGATGGCCGGGGCTGCCTGATCCCCGGTACTGCCTGATCCCCGGTGCTGCCTGATCCCCGGGACAGCCGGTGCTGCCTGATCCCCGGTGCTGCCTGATCCCCGGGACAGCCGGTGCTGCCTGATCCCCGGTGCTGCCTGATCCCCGGGGCTGCCTGATCCCCGGGACAGCCGGTGCTGCCTGATCCCCGGTGCTGCCTGATCCCCGGTGCTGCCTGATCCCGGGACAGCCGGTACTGCCTGATCCCCGGGACAGCCGGTACTGCCTGATCCCCGGTGCTGCCTGATCCCAGGACAGCCGGTACTGCCTGATCCCCAGTGCTGCCTGATCCCCGGTACTGCCTGATCCCAGGACAGCCGGTGCTGCCTGACCCCTGCTCCCCGTCCCAGCAGGTTCCTTCTGCACTGCCGCAGTCTCTGGGTGTTTTCCAGGGAACTGGAAGCAGCTGATGCACAGCAGCGCAGTCTGGTCCCTCACTGGCACTGGAGGGAACCTTGCTGGGGAGCACAGAGAACATTAATGCCCTGCTGTCATTCCTTCAGAAAGGATGAAGCCTCTCTGCCAGGCCCAACACTTCACTTACAGCCTTCAGGTTCCCTGGCGGGTTCTTAACTGGCAGTGCAGGGATGGGGGATCACCTGCTCTGCAGGGCTCACAGACCTTGGCTTGAGCTCCTTAACCTCTTTGCCTTGTGTCCGATGTCCCATTACAATAAACCACCGTGCAGAAGAATGGTATCAGAGATGAGGTAATGTTATTGACCATGGCCGGAAGGAAGGTTTTCCTGTTTGTGTCTGAAGTCCACTGGAAACATCCCCACTGGGCTATGGAAAAGGGATGCTGGGCACGCACTGCAGGGTGTTGGTGAGGGGCTGAGCCAGGCAGGAGCCCCAGAGTTAGAGAAGGAAGGAAGAATCACTAATAAGACAAGAGTTTGTTGGATTTTTGTATTTCTTCTGGCCTGTTTCCAAGTGCTGTTTAATGTATGAAATTCCCAGTTAACCATGACTGGAAATAAAAGACAGAAAACATGTTCTGAGGGACTCAGCTTTCCCCAGTTCTGCTCCCACTGACTTTGCCAAGGAGAATTTGGAAATCCAACAGCCAGTGTAAAAGCACCACACCTGGGAGTCCCCAGGATGCCACCCAAGCTGATCCAGGCACCTGCAGTTCTCAGGGAACATTTGTGGTGTGACTGTCAAAGGAAAAACTGAGATTTAAAAAAGTTTAAGGGAATGGGGTGGGAGGACAGGATGGCACACACACACCCTGCAGATACTCAAATCGCAATATGCAGACAACCTCAGATTAAACCCCAAAACTGAACAGAGACCAAATCACATTTTTGCTAAGTACGGTTGGACATGTACATCTTTGTTCTGGCTCAAGAGCTAATTACATCCTCCAAACTGGCTAAATGAAGCCAAATGGGGTCTCTAATTACTGTGCAGTCATTGGCTTCCCAAACTCTCTCAAACAAAAATAAAACCCAAATCCTGCAACACTGGAACAAAGAGGAAAATGGCATTGAATTGTAAAGCCATTTCACCTGGGTTTCTACACTGACATAGAAAGAATCAAAAATTAGAAATGTACATACTCTTCCTATCTCTGTGAGCAGCTGGCACCAGAGCAGTTCAGGTGCCAGCTCCCAGGGCAGGGAGTGCCATGGAACCAATTGATGTCACCCAAATGACAGTGTCTATCTGCCAGGTGCCCCTTTAGGGCTGGACAAGCACCGTCAGCCTAATGAGCAGCTTTCTCCACCTGCAAAACAGCAGAGTTCCAGGCAGACCATGTTACTGGTGAACTTCTGGGATCTGAGCAGCAGTATAACATGACAAAAGAGATAGTTGAAAGGAAAAAGGTGTCAAGGGTACATTCAAATCATCACGGGAAGTTACAAGCATTTCTCACTGTTTCCAAAGGCACTGGGAAATGATCCAGCTCACCCAATGCCCAACAAATATTTATCATATTGGAGAAGATGAAGGATTTTTTTAGAAAATAAGCATCATAGAAATAAGTATTTACACAAAAGGAACTGTGCTTCAACAAAAATTGCTATTATTGTTAGTGTTCCTTGGGTTTAGCCTTTCAAATAACAGAAGTGGAGCTCCAGTTCCCACCTTTCTCCTTGGTTCAGTTAATGCCATGTCATGCAGATCTTGTAGAATAATTGTGAACTATTTATTATCTCTCTGAATCAACAAACTTCAGTCAAATTGCCATCAAAACCTGACAGACAATCTTACACATAAGTACACCTTTCAAAGGCGCATCTCCAGCTCATGAAATGGACTGACAAATAAATCTCAGGGGGGAGTTCTTCAACCAAAATGAACCACAGATCTGATTTTAAGAGATCTGCAGTGACAGGTGGCATTCTTCCTATTCTAATGTTGGTTTGCATTTGTTTAAAATTACAAAAAAATAGAAGAGGTGCTACAAGTCAAGCAGTCTGACTTAAAAATGGAAATAGACAGAGTCGTTTCTTTTGTGATTAGTCTGGAGCTTGCATTGCTACAAAGAGAGACCAAGTGTTTGTAACCGAAAAGCACTGAATTTTATTACTGGTCCACTGTTGAATTATCCTGCCCATGATGGAAAGGTGCACACACATAAAATACTAAATTCAATATTAATTCAAATATTACTCAGCTGCTAGAAAACAGAAATGTAATTGGAAGTTTGTTACAATTTCTAGGTTTAATGTGTAAAGACAAATCAAACATCATGACAGCCTGCCCAAATTCTAAACAGGACTTTGTGGTCCAGCTGCCTCACAGTCTGCCTTGTGAAGAAGTCCATCAACATCTGTTAATCTTTGTTTGCATCAGGCATCCTGCTCCCAACCTTATAACCAGAATGCCTGAGGTGACAAAAGCAGAGGGGCTATAAATGCCAGGTGTGCTACAAAAATTCTTCCTCCCATTCATGCCCAGTGAAAACCAGCAATGATGGAAGACATTAAACTCCCACCTGTACCAACAGGCAGATCACTTTTCCATTACTGCAGAAAATGTAGAGACCAAGGGAGTGCAAAGAGCTCCCAGGAGCAGGGGCAGTCCCCAACAACAGAGTGCAGGCAGTGCTTGGCCTCTAGTAAAGAGATTTTTCAATCTCTGGGGAGAGCTGTAGGTCTGTAACAGTGAGCATGAGGCATGAAGAGAGATTTGGGCAATGTCAAGTGTATTTTCTACCTGTTTCAGGGACCTAGCACAGCATGTAGGAATCAGTGTGTAAAACACTAACCTGAAGATTTTCACTGTTGAAACCAGGAGTGAGAAGGACCCTGGCACAGGTGTAACCCCCCCACGTGCAAGTGCAGGTGATGATGAATCCCAGCCCAGGAGCCTTCTGAACACCGGGGGAGTGCTTCCCACTCTGCCAGACCATGGGATGAAGTTTGCCATGGTTTGCAGGCTCATGGGCACTTCTGAGAGCCAGGAGCGTCATCATCAGTGTGTTTCATTTTCTGTAACAGCCTTGCCAAGGGTTCAGTCAGGCTGAGGAAAACACAAACCTGACACCCCAGCCAGCACAAGGAGCAAAGGCTGTCAGAGCAATGCACACTCTGCCCTTGCACTGGGAGAGCTCTTGTGTTAGTGGGGTGTTGAAAATAATTGCCCAGCCTTGGCTGGTGGGAATTTGATCATTTTCTGCTTGGAAAGACGAGCAAAAATTCTCCCTTCCAACATTCAATTAGGAGAACTGTTTGGTGTCAAAGCGCCAAGGGAATTTTAAGGGAGCAGTTATTGCTGCTTTATGCATAGTTCTGAATTTGCTGCTCTAATGAGCCCTTCTCTGTATCATCCGTGACTGTCACTCAGCTCGGTGAAATGGCTCGGCCTGACAAATCCTGTTAAGCCTCAGAAATTAAATGAGATCTGAAAATGCCCCAGTCCACACCCGTCACGCCACATGCTGCTTTGATCAGCACTGTTAGTCAAGCAGGCTTGGAGGAGAGCCAGCAAAGCCAGGGCTACCACCCAGGGGTTCCTCCCTCCTTGGGACCACTGCCCTGACAGAGAACAGACACAACCCAACGGAGCAGAGGTCCTTCCACTCATTTGTTTTCCAGGTGTAACTGGAAAGAGGGAAAGTTGCAGGATCTCGGTAGAACTGTTTAGAGTCTTTAGCCCTACCCTACAAGAGCCTTTTCCATACAGCCCATCAGCAGAAGTGCTGGCCCATCTTCATCTTCCACTGGCCAGCTGCAAAGAGAAAATTTTAAAAGAACAGTACTGGGGGTGGAGGGGTGGGAGGGGGGAGTAATGGACTGGGTGGCTCAAGGCATTGTCCTGTCTGTGATGGTCAGGCAGGAAGAGCTGGAGCTGAGGGGCAACATTCAGACAGAATTTTGGATTAAAGACCTTTCTTCAGATCCCCCAAATCAAAGCATGTTTCCAGGAATTGATTCTGACAGCTGTGCTTTTAATAATTTATTTTAACTAAAAGATCTCTAATGGTAGACCAAAAAAAAGCAGTAGGGTCATGAAAAAATTATCTAAAGGAAAATACAAGGAGAGGTTGAATCCTGCAGTGTTGATTTTAGAGCTGCAAAATAGAAAATGACCACTGAGTATTTTCTTGCATATCGTCAGTAGACCCGAAGCACAAATACCACAACAACATCTAGAAATTCACCTCGAGTTCCATACTGATCAACTGAAACTGTAACGAGCTCATGGCAACTGCAGGGACAGCCCATCTGAAGGCTGGCAGAGAAAGAAAGCCAGAGCCCCACAAGATGCCCCACAAGATGCCCCCAGCCACCAGGAGTCACCTGCTTCCAGGTGGCCCAGCCCAGTCCCTGCCAGCCTCCACGGGGCAGCCAAGGGGGCCATTTGTACCGGGAAAACAGCAATGGTGAATGGAAAGACGGTCTGTCTCACTGCTCTCCCTTATCTGATATCTTCTGAGTCAGAAAGCTCCTGCTGGGCTCACCGGGTGAGAATTCCTGGCCATCGCACCTCTCCCCATCACTTCCACCCAGCAGCTCCGCTCCCCTCCCCGCCCCAGCTGTCAGATTTAATCTGCTCCCATGTGGGAGCTGCCCTGCCAGCGGCTCTGTTCAGTTTCAGCCGGGCTGAGGTGAGGAGATGCCCTTTGAGGGCTGCGGGCGCGTTCCGGGGCGAGGAGGAGCCGGGGCAGGGTGCCCCGGGAGCGGGTCAGCTGCGGCTCTGCAGACAGGGCGGCTGCAAAGGTCACACAGAGCGCCAGGGACGTGCTCTGGCATGCGATCCTCGTGTGAGCTCAGTGCTCGGTGTGGGGACCGAGCGCGAGTCTGCGCTGACAGCAGATGACAATCACTCCTGGCAGAGGTGTCAGTCACACACTGACTGCCGCAGGGAACCGCTCCTGCTTCGGCTGCTCTGGCAGAGTCTCCCGCTGCAGCTGCAGCAGAACAAGCACCTCAGCACTCCTGTGGCATCGCTCAGCAGCTCCACAGACTCAGTTCTCACCCGCCGCAGCCACAGAGGTGCACAGGTACTGCACACCAACAGGGTGTAGCTCTCACTTCCTGCAGCAATAACCTCCAGCACTGAGCTCTGCCGCTGGCTTTCCACATCAGACTGCCCTGGGGCAGCTGCAAACAGCTGTGCAGAGAGGGCTCACTCACTGCCCTTGGCCCTGCCAGCCCCATGGCTGTGCAGAGAGGGCTCACTCACTGCCCTTGGCCCCTGCCAGCCCCATGGCTGCCCAGAGAGGGCTCACTCACTGCCCTTGGCCCTGCCAGCCCCATGGCTGAGGCCAGGCCCCTGCAGAGCTCTGCTTTGATGGGAAGGATCGGAGTGGTCACAGAGCAGCTCAGCTGGAGGGACCAGAGGTGCTCACCTGTGTGACACTTGGGCAGAGGAGGTGCCAGGCTCACCAGAGCAGCTAACCCTGGAGCAGATCCACATCCCACATCACCACTGCTGTGCTGGTACTTCTGCACCAGCCTCTCTGCTTTGTCCCACACGGCCACTCACAGCAGATGTGTAAATATGAAAAGAACCTGTGAGACCTGGCCTCTACAAAGGCAGGCTGTGGCACAGCAAAAGGGCACAGCAATTCTACAAGGGGACAGGGAAACCTGGGAGAGTCCAGCGAGACAGGTTATCCATTCCTTGTACATTCTGCAAGAAATCAGAGGAGAAGCCAAAACAAATTCCCAGTGGCCTCATTTCCATCCCTGCTCCTTTGGGAAAGCAGCTCTCCTGGAGAAGGAAAGCCTCCCTCCGTACTGACAGTGAATGTGCTCAGTGTGATGCGCAGCCATGGTTCCTGCCCCGCCTGAGGCCCCGCTGGTGACCCCGCAGCAGGAGCAGCAGCAGCAGCAGCAGCAGCAGGAGCAGCAGCAGGAGCAGCAGCAGGAGCAGCAGCAGCAGCAGCAGCAGCAGCAGCAGCAGCAGCAGCAGCAGCAGCAGCAGCGAGCATCGGCCCCGCGGCAGGACAGGAAAGCTCCGCCGGAGCCGCCCTTCCTTCCTGCCCAGCCCGGCCGAGTCCCGCGCCCCCGGCCGGGGCGGCTCGCTCAGCGCCGCCAGCCCCGAACCGAGCGCTCCGCCGCTAAATTTAGAGCCTCTCATCTCACACAACCACTTCGCAGAATCTCTGAAAAGCTGCCGCCGTTGTAAGTCAAAGCATGAGCAACGCATGGTAGGAAAACCACACAGATTTCTTCTTTCATAACGGTTCTCTGATCCCGGACTTTACCGTGACCCAAAGTAAATGAGTGAAGCCCAGGCTGACACAGTGCCTGTTTGGACCCCTGGAACCCACGGTTTAGTTCAGCATGTGCAAAGGAGTACCAGCCTCTGAAACCACAAAGCAGTGTCTCAGTGTTACAACATGCTGAAAGGCTGAGACGGTGAAGCTGACACAGCAAACGAGAGATCTTGGGACAACATCTGGTCCTCCTGACACAGGGGGAGTTTTCCTGACAAGAGCCCAGATCTACATGTTTAACTTGTACTCTCTCAGCTATTTTTTCTATTACAAAGATAAACAAAAAGGCAGCACAATCCCCTGCACATCACCTTTAGCAAGCAAACTTCAACAGTTAGCTGTGACCAAGAGTTTTTCTTCATAATGAATGTTGCGTTTCTTGGAACTGCAGAAAGCCACCCACCCCTGGGAGCCTCTTCTCGGTGCGACAGGTGAGGGATCATGCTTGGGAATTTCCTGTGGCCAGACCCAGCTCAAACAGGATTGACCTGCCAGGTGCCTTTGGTCACAGCCTCCTTCCTCCACACCCCGCTGTGCAGAGCAGCCTTGCACAGAGTGCCTGGAAAGTGTTTGTTCTTCCCACCAGTAGTGAAATCCCACCTAAACCAAGCCCTGGAACATACCCCTCGGGCTGAGCTGTCTGGCCTTGCACACAGCTCCAGGCATGAACCTGAACAGAACCATCCAGTCCAGCTCGAGGCTCCAGCCTGTGGGGCTGGTGGTGGCACAGGGAATGCCAGGTCCTGCTTGCATGGCAGACTGGCTAGGTTCTCATTCCCCTCTTCATGATTCCTCTTTGCTTTACCGTGGTGTCATTTAGGATCTATTTTTATTCAGATCCCCAGTGAGACTGATTGAGGTCTGTAAAGCCCAACTGGAAACTCTTCAGCATAGCCAGGAGCATTACAGGCAAAAGCAAACAAGCAGTGAGGGTCTATTTTCTTGGCTATTTCCCCTACTGCTGTTAGGACTTAGAGGCAGACTGAAGAGTGACATCTTTTTCCTATTCCAGCTTTTTCCAGGCTGATTTGCCACATAATCCAAGAAGCAAGTCTCAGAGTTACCATGATTAGGTGTACTCTGAGCTCCCAGCAGCTGACAGACACAAAGGCACCATCAGCCAGGGCAGCAGCCACGCTGCTCATGCTTGGCTGTTGCTTTTGTGAGTGACTAAAAACTGCTGGGCACACTCCCTCCTTAACCACAGGATCTCGGGGTGGTTGGGCTTGGAAGGGACCTTGAAGCCCATCCCATCGCAGCCCTGCCGTGGGCAGGGACACCTCCCACCGTCCCAGGGGGCTCCAAGCCCGGTCCCGCCTGGCCTTGGGCACTGCCAGGGATCCTCAGCGAGGGCTGCCTCATCCGTTGCGTTTCTGTTCTCTAGCCCACCCTCCCTCTCCTCCTTCTGCACCTTCCTGCTGTTCTCCTCAGCAGCAGCAGCAGCCTGTTCCTGCTGGCAGCCCCTCCTGTCTGCAGGAGCCCGGGCTGAGCACAGCCCCAGCTGCCGTGGGAAGCACAGAGCACCCAGGGTCAGCTGCAATTACAGCTCTCGCAGTGTTCACGTGCAGGCCAGCTGTAATGGCAATTACTGTGACTATTTATCCAGTCTGTGCAAGTTAAATCAGCCTTTCCTCATCTTTTCATCTTTTCAGAAAATCAACCCCTTTTCCGATACTCCTGGGAATCATTCGTGTTTTAGCTGTCAATAGTATGGCATTGAAAAAATTACTGATCAGTAATAGAATTACCTGAGATCCTATGCAACCAGTTGAGGCGAGCTATAAAAATTCCCCAGCTCCACCCCACAGGAGAGGAGCTGGTGGGCTCAGGATACTTCAAGGTACTGAGAAAGACCCCACTGGGGTCTGATCAGATGTAGCAAAGGCCAAACCCCTCCCATGCTGAGGTCTGTGACAAAAGCCCATCCCAGACAGGCAGCAGGACAGCACAGCTGCTCAGGGGAGCTCCACAAAAATATTGTTAAGGAGAAAGGCTGAGTTTGGGTTCAACAGGAATAGAGGCACCTAGAATAAAGATCAGCTTTGCTAAAATAAAGAAGAAAGGCACCGCTTTCACCAAGCTTCTCTCCCGCCCCTTATTTGCATTTTCTGATGCCAGCTCCCTGCTACAGCATGGGAACGGTCGGACCAAGTGATGGATCTGCAGGTTTCTATGGTGATCAGCACAGAAACTGCCTGCCCAGCCTTGTGTGAAGGGAAGCATCCATGTCAGAAACTGCAGATTGTCTGGTGAGAGAAAACCCTGCTCTGGCCTGGGGTGTGGGGTGGTGCTGCAGAGCCCAGAGCTCGCTCACCAGCCTGGGGATGGCTGTGCAGGGCCGTGTGGGCAGCTGACAACTCATGAGAAATACTAGCAACCACCACTGAGTAATTACACAGCATCATTTAGAAATACTGATACACACGAAGTACATAATATTTCTAAATATCTGAAATATCAATTTCCTCTTGTCCTGTCCCTGTTCCCTGGGGGCAGAGCCTGACCCCCACCTGGCTGCACCCTCCATTCAAGGAGTTGTGGAGATTGAGAAGGTTCCCCCCAAGTCTCCTTTTCTCCAGGCTGAGCCCCCTGCCAAAAGCACATCTGCCAAGAAAATAAAGGGATTCAATTCCTGTACTTGGTAACTGCTGATTGTATAACCTGTGTAGAAGGTTCTGAGTTCATGTTCGCTGTCCTCATGAACTACAGCACAAATCCTTGTCTCTGTAAAAGCGTAAGTTCCTTACAAACCTGTGAATCAGAAAGGGAGGGACAGAGGGCTGGTGAAGAAACAACCTCGAATCCCAACTGCTACACCCTTAAGGCAGAAGCGCTGCTTCCATCTCTTTAGGCTATTCCCAGAAGGGAAGTCTGGATAATAAAAATGAGCCCTGGCAACAGGACAAGCCTCGTTAATCGATCCAGACTAAGCCACTGGCTGGCACTTTCCAGCTGAGCAACATCAAGTACCTTCCTCTTGAAAACCTTCCCCTGCGGCTGTCGGGGAAGGCGAAGGGCTAAGGACACCAGTTAATGCACCCGCTCCCTTTCGGAATCAAACCTGGAACTTGGCAATTCAAGTACAACTGGGAGTAGAACCGGTATAAGTTTAAAATATATTTTTTAAAAAAGAGATGTTTACTCTCAGTTTTTGCCCACAATGGGCCAGAAAAGCCAGCCAGTTTGGTGAAACCTACACGGAGAAATATAAATACCAACTCCTAAACACATTAGGGAACTAGCGTGGCTGAGAAGGAGGACAGAATACACACAATGATTTCCTTTTCCCAAGTCAATGACAGCAGCTCCGCAGGCCGAATGCAGCAGCTGCAAAGCTCCCGAGAGCAGCTGCTCCGCCGGGGCTCTGCCGGGCAGGCGCTGGCCCGGGCGGCCCCGAGCGTCCCTGTGCCCCGGGGCCGCGATGTGCCCGCGGGGGAGCTCCGAGCCGGCACCGCAGCCGCGGGCAGGAGCTCCGAGCCGGCACCGCAGCCCCAGGAGCTCCGAGCTGGCGGCCCCAGGAGCTCCGAGCCGGCAGCCCCAGGAGCTCCGAGCTGGCACCGCAGCCCCAGGAGCTCCGAGCCGGCACCGCACCCCGGGCACCGCGGGCACCGCGGGCACCCCGCAGCTGCTGCCGCTGGGCGCTGCTGCCCCGGCAGCCCCAGACAAAGAGCCAGCAGCTGTGACACGGCAGTCGGGAGCTGCTCCGCAGCCAGCAGGGCGGGGAGCGCACGGATGAGCCCCGCGCTGCCGGGCTATAGCCCCAGACGGTGCTGAGAGCACCCGAGCGCAGGAAATCGCCTCTGGGAAACCTGCGAGCTCAGAGAGGAACTCGAGCACCAGCCCCGCTCCCTCAGCCACGCCTAAAAACACGCCGAAGAGGCGTGTATGCAACATGATCGACGAAGAGTTGAAATTAGTAGCCCATAAACAATGAATATATGTAAAGTATCATCATTATGTTACAAATAATTCAATAACCATAAACCTTTTAACAGCCAAAGGGAAGTCAGCAACGTGGTGACTGCTTCTCACCAGAACAAACCCTTTTAAAAGTTTAAACCCTGAATATTAATCAGCATTTATTGCTTAAAATTAGCGGGTTTAAGTTCCCTCACTGTAGCACAAAGCCTGAGGATCACGGTCCCAGCCAGGCGAGGGCATTGCGATTCATCCGCTGGGTTTTATTTCGGAGCAGGCAGAGCCGCTGTCACACAGCACCTGTTCCACACCCCGCGAAACGAGCAGGGACTGGAAGGACAGTGGTTGGAAATGAACGTTGTTGATAACCCTGAGTAAAGCTGGGGCCAGGCGTTCAGCAGCGGCTCCCGGCCCGCACCCTGCACTCCTGCAGCCCCCATCCCACCGCGGGCTGTGCACAGGGAGCCGGGGCTGCTGCCCCAAGGTGGGGCATTTACCCACGCCAGGCTCGGTGAGACCCTGCGCTGCCTCCCCTGCTGCCCCAAAGCGGGGCATTTACCCACGCCAGGGTCAGAGAGACCCTGCGCTGCCTTCCCTGCTGCCCCAAGGTGGGGCATTTACCCACGCCAGGGTCAGAGAGACCCTGCGCTGCCTTCCCTGCTGCCCCGAGCGGCACCGCAACCATCGCGTTTGTTTCTGCTGGGCCAGAACTGCGGCAAGCAGAACTGTGCGAGTGTGTGTCTGTGTGTCTGTGTGTCTGTGTGTCTGCGTGTGTGTGTGCGTGTGCTTGTGTCTCTGTGTGTCTGTGTGTGTGCGTGTGTGTGTGTCTGTGTGTGTGCGTGTGTCTGTGTGCGTGAAGGGGCAGAGCTGAGGAAGCTGAGAACAGAGAAGTGTCCCGAGATCTTCAGCCACTTCCCTTGGACAGCTGCGGGGAGGGGGTTCGAGCGCTGAGCATAGAGCAGAGGAAGGGGCACAGCGAGCCCCGCACACGGCAGGACCTGCACACGGATGAACCCCGCACATGGATGAACCCGCACACGGCAGGACCCGCACACGGCAGGACCCGCACACGGCAGGACCCGCACACGGATGAACCTGCACACGGATGAACCCGCACATGGATGAACGCCACACATGGATGAACCCGCACACGGATGAACCCGCACACGGATGAACCCGCACACGGATGAACCCCGCACACAGATGAACCCGCACATGGATGAACCCGCACACGGCAGGACCCGCACACGGATGAACCTGCACAAGGATGAACCCCGCACACGGATGAACCCGCACATGGATGAACCCGCACACGGATGAACCCCGCACACGGCAGGACCTGCACACGGATGAACCCGCACACGGATGAACCCCGCACACGGCAGGACCCGCACACGGATGAACCCGCACACGGATGAACCCTGCACACGGCAGGACCCGCACACGGATGAACCCGCACACGGCAGGACCCGCACACGGATGAACCCCGCACATGGATGAACCTGCACACGGCAGAACCCGCACACGGCAGAACCTGCACACGGCAGGACCCGCACACGGATGAACCCGCACATGGATGAACCCCGCACACGGATGAACCCGCACACGGCAGGACCCGCACACGGCAGGACCCGCACACGGATGAACCCGCACACGGCAGGACCCGCACACGGCAGGACCCGCACACGGCAGAACCTGCACACGGCAGGACCCGCACACGGATGAACCCGCACACGGCAGGACCCGCACACGGATGAACCCGCACACGGATGAACCCGCACACAGCAGAACCCGCACATGGATGAACCCGCACGCAGCAGAACCCGCACACGGCGGGCAGGGCCGGAGCAGCCGGGCCGCGCCGCTCTGTGCCCGCAGCCTCGGGAGCTGCTGCCGGAACAGCCGGAGTGAATTTCTCGTGCAGAAGAGCGGCTGCTGGGAGCAGAGCCCCGGGTGATGCCCAGCTGGCACTGGGGGCCAGGCTCCGGCTCTGCAGAGGGGACAGCCTGTGCGGGCTGGCAGAGCTGCTCTGGGCTGGAGGCTGCACTTCTGCCCTCCCAGAGCTCACCCGGCCTTGCTGGAAACCCACCCTCAGGGAAACATTGACTTCCCATTGCTGCAAAACTGGAGACTGGTGTAGTGTCTTCCAGAGAGAGTTTGCATAAATCAAAATCTGATTATGCTACATTTTGAATGCTAGATTTTTCACAAGATGGTGAAGCGCAGTGATCTATAATCTGTTTTGCATTGAATTAATTGAAATAAATTACCATAATCCTCCCTGAGTCCTGCAATCACTGTTTTTCAGATTGAACCTTTCCTGAGAGTTTAAAAAAAAAATTTGCTTTTTCCATAAGGGTAGCTATTAGACTTAAAAATAATACCTGCCCTTGGAAGAAAGCTCAGCCCCAGCTGAGTACCTCGTTACCTGCTGGCTCAGCCCTTTGTTAATTTGATAAGTGCTGTGATGTATCACCACAAAAGCCTGTTTTGAAGTCAGTGTGTTTCATCTTGCAAAAAGATTGATTTGAAATTGACCCCGTTTCAAGTGACTAAAAATTGTAAGAGTTTCTAATTAATTCAATTTTGAGCCTACTCACATCATGCATTTTCCATCCAGCCTCTGGATCCCAGAGAGTATCTCCAGTTTTATTCAGAGGCGAGGCTGGGGCCACACAAAGGAACTCATCCTTCCTTCTGCAGAGTTTCTGCAGTCCAGTACTCACACCAAGGCAACACAGCAGGCTGGCTTCCTGAATATGGAGCTGAGAATGGTGGGTTTTTAAATTTTGGAACATGCATGTTTTCATCTATGTGAGCACACACCCCTGCAGTGACCCACAGGCTCCGAGGCTCACAAAGCTCCTGGGTGCAGAGGAGGCAGCAGGGCAGCAGGGAAAGGCAAACTCAGGGCACCTTTGTTCTCCCTCCAGTTCTGACATAGTTCAGGGGCTTATGTAGCTCTTGGCAGCCACCGGAAAATCAAAAAAATCAAGTGACTGCTCTGTCTAACTTGTGCTCTTTGGTTCAGCCCCGAGCAGCTGCAGAGGGAGCGTTTGGGATGCAGCCTCCATCCCTGCTCTGAACTGCTGGGGATGTTCCTGGGGCTGTACCCTCCATCCCTGCTCTGAGCTGCTGGGGATGTTCCTGGGGCTGTACCCTCCATCCCTGATCCAGCTGCTGGGGATGTTCCTGGGGCTGTACCCTCCATCCCTGCTCTGAACTGCTGGGGATGTTCCTGGGGCTGTACCCTCCATCCCTGCTCCAACTGCTGGGGATGTTCCTGGGGCTGTACCCTCCGTCCCTACCCCAGGTGCAGGGGATGTTCCTGGAGCTGCAGAGAGAGCCTTTGGGATGCAGCCTCCATCCCTGCCCCAGGTGCAGGGGATGTTCCTGGGGCTGCTCCAGCTGCTCTCCCCACCAGGCCCTTCCAGGCTCTGCCCTCTCAGGGCACACAGCCCCAAGCCCTTCTCCCCCTGGCTGGCCACTACTGCTGTTCCACAGCATCCCTGCCTTTTGAAACAGCCATATAAAAACTGTATTACACCTGTTGGCATTTCAAGATAGATTCACAATTTATGTAAGCCCAGTGTCACCTCAGGGTAAAACCACCCATAGAAAAGGGAAAAAATAAATCAAAGTTTATACTATAGACAGCTGAGAATTCAGCTAAAGCCACAGGGGAAATAAGGCTTTCTTTTATAATGAAATTACAACTTCTAAAAAATAATCACACTACTAGGTGCGCATGAAATATTTAAATTCAGGCTGTGGTTAAATTTGCCTAAATAAGGCTCTGATTTCAGTGGGGTTACAAAAGAATGGAGAATTAGGGACACACATCCACAGAATCAGAGAATATGTCAAGTTCAAATTCAAACAATGTTAAGTCAGTGCACAAACAGAACTTCAGTCACAAATTTATATTAACAATTCTATTGTTGGCACTGGGGACACCAAACACATTTGCTTAGGTGTGTTTATATCCTGGAATAACACAGTTTATGTCTCCACATGAGTATGCACAAACTTGTTTTCCAATGAACTCCAGTTCCTCTCCAGTGAATTGCTGCTAACTACAGTGCTGCAAACCCAGTGGCGACCCGGTGCCTGACCACACCTGGAACAGCTGCACCAGGTGCCCATGGAGCACCCCAGGCTCCCAAAGGCTGCGGGGAGCCCAGGAATATCTATCCCAGGGCTCTCAGACAGGTTTGGCTCCCTGTCCCCAAGGCACAGAGGTGACACGAGCCTGGTTTCCCTCTCAGACAGAGCTGCCACAAACCAGACGGGTCAGACAGGTCAAGGCCTCACCTTTAATCACCATGGGGACTTTCTGGTCTAGCAATGCTGAACTAATCTGTGCCAGGTCAAAAGTGCTGGAGGAGAATCCAGAAAACTCTTTTTAGATGCTTATAATTGGCTAAATAAACACACACCTCAATTTCTATGCTACTGGTCTGATACTCAGCGAGTGCAGGCACAGTTCCTTATTTTCTATGCTAGAAGTAGAAAAATGTGGATGTTTCCCAAATTGTGGATCCCAGATGCAAGTTTGTACATATGCATAAATATTTACGCTCAGCAATCTGTAACTGTCACTGCAGAGGCTGAAGTACAGTAATACTGTAAGGGAATAAATGCCTCCGTATCTGTGAACTCTAATTCACTCCAGGCTGACCCAGTTCTTTTGGAAATAATCTTTTCCAAGCAGTTTCTCTGCTGAGAGTCCAGACCTTAGAAATACCTTCAACATACAGTGTTCTCCTTAAACTTTATTGCAAAAATATGTGGAGACATGGCATGTATTTCTGGAATCTGGGCAGCCTGTGCTACACAGCAACTCAGATGTGAATCTCCTCTCTATTATTTCCTTTAATTAAAGGAGAAACCAAAAGATCCAACAACCAAAGGGAAAGCAAAACCCACACTTAAACAAACATAACATTTGAAACAAGAAACCCAGCAGAAAATAGCCAGCCAATCTGGGATGCAACAGAGTATCCCAAATCATGATTGCAAACGTTAGAAACTCAATGACTCAAGCACTTTGTTAGCATGCTTTCATCTTAACTTTGGTAATCATCAGTAAACTTGGCAGCAAACTCCCCATGTGAAATGGGGGTCCGTGATACTGCTGTAGTTCATTCAGGGGATAAAGTTAACACTAATCTCATTTTTCAGCACACACAGCTCCCAAGTCCCCTGAGTCACATTGCAACAATCATCACTACAGAGTTCCGCACAGCTTAAAAGAGATTTTGGTGATTAGTGGTGTAGGGAAGCTCAGCCTAAACACCAAACTCATCCCTGGTGGAGAACACACATTGTACAAATGTTTTTTGCACTTTTGAATCTGCTTAGCCATGTAAGGAGGGGAAAAACCCAGTAAATCCATAATACACACACAAAAGGATGTTTTATATCCAAAACAGAGGAATGGAGCCCATCTCCCATCTCCCAGCAAGACATCCTGCTCCCTGCCCTGCCACACAACCATGTCTGGCACGTGGGGAGCCTGGCCCTGTGTGTCCTGCTTCCAGCCCAGAGCCCAGAGCCCAGAGCCCAGAGCCCAGAGCCCAGCCCAGAGCCCTCCCTGGCACATCCCACCCTGCCCAGCCCGGATCCACCAGTGCTGAGCTGCTGCTCCTGCCCAGCTCACCCCAGAGCCCAGGGCAGCACCGCTGGGGAAGGCACCACCACCCAGCACAGGAAGTTAAACACAAGGCACATTTTGTGCTTCTCAGGACACATTTTGTGCTTTTCAGGACACATTTTGTGCTTCTCAGGGCCACAGAAACGTGCAGTTTTTATCTCCAAAGTGTACCTATTTCATGCTTCTACAGAAAGTGGTTTTGGAATATCTCCAGGGATTTCTCTTTTAATCTACCTCTCTGGACAGAGCGGGGACAGGACATGGCCCCTGGACTGCTGAAATTGGGATAACTGTAGGAACACTATAGAAACAGAGAATTAGATGAACACACCCATAAATGAGAAACTGGGAAGGGACATCTGCTATAAATATTGACCTGTACCTTTTGCAGTACCTGATTCAGAGGAAAGAACAGCCAACTGAGATTTCAGATTCGTTTTCACCCAGAGGTCCATTTACAACCACCCTCAAAAGCAACCTGTAACATCCCCTTTCACCCCAGTGTAACAAATTAACAGGATCGTATCAAAAGGCAAAAACTGTAGCAATTTATTGATATTCTGTCCAGTCTCATTGCTGCAGCATTTTTGGCACAATCATTATTGGTCTGTCAAGCAGAGGAGAAACATCTGGGATCTGCCTGTACCTGGACATCATATCTTTTAACTAAGCACTTTTTATAATGTTCACTGGCAGAACTTTGTAGAAATAAATGGGGTTTAAATCCTTGCAGCTGAAGTCACATGTCAGGCACCATTTTCCAAAAATCTCTCTCTGTCAAGGACTACAAAACAAAGCTATGGCTTCTTGATCAGTCTGCTCTTCACCCAAACCTCCAAAAGACCCAAGACTGCCAAAATGAAAAAATAGAGTCAATACAGAACAGCTGCTTTTAATATTTTAAGATTTACTTGGATGACTTGCAATGGTTAACTGACTTCTAATTTTACAGTGGTTTAGGCAGGATCTGGGAGTCGCTGGATAGTGCAGATTGAGGATTTGAGTTCTTGTTTAATGCACAATATGCACCTCTGGCATGGACAGCAGCAAAGCAGCCCCAGTGTTGGCTGGAGCAGTTGTACCCTCCAGAAATTTAAAACAGCCACAGAGAAAAAGCAAAGGCTGTTCTGGAGCTTTCTGCAGGAACATCTCTGCTCATCATCACTGACCAGGTTTTGTGGGGGCTCCTTCAGCACCATAAGGACTGGCCCATAAGGAATGCTCCAGAACTGAGGTCACTGAGGTGAGATCATCTGTGCAAAGGGAGGAATTCTGATTGCAGCCCCAGTGAAGTCAGATCAAACACACACACACACACACACACACACACACACACACACGCTGACTCTTCCTTGGGAAACACAGCAGGATTGTTGATGGCAGACTAACAAACTCTACACAAATTAAAACACAAAATCAACAAAAAAGCCCCAAACCCCAACACATGCAGCCCCAGTAACACACTTGCACTTCATTTCTCATCACTAGACCTCACTTGAATATCTTTTGCTTTTTGCACTGGAAGTTTGCTCTCAAATCCCTCTCATCTGCTGCACACACGGTTACCAAAGGCTGTAACACAAAGTTCTGCAGTTTGGGCAGACGCTGGATTCCTGCACAAAGAGGTTCTCAAACACTGCTGCAGCAATGTGACAGGAAGGAGAGTCTTTGACACACACATTTTGCACAAGGGTAAACACTCTAGGAACAGGCTGTAAGCTGTGAATATCAATATTTTAAACCATTTCCCCTTGGAACTGAGCTCACACACGTTTGCCTGTAGAGCAGGTCTCAGATCTCAGCAGAACATGAACAGCTCTGCCCAGGGGTGCAGCGAGGGCTGGCTCAGAGGAGCACCTGGGCTCTGAACAAACCTGGCCAGGACAGAGCCTCGATGGCAGCAGGGCTCCAGCTGGTTCCCATCCACCTCCTGGGAGCCATCCACGCTCCTGTGCCACTCCTTTAGCACAGAATTCTGAAAGAACCTGCAAGTTTCTGCATTTTGTCACTGCTGGAGGAAACCTGACCCCGAAGAACACCTGCACACAATGAGTACCCAAGCGAGGAAGCCATAAAGAGCCAGCTGCCCTTTATTGAAAATGCCCTTGGCAAACATCTTGCCGTACATTGTCGGGAGAGGAGCAGCACCAGCAGGATGCCAGAGGCACGGAGCAGCACGAGGTCCATCCTGAGCCCCACGCCGGGCGCTGGGGTGGGCACAGGGCTCGGGTACAGTCACAGACACCGCGTGCCAGACGCGCTCTCGTGCAACACAACAGGCTTGGGGTTCCAAAAATACAATCATTATGTACAGCAAAACACGTGGTCACAAGACCAGCCTTAAACCAAGGCCTTGTTTACACAATTTCTGCGATGTCAGGAAGTATTTTGGCCGGGAATGTAATCTTTCTTCCAAAACAAGTAAATATTTGCAATTCTCACTGTGAAAGGAGTGATATACCACCTCTGTATTGACACGGGTGTAACATATTCCCACAGGGAAAAGGAATAAAGAGTACCTTTATATTGATACAACATTTCCCTCAAGTGTCGAAGCTAATATAGCTTTCATCACTCAGTCAAGTTAAAGCAGGATGATTTTTTCAGACTTTTTATAGACAAGGCCTATGTTTAACAAGCACCAAAACACTTCAGAGTATTTGGAAGATCAGACTGCTGAGCTCTACACTTTGTACTGTCCTCAGCAGTCACAGAGAACATGAAATGCCTAAATACATTCAAAACCCTGGTCAGACAGTGCCATGGCTGCTCAAACGCTTCACTGTTCAGCAAATGCACCTTTTTGGCCAAAAGCAGGATGTACCACATGAAGGGCAGCACGACACAGAGCTCAGCTGGCTGCCCCCAGCTGCTCTGCCAGGCTCAGCAGAGCTGGGCTTGGTGTGCTGCTTTTGCTTTATTCCCCAAGCCCAGCTCAGGCCCTGGGGAAGGTGAGGGCTCTGCTGGCTCCCGGGAGGGCACAATGAACACTGCTTATATCAACCAGATCAAGCTGCTGTCAATGCACTGATCGAGGCCTGGTGGGTGCTGAAAACTGTACATTCCCACTGAATTTAAGGCAAAATTGAACCATGGCAGTAACTGAGATGTAAATTTATTTTTTTAACATCAGACATGCAGTTTGTAAGCTGCAGATGTGGCAGCAGCCAAGCTCCCTTAGCTTTCAATGCAGTTCTTGGGTTAAAAGAAACCCCTTCTGTCAGTGTTATTCCCCTGTCTCCCCAGCATGGGAGTCCTCTGGCTTCCAATGAACCTTTAGGAATTCCTGGAAGATGAGCTGCAATGAGGTTTTCAAGTTTCACTGAGAAACGGGGGTAGACTGATGTAGGGAGAGCCCAGGCAGCAGGGGCACCAAAGTGACACTACACACTGCTCTCCAGGGCTGGGCACAAGCTGTTCCTGCTTAGAACAGGAGAAATTACCACAGTCACAGAGGAATCATGGCAGCCACTCTTCAGTTGGCCTGACTGAAAATGAAAACCCCTGTTCAACCTTCGTTTTTGAGATGTAAGATCATTTCAAGACTTCTTGGGACAGGGGGGAGAAGGAAAAAGAGAGCTGCAGCAGGTTTTGTGTGCAGACCTTTAAAGAAGGGCAAAGAGAGGGAGAGGATGGGTAAAGAAGCTCCCTGGGCCTTCCAGCTGATGGGAGGCACAGGGCTCCTCCCGCCCCAGCCCCTCTGCAAACCAGAAAACAAAAAGGGCTGGTTTCTAATTTTAAAGTGATAATGCAGTGAGACTAAAAGTTCGAATTTCGTAAAGAACTGACCTTTAGAACTTCACCCCAATAAAGCACGCTGCTTCCAGGAGGGAAAAAGGGTCGAATCTCACAGGGCCTGTTGCAGTAAGCCCACACTACCTTCTTAAAGCTGTCTCTGAGCACAGCCTTCTCCCCACAGCTTGGCAGCACACTGGGCCAGGACCTGAACACAAGCAAAAACCTGCATCAAAAATGACTAAATATCCGGTAAAACAGCAATCTTGTGGTTTGCCTTTTTTTCACCACTGTTCTTAGCTCCTTCTCTCCCTCCACCTTTCACTGCTACTGAGATATAAATCTGGATTAAGAGCCTGTGTGAAAGTCAGTGTTTCATGTGATACATAACAATGCACAAAGTTGTTTTCTAAAAAACAGCACTTGTATTAAAATTCTTCAAATGGATAGACATCTCTTCAATGCATGTCTGCAATTAAAATGACAGTTGTTAGAATTTTCTTGGTACATCACAACGATAAGGTTTCCTTCTTTGCTGGCTGGAGGCACATCCCACGACAAAAATCAAAGGGAAATAGAACCAAAAAAATTTTTAAAAGTCCCCCCACCCAAAAATCCCAAAAGGCTAAGTTCTTGTAAATTTGAAGTAAATGAAGGCCAAACTTGCAAGACATGGAAATAACAGTTAAAAGGCTCAGATGGAAATAAGAAATAAATTCCACTAACAATAGGCCCTTTTGTCCTGGCTTGCTCGGTGTGATTACTGCAAGGAAACTGTTAAGTAGTTTTTGGAGTAGTAGATAATGGGATTCTGTGGAGCTTTCACAGGTTGGCACCGGCTGGAACAGCTGAGTTTTGAAGGCACTCTACAGACGCAGGGCTGCTGTTGGCCCCGCATCACTCATGGGAAGTCTTTGCACTTGAGAGAGCTAGTCATCAAAATCAGGTATCGCCAACCCAAATCCAAAACCCCTCGCAAAAAAAGCACCACCGCCCTCCCCCCCACCCCCACCAAAGGAAAAACCAAAACCACAACGAAATCACACACACACGCACACCTAAACAATTGTGCAGATTTGTAACATTTTCACAGCTGATTTAAAAAAAAAAACCAAAAAACCAAACAAATCCAGGAGAAAAAACCACCACGCTACCACTCTCCTGCAAACTCCCATCCGATACAGCAGGTAAACAAAATAGAGCATTATTCCAGGGATATCGGCGGCGCTGCCCGGCGCCCCGAGCCTGGCAGCACCGATCGGGTCACAGTCCCAGTTCCATGTGCAACTCTCCGGGCGGGACGGCCCCGCACCGCTCCCATTGCATAGAGACCGCGGGCAGCGCGCCGGGACGGGCCCCGCTGCGCCGGGGCTGGCCGGGGGTGTCCCGGGTGTGCGGCCCCGCTGTCCCGGGGCTGTCCCGGGGATGCGGCCCCGTTGTGCCGGGGCTGGCCCGGGGCTGTCCCGGGTGTGCGGCCCCGCTGTCCCGGGGCTGTCCCGGGTGTGCGGCCCCGTTGTGCCGGGGCTGTGCCGGGGATGCGGCCCCGTTGTCCCGGGGCTGTCCCGGGTGTGCGGGACCGCTGTGCCAGGGCTGTGCCGGGGCTGTCCCGGGGATGCGGCCCCGCTGTCCCGGGGATGCGGCCCCGTTGTCCCGGGGCTGTCCCGGGGCTGTGCCGGGGATGCGGCCCCGTTGTGCCGGGGCTGTCCCGGGGCTGTCCCGGGTGTGCGGCCCCGCTGTCCCGGGGCTGTCCCGGGACGGGCTCCCCGCGTGGCTCCGCTCCCCGGGCGGCGGGACCGGCCGCTCCCGCGCCCGCCGCCGACACTGACAGGAAATATGCCATGACCGAGACTGGACGAAACGTACATGCCGAGAAAAGCCACATTTCCACCACGATGAGTTTTGTCGCCGATGTTTCCCCCCGAGCGCGCCCGGCGGGGCGCGGGGCCGCCGCCGCCCTCAGAGGATGGCGCAGGAGGCGCAGCACGGCTCGTCCCCGTTGGGCTGCGCCGCGTAGTTCATCTGCCTGACGATCTCGGCGAAGAGCTCGTCCACGGACGCTTTGTTTTTGGCCGAGGTCTCCATGAAGGGGCAGCTCCACTCCTCGGCCAGCGCCTTGCCCTCCCCGAAGGAGACCCCGCGCTCGCCCTCCAGGTCCACCTTGTTGCCCACCAGGATCATGGGCACCCGCTCGTACCTCTTGACGCGGATGATCTGGTCCCGCATGGGCTTGATGTCCTGGAAGCTCTGCTGGTTCACCAGGCTGTACACCAGGATGAAGCCCTGCCCGTTCTTGATGTAGAGGTCCCGCATGGAGGCGAACTGCTCGGTGCCCGCCGTGTCCAGGATCTCCAGCACGGACGGCGACGAGTCCACCTCGATCTCCTTGCGGTAGAAGTCCTCGATGGTGGGGTCATACTTCTCGATGAAGGAGCCGGTCACGAACTGCACCGTCAGGGCGGACTTGCCCACGCCGCCCGAGCCCAGCACCACCACCTTGTACTCCCGCATGGCTCCCGCCTCCCTCCGCCGCCTCCCGCTCGGGGCTGCCGCGGCGGGCGGGGACGGGGCGGAGGGAGGGAGGGGACGAGGGACGGCCCCGCGCCGGGGCGGGGAAGCGGCGGCCGCGCCTTGCGGAGCGGCGCCGGGAGAGCCCCGGCGCCGGGCAGCGCCGAGGAGGAGGAGGAGGAGGAGGAGGAGGAGGAAGGGGCTGAGGAAGGAAAGGAGGGACGGAGGGAGGGACGGAGGGAGGGAGGGAGAGCGGGCGGCAGCGCTGCCGGTACCGGCCCCGCTCCCGGCGCGGCGGGGCGGGACAGCGCTGCCGCGGCCCATGGCGGCCGCCCCCGCCCATTGGCTGCGGCGCTTGGGCCGCCCTCGCCCATTGGCTGCGGCGCTTGGGCCGCCCCCGCCCATTGGCTGCGGCGCGGCGCCGCCCGCCCCCATTGGCTGCCGGCGGGAGCGGCGGCCCACGCCCCGCCCCGCGTCTGTGACCCCCGCCCTGCGCCGGGCCGCGCCGCGCCCGGGATCGGGAAATGGAACGGGAACGGGATCGGGATCGGGATTGGGATCGGGAAATGGAACGGGATCGGGATCGGGAAATGGAACGGGATCGGGATCGGGATCGGGATCGGGAACG
The DNA here is from genome assembly GCA_039654755.1 of Calcarius lapponicus. Taxonomy (NCBI): domain Eukaryota; kingdom Metazoa; phylum Chordata; class Aves; order Passeriformes; family Fringillidae; genus Calcarius; species Calcarius lapponicus. The sequence continues at coordinate 701,371 of CM077472.1, read as the reverse complement.
GGATCGGGACCGGGAACAGGATCGGGACCGGGACCGGGAACGGGATCGGGAAATGGAACGGGACCGGGATCGGGATCACCGCGCGTCCCCTCCCGCCCGGGGTCCCGCTCGCGGCGCGGGAACGGCGGTCGGGCGGTGGGGCCGGCAGCCCGGGTGCCCCACCCCGGTGTCCCCACCCCGGTGTCCCCGCCCGCCCTCGGCGCGGCCCGGGCCGCTGTCCCGCACCTCCCGCCCTATCGCCGCGTGCAGCCGGTGCCAGGGCCCGGTCGCGGTGGCCCGCGGCTCCCGCCCGCCCCGCTGGCTGCGGAGCCTTGCCGTGCCCCATGCCCGGCTCGGGGCCAGCCCGCCAGGACACCCCGTGCCCGGTATCCCCGTGCCCGGTATCCCCGTGCCCGTTATCCCCGTGCCCGGTTATCCCCGTGCCCGGTTATCCCTGTGCCCGTTATCCCCGTGCCCGTTATCCCCGTGCCCGGTTATCCCCGTGCCCGGTATCCCCGTGCCCGTTATCCCCGTGCCCGTTACCCCCGTGCCCGTTATCCCCGTGCCCGTTATCCCCGTGCCCGTTATCCCCGTGCCCGGTATCCCCGCGCCGCGGCTCGGGAGATGTGGCCGTGGCGGTGTCGGTGCCGCTGCAGGGCTGAGTCACACGCTGCCTGCGGGCACTCTGTAGAAGTCGTCCCCTGGACTTTCTGTTAGACATTCCTCTCAAGAACGTCTCGTTAGTTGTTTTGGCACCCTCCGGTCCTTGCTGTTGCATCTTACTCAGTTCTTCGCAATTCTCGGTATTTATTCACATAATGGTGACATTTAGATCCTTGCTACCACACCTTGTTTCCAAGCCTAATCTAAACACAGCGCTTGGGTAGGCAAAGTCTAAAGGATCTGACATAAGTTTTGTAAATAATGTTCTCTATGCCTGAACAATTTTCACGGAGGCTGAGTTCTACTGAAATGACTTTTGCAGCATTCAGGTGCTGTGGGGATTCTCCCCCTGGTCCCCGATTGCCTGATGAGCACTGCACCCTGGTGATCCCCTGGAGCTCCAAGGGAACCCCTCTGCTGCTGTGAGTCTTTGCAAATAAAACTCTCCTGAGGAGCAGGAGCGTTGTGTTCAGGAGCCCTGCTGTGGAACGGGCAGGGCTTGGGGCAGCTTTGTTAAATACGGAGTGTGTGGTGCCCGGTGTGTGGTTTGTGGCTGCAGCCACGGCAGCTGCGTGTCCCCGGGTGGGGAGCTGCCCTGCCAGGCCCCCGATTCCCACCAGGTGCACATTCTTCTCACTCCTGCCAAGCCTGTGGGCTGCAGGCTGCTCCTGAGCCGCTCTGCAGGTCAGCCTGGGCTGCAGCAGGTTTTATCTGCCATCACAGCCCTGGGGCCGCGCTTTGGTCCCCTCTCTGTTCTAGACTCTGCCCAGGTAAGCCTTGCCCTGTGACAGGCTCTGGGCCGTGGTTTCCCAGAGCGGCACTGCAGCTCCTGGAGAGGCTGAGCAAGAGCTCTGGGTGCTTCCAGCCTCTTGTTCTGGGAGTTGTCTCCATGGCTGCTTAGCCCATCCTTTGGAAACTGAACAACTGAGCTCCCTTGGAAGCGTTGGAGCCATTTCTCCACTTGCTGTTCCTTTCACTGTCCATCTGATTCCCCCTCCTAGAAGTGCTCTGGGAGCAGAGCTACCACATCCCCAGCTTGGTGTGAGCCAGCCAACATCAGTCACGGACTGGCAAAGTTCTCTTCAAAAGCAGCTGTAAGAGTTGCTGAAGGCCCCAGTGTCACTGCAGAAATGTTTTATTTTCTTGATCTGTCTCAGGTTTTGGGTGTGATGTGGGCTTGCCCACTTTCATCACTTCTGTAGCAAACCCACATCTGAATTATTCACATTACACTTACTCTCAACATGCCAGTAGCCAGTTTTATAAAGACCAGGCTGTAATGTTGCTTTTAATCCTTCTATTTAATCCCAACTCACTGCTGGATTGTGGTGTGTGTTGTTTTTTTTCAGTGACAGAATAAAATTGCTCTCCATTTTTAAATTCTACTCTATGCTATTAATTGCTGCTGTCCTGAAGAAGGAAATGTGTCATGTTCAAAGTAACGAACGATCTTTGTGCTGTTGAGTTTAAATATGGAATATGATTTCTCAAGTGCCAGTGCCCTACTCCATGTATTAATTTAATCTCTCATATTACCAGCCAGCTCTAGGTAATTAGTTAGTGCAAGGAGTCTGTGGGAAGTAACTGAAAGAATCAAGTCTGGCTTTCTCAGAAATGAATTCTGGTGCATGGCTACAGACCACTGAGGGATCTGTGGGCTGGAAAGTTTGAAAATCCCTGGCTGAGGGTTTAGACACAGAAGTTAAATAAATCATGAGAGGATGCAGCACATAATATTTGAATTATGAAGCATGCATTGCATTGGGTAGTTGTGCCTCATGAAATGTACTGGTTTAGATTTTCAGGAAAAAAATTAATGTTTTCCTGAAACAAGCTCTGGTTGGGCAACGTGAAGGCATGGCAATGCAGCAGGATCTGGCAAAATATAATCATCAGAGTTTTCAAAATGATCAAGCATGTTTTAAGAACAATTTCCAGATGATTTGGTGCTGTCTTAAAAATGCCAAATAAAAATCAGCTGGAAAGCATAAATTTGGTTACTAAGCAGTTCACCATGCAATATTTACATGTAAAACCAGCTTTTACTGTGCTGAGTAACCCTGCTTGTTCAGTAAAACTGCTCGTACAGGCTGAGGTTATTTCTGTGCACAGCTAGAGAGCGAGTTGTGAGCTGCTGCTGTTGGAGATCCTTTGTGCAAGTAAAGCAGTGGCTTTGGTGGGTATTTTAATCTGTTGCACTTGGTAGGCCAAGATTAAACAGGGGTAGTTGGGAACAGGTGCAATATCTAAAGTTTGGGTACCCTGAAAGTCTGTCAGTGCCCGGTGACAAGAAGAGTTAATGCCACCAAAGGAGGTGAAAGCTTCCTGGTGCTCCTTGTGAGCAGCTCTTGTGCAGAGAGGCACAGCCACACTCAGAGCTGTGTCTGCAAAGGGATGTGGCACCCCCTGGGACCCGACCCAGTCCCACAGAGTTTATGTAGAGGGAGCTTTCACAGAAAGGCTCTGCTGTCCCTGAGGAGCAGAGGCTGCTGTGGGCACTGGGCTGGGGCTGGAGGCGTTTGTGTTTGCACGGCTTTGCTGCTGGCCTGGGCTCTGCGGGTGAAACTGAGCTGCACTGGGGAAATGGGCTCTGGGTGAAACACACAGACCGTGCCCGAGCCGGGTGGGACGGGGGGCCTGGCTGGAATCTGCAGCTCTCGGCAGAAAGAGCCGCTTGCCTTCACTCCGAGTTTCTCTGCCCCTGTGAGTGGCTACACATTGCAATAAGGTTTATTAATACATGGGAAGTTCTTGTGAAAGAGACTTCTGAGATCACAGAGCTCTGCCAGGTACCAGCTAGGCAGGGTGATAATTGAATTTTAAAGCTACAAATCATACTAAATGTTGTATTTTAATTTCTCAGCGCTGCTGCTGAGAAAATCCCGAGGGAGGGCACGGGCTGAGGATGCTGCACATCATTTCATTCCTAAGATGGCAATGTTCCCTGGATATAACAGGCATACCCTACCACTCACTTAAGATTAAGTGACTTAGCTGGCTCACAACCCAATATAAAACAGTTAAACTGAGAAGATTCAATCATCTGGGGAAGAGTTGCTGTTCTGCCACTCCCATGCTGTCAGTATGTGGCACTAATATTAATAGTAAACCTAAAGGTAAAGGGAGAATAATTACCAAGGGAAACTAAGAAGATGAAATAATCTCAGAGTTCAAAGAGCAGAATTGCACCAAATGTTTTCTGGCATTGAACAAATCTTGAGAAATTTTTCAATGTTTACTCATTTTGAATGTATGAAATTGAGCAAGATTTTGGGGCCTGAATTAGTTTTTAGCGCAGTGGTGTACAGAGAAGTCTTTATTTTGGATTTGCCAGCAGGATGATTTAGGTTGCTTTGGAGAGGTTGAGGAAGGAGAAGATGACAAAAATAACCTGGCATCCAACAGCATTTAGATATAATATTTTACTTACCTGCACCTTGAGAAATTCTCAATAACTCTGTCTGTGAATCCATATGTGCAATGAGCCTGCCTGATGTGTGTTTCTCTCAATCCAGTGGCATTGCCAGTTCCCGTTCCAGGATCAGGGTGTGCCCACGGGCAGTCGGGAGCCAGCAGCCAGGGTAATTCCAGGGGCAGGTTTGCCTGGGAGTGGAGCTCTTCAGTGGCAGCCCCGGGCGGGCAGAGAGCCCTGCTGGCTGCAGGTGACTCAGCAGGGCTGCCCTGGCTCCTGCCCTGGTTCCTGCACAGCTCCTGCCCCGGCTCCTGCCCCGGTTCCTGCCCTGGTTCCTGCCCCGGCTCCTGCCCCGGTTCCTGCCCTGGCTCCTGCCCTGGCTCCTGCCCCGGTTCCTGCCCCGGTTCCTGCCCTGGCTCCTGCCCTGGCTCCTGCCCCGGTTCCTGCCCTGCCCCGGCTCCTGCCCAGGCTCCTGCCCCGGCTCCTGCCCAGGCTCCTGCCCCGGCTCCTGCCCCGGCTCCTGCCCAGGCTCCTGCCCCGGCTCCTGCCCCGGCTCCTGCCCTGGCTCCTGCCCCGGTTCCTGCCCTGGCTCCTGCCCCGGTTCCTGCCCCGGTTCCTGCCCCGGCTCCTGCCCCGGCTCCTGCCCTGGCTCCTGCCCCGGTTCCTGCCCTGGCTCCTGCCCTGGCTCCTGCCCCGGTTCCTGCCCTGCCCCGGCTCCTGCCCAGGCTCCTGCCCCGGTTCCTGCCCTGGCTCCTGCCCTGGCTCCTGCCCTGGCTCATGCCCCGGTTCCTGCCCTGGTTCCTGCCCCGGTTCCTGCCCCGGTTCCTGCCCTGGTTCCTGCCCCGGCTCCTGCCCCGGCTCCTGCCCTGGCTCCTGCCCCGGTTCCTGCCCTGGCTCCTGCCCCGGTTCCTGCCCTGGTTCCTGCCCCGGTTCCTGCCCCGGCTCCTGCCCCGGTTCCTGCCCCAGTTCCTGCCCCGGTTCCTGCCCCGGTTCCTGCCCTGGCTCGGCCCCTGTAGCATGTCCCCCCTGCAGGAGCTGTGCAGAGTCGCCCGTCCTGCCTGGCTCAGGGAAGGAGAGCCCCTCGGGGACTTTCCTTTGCCAGAAGCTCCTCAAATGCTAAATACCAAACTTGCACTTGTTCAAGAAATAATCACAGCTGCTGGTGGGTGTAAATAAAGTATTAAAAAATAAAAGAGAAAGAAAGAAGTGACACACATACACAGAAAAAAACGTTCATTATTTCCATCAAAAGTCCTGCCAGAGATCTTATCACTATTGCTAAAGTAGCCTGTGCTGCCAGAACTCATCAGATGTTTCCCTTGAATTGGTGTCATAATGCCACTTTATGGTTCTTTATAAAGAACATGGCATGCTTCTATCCCACTCCTAGACGTGATATTTATATTCAAAATATGCATAATGGCCAAAGTTCAGGGCTCTTTCTGTGCTTGTTATTTGTTTCAGTCCCTCCTGTTTACCCCAGGAGCAGTTTACCTGAAAGGTTGTGGGGTGTGGGTAAGCACACACCACAGGGAGAGCACTTCTCTGTTCCCGTGTGCAGCACTGGCTTCTGTGTAGGTGTGGTGAAACAACTTTTGGAACCATAAATGTAATCTTGATAGCACTTGCATGGAAACAGTGCTATTGTATGGTAATGAAACTGGTGTAATCAGCCTGGAGTGAAACTGGTGACTAATTCATAAAGCAAACTTCCTGTCTGCAGCAAAACCCTCCTGGAGAAAATACCTTTTCTTCGGTGCCCCGTGGCACTGCGTGACACTGCAGCCGTGCCTCTGCTGCTGGGAGCGCTCACACACAGAGATAATGATCATCGGGCTTTGCGCTCGGGGTTTGTGTCATTCCTGTCTCCTGACCCGGAGCAGAGTCCTGCTGACACTCTGGTGTCGGGGCAGGGGAAGGAGTGCCTCCGGTGGGCTCTGGGGATGGGCTGGGAGAGCCCGGAGGTGCCAGGAGCCTGCACGGGGTGCCCTGGCGTGGGCTTCCCTCCTGCGAGGAGTCCCTGCAGCGCTCTGCCTCTGCCAGGCTTGGGGCTGTGCAGCTCTGTGGGGTCCTGGTGGGCAGGGGGGGCTGAGGAACTTCCCACTGCTCAGCCAGCCCAGAGGGATACCCCGGAGCAGATTTGGGGAATGATGACATCGCTCAGCTCTGAGCTCTGGGCTGGCAGGGAGGGCTGAGGAACTTCCCACTCCTCAGCCAGCCCAGAGGGATACCCGAGAGCAGATTTTGGTGAGGATGGCATCGCTCGGCTCTGAGCAGCGGGCTGGTAGGGGGGAAGGAGGAATTTCCCACTCCTCAACCAGCTGAGAGGGATACTCAAGAGCAGATTTGGGGAGTGATGGCATCGAGAGGGATACCCCAGAGCAGATTTTGGGAATGATGGCATCGAGAGGGATACCCCAGAGCAGATTTTGGGAATGATGGCATCGCTCAGCTCTGAGCTGCGGGCTGTTCTGTGTGTAGTGCACAGAATAGCTGCTGCAGTGCCCAGCAGAGTTCTGCTGCCTCGGGTCCTGGAAAGCATTCAGGTGTAAATATTGATTGTATTTGAGCATTTTAAAGTAATTTGGGGCTAAACACATCAACGAAGGAGATAAGGATTTTTTGAGACCCGTGTAGGCTCAGTCTGATGTCAGTAGTTTGCAGCCTCGATAGCCTCCAATTCTCATGCAATCCTTAAACACAAAGCCATGTTTTCGGATTGTTTTACAAGGGCTGCTGCTGTTTCTGGCTGCTCAAGGCTGCAGGGATCACTGTGACTGGGCACTGATTGTGTCACCAGCCTAAGCACTGTTTCATCTTCCAGCCTGCAGCTCTTGGGCCGGATCAAGGTGAGTGTGGGAGCAAAGTCTTGCAACACGAGGCCCTGCAGATAACCCACCCGGCAAACAGCCCCGATGGGCTCTGACAATGAGCAGATAAGGGCAGTGCTGCTGATAGCACAGATCTGTGAGCCGTGCTCTGTATTGTCAGGCAGGGCAGTCAGGAATGCTCAGGTGACCCCTGGAGGGTTTGGGTGAGGGCTGCTTGTTGTCACAGGCTGCCAGGACACAGGGCTGTGTCCCTGGGGGCTGCTCACCCTGTGGAATGAACGCACTGCTCGGGTTCCTGGGGCCCTTCTGCAGGCCACAGTCCACAGCTGTGAATGTGAAATGTTAACCCTGCCTGGATGGAGGTGCATTTCCACTCCTGTGCTGCATTTTGGCATCAACAGCTCCATGAAGAGGACACCACTGCCCACCAGTGGCACCAAAGCGCTCCCAGCAAAACACACCCAGACCTGTCCTGTCCTGGGAGAAGCATTGTCTTGTCACGTACCAGAACAAACAGGGTAAAAACAGCTTCAAACAAATTGGTTCTGGTTGTGCTCCATCACTTCCCAAGGCTGAGGGACTGCAGCAGGCTCCCAGAGACAGGTTCTGCAGGTTGGGAGGATGGACACTGACCTGGCATCCTGCCTGAATGGAAGCACATCAGTGTGGAATCAGGAGCTGGTCATGGTAAGGGGGAAAGCTAACACAAGGTACTTTATTTGCAATAAGCAAATTTCCCAGGACAGAGTTGAATTCAGCTTGTTTGTCCCACTTGCAAACAGCCAACGAGCCCCCTGATCCTAGGAGCTGTTCCAGTTAATCCTGCCAACACTGCCCTTCACTTCATTCTTGGCTGCTCAAGCAGAGATGAACTTTGAGGCTCTCAGTGTCACCGAGACAGATGTGGCGTTTTAACACTGTCAGCAAGACAAACTGTCAGGATGGTCAGAGTTTCAGTTCTCCTCCTTGAAGGATTTTTGCCTGGGTTTCCCCCAGCAGCAGAGCCTGTAGCTGCTCCCCCTGCCAGCAGATCCTCTCTGGGTAGTGGTGAACTAGAGTTAAAACTCCATGCACCCTCACAGATGGCATCCAGGCACAAATGGCTGTCAAAAACCAGTTTATCAAAATCACTGACAATTCTAATTCTGCTCTCCAGAGTGCTGACAGCAAACTCGATAGCATCAGCAAATTTTGGGTTTACACTCTGGTTTTCAAGGCACTAATACAAATACAAACCATAGACAAAGCTCTGGTATGTCTTCCAGTTTCATGGCAAACTACTGACACATCAGAAGTTTTTAAACAGGTTGTTTATCTTGTAGGTGTTTTCCCAGGCTGTTTGATGAAGTGCTGTTCAGCCAGGGCTGTGGGCTCTGAGGTGACTGACTAATGCAAATAGATATCCAAGAGTCGGGTTGCATTTCAGTGTTAACAAGTGCCTTGGAACCTGTCTTTGTTCAGTAAACAACATATTTCATAGTTTACATCAGGTTGATTCCTCCTGCAAATATAAACAAATACATTCATGGAACAAGAAAGTAAACTCTGTGGCACTTGTGGCTGCAGTGACTAATCAATTAAAACGTCTTTCTATTGCTGACTGTTTAAATTGAAGCACCCAACCCTGTAGTGCAGGGCACCTAAAGCAAGAAGAGCTGGGGGTCTGCACAGCCTGGAGAAGTGTTTGGAAGGGGTTTGGGACCCCGTGACTCCTGGGATCTGGAAGGAATGTGTCAGTTCTCTGTGCTGTGAGCTCAGCCTGCACTGTCATTGCTTAAATCATGATTTTAAAGCTCCTGTTTGTCTTCCTGGTGCCAGACTCCTGTGAAAAGGCTGGGGCTGAGCAGGGAGGGTCCCTGTCCTTTGGGGAGGGGCTGCCTGCTCCTGACAGGCCTCCAGCAGGCTGGCAAGGCCTGGCATGGGACATAGGGACACGGGGACACAGGGACACAGGGACACGGGGACACGGGCAGCGAGGGGGCTGCTCTGTCTGCTGGCTCACACCTGTGGCAGCACCTGGCAGCTACAAACACCCCTGAGCCTGAGGCACCCTCCAGTGGCACCCAGAGCCCTTCCTGCCTCTCCAGGCAGGGGAGGCAGAGCTGGGACATTTGACAAGTGTGCTGCTGACTCAGCTCTGGCAGCTGCAGCCAAATCTCAGTTTCCTGACCCATGAATAGAATGAATCAGTGGCAACCCAACAAACCCCACGACCCAAATCACACTGGCTGTCCTGCCATGCCAGGAGAACACCTTACACCACACTGGCTGTCCTTCTGCCATGCCAGGAGAACACCTCAAATCACACTGGCTGTCCTGCCATGCCAGGAGAACACCTTACATCACACTGGCTGTCCTGTCATGCCAGGAGAACACCTCAAATCACACTGGCTGTCCTTCTGCCATGCCAGGAGAACTCCAAGCTCCACACCTGCATCCAGCTCAGGGAGGGCCAGCTGGGAGGGCCTGGGACACCCCCACGGGCACTCAGCTGCCTGAGAGGATGTGCCAGCCCAGTGCTGAACATGCCCTGTGGCTTTGGGCAGCCCTGAGTGGGAAAAGGGAGCCCAAGTCACCTGGAACATCAAAACCCTCAGTAAATGGTAGTGCTGCCTCTGTACTGTAGCCGTATCAGCAGTCTGCAAACAGACAGCCTGTGCTCTTACTACAGTTACTTCACTTCTAAAATAGCACACTGGTAGCAAAATACCATTTCAAAGGAAAGTTTGGTGTAGATAAGGACCGAGGCACCGTTCCTACTCCTACTTACCGTATGGAGAAGGCACTGACTGTTACAGCTCTGCCAGTGACTGAGCTCACAGCACAATGAAACTGTAAATAGTGTTTAAGCCTTGACGGTATTTAAACATTTAACTCACCGAGCCTGGTGTGAGTACACTTCCTCAGCATTAGGACATCTATTGCTTAATTAATGTTTTATGGCAGTTTGCATATGTAAGGCACTATATATGAACGCTGAGTATGATTCAGTTGTCAGTATCTGAACATGAATTACATTTCACACAGGGTTTGGGAGAAGAAATTCCATAACATTAGGCAAAATGGCTTATGCATTCCCAGTAATTTTACATAAAATCTATTCATAGTGCCCATCGACTGGAAACAATATATGGGATTCTTTTAGCTGAACTACTTAATTCAGCAGATAACCACTGCTGCTCCATAGCTCACAGATGAGAATGTAAGGGAGCAGCTGAGGCATCCAGCTGAATTGGATTCATGACAAAGGAACCTTTCAGAGGACAGAGGGGACACTGTCCACTGTGCCCACAGCACGGTCAGGGAGTGCAAAGTGACCACCGGGAGCTGAGCAGGAAAACTGAGACCTGATCCTGGCCTAGAGCTGATCCTGGCCCAGAACTGATCCTGGCCCAGAGCTGATCCTGGCCCAGAACTGATCCTGGCCTGGGAGCTGATCCTGGCCTGGGGGCTGATCCTGGCCCAGAGCTGATCCTGGCCTAGAGCTGATCCTGGCCCAGAGCTGATCCTGGCCCAGAACTGATCCTGGCCCAGAGCTGATCCTGGCCCAGAGCTGATCCTGGCCTAGAGCTGATCCTGGCCTGGGGGCTGATCCTGGCCTAGAACTGATCCTGGCCCAGAACTGATCCTGGCCTGGGGGCTGATCCTGGCCTGGGAGCTGATCCTGGCCTGGGAGCTGATCCTGGCCTAGAACTGATCCTGGCCCAGAGCTGATCCTGTCCTGCAGCTGAACCTGGCCTGGGAGCTGATCCTGGCCCAGAGCTGATCCTGGCCTGGGAGCTGATCCTGGCCTGGGAGCTGATCCTGGCCTAGAACTGATCCTGGCCCAGAGCTGATCCTGGCCTGGGAGCTGATCCTGGCCCAGAGCTGAACCTGGCCCAGAGCTGATCCTGGCCTGGGAGCTGATCCTGGCCCAGAGCTGATCCTGGCCCAGAGCTGATCCTGGCCCAGAGCTGATCCTGGCCCAGAGCTGATCCTGGCCTGGGAGCTGATCCTGGCCTAGAGCTGATCCTGGCCCAGAGCTGATCCTGGCCCAGAACTGATCCTGGCCCAGAGCTGATCCTGGCCCAGAGCTGATCCTGGCCTAGAGCTGAACCTGGCCCAGAGCTGATCCTGGCCCAGAGCTGATCCTGGCCTAGAGCTGATCCTGGCCCAGAGCTGATCCTGGCCCAGAGCTGATCCTGGCCCAGGGCTGATCCTGCTCTGAACCAGCCCAGAGGCAGGAGGAGTTGTGGGACACAGCCAGGCCTGAGTGGTCCTGCCTGATCCAAACTGTCATAGTAATTTTTTCTATGTGTATTTAAAAATATAAACCGTGGTATTCTATATTTATATACACAAATTTTGAGTATATATTTAAATATATAAATATAGATTTAAAGAGTATATACTTAAATATATGGTTTTATATGTAATACATGCTATACATACATTTTTCTTTACTGGAATACAACTATTCCACATTAAAAACAGATCTAAAATCCTGCATTCTCTACAGTTTTTGCTATTCTGCCCTGGGAATTACAGGCATCATTCCCCCCCACCTTGCTTCCCAGGGATTCTGTGGCCTGAGCCCACCACCCACAGCTCAGCCCACAGCCAGGCTGGCTGCCTCCTCCCACAAATCCTCTTTTTCTTTCTTTCTTAGGTTTTCTGTTCCTGCTAAAATCGTTATTCCAGTTTCCAGCTCTTCCTAAATGACTTGCAGAAGGCAGTGACAGGTTGCAATTTGAAATCCACTTAGCTGGGTTTTTCAGTGAATAATCCTGTTTGACAGGCTTTCCTGCCCTCCCTCCCTGTCATCAGGCAGGGCTGCAGCTCGGGCTGTGCCAGGAGCAGGGAAGGGTTTGGTTGGGGACAGAGGGGGGATTTTCAGCTCCTGCAGCCGAAACAGAAACAACAGAGCTGCTGTCTGGAACCCAGCTGAAAAGCAGCTTGATTGGTTAGATACCATGAGTATCTATTAATTAATGCTTGAACTGACATTTCAGTATTGTGCTTGAGTAAGTTGCTCTGTGAAAAGTTGTAATTTTATTCATATAGTTTCTAACAACGATCTATTAGATATGATGAATCTCTTTTTTGTCAGTGCTTATGTTAATGCATTTCAGTGGCAGGGATGGGGCAGCCACAGCTTCTCTGGGCAACCTGTGCCAGGGCCCCAGCCCCTGCCAGGGAAGAGCTGCTCCCCTGCCCATCTTTGGGAACCTGGGGAGGACAGCCCAAGGCACTGCACAGCATGGCGTGGCACAGCATAGCATGGCATGGCATGGCATGGCTGGCACAGCCTGGCCAGTGGCCACTGCCCTCCCGCCCTGCAGCTGTGCCAGGCCCCAGGGGCCATGCAGAGCTGAGTCCATGCACAGCTCTGCAGAGTGGGGCTCTCCTGCAGCCAGCCCTGTGCCTGCCCACGGAGTGCTGGGCTCACAGGGCCCCTCAGTGCCCACCCAGACAGTGCTGGGCTCACAGGGCCCCTCAGTGCCCACCCAGACAGTGCTGGGCTCACAGGGTCCCTCAGTGCCCACCCAGACAGTGCTGGGCTCACTCTGCAGTGCCCACCCAGACAGTGCTGGGCTCACAGGGCCCCTCAGTGCCCACCCAGACAGTGCTGGGCTCACAGGGTCCTGCCCTGGCTACCCCTCAGGATGGCCCTGCCCTGGGATGGCCCTCGGGTGCCCTGTGGGATGTCCTGCCCTGGGATGCCCCTTAGGACAGCTCTGCCCTGGGATGCCCCTCAGGGTGTCCCTGCCCAGGGTGCCCTGTGGGATGTCCCTGCCCTGGATGCCCTGTGGGATGTCCCTGCCCAGGGTGCCCGGTGGCAGCAGGGCCAGGGCCCTCCCTGGCACAGAGACCCCAATGAGGGCAGCAGCAGCAGCAGCAGGAGCAGCCCCTGGCGCAGGGATCCCCAGCAGCCCGAGGGTGTGCCAGGAGATAACCCCGTGCACAGAGCTGTGCCTTGGGCTCTGCCTTTCTTCCTGAAGTCTGGCTCCTCGATGGAGCCCCTGCCCTGCAGAGCTGCTGCCAGGACCGTGACATTTGATTGCATTGGCCTTCATTGTGCCACTGCCCTTTGCAAGCCAAAGTTCAGTCTTTTCAGCTGAATGCTTTTGACAGGAGCTTTGAACAGCTGGAGTGAATGTGGTGAGCACTGCAGTAGCAGTGTGAGCTTCAGCCTGAACCACACGCTGCAAGCATTTGCACTGCTGTGGCCCTTCGTGTTGAAGCCGTCTGGGAAAATTAATTTATTTTGCTTCTTATTGATTAGTTTGAAAGGTTTTTGCTTACCCTGTGCTCTGTAAGAGATATAAAGCCAATTATTTTGAAAAACTAATGGGATTTTCCAAATTGTAACAGACACATTTATTGCCATCCTATTTAAGAACAATTTGCCTCACATCAAATTGTCCAAGTAATCGGTGCACGCTGCACATTCACTTGGAGATGTTTGTTATTCTGGAGGGGAGAGAGGGAAATAAAAAATAACCTCCTGTTGCCTTTTAATTGCTCATTTCCTGCTCGAGACAGCGAATGCCATTTGGCTGCTGCAGGAGAGATAAATGGGTGGGCTGGGTTCTGCCTGCTCCGAGGAGCCAGAGCTTTGTTCATTAGCACAGAACCAAGCGGAAAAATAATCACTGGGAAAGCCAGCCAGAGGCAGCATTACTGTCTTAAGCAAGGAATAAATGCAGATTATTTCCTCCAAATGCAGAAAGGTTCCAGAGCCACCTCTGGTGGCACCAAGGGATTCCATTCCCCTGCGCTGCTGCTGGGCACAAAGAGCTGTGTTCGATCCAGGGATCCAGGGAATCGTGGAGCATCCTGAGCTGGAAGGGGCCCAGGGGACCATCAGGTCCAGCCCCTGGCTCCTGTGGGGTGCACCCTCAGTGTGAGGGTGGCTGCTCCCTGGCAGGGCAGCACGCACAGCCTACATGCAGCCTCTCAACATTTTTAGCCCAGCAATGCCGTGAGTGTATTTTTGTTTGTGTTATAAAATCTCTGCCTTTAATTTGAGTCTGGAATGGGTTTTAGATTCAGTTATATTTAAAAATGAAAAGAACAAGACCCCACAAACAAGCTGCTGCTCCTCACTCAGAACTGGTAGTCAGGGAATCAAAAATGAGGGTCCGGTTTTGAACAACATTGAACACCCTGAACTAAGGAGCTTAACCTGCTGGGTTTAACAGAAAGATCATTACAGTAATTAGATTACAGCTTACACCTGCAAAGAGAACATGAGGGGCTTCAGGTCTGCCTGAGCTGGCAGCCAGGTATGAGTTAGGACACAGTGCCGGCGGGCTGGAGCTCCAGGGTGGCACAGATGTGAGCAGCCAAGATAACCCAGCCCGGAACCGTTTCCTGAACACTGGGAGGAGCCCCCTGCCCCTCCTGGGCTTGTGACACCAGAGAGGTTTCCCTGCAGGGGCTGCTGCAGGAGGGCAGGGATGCCCTGGAGAAGTGCTGCAGTTCATGGTGTGGGGAAGGTCAGACTGGAAACCTTCAGTGATCTCTTCTGGGTTTGGATTCCTTGGGTGTGAACTTGGAGTCTACAGCCAGCAGAAGTGCAGCCCAGCTGGGCCAGCCCAGCAGAAGTGAGCAGCCCTTGCTGGAAGGTGCAGAGCTCAGTGCCTCGTGCTCTTCATTGCAGAGATAAGGCCCTGAACAGCCCCATCCTGGCGGGCAGGGCTGTCAGCCTTGCTCCATCTTGTGCAAGATGTGATGAATCACATCCTGGGCCGGGAGGGGAGACAGCGCGATTGAACCAGCAACCAACCCTCGAGGTACTGAGGCAGACAAGACGCTGAAATCCAAGGAATACCCGAATGCCAGAGTGGCTTGTGTGGCAAGGGGCCTTAAAGCTCACCCAGTTCCAGCTCCTGCCGTGGCAGGGACACCTTCCACTACTGCAGGCTGCTCTAAGCCCTGTCTGGCCTATCCTTGGGCACTGCCAGGGATCCAGGGGCAGCCACAGCTGCTCTGGGCACCCTGTGCCTTCCCACCCTCCCAGGAAACAATTCCTAATTCCCAATCTCCCATCCATGCCTGCCCTCTGGCACTGGGAGCCATTCCCTGTGTGCTGTCCCTCCATCCCTTGTCCCCAGTCCCTCTGCAGCTCTCCTGGAGGGGGCTCTAAAGGCACTGGAATGGGCTCAGAGGTCTCTCTGGAACCTTCTTTTCTCGTGATACCTCCCGGTGGAGGCTCAGGCAGCACAGAAGGTGATGGCAGGGACAGATGGCTCTGACCGGACCCGCTGCACTGTCCCCAGCCCCACCGGCCCTGTCCCGCCGCGCGTGGGGCCCCCAGGAGCATCCCCCGTCCCCACCCCGAGCATCCCCCGTGTTCCGTTCTGACCCCTTCCCATCCCTCTCGTTCCCGTTCCCATCCCGTCCCATTCCCGTCCCGTCCCCGTCCCGTTCCCATCCCGTCCCGTTCCCGTTCCCGTTCCCGTCCCGTTCCCGTTCCCGTCCCGTTCCCATCCCGTTCCCGTTCCCGTTCCCGTTCCCGTTCCCGTTCCCGTTCCCGTTCCCGTCCCGTTCCCATCCCGTTCCCGTTCCCATCCCGTCCCGTTCCCGTTCCCGTTCCCGTTCCCGTTCCCGTTCCCGTTCCCATCCCGTCCCGTTCCCGTTCCCGTTCCCGTTCCCATCCCGTCCCGTTCCCATCCCGTTCCCGTTCCCATCCCGTCCCGTTCCCGTTCCCGTCCCGTTCCCGTCCCGCCGCCCCGGTTCCTCCCGGCCGGGAAGGAGCTGCGGACGCCGCGGGCGCCACCTGGCGCTGCGGGGCCGGGCCGGGTCTGAAAAACGGAACCAGGAGCTCCAGAAACCGGGGGCTCTTTCCCAGTCCCAGAAGCCGATAGCATTTAATCCCTTCCCGCGGAGGGGTTCACGGTGAATGGCAGGACGGCGGCCAGGGCAGAGCGCTCTGGGTGTTTCTGCCGCCCTGGGATGCGGCCGTGGGCAGAATCCCCGCCGGAGCCGCGGACCCCGCTGGGCTGGGGGCGGCAGCGGGGACACTGCTCCGCTCCGGCCGGGGATCCACAGCCTGGCACCGGGCCCTGACCCGGAGAGACCCCACGGGCCGGCACCCTCCGGGCTCTCCTGGCTGCGTGGAGCGCCACGGGAAGGAGGGCGTTCCATGGGATACTGGGAAGGACTGGGAGCGGGGCCGGTGAGGGCAGCAGAGCCGCGGGGACACGGCAGCTGCCAGCACAGCGCTGAGCCAACAGCCTGGCAGTGCCCGGGGTCCTGCAGAGCCACTGGGGGTCCCGCAGAGCCCCCGGCCCCGGAGCTCCCTGCGCGCCCCGTGCCCCTCGTAGATCCATCCGGAGCTGTCCTGCTCTATCCCTGCATGGATCCATCCGGAGCTGTCCTGCTCTATCCCCGGGGATCCATCGGGAGCTGTCTTGCCCCATCCCTGCATGGATCCATCGGGAGCTGTCCTGCCCCATCCCCGCGGGCCCGGGGCCCAGCCCTCGCTCTCGCCCGCCTGTGCAGGATGTACAAGCAGCGCTTTGGGTGCCGGGTGGTTTTTCTGCCCCCACCCGTCGTGTGCAGCCCTCGGAGCCGGCCGCTGCTGCCTCGCCGTGGCTCCTCGCCAAACGTTACTCACCACACGGTACAAGACTTTTATATTTAGCCGGTGCAGAGACAATATCACCGACTTTAAAATAGGTATAGATGAGGCTGCAGCTCCCATGAGCGGCTCCGGGTGCCCAGGAGGGGCCGTGGCCGTGGTGAGCCCCGGGCAGGGCAGGGTCGGTGCGGCGCCCACCGCCACCGAGGCCAGCGCCCCCTCTGCCCTGGCACATTGGTGGCACGGAGCCTGGCCGGGCGCCGCGGCTGGATGGGCACGGCAGCCCTCGGGGAGGGAGCCCCGTCCTGCCCCGGGCTCCTCTGGGCTCCGGCCGGCTCTCGGTGCCCCCGAGCCCCGCGGAGCCGGCGCCGCGCTGTCACCATGGCGATGCCGGCAGCTCCGGGCCCTCCTTCGGGGGAAACGCAGAGCAACAGGAAGGCTGCTTTGCAGCAAAATCATCAGCAATCATTTTTATTTCTATTTAAATTACGATTTTCATTCATCCCCTTCTCTCGTTCTTTGTAGGTGCTGGATACCCATCCCAGTGCTGCTCTGACTGGGCTCTGCTGGGGCCCTGCTCTGCCCCACACAGACCCAGTGTGCCACCCTGGTGTGCCACCCACGGAG
This sequence comes from Calcarius lapponicus, assembly GCA_039654755.1. NCBI lineage: Eukaryota > Metazoa > Chordata > Aves > Passeriformes > Fringillidae > Calcarius > Calcarius lapponicus. The sequence continues at coordinate 684,291 of CM077472.1, read as the reverse complement.
CCAGGCACACCTGGCCGTGGTTGTGCTTCCCATCAAGGGGCTGAATCTCTAAAGCAGGTTTCACAGCGATTGCTTCTGTTTGGAAGGTTTTGTCAGGGGATTTCACACCCCTCCCTGAGCCACCCCATTCCCAGGTGTTTGGCTGAGGGGGTTCACTCTGGGGATTCACCCAGGTCCCCAGTGCCATCCCACCCATGGGACATTTGGCTGCAGAGGCCAGAGGAAGGGAGCGCCCCACTCTGTGCACTGACAATCCGAGCCAGGGTGAGACCAGCTCCATGGAACAGTGACAGATGCCATTCTCTGCCCACGCTTTGAAGGAGATAATGCTGCCTTGAACTGCCCAACAGTTCCTGGGCTGCTCCTGAGGTTCTGAGGGGAACGAGAGTGCAAGTGGCAGTTGCAGAATAACCCGTGGTTCCCACAACTCCCTCCCTGCACAAGCCAGAGCAGCTTTGAGGCACGGGCCCATCAGAAACAACAAGGCCAGCTGTTGCCAAGCATCTGTGAGTGGTGGGCAGAGGCAGCAGTGAGGCACTCACACACACACACACAGTACCTGAGGCGCTGAAAGCCAAGGGATGCATCACCATTCCCACTGGAGTAAAGCCCTCCACACGAAACCGTGCTTTGTCGAGTATTTGTAAATTGATTTGTGAGACATTGTTTAGGAGCTCGCATCATGAGACCATCGTTCTTTCAGTGGGATTAGGAAATTGTTAAGATCAGGAGGAGCAATACATCATCTTTCCAAAAATAGAGCACCTCATGATTTTAGTGTGACTCCTTGTTACTGACACACGTGAACAGCCCCTGGTACCAGAGCCTGTCCCTCACCCTGCCTTGGAGGGTGACATTCTTGGAGATTGTGACATTTGCCCTGCTCCATCCCGGTGGATTTCCTTTCCCATGGGATGGCTGTTTGCTGAGTGTGCTGCTGCAGCTCTAATCTGCACTTCCCAAACATCACGACTCCTTCCTCAGGGTTCCACCCACGTGGTTTGGGGGTGCTCATCCTGCCGTGCACAGTGCAGGGTCTGTGCCTGCACACAGGCGCTTTTCCCTGAGCCCCTTCCCCTGCCTCGTGCCCCCCACACTGCTCGGGGCTCCTTCCCTCCGCTGCCACGGCACCTGGCACCCACAGCCCCTGCCAGCCCCCAGCTGGTCACCCTTCTGTGCTGGCTCTGTCAGCCCGGCTGCCAGGAGAGCAGGGCTCGGAGATGCCAAGGGCTGGGAGCTGCCAGAGCCATGCCCATCGCATCCCATCACATCCCATCGCATCCATCCCCATCCCATCCCATCCCATCCCATCCCATCCCATCCCATCCCATCCCATCCCATCCCATCCCATCGCATCCCACCCATCCCATCCCATCCCATGGATCCCATCCCATCCCATCCCATCCATCCCATCCCATCCCATCCCATCCCATCCCATCCCATCCCATCCCATCGCATCCCATCCCACCGCATCCCATCCCACCCCATCCCACCCCATCCCACCCCATCCCATCCCATCCCATCCCATCCCACCCCATCCCACCCCATCCCATCCCATCCCATCCCATCCCATCCCATCCCATCCCATCCCATCCCATCCCATCGCATCCCATCCCACCGCATCCCATCCCACCCCATCCCATCCCATCCCATCCCATCCCATCCCATCCCATCCCATCCATCCTATCCCATCCCATCCCATCCCATCCCATCCCATCCCATCCCATCCCATCCCATCCCATCGCATCCCATCCCACCCCATCCCACCCCATCCCACCCCATCCCATCCCATCCCATCCCATCCCATCCCATCCCATCCCATCCCATCCCATCCCATCGCATCCCACCCATCCCATCCCATCCCATGGATCCCATCCCATCCCATCCCATCCCATCCCACCCCATCCCGCCCCATCCCATCCCGCCCCATCCCATCCCACCCCATCCCATCCCATCCCATCCCATCCCATCCCATCGCATCCCATCCCACCGCATCCCATCCCACCCCATCCCACCCCATCCCATCCCATCCCATCCCATCCCATCCCATCCATCCCATCCCATCCCATCCCATCCCATCCCATCGCATCCCATCCCACCCCATCCCACCCCATCCCATCCCATCCCATCCATCCCATCCCATCCCATCCCATCCCATCCCATCCCATCCCATCCCATCCTATCCCATCCCATCCCATCCCATCCCATCCCATCCCATCCCATCCCATCCCATCCCATCCTATCCCACCCCATCCCATTATCCCATCCCATCCCACCCCATCCATCCCATCCCGTCCATCCCATCCCATCCCATCCCATCCCATCCCAGGGAGTGCAGGGGCTGCTTGTGGCATTTGAAATCCAGCACCCAGGTTTGATTCCAGCCCACGAGTTTTCCTGGCAGAGCTGCTGCTCCTCATGGAGTCCAGCTGGAGACCAGCAAAATCCAGGAGGTTTCTAAGCAGGAGAGACACAAACCCTTCAGTTGTGCTAAGAGGGACTTGCCTAAACCAGCAGGGGGTTTGTGTCCGTGAAGGTGACACAGAACTACCTTGACGTCTCCTTGCTTCAGCTCCTTACAGCTCTGACATATTTTCCCTGAGTTTTTATAAATAACAAGTGCAGAACACACAGTGGTTGTGGAGAACTGGCTCTAGCAGCAAATCTCCCCTAATGGTTTCAGCTCCCGTGGGAAGAGGGATTCTTATCCTCAATGCATTTGTCAAAGAAGCTTTGCTAAGATATAAAATTAAGCTACACTTTCTTTTTTTCTTTTTAAATGGTACTAATCAGCTTAACACCATGAAAGACACCATGGAGAAGTTGCTTTGTGATTTCAGGCAAGCTTGGAATGCTGACCTCACTGTGGGATTACCCCCGGGTGCTGTCTCCAGAGCTGTGTGTCTGCAGTGCGAGGGGAGGGAGATGCAGAGGGACACGTTGTCCTTCCCAGCCTCTGCCAGACATTCCCTGGGTGGGGCTCAATGCCCCTGGGATGGACGTGGGGACCCCAAGGTAGCACCCAGCGTCCTGAGGGGTCCCCCCAGTGCTGGGGGGTCCATCAGAGCTGAGCTCCCTGCTCACAGCCAGGGAAATGTTTCACTGCTGCCTCTGGGGCTTCTCCAGAACAGGTTTTATGGCAAAGGCACATCAGTGCATGTGTCCTGGCCCTGGTCTGTTTGATTCTGGTATAGACAATCATCTGTTTCATTTAAGGAAAGTTTGCCCACAATTATTCCTCCCTGAAGTCTGGACAGGAGCTTCTGTGTGCTCCCAGCTCCCTGCAGGATCCCAGCGTGGATCCTGTCCTTCAGCTGCAGCCTGGGCACTGCAGCAGCTCCTTGGTGGCCAGCAGGGGAGAAAACCTCCCTGTTACTCAAATAAACTGCAGATAAATGTGGGCATTGCAATGGAGCTCACCCGCCCCCTCCCTCCCGCGCTGCTCCAGCCCTTCCATGTGCATTCCCGGCTCCTGGGGTATTTATAACCCCTGGAAATGCGTGGAAATGCATCTCCAGGAGAGCACGGCGCTGCTGCCAGCCCTGGCTGCTGTGCAGGGCTGGGGGCAGCAGGGCTCAGGCCAGACCCCCCAGCCCCCTCTCCCAAAGGGTGAAATCACATTTCCAGAAAAGGGATCCTGCTGCAGGCATCTGGGAAGCATGAGGGGCAGGAGCAGCAATTTCAGAGATGGATTTCCAGCCACGGGCAGTGACTGCCCCAGCAGAGCTGAGGTGCAGCAGCTCAGAGACATGGGGAAGGGAAGGGAGAGAAAAACGAGAGAAGTAAACCCAGCAAGGCTCCTCCTTCCTTAGGAGGTTATAAATGCAGTCTTTGGAGGCCCAGGGATGCTGATTAACTTGCACAGGCAGATAAAGACCTTGACATCAATTAAATACTGCTGATGAGGTGAGGTCAGTAGTAATTATAACCTGCTCATATCTTCACACATTAGAGACATGTTTAATCTTTTTATTGAAAAGCTTTTTACTGAAATTAAGTAGTATGATAATTTCCTGCAGTGTCCTGTTTCTGATTAAGTAGGTGGAAAGACAGTGGATTGCACTTCATCAGCTCTGCTTCTGCCAAGTTCCCTTTAGGGCTTGTTTGCTGTTTGGGCTGTTAATTTTTTTTAAGTGGCTTTGAAAAGGGGGCTCACACTTCTATCAATATTTTCCCCTTTCCAACACGAGCCTCAGAGCCAGTGGCTGTAGGACAGCCGTGCTTTGTGTTTGGCAGGGCAGCCCCCGCTGTGTTTCGGGCTGCTCTGTGTGTGTGCAGCGGGAGCGCGGGCGGCTCGGGAGGAGCCCGGGGCTGCACAGGGAGCCCTGCCTGTCCCACAGGGAGCTCTGTCTGTCCCCAGTGTCCCACAGGGAGCCCTGCCTGTCCCCAGTGTCCCCGAGGGAGCCCTGTCTGTCCCCAGTGTCCCACAGGGAGCCCTGCCTGTCCCCAGTGTCCCCGAGGGAGCCCTGCCTGTCCCCAGTGTCCCACAGGGAGCCCTGCCTGTCCCCAGTGTCCCACAGGGAGCCCTGCCTGTCCCCAGTGTCCCACAGGGAGCCCTGCCTGTCCCCAGTGTCCCCGAGGGAGCCCTGCCTGTCCCCAGTGTCCCACAGGGAGCCCTGCCTGTCCCCAGTGTCCCCGAGGGAGCCCTGCCTGTCCCCAGTGTCCCCGAGGGAGCCCTGCCTGTCCCCAGTGTCCCACAGGGAGCCCTGCCTGTCCCCAGTGTCCCACAGGGAGCCCTGCCTCCCCGCACTCGCTCTCTGCTCCGTGTCCCAAACGCGGCAGCCCCGCAGGGCTCTGGCTCCCAGCACAAGCCCAGGAAGGAAAATCCCGGTTTTTCCCGGCAGGGGACGCGCTGCATGCCCGGGGGGCATCAGGGACAGGGATGGGCAATGCGTGGTGCCAGCTCCCGCCACCGCTGCCGGGCCTTCCGAACGGGTGACCGTGCCCGAGGGGTTCAGCCAGCCCTGTGAGCTGCCTGTGGAGCCTGGCGCCCCTTGACCCAGGCGGCTGGGAGAGGGAGCGGTGGCTAAACACGTCCCTGGAGCAGTGAGAGCAGCAGGGCTTGGGAAGGGTTTGGGAAGGAGCCGGGAGCGCTGGAGCGGGGGCGGCCGCCGGTTCGCGCTGCTGCGCTGCCGGGGCTGGGAGCGCGTCCGGGACGGGAGCGCTGCTGCTCCTCGGCCCCGCCTGGGAACGCTCCTCGGCCGCTCCCGGCCCCGGCTGCGACCGCTGCGGGCTCCCGGGGACGGAGGGCACGGCAGGGACTGCCCGGGGCTGCGGGCCGGGAGCGGGCACGGAGCGACCGCGCTCTGCCAGCGCCCCGGGGCGAGCCGGCGGCTGGGCTCCATCGCTCCTGGGCTCCCTCTGCTCCTGGGCTCCCTCTGCTCCTGGGCTGCCTCTGCTCCTGGGCTCCCTCTGCTCCTGGGCTGCCCTCCATCGCTCCTGGGCTCCCTCTGCTCCTGGGCTGCCTCTGCTCCTGGGCTGCCTCTGCTCCTGGGCTCCCTCTGCTCCCGGGCTGCCCTCCATCGCTCCTGGGCTCCCTCTGCTCCTGGGCTGCCCTCCATCGCTCCCGGGCTGCCTCTGCTCCTGGGCTGCCTCTGCTCCTGGGCTCCATCGCTCCTGGGCTGCCTCTGCTCCCGGGCTGCCTCTGCTCCTGGGCTGCCCTCCATCGCTCCCGGGCTGCCTCTGCTCCTGGGCTGCCCTCCATCGCTCCCGGGCTGCCCTCCATCGCTCCTGGGCTGCCTCTGCTCCTGGGCTCCATCGCTCCTGGGGTGCCTCTGCTCCTGGGCTCCCTCTGCTCCTGGGCTGCCTCTGCTCCCGGGCTGCCTCTGCTCCTGGGCTGCCCTCCATCGCTCCTGGGCTCCCTCTGCTCCTGGGCTGCCTCTGCTCCCGGGCTCCCTCTGCTCCCGGGCTCCCTCTGCTCCCGGGCTCCCTCTGCTCCTGGGCTGCCTCTGCTCCCGGGCTGCCTCTGCTCCTGGGCTGCCTCTGCTCCCGGGCTGCCTCTGCTCCTGGGCTGCCCTCCATCGCTCCTGGGCTGCCTCTGCTCCTGGGCTGCCTCTGCTCCTGGGCTGCCTCTGCTCCTGGGCTGCCTCTGCTCCTGGGCTCCATCGCTCCCGGGCTCCCTCTGCTCCTGGGCTCCCTCTGCTCCCGGGCTGCCCTCCATCGCTCCTGGTCTCCCCTCCGACCCTGGGCTGCCTCTGCTCCTGGGCTGCCTCTGCTCCTGGGCTGCCTCTGCTCCTGGGCTCCCTCTGCTCCCGGGCTGCCCTCCATCGCTCCTGGGCTGCCTCTGCTCCTGGGCTGCCTCTGCTCCTGGGCTGCCTCTGCTCCTGGGCTCCCTCTGCTCCTGGGCTGCCCTCCATCGCTCCTGGGCTGCCTCTGCTCCTGGGCTGCCTCTGCTCCTGGGCTGCCCTCCATCGCTCCTGGGCTCCCCTCGCTCCTGGGCTCCCCTGTGCTCCTGTTCAGAGGCTGTGCAGGGGTTTGTCCACAGCTCCTGTCGCCTCACACAGCGGCAGGAGCCGTCAGGAGCATCGCTGCTCACGCTGCGGGCACAGGAGAGCCGGGGGCTGTGCTGGTACCCGGGTCTGGGACCACGGCAGGGCTGCCTGCCCACGCCTGGCCCTGTGGCATCATCCCGGGCTGCTGGTCATGAGGAGAGCCCCTGCTCCCGCAGGATGGAGCTGCTGTGCCCACCAGGGGCTCCTGTACCTGATCTGCAGCAGCTGCAGCTCACACACGCTGGGCTGGCATCCCTGGCACCCACAGGGCAGGATGGGCTAAAGTGGGATTTGGATCGTGTTCCTTTAATGGTCACTTGGCACCAAGAGAGGTGTATTAGATCTGTCAGGGGAAGTTTATATCCCGGTTAAGTGGCTTTCACAGAGAGCTGATGGAGTTGGTGCTTCTGACTCAGTGCTTTGCTGCTCCCACACTTCCCCCGTGGTTTGGGGTATCCCCACCACTCCGTGCCACTCTTCTGCCCTGATGGCACCATCTCCCAGCCCAGGGGCAGCTGGGGGAGAAGCAGACACTAAAGGCACCGAGGCTCAGATCCAACAATGAGCAGAGGGGTTGAAACACCTGTGGTGGCTTTGGTGACCCTTGGGAGAGGCAGGGAGTGCCCAGCCAGGCTCAGGGCATCCTGCAGAGGGAAATGACGGTGCCAGGGCCTCATGGCCTCTCAGAGGCGTCACTGCCACCTGCCCCAAAAGGCCCCTCATTCAACTGGATACAGCAGGTGAGCAGCCCGACGGGTTTGGGGATGATGAAAATGAGCACCACTCTTTAATTCACCCAAAGCAGAGACCTTGTAAACCTCTGGAGCCTGACACAGCTCCCAGGGGTTCTGTAAAGGAACTGCTCACAGCACGAGCTGGCAAATCTCATGTACAGTATCTAACAATTAGATGGCACTGAAATATGACTCATCTGCAGTGACTCCATGTGGATGTTTCTACCCTTCCAATGGTACTGGGAAAGGGGAGCAGGAGCCTCTGGAGGAGCCCCAGGCTGGGTGTCCCTGTTCCCACGGTGGTTCTGGGACACACACCCTGCCCAGCCCCAGGGAATGCAGAGCTGGGGCTGCTGCTGGAAACACCCTGCTCCAAAATCCACCTGGGAGCCTCCATGCCCAGCAAGGCTCCTCTGGGCAGCCTCTGCTCCTGCCCTGCCCCCTGTGCGGCCGCAGCTGCTCAGTCTGTGCTCAGGGGTGGTGCTGGGATCGGCCTCAGCAGGGAGTGCAGCCTGGCTTGGTGCTGCAGCAGGCAGGGCCGGTGCTGGGGCTGCATTTCACAACGTGCAGATCGCTCCTGAGGTTTGCTGTGCACATCCTGTCATGAGTTAACTGCAGTTTATCTTATCTGAGAGGCAAATTCTTCTGTTTGCTATTTTAAACAATTGGGCCAAAGAGGCGGAGCAAAGCCCAGGATGCAACCCCTCAGCTCTTGGTGTGGGATGCTGACGAGGGCAGTGGGGCAGAGTGGCTCTGGCTCCTCTTCCTTCTGGAGGTTTCCCACCAGTGAGAGCTCACTGATGCATCTGGATCTGCTCCTGGGCCTTGCGGGTACAGGGTCTTCATGGCAAGGGACAAAGGCCCCATTTGTGCTCTGCCAGGGCACTGTGCATTCTGCCTGCCACCTTTTACAGGAATTTGTGTATCTTAGAGCTTTAGGGACATGTACACATAGTTACACACACACATTGCTTAGATCCATCTGTGTGTAGCTGAGGGTGTATTTTTAGATGTGGTGTAAGTTGATCCTACTCACGAGCTCCGGTCAGTGTGAATTGATCAAGAAAAGGAACGACTGAAATTTGTGTTTCTGTACATTCTACAGAGGGGATTCATGTCAGAGGGTTTACTTAGGAGTCCCACCCTGGGCTGAGGGTGAAGCAGGTGAAAAGGCAGGGCCAGCCGTGGTGCCAGCAGTGTCCCAGCACCACTGTCAGTGGTTTGGGAGAGGCTCCCACTGACCCGCGCCGAGTGCCGCAGGGCCTGGCTCTATTCTGGGTGCAGGTGGCTATACTTAGGGCTGAGTCATCCCTCCCAGTATCGCTTACAGGAGACATTTAATGAGCAGAGCCGGTGGCCAGAGCCGGTGGTGAGGGCTGGGGGCCGTGCCGGAGCCTCTGTGGCGGTGGCAGCAGCCGGGGTGGCTCAGGCACAGCCCCATCCCTGCCCTGCCCCAACCCCAGCCCTGCCCTGCCCTGCCCTGCCCCAGCCCTGCCCTGCCCCTTGTCCCTGGCTGCTCCCAGCTGTGGCACAGGGGGCGAGCTGCAGCTGGCAGCTGAGCGGGAGGTGCTGTCACTGCCCAGCTCCATCCCCGCCGTGGGCAGCGCACCCAGGAGCCCCGCGGGGTTCTGAAGGCAGCATCCCTCTGTGGAGCCATTCCTTGATGTCACCATGGCCTGGCAAGCTACAGAGAGCTGCTAAATCCAGCCCAAAATTCAGCTCTGCTTCCTTATGTGCATGCACCAAGGGCAGCTGCTTGTGCACCATTCCCTGGGGAATGGGACTCACTGGGACTCACTGGGACTCACTGGGACTCACTGGTATTTCACCTCTCCCAGCCTGAGCAGCCTGCTGGCAGCCCCGGAGCCAGAGCAGCTGTCAGAGCACTGGGTAAGGAACGTGCCCCAGGGCTGTGGCGGTGCTGGATGCGCTGCTGTGGCACCGGCCCTGCCAGCACGCTGCACCGAGAAATGTTTTCCTCTGCAGATTTATCCCCATGCAGCAAGGGAAGGGTAGAAAACATTTTCCTTGAATCACAGCCAAAGAGACAAGTCAGCTCCTCCATCTGCTCCCCACGAGGCTTTGGCTGTGGATTTGCCTCTGTGGGTCTCTCTGGCCCTGCTCCCTCTGCGTTCTACAGGACACCTGTGGGGCAGGTTTCTTCTGAAGTTTTGATGTTCTCAGCTGTCTCAATCGAGTGACACTTTGTCCAGAGTCTGAAGGAGAGGAAACAATCCAGAAACAAAGGAATATCTTGGAGAAAATCTGTTCTGATGGTAGTGAGAGATGGCTTGAAAACCCAGAGTTTTATTCTGAACTGAGTCCCTCAAGTAATATCTGAATATTGGCATAATTTGTTTTTAAAAGTGTTTAACTTTATTTTTAGTGTGTCAATGTCAAGGTGAATGACAGATTTTCAATCTTCCCCTGGCTCCTCCTGCTCTGTGCTCTGTGCTCAAAGCTCCCTTCCATCACCCTCTGAGGGGCCAGGAGCCCCTCCATGGGAGGGGAGGAGGAGGAAGAAGAGGAGGAGGAGGAGGGTTCTGCACCCCCCGGGGCCAGGAGGTGACCGAGGGGGGGTGATGGAACGGGGTGACCAGGGGTGATGGGATAGGGGGTGGTCAAGGTGATGAGGCTGGGAGGGCAGGGGGAGGAAGCAAATCTCCCAGCTCCCTCCCTTCCCCAAAGGACTTTGTTTTAAAACAAGTAGTCTTTTAAAAATCTAGGGCAAGTCAGCCTTCTGCCAAAATTAGTCTTTGTGCAGGAGCATGAGAAGGAATTTTAATGGGTAGCTGGTATGTGGGGATGAGGGGAATGACTGCTTTTACTATCTAAATGCTGTTTAAATAAGGCTGTAACATCAAACAGCTTTGCCACGCTCGCAGCTCTGTTTTACAGGAAGCATCACTGCCACCGCTCACAAATACACGAGAATGTTAAACAACAACTTTTTATGTGTGCCAAACGTGTCCTGACACATTGCTGAGGAGGAGGAGGAGAGCTGCAGTGGCAGGGCAGGACCTGCTTCCCTCTGGCCTGGCTGCTGTCCCTGCGCTGGAAGCGGCCCCAAAGCCCCGCGAGGCCATTTGTCCTCCCAGAGTGGCCCAACTGCAGCCAGGGGGACCAGGGAGAAGGGAAACCCATCCTGCTGCACCCATCTGCCTCCCGGGGCCCTGTAGGGATGGGGATAGCCGTGGGCCAGTAATACCAAACACACAAACAATCTGCCCTCCACAATGCACAGCTTTATTCTCTTCAACGCATGACTGAACTACTCTGGTGGTGTTACTGAGGATGTTAAAAGTCAATAGTCTGCTAAGAATTTAACTTCTGTGGAGTTCTAAAAGTACTCTTTAATTCTGAAATTAGCAACAACATAATATTTGGTATAAAAACTGTGTGATGTTCCCCAAGAGCTTCTCCCAGCTGAGTCCCAGAGAGGCCAAGTGAGCCAATCCTCATCTGCTGGTCCCAGGGCTGTGCCCCCAGCCTGTGGCACGTGCATTTGGGATGCTTGGCTGTGTGCAGGAGCATCCCTTCCCTCCTCTGCCAGTCCCTGGCTCTGTTGGGTGATACCAAGGCTGGTGCCCCGCTCAGCCCCTCCACGCCTCTGCCTGGCCCCAGCCCCTGGCACTGTCCCAGCCCCGGCTCCACGGCTCGGTCACTTCTCAGTCACTGTCTTGGACAAAAATCAGTTTCCCACAAAAGGCCATTATTCACAGTGGAAGGAAGCGCACTGGTGACCCAGCAGCCTGGCTCCCATGGGGAGATCTCTGTCAGCCCGTGCCCGAATGCCAGCCCAGCACGGGGCACAGCCTGCCACCCCCAGGAGCCAACCTGGCCCTGAGCACCTCCAGGGCAGGGCAGCCACAGCCCCTGAGGAGCCTGTGCCAGGGTCACACCACCCTCTGCATCAAACTGGGGCCTGGTTTTGGTTGAGAATTGAGCCAAGGGGGGCTCTCAGCCTGCAGATCCCTGCGAGCAGCAGGGGTGGAAGGTTTCAGTCTGACCCAGGCCATGGCCCCAGCTCAGGGAGGAGGGTGTGGGGCAGATCCTGGTGCTGCTGTGTGCAAAAGCCATAAACCAAAGGGAGAATGCTTCTATGAATTATTAACACAAACAGCTCTGCTGTTCCCTGGCTGTAGGGGAATGCCAGGAAGGGTAAGTGGTGTTTCCAGCACTTTAAATGAGCAGACGTTCTGATGGTCACTCAGGGAGGCAAGGATGCTCCCATGGGCAGGCAGCAGCCACTCGGGACCCTGGGAATGGGTTTGCTGGTGGGAGTTCTCCTTTGGGGTATCCAGCCTGCCCTGGGGCTGCAGGACACGGTGCTGGTGGCTGTGGCAGGCCTGGGGTACCCCCATTCCCCAGGGAGCCCTGTGTGCCCCAGGGGACACAAGCACAGCCAGCGCCTCCCTGTCCTCTGGGTGCCTCACACAGGAGCTGGGGACACCCACAGCCAGCTGCCAGGGACACCAGCAGCCCGGGGTGCTCCTGTGGGTGCCACGGACACAGCCCTGGGTGCTCCTGTGGGTGCCACGGACACCGCCCAGCCCTGGGTGCTCCTGTGGATGGCACAGACCCAGTCCCTCTGAGCCATGCCAGGGCTCTCCTGCCTCACCCTGAGCACCTCCAGCCCCGTGGGGATGCCAGAATGGGCTGGGCAGTGCTCCCACCTCGCTGCCTGGGGTGGTTTGGGTAAACCCCTCAGGTTTGGGTAACCCCCCCAGCCTGTGATGGTTTTGGATAAACCCCTCAGGTTAGGGTAAACCCCTCAGGTCAGGGTAAGCCCTCAGGTCAGGGTAAGCCCTCAGGTTTTGGGTAAGCCCTCAGGTTTGGATAAATGCCTCACGTTTTGGGTAAACCCTCAGGTCAGGGTAAGCCCTCAGGTCAGGGTAAGCCCTCAGGACTGTCCCCAGCAGTCTCTGGGCTCTCCCTCCAGCCCTGCCCCAGCTGGGCTCCATCCCAGCGCTGTTCCTGGCAGCTCCCAGCAGGGCCAGGGCCCAGCGCTGCCAGCAGAAACCCGAGCTGCATGGTCTGAAAACCCCCCTTTATTTAATTATTTACCTCTCCCACCCACTGCCTCTTGCCACAGGCTGGTCTTTGCTTTCCAAATGCTGTAAATGAAAGTTTAGAAACAAACATCCTCCGGGTCTGTGTGCTGCCTCACCTCTGCCAGGGCACAAACTGCCTGTGCCTGCTTGGGCCAGGGGTAAGGAAGCTTTTGGAATTGGACTTGGTGGTCTCGGAGGCCTTTTCCAACATAAATTCTTCCGTGATTTTGTGGAACTGGAGATAAATGTGAGGTCAGCTGAGATATTGAATCTGGTGTGCACACACTGCCTGAGTCTGCTGTGTCAGACACAACCAGAGCAGGGCCCTGGACCTGCCTGACTTGGAGCATTTAAAGGTTTATGTGCTGGGGGAAAACGAGGTCTTCTCAGCAGGCTTTGGAATGGAAAGGAAATTTTGGAAAGGTATGGAACAGCATGATTTGTTGATAGGAGGAATTCATTTACTGGTAAGAAAATATAATTTTAATGGAATAATTTTAATGGGTAGCCAAATCATTTGCATGAAGGGCAAAAATAAATGAAGAGGAAGAAAATTAAGAGAAAGGTAAATAAATCTTAAAATAAATCAGGTGAAATCAGTGAAGTACCAGTACGTACCCACAGCCATCCCACACGATGAGGAGGGAACAGAGGGAAACTGCTCATGGTGGGAGGCTGGGGCAGCCCGACGGGACAGTGGCACGGAAATGCAGCCCAGCATCAAACCTGCAGCACCTCCATGGCCGGGGAGGCACAGCTAACAGAGCAGCTCCACGTTTGAGTGGGGTTTGGGCTGTCCAGCTGTTTGGGAAGGAACAGTCCCTCGAATCCTGCAAGGAAGCTGAGACACAGCCATTGCCAGAGGGCAAAAGGCAGTTCCTGCAGGGCAGATTTAGCTTTCATCTGTCCAGGGAGAGGGGCTGGGAGCACGTTCATTCTGGGAGTGGCAGAGGGCTCGGAGTGGGTGGGAATGGGCAGCAAGTGTGCCTGCTGCCTCTGGAACTGCACAGGGGTGACCCTTGTTTGTGTCACCTGCTGACCCAACCATCACAGAGTCATGGGAGGGTTGGAACAGGCCTGAAATCCCATCCAGGGCCACCCCTGCCATGGCAGGGACACCTCCCACTGCCCCAGGTGCTCCCAGTTCTGTCCAGCCTGGCCTTGGGCACTGCCAGGGATCCAGGGGCAGCCCCAGCTGCTCTGGGCACCTGTGCCAGGCCTGCCCACCCTCCCAGGGAACAGATATCTTCCAATATCTGATCTCTATTTACCTTCCCTCAGTGTAAAGCCATCTCCACATGTCTCTTTTGTCTTCGAAGGCTAAGCATCACTCAGTTATTCGCTTTATTCACTTATTTTGATTCTCATTTGGTCTGCCTGCTTCCTCTCAAAGGTTTTAAATTGCATATATTTTGCAAGCCTTTTATTACCTATTTTTAAAGACATACCACTGCCGGAAGAATCTCGGAATTCAGAAGCATGAATTACCAACACAAAAGGCAGGAGGAGTGTTTCATAATGCTACTGGGGCGGCTCCAACACGAGCTGCTCGGTGCAGCCAGCAACGCTGGGGCCGCACTTCTGCTGCCACTAAAAATAGGTGCAACTTCAAACCCAAATATATTTTTGTTCATTAAAATTATGGACAAAGAAGAGGATTTTTTTTTTTACTCTTTAATTAAAGCAGCTGCATAACCTGAGTGTAAATAGCACTGTCCCTGCAGATGTTGCAGTCAGGTTTCAGTAGTGTTCACAAAAAAATGGAACTTGACAACATTAAAATCACAACACACCAGAAAACTAAGCATTTTCACATCTGCCCTTGGAACACACAGTAATTCACAGCCACATGCCAAGTAATAAGTCCTGTGCCTTGAGAGTATTTGACACTGCTGTGCCCATGCAGTCGGGCTCAGACGCGCCCAGGAGTGCCCCAGAGCCTTCCTCACCCAGAGGAGGAGGAGGGCAGGGCCAGGGGAGGTTCCTGTGCCCCTCGTGGGGCTCACACAGCCCAGGGCTGGGGTTTGGCTGTGGGGCCTCGCTGTGGAGCCAAACCCAGCATGTCCCTGGGGGCGCAGAGCAGAGGATGCTCCACAGCCCTGGCACTGGGCTGGCAGGCACAGAGCAGCCCTGCAGCTCCCCTGGCACGGGGCTGGCAGGCACAGAGCAGCCCTGCAGCTCCCCTGGCACGGGGCTCACAGCACAGCCAGGGCACCCCATGCCCACAGCAGGGCAGGTGCTGCTGTGCCCTGCCCAGGAGCTCGTTCATTCCGTGGCACATGAACTGGTTGAAACAAAAAAGCCAATGTATGCAAATGTACCAACTGACAGCGCTTCACCTGTGGGTTTCATGCTGACTTCAAGCTGTGTTAAAGACATGTAAGAGTTACTGGGCATAAATAGGAAAAAACATTAACCCATGAGCTGCAGGAAGCAAATACAGCTCATGAATGAGAATCGGTGTTGGCATGGGTCTGGCAAATGTTAAGATTTAAATAATTGTTTACTTCAAACTTTGTGGTGTCTTAAGAGAATGATTTGTAGTTAGAAGATTCCCAAACATACCCAGGGGGAAAACAGGTTACAAGCATGACCACAAAATCAGAACAGGTTTAATCTCATTTGCTAGTCAAAGATTGCACAGCATGAGGGAAGGTGGAACTTCTAGGTGGTCAAAGTTGAGAGATAATGAGCTGGATCTTGTCCCTAGTAATCACAACCCATCGTTGTCACTGATTATTAATTACCAGCCCAAAGGCCGGAGCTGCAGTTGCATTCTCCTCACATGTTGGATGGATTAGAAACTCCAGGTGAGTGGCTCAGGGAAAGGCCTCCTCAGCCACACCCAGCCCTGAGGTTGGTGGATGATCACAGGGGTCACCGGGGCCATGGAGCTGGGGGGCTCATTGCCTTCCATAAAGGAAGGACCAGCTCAGGGCCAGGCTGGCAGCTCCCCAGGGCTCCTGGCTCCAGGGATCTGCCTGCGGATCTGCTGGGTGCCCAGCTCTGGCTGAGCAGTGTTCTCTCAGGCGGGACACCCAAGGGATGGTTCTGGCACGGCCAGGTACGGAGGAGCTGTGGGAGCAGGCAGTGCCAGCTGGGCTGCCACGGGGCACGGAGCGAGGTGTCACCTCGGCCAGCACAGAGCGTCACAGGGCATGGAGCAGGGTGTCACCTCGGCCAGCATGGAGTGTCACAGGGCACGGAGCAGGGTGTCACCTCGGCCAGCATGGAGTGTCACAGGGCACGGAGCGAGGTGTCACCTCGGCCAGCACAGAGCGTCACAGGGCATGGAGCAGGGTGTCACCTCAGCGTCACCTCGGCCAGCACGGAGTGTCACAGGGCATGGAGCAGGGTGTTACCTCGGCCAGCACAGAGCTGCGGGGTGCGATCAGCCACGTGGAAGACGTGGTTACTGGCCCGCTCGCCGGGCAGCCGGTGGCACGGCTGATGTCGTGGCTGATGTCGCGGCCAGTGGCACGGCCGGTGGCACGGCTGCTCGGCAGCGCCAGGCACCTTCGTGCCGCGCCGTGTCCGGGCCAGCACCGGCGGGGCCAGCCCGCACCGCGCGGGGCTCGGGGCCACCCGCAGGGCCCCGCGGCTCCCCCTGGCCCGGTGGACACGGCGCTGTCCCCCCGTGCCCGCAGGGAGGGCGCACGGAGCGGCACAGCACCGAGCCCGCGCCGAGCCCGCACCGAGCCCGCGCCGAGCCCGCACCGAGCCCGCACCGAGCCCGCACTGAGCCCGCGGGGCCGCGCTCTGCGGGGGCTGCCCGCGCCTCGGCTCGAACGGGACTCACCGGAACGCTGCGTTTCCTACCGAACGCCAGAAACTGACCGCAAAATGCTCGGAAAAGAGCAGGGGTTTCAGCACAGAGCAGCGGATTCAAGGAATATCCTATTTTTATGCTCCCTCTCCGTGTAATTTATCTGCCATTCCAAACAAGACGTGCCTCAGCTGAATGAAGCATCAAATAATCACATAATAGGAGAAGTCATTTATTGTGAATCAGGCTCTTTCTGTGGTATATAAATAGTCTGTGCTGTTCCACAGGCTTTGTCAGCCAGGATTAATTAGCAATTGACCCTTGCTTGAGATTTCTTCGCTACCTCTACGTTTTTCATGGGGCTAAATGAGCTCTCCACATTGCTTTAAGAGGCTTCCTAAGCTGGAGTTTCATTTACCTCTAGGCTATAAATCAGTAGTTTAATTTATCACTAAGTTACATATCAGCAGTGAATAGTCAGGGTGGAATTGAGTTTATTATAAAGGTGTTCTGTTAGAAGACACAGTATTACAGTGATTGAAACATGCTCTTCAATTTTCCATTAATGCCCAATTCTGAATATGACCACAGAGAACCACACTTTACAAACTTTACATTTAGCATTCTAATAAATAAGTTCAATAAATAGGGACTCTGCAGAGGAAGCCGTACATATGAACAGAAGCTGCTTAACAATGTTGTCAAAAAATAACTAGAGCTGCTCTCATTTGTAACCAATCGCTGGAATTGGTAAGTAAAATATAAATATTTTACTCTTATGATGCAGACCAGAGGAACAAAGATCTGTTAAAAATCACCCTTAGGATTACATCGAACTTAATTTTGTACACTAAATTCATTATTCAGAGCATGCTTTTATACCGCTTTTAGCACAAAATATTTTCAAATACATTTATTAAAAATATGAGAAACGAGTGACACTGCCCATGTAGAATTTCATCTGTGCCTGATAACTAGCTCTTGTGTTACACCATGTTGCAATTTGGCTAATTTGGGATGAACTATCCCACATTTGGAGAAGATCTATAGTAAAAGGCCGGATTTAGCCTGTAGTATATTGCAACATCCTGTTAATACAGTAATTTATTTGTCAAAGTACTAAAAAAATTCATTCCCCCCAAATACTGTTCTATATATATTATATATATATAATCCATTTATATTATCCACTTTAAAAGCCACTGTTCTTGGCACACGACCTGTGTGGTGTGTGAAGGCTGCAGGAGCAGAACCTTTCAGGCAGGAGCACGTGCTCCCCGCCGGCCTCGAGGCCCGGCTGCTGCCGCACGCCCGCCTGCCCTTGGCACGGCCCCGCCAGGCCCGTCCCCGCGGCTGGCACGGGCACCGCGCAGAGCCCGCGGCCCCGCCTGGCCCCGCTCCCCGTGCCCGGCCCCGCTCCCCGTGCCCGGCAGCGCCCGCGCGCCCGGCAACGCTCCCGTGCCCGTCCGAGGGGCGCCGCGGAGCCCCGGGGGCAGCTCTGCCACGAACAACCATCGCAGTCCCAAAGCACAACCATGCACACACCAGCAAAGCCTACCTGGAGTAACACACCGGCACTGAAAGAGGACTGAACCATAAATGCCACCAAACTATCAAGTAATTATCAGCACTAGAAGTAGATGAAAAAAGATACTAAAACTGAAAACGGTAACTGCATCGTGACTTTGATTTAAATCCTTGCGTACAACAGTGAGTGAGCAGAGAGCCTGGTCTGTGACTGAGCCTCAGTAGACAAGATACTGCTCTTATTTTTATTTCCTATTTTTAAAGACAGGCTGACTGAGAACATTTTCAAACGTGGGAGACTAAGTCATTAAACCAGATGCACTTGGATTGCTCTCCTCCTTTAGGGGATTTATTTCATTTTACTTTATCTGACAGAAGTCAGAAATAAATGAAACTACTGAAGGAAAGCTGAATTTTGACACGTTATTTTCCATTAAAATTCTTCCGCTGACTTTGTTAAGCTTTTCCTAAGACCAGAAAATGAGGCTTTATCTAAAAAAGAATTCGAGACTGGTAGATTTTCCTCACACACTCGTAAGCCCTACAGTCTCCTACTGCCTCAAAGCGGAGGATTTTTTCAAACCGTTCCCAAATCTTCTGCATTTGCTCACAAACTGGTATCTCCGTTCTGTTTATACTCTGTTAAAATATTGAGAGTCATTTCCTCGCTTTTGGACTGCACGTTGTGCTCGCTCCTTCTGGATGATTTCCTGGTGGCCCTGGAGAGCTTCCTTCGGAAGGTGTCGCCTGCCAGGAAGTAAAGGATGGGGTCGACGCAGCTGTTGAGGCTGGCCAGGCCCCTCGTCACTTGGTAAGTGGCATAAACCTTATCATTGAAGGCACACATATCCGGGGTTTGAAAATCCACCCTGGCCCTTAGATTTAAGGTCTTCATCACGTGGAAGGGAAGGTAAGACACTGCAAAGACCGTCAACACAATGATGACCAGGTAAATGGATTTTCTCCTGAGAGGAGAATTGTCCAAATCCTTGTAAATCAAAGCTTTCACGATGAGCCCATAGCAACCAAGAATCACTATGAAGGGGATGCAGAACATCAGCACGGTGGTGCACATGCTATAAATGAAGTAACTTCTCAGGTAATCGTCAGCCGTCGTGTCGTAGCACGTTACGGTTTTATTTTTCCTTATCCCGGTTCCCGAGTAGAAGAGTATTGGAGAAATGGCGGCCACCACGAGGACCCAGACCAGGCTGCTGATGTACAGCGCGTTCTTCTTCTTCAGCCTGCCCAGCGACTTGAGGGGGTGCACCACCCCCGTGTACCTGTGCACGCTGATGCAGGTCAGAAACAGGATGCTGCCGTACAGGTTCACGTGGAAGATGAACCTCTGCAGCTTGCACATGATATCGCCGAAGATCCAGTCCGTCTTGTTGAAGTAGTAAAAGATGAGGGCGGGCAGAGTCAAGACGTACAAGAAATCGGCCAGTGCCAAGTTGAACATGTAAACCGAGATGCCGCTCCAAGGCCTCATGTGGAAGACAAACATCCAGATAGCCACGCTGTTGCCCAAAAACCCCGTGATGAAGACCAGAATGTAGACGGTGGGCAGGTAATAGAACTGGAAGCCGGTATTGGTCAGGGAGCACTTGGTGGTGACGTTTCCCGCAGCCCAGCCGCTGCTGGACAGCAGGTTGGGTTCAGTTCCGTTCAGAGCAGCAGAGAGAAGGACTTCGGTCATGATCCTTCCCCCAGAGTCACATAGGGCTGAGGCGAAGCAACCGAGTCTCTACAGGCACAGAAACGCATCTAAAAACACAAGAGAGCAAAGGCAACCTAGCTGGAAGGTGAGCCCTGCCCTGCTTTCCCTCGGAGGTTCGCGAGCGGCGGCGCCGGGCCCCGCTCCGCTCCCCGCCCCGCTCCCGAGGAGCCGCGCTCGGCGCCGCCACCGCGTGCTGGCCCGGCCGGAGCGGGGCCGGGGACGGCGCCGGGGGCAGGGCGGCGGCGCCGGGGCCGAACGGGGGCGGGGAGCGGCCGATCCCCCCGCGCCCCTCGGCCATCGCCGCCGCCCCGCCGCCCCGTCCGCGCCCGGTGCCCGCCCGGCCACCGCCGCCCGGCCCCGCCGCACCCCAGCCCGGCCGCAGCAGCGCCGGGGCCGCCCCACCTGCCTCCTCCTCCTCGCCGTCGCCGTCGTCTCAGCCCGCGCTCGCCGCTCCGCGCCGCCGGCAGCGCCCGCCCGCGGGGGGCGGCGTCCCGGCCGCGGCTGCCCCGGCGCCCATGGCCGGGCAGGGCCGGGGCCGGCGGGACGGGCCCCGGACGGCGGCGGCGCCGCGGAGCGCGGCCCCTCGGCGGGCACGGCGCGGCCCCGCCGGACTGAGCCGGGCGGGACGAGGCGCGGCTCGGCCCCGGCGCGCCCGCCCCCCGCGCCGCCCCCGCACGGGCGGTGCTGCCGCGCCCGCCGCACCGGGGCCGCGCCGCGGGCACGGGGACCGCACCGGCGCTGCCCTGCCCCGGGGCGCCCGCCGCACCGAGCTCGGAGCGCTCCCGCGCCGGCAGCGGGCGGCGGCGGAGCCCGGGCGGGGCGGCGGGCGCGGAGCCGGGGTCTGACGGGGTCAGCGCACGGCCCGGGCAGGCGGGACAGGAGCGCGGGCCGGAGGCAGGGTCCCTTTGGCCCTGCCGGCGATGGGGCACGGTCACTTCGGCTCCCCAGCCATGGACAGGGTCCCCTCAGCCCTCAGAGGGTGGGGCAGGTGCTGCTGCGCCGGGGCCGAGACCTCTCTGTGCCGGCGGGTGGGTGCCAAGGGCGCTGCTCCCGAGCTGCTGCCAGAGGTGGAACAGCCCTTCCCTGATTCTGCTTTCACTCAACCCTGTGAAATCTGCTCTGCAACCCAGTTTAAGTGACACGAACATGTTAATTGCTGTAAATGGAACAGCTGAGCAGAAATATGCTCTACTGACCTCTAATTAAGCGCTATACATTTGGCACTTGAGTCAGAATATGGTTATTATTTATTGTCTTGGCAAAACACAATCTGCTGGTTTCAGCCATTTCTTCCTCGTTCCCATTTTCGCTAAGTATGGTGGGTGAGACATGAGCCAGTCAGAGCTGCTCTCAGCTCAAAGCTGTGTTCTAGACAGAGTGTTATTAGTCCTTCATGAATATGTATTCATTCCTCAAACTTTTCAGTCTGTTTAAATTATAAAACTTCTTTGCTGGGAAAGCTTAATTGGGAAATCAGCTGCATATTGTACCCCTCTGGGAATATGCAAGTGGCTGCAGATGGAGTCGCTGGCCTGGCTTCACTTTTGGGGCAACTTAAGCTACAACGTCGAAGCAACAGCTTCAGTTTTGTAAATACGATACCTTTCCTTCTTGTATGTTAGGTTTTTTTTTTTCCCTTCTGTTTTTATCCGCTAACAACTGCTTATTCAGTATTTTAAGATTCTCCTAAATTTTAATTCAAAATGAATGTGAAGAGAAAGGAAAGCAAAAAGGACAAGTGTAACACCTATGAAATCCATGTTGTACAGCGAGCCTGGTTTGCAGAGCTGTTCTGTGGTGCCCTCTAGGATTTGAGAGCACTGGAAAAACAAATCCTGACTCTTCATATTCCCAGGAAAGCAAACACCCAACCCACGAGCCAGACACATGGCAAACGCAGTGCAATGATATCAAGCCTACCACGCCAGCTTAGGGAAAAGCCATCTTTCTCCTCTGAGAGTCAGCTCCATGACCCAAAGCAGAATTTATTTTAATGAAGGACATGGATTATTGTGTAAAAATGTAATCAAATATGCAAACCAATGCTATTAGTAGAGGAGAAACCTTTTAGTTTCTCTATCCCTTTGTAAGAGCCGTTTCACTAGTGACTTCTCAGTGCCACGGCTCACTGCAGCTTCTCGTGGCAGCTTGCTGGAGTTTCCTGTCTTGAGCAAATTTTGAGTCACGCCCGATAGCATCAGCAAACACGCTCTGAACTCCAGCCTGCTTCCCTGGTTACCTGAGCAGCGCTGCAAACCCAAACGGGAAAGGCAAAAGGTTGAGCAGCCATTCTGGGAGCACACAGCTGCCGAGGAAGGAGGCATTGCTGGGCTTTGTGCTGCTGCTGGAGCCAGGCTGAGGGGCAGGCAGGGCTGGGCAGGGGAGCGGGCCCTGGGGAGCTGCTGTGCTGGCAGCGTGGCTGGAGCAGCACGAGGCTGGTCTGCAGGAAGGATGGTGCTCTGCTTGGAGGATGGTGCTGAGCCCAGAGGATGGTGCTCAGTTCAGAGGATGGTGCTGAGCTCAGAGGATGGTGCTCAGCCCGGAGGATGATGCTCAGCCCAGAGGATGGTGCTGATCCCAGAGGATGGTGCTCAGCCCGGAGGATGATGCTCAGCTCAGAGGATGATGCTCAGCCCAGAGGATGGTGCTCTGCCCAGAGGATGGTGCTGAGCCCAGAGGATGGTGCTCAGCCTGGAGGGTGATGCTCAGAGGATGGTGCTCTGCCCGGAGGATGGTGCTGAGCCCAGAGGATGGTGCTGAGCCCAGAGGATGGTGCTGAGCCCAGAGGATGGTGCTCTGCCCAGAGGATGATGCTCTGCCCAGAGGATGGTGCTCAGAGGATGGTGCTCTGCCCAGAGGATGATGCTCAGCCCGGAGGATGGTGCTCAGCCCAGAGGATGGTGCTCAGAGGATGATGCTCAGCCCAGAGGATGGTGCTCTGCCCAGAGGATGGTGCTCTGCTCAGAGGATGATGCTGAGCCCAGAGGATGATGCTGAGCCCAGAGGATAGTGCTCAGCTCAGAGGATGGTGCTCAGCCCGGAGGATGGTGCTCAGAGGATGATGCTCAGCCCGGAGGATGGTGCTCAGCTCAGAGGATGGTGCTCGGCCCAGAGGATGATGCTCAGAGGATGGTGCTCAGCTCAGAGGATGGTGCTCTGCCCAAAGGATGATGCTCAGAGGATGATGTTCAGCCCAGAGGATGATGCTCAGCCCGGAGGATGGTGCTCTGCCCGGAGCATGTTCCACATGTGCTGCGCCTGCCCAGGACCTGGGGGACCTCAGGGGGAGCACTGACACGACAGAGGGACACCCCTGGGGAATCCTTGGCCACGTGGAGAGGTGACAGCTGGACTGGCAGGACATTCCTGAGGGACCAGTGTGCGTGCTGAAGGATGGACACAAAGGTGCAAACCCCTGAAGGCAGAAGTGCTCTGTACTGAATCCATCCTTCCATTCTTCACCTGCAGTACTCTTGATCTGTTACTGCACACTCCAAACTCAGATTTATAATCTGGTCTGAGACTACAATTTATTCAGTCTTCCCTGCCAGGGCAGGATTTTCCAAGACACCTGACTCATCCCTCTAACCTCGTTCTGAGTGCCATCTCATTTTTCAATGGCTCTTGGGAAGGGTGGGCTGCTGAGCAGCCTCTGGTTGTGACGGTGGCTGACACGGATTACAGGCACAAGCTGCCTCCCTGCCCCAGCAGGGCTGATGGCAAATCCCTGCACCCGAGCAGCCTGTGCTGTGCAGGCAGCTCATCCCTGCCCTCAGCGTGGCCCTTCTGAGCCTGCTGGGAATGGAGATCTCACATCCTGGCTACACCAGTTTGCACATTCTGGCTGCAGTGCTTCAGCTGCAGAAGGTCCAAACACACGAGTAAAGAATGAGGCAGATTTTTTCTCAGCCACGCTGTTCCCTGCCTTCTTCCACAGCCAGCAAACGAGTGCCTTCCTGCTTGCCACGCCGAGCTGTTCTTATTTTGGAGCACAACATGAAGCATGTTGCATTAGCACCTTTTCCTCCATCGCTCCAGCATATGCCTGGAGCTGACTTGGTTTCTGTCTGGTAGAGCTGGAGCTGAATTCCTTCCAGCTCTGCCTCTTAATGCATTTTCTGCAAAATCTGGGATTTTATACCACTGAATCCATTCAACTGAATGTTTTGTTCCGCTAACAGCTGATTTAACCCAAACGGATGATATATCCCTAACGAGGAACCAAAGTGTGCTGGAGCACAAATGGAAATTCCCAGTCAGTCCAATTAGTGCCGAGCTGGTGTGCTGTGGGGGAGTGTGGAGGGAACAGGCTGCTCCTGCATCCAGCTGCTGCTACCTGTTGGTGCTGCTTATCAGAAGGCTCAGATGTCGCATCTCAGGGCGCGCTGGTACCAGCAAGGGGCCCAGACCAGGTGCAGGCTGAGAGCTGCTGGAAAGGACCCGTGTGAGCGGTCACCACAACACCTGCCCATGGAGAGGGAAAATATATCCATATACACACAGAGAGAGGGTTAAGGCATGCTGCATTCACTCAGGAGAGCTGCTGGAAAGGACAGGTGAGCACAGAGATTGTGGGGCGAGCACAGAGCGTGGAGATTGAGCTGCTCTCAACTCCCCACCACAGGACACCTTACCTGCTGCAAAAGTGCCTGGTTCACACTTTACCTCAATTGCCTTGTGACCTACCTATTGGCTTCCAGAGAGCTTCATTCGCCTTCACCTTAGGAAACTCTTTAGGTCAAACAACAATTTACCACACTGTTTTCTTTCTTCAGTTCCTGAAGTTTCTTTTATTCCTTTTTCATGTGCCACAGAAGACAGCATCTCTTCCCACAACTCGTCTATACACCCTGCAGGCTTTCTGTGGGGAGCCCAAAATACAATTTATTTCATTTTAAAATACTTCTGCCTGCAGCGTACAAAATGCTTTACAATATTCCCTTTACCACACAATATTCCCCTTTCCCCTCGTGAAGGGCAGGTTTCTTGTGGGCAGCTCTGCACCAGCCCCAGGGACCCTGTGGCCCAGGGCAGCCCAGGAGCTGCTCTGGCGCAGGAAGGAGGTCGTGCCCCCAGGCACCGTGCCCAGGTGAGGGCAGGGGGCAGCCGTGCCCAGGTGAGGGCAGGAAAAGCGGCCGTGCCCAGGTGAGGGCAGGGGGGGCAGCCGTGCCCAGGTGAGGGCAGGGGAGCGGCCGTGCCCAGGTGAGGGCAGAGGGCAGCCGTGCCCAGGTGAGGGCAGAGGGGCAGCCGTGCCCAGGTGAGGGCAGGGGAGCGGCCGTGCCCAGGTGAGGGCAGGAGAAGCGGCTGTGCCCAGGTGAAGGCAGAGGGGCAGCCGTGCCCAGGTGAGGGCAGGGGAGCGGCCGTGCCCAGGTGAGGGCAGAGGGCAGCCGTGCCCAGGTGAGGGCAGAGGGGCAGCCGTGCCCAGGTGAGGGCAGGGGAGCGGCCGTGCCCAGGTGAGGAGCCGTGCCCAGGTGAGGGCAGGGGAGCAGCCGTGCCCAGGTGAGGGCAGGGGAGCGGCCGTGCCCAGGTGAGGGCAGGGGAGCGGCCGTGCCCAGGTGAGGGCAGGGGGCAGCCCTGCCGATGATCCTGCCCCAGGCAGCCCGGCCGCCGCCGTTTGCCTTTCCTCGGCACGCACACCGGGGAAGCGGCAGCTCAGGAGCTGATAACTGGACGTGTCCGTGGCACACAGGACACGCCGGGCTGCCAGGGGATGTGCACAAAGGAGCTCGCCCTGCTCAATCCCCCGGCAGCAGGGTGCGGGTGGGGCCGGGCTCTGCTGCCCCAGAACCAGGGGAAAACAAACCCCGCTTCTGCCAGGGGACCCTGAGGCTGAACGGGGGGGAAATTGAGGGTTGTGCAGCCTGGCACAGCTGCCAGGGCAATGGGGAGTCCCCATGCTGGAGGGATTTAAAATCCCCGTGGAGGTGGCCCTGGCAGGGTGGGGGCACTCGATGGTCTCGGAGAGCTTCTCCAGCCCCAATGATCCCGTGCTGCTGGGCTCTGAGCTCCGGTGGCCTTGCTGGCCTTGCTGTCCTTGCAGAGCTCAGCTGCTGTCCCTGGGGACTCAGCCGCACTTCGGGGGTGACAGGATCAGGGTCCCGCCGTGCTCCAGCCCTGCCGGGCTCCCCCGCACCCGCTGTGGCCGGGGCGCAGCTCCCTCCCCTCCGGCGCAAGAGGAGCCGGCTCCCCTCCGCTTTCCGCGGCTGAGCTGACATTGTGCCGTCTGGAAAACAAAAGCTGTTCCTGGGCTCACTGAGTGATCTCACGCAGCACGGTGCGTGCCCGGGGAGGCAGAGCCCGCAGGTGGCAGCTCCGGGCACGGGGGCAGCGCTGCGGCTCGGCGGGACGGCGGCGGCTCCGTCAGCGGCAGCGGCGGCCGGGCAGGGGAGGCCGGGCAGGGCACAGCACCGGGCAGGAGAGGCTGGAGAGTGCCCAGCACCGGGCAGTGCCCAGCATTGGGCAGGAGAGGCCGGGCAGTGCCCAGCATTGGGCAGGGAGCATCCAGCAGCCCAGGCTGGGCTCCCATGGGAGCCTCACAGAGCGCTCCCCCAGAGGGCTTTGCTTTTCCCTTTTGGCCTTTTTAATATTACAAACCAACAAGGATAATGAAGCTGTTCTGGAGTCCCTTCTGTATTCCAGAATATGCAAATGGTTTGTGATACAGCACAGCAATAATTGGAGTTAATGGAGGTGAGTTATTAATCCTAGTAGAGCAACTACACTTCCAGAGCCTAAAGATAACACAGGATCCTGGAAAACTTGTTCTAATTACAGCAGGGAGCAATCTTGCCTTCTTCCTATACAGCCATTTAAACTGAAATGACTATCCTCAGTAGAAAAGCTCTTTTGTTCAGCTCCTGGCCAAGAAAGACAATTCTGCTGAGGCAGTTTGATTGCACGTTAATACTCACATTATACAGTTTCCTCAAATGACCAAGAAGACAAACAGATCACATAGCAGGGTAGACAAAATTAAATATTTCAATTAAGAACTTGCTAGAGAATGCATATGGGGGATGAATGTGGCACTGCCTCTGAGGTGCTGTGACCGAAGCTGTGGCCCAGCTGCTGGTAGGACACTGCTGAGGATCAGTGGGACCCTGCAGGTGCCTCCTGCCAGCCCTGCGAGGTTCCTCATGTGGGCACGAGTGGGGGCAGCAGCCAAGCCAGGCACAGAGGAGGTCAAATAGAGCTCAGAAAACGCCTGGCATTGCACCAGCATCACATCACAGCCAGATCATCTGCTGATGTTCAGCAAATATTAGCAATACGTTTGTATTGGATTTTCCATTAAATTTCCCTTTTGATATTTCTTTATATTTTTATTTAAATGTTGGCCTGTTGGCAAAATTGTTTCTTGATGTTTTAGTGTAGATTTGATAGGTGATCTGTTTGGTTAAAATAAGTCTCAACACTCAAATCTCGAACCGCTAAACACAGTTTCAGGTGCTAAGCTTGTAAAAGAGATGTTAAAGCTGATCTGAGAGAGCTTTTCCAAGCTAAGGCGGGGAAATCAGAGGGCAGTAATGTAATGAGAGGCGAGAGCCCAGAGCATCATCCTCCAATGCAGCCACAAGCACAAATCCAGGCTGCTGGAGGCGCCTCCTGTTGCTGTTCCCAAACCCCTCCGGGGCTGCTGGAGCTGCCATCCTTCCTCCCTCCTGCCTCCCTGCCCGCATTTCCTCCCCACCAGCTCCACACGGGCTGCTCCGGCCCGAGGCACGCCCCGCACAGCCCCGCACGCTCTGGGAGCCGGGGCTGGCTCGGGGCTGCTCTCCGTGTCCCGGGACATCCCCCTGTGCCCTCCGTGTCCCGGGACATCCCCCTGTGCCCCGGGACATCCCCCTGTGCCCTCCCTGCCCGGGACATCCCCCTGTGCCCCTGTGCCCTCCCTGTCCCGGGACATCCCCCTGTGCCCTCCCTGTCCCGGGACATCCCCCTGTGCCCCTGTGCCCTCCCTGTCCCGGGACATCCCCCTGTGCCCTCCCTGTCCCGGGACATCCCCCCTGTGCCCTCCGTGTCCCGGGACATCCCCCTGTGCCCCTGTGCCCTCCCTGTCCCGGGACATCCCCCCTGTGCCCCTGTGCCCCGGGACATCCCCCTGTGCCCTCCGTGTCCCGGGACATCCCCCTGAGCCCTCCCTGCCCCGGGACATCCCCCTGTGCCCTCCGTGTCCCGGGACATCCCCCTGTGCCCTCCCTGTCCCGGGACATCCCCCTGTGCCCTCCCTGTCCCGGGACATCCCCCTGTGCCCCTGTGCCCCGGGACATCCCCCTGTGCCCCTGTGCCCCGGGACATCCCCCTGTGCCCCTGTGCCCTCCCTGCCCCGGGACATCCCCCCTCAGGGAGTTTGGTTGTTAATTGCTGCCCCGAGATGTGCAGGGTGTCTCTGCTTCAGCCCGCACCTCCAAAGAACGAGTCTGGACTCTTCACTTTTCGGTCTTGATGCTGTTTATTAATTCTAATCTATAAATTTTTCTTTCTGCCCAGCTGAGGTCAGCTCAGCAGGGCAGCCACAGGCACTCTTTGTGTTGTCCTTTTATACTACAAACTAAGTATAACATATTTACACTTAATTCCCAATACCTATCACCTGTGTTAGACAGTGCACCTCTACTCTAAACCAATCCCAAAGTGCCACCATCACTGCAGAAAATGGAGAACAAGAAGAAGAAAGGCTGGACACGCCCAAGTTCCTCCATCTTGTCCCCACAACCCTAAAATCTACATTTTCACCCTGTGATCATTTTATTATTACACCATTCAAACCTGTGTGGCTTTCATGTCCTCATACAAAGCTGGTAGTTTGCTCCAGGGGTCCCAATCAAACCCGCAGGTGCTCTGGGCTGTGTGCCAGGGTCTCCGAGCCCGCGGCAGGGTCCTGGCAGCTCTGGGCACCCGGAGGGATGCGCTGAGCTCCAGCACCCCCTGCTCCCCTTGTGCTGGCCCGGAGCACCCGCAGCCACCGCAGGGATCCCTCAGGGCTCTGTCTAATGGGTCCAAAGAGCTGCTCTGGCACTGCTGGGGCCAAGCATGGCAAACAAAGAGCAGGGAAGGTGCAATTGCCGCCCTCCTTTCATCCCTCGCTGCCAGGCTAAACCGGAGTGGTCCTGGCAGATGGAGCCCCCTCCTGCCCACAGCACCGGCTCGGCCTGTCCGTCCCTCGCGTCCGTTTGTCCTTCTGCAAACTGCCCTCCCTCACCGCCTCCCGTTCCTGCCCAAGGGTTAATTAGGGAATGGCCTGGAAAATACCAGTCATGGAAATGGGAATCAAATCGTTCGGTTTAGCGCTGCCACATAATGAATCCTGATTTTTAGCCTGATGCCAACTCTCGCTTTTATTTTATTTCAGGAATATCTGAAAATGCAGTAATGACAAAGAAGTGTCAGGAGTTTAAACTGAGCATTAAAAGCCCCCTTTTCTGAGCTCTCTTCCGACAGGTTTGAAGCAGATGGGGGTAGGAGCACCTTGAGCAACACCTCTGCACTGCTATCTCCACAGCCAGATCTTTTCATCCCTTCCCAGCTATTGTTCCCTCCCTCATGATGCTGCAGCTCTCTGTCCCTGGCTGCTCTGGCCTCCTTCCTCCTGGAGCTCTGTGGGGCACAGTGACCCCTTATTATCAGAGCAGTGTGGGGCACAGTGACCCCTGTGTGGGGCACAGTCACCCCTGTGTGGGGCACAGTGACCCCTGTGTGGGGCACAGTCACCCCTCATCACTGGAGCTCTGTGGGGCACAGTCACCCCTCATCACCAGAGCTGTGTGGGACACAGTCACCCCTCATCTCTGGAGCTCTGTGGGGCACAGTGACCCGTTATTATCAGAGCTGTGTGGGGTACAGTGACCCCTGTGTGGGGCACAGTGACCCCTGTGTAGGGCACAGTCACCCCTCATCACCAGAGCTGTGTGGGGCACAGTGTCCCCTGTGTGGGGCACAGTCACCCCTCATCACCAGAGCTGTGTGGGGCACACTCACCCCTCATCACCGGGCGCTCCCTGTCCTGTCTCTCAGGACCTGATGCTCCGGGCTGGTCTCGGTGCTGCCCCGGGGCTGAAGCCCAGCAGATGGATGTGTTCCTGTCTCAGAGCACTGGGCACCTTGTGCACCTCCCCGCTGACCTCAGGGACACTTCTGTCTGCACACGACAGCCAAAGGTGAAGCTCAGCAGCTCGCAGTGGTGGTGAGGAAGGAGGTGATGCCCAGGAACAAACACAGAGGCAGTGCCTGAAATAAACCCCCTGCAGCTCATCCCGCAGGACAAAGACATGGCAGCTGAGCCCTCGCTGGAAGCAGACCCCGGGCACTCCTCCCCAAGGCCATTTCCAGCACAGGGCAGCCCCTGAAGCACAGCTTTAGTCAGAGCTGCTCAAGCTGCAGCTCTGCAGTGCTGGGGGGGTCCTGCTGCAGGACCCTCTGTCCCCGCGTTCCCCCCTCCCTACTGAAATGGCAAACACGAATAAACCCATCTGGTTTGCACCCTGAGCATGGCCCTCTGCCCCTGCTCTGGCACTGGGACCCCCACACCCCTGGCAGCAGGACTTGGCACCCCACAGCCAGGTGGGGCCAATGCATCTTCCCCTGCTGCCCTTCAGCCTCTGCCCGCCCTGTGCTAATGCTTTCCATCCCTTAATGACTGATTGTTTACCCAGCTCTTAAGGGATTAACCTTTGTCTTTTCAATTTGGAGCTTCAGGAGCTTATTCCATGAGCCCAGTCTAAAAATGTACCGGAAAAAAATCACTGGCATAGATAATCCTTTTTATAACCTCTAGAATTTGACTAAAAGAACCCACTGTTAAGGAAAAATACATCTGTTAATGTTCAAACATGAGTGAGCCTGGTTGATGCTGTACAAACCTTTTAAAGCCATTAATGATTGATTTTAAAGTCTCATATTTAGTGGGGGGGCAAGATCAGCACTGACTCAGAACCACAGCAACCTGGCGGGTGGGAAGGCAGAACCTCCTCTGGGAGTTCCTCTTTGCTGCTTTGATTCCTAAATGAGGTGAAATCAATTATAAACGGGGCAGGTAAAAGAACTGCACTCCCAGATCTGCAGGGGTGGATCTGATAAGGATCAACCCCAAACCATTCTGTGTCATGGGGGTTTCCTAAAGAGCAGCTCATCCTTCATGCCCAGAGCAGCACCTGGCACAGAGCTCCAGGCTTCCCTTGCCAGACTGATTCCCACGTGCCTGACACTTCCATTGCAAACCACAGACCGAGGTGTTTCACCCTGTTCTGGTGAGGAGCCCCATGGACAGGAACAGGCTGGACAGGAACCGAGTTCAAATTTAGCCCAAAATTGGGCACAGGCAGGAGGAGCAGGAAGGGGCACCTCTGCAGCAGCAACCCCACCCAGCATGCTGCATCCAGCCCTGGGGCCTCCAGCACAGAGGATGCAGAGCTGCTGCAGCAAATCCAGAGGAGACCCTCTGGAGCCAGGCTGGAGAGCTGGGAATGTTCCCCTGGAGAAGGGAAGGATCCAGGGAGAGCTCAGAGCCCTGGGAGAGCCTGGAGGGGCTCCAGGAGAGCTGGGGAGGGACTGGGGACAAGGATGGAGGGCCAGGACACAGGGAATGGCTCCCAGTGCCAGAGGGCAGGGCTGGATGGGAGATTGGGAATTGTTCCCTGGCAGGGTGGGCAGGCCCTGGCACAGGTGCCCAGAGCAGCTGTGGCTGCCCCTGGAGCCCTGGCAGTGCCCAAGGCCAGGCTGGACAGGGCTGGGAGCACTGGGGACAGTGGGAGGTGTCCCTGCCAGGGCAGGGCTGGCACTGGGGGGCTCTGAGGTCCCTCCCAGCCAGTCTGGGTCCCTGTGCTTGCCAGGAGGGGAGGGCAGAGCCACCAAGCTGCTTGTTTTCAGCCCAGCCTGGTTTGCTCAGCTGGTTTAACAGCGTGTGAGCGATGAGGGAGCGCTGAGCAGAGGGGAGCAGGGCTTTGTCTCCCGCTGTGTTTGTGCTGTGCCTGGCAGGAAGGCACACTCCACGCTGTCTTAATGGAAATAAATACCTGCCTGGTGCAGGTGCTAATGAGGCTTCATGTGCTTGGCTCAGGGAGCTGCCTCAGGAGCTCTGCCAAACCCTCGGCCTGCCTGCAGCCAAGGAGGAGCAGCCACGGCTGGGGCTGAGTGCTGCTCTAAAGCAATGAGGAGTGGGGTCAACCTGCCCAGCTCAGGGGGCAAATAATGGCATCACAGCTCTGAGGCCAAAACCTGGGGGTTCAGTGAACTGGGGATGGGGATGGATGGATGGATGGATGGATGGATGGATGCAGGGATGGATGGATGGATGGATGGATGGATGGATGGATGGATGGATGGATGGATGATGGATGGATGGATGGATGGATGGATGGATGGATGGATGGATGGATGGATGCAGGGATGGATGGATGGATGGATGGATGGATGGATGGATGGATGGGTGGATGGATGGATGATGGATGGATGATGGATGGATGGATGGATGGATGGATGGGTGGATGGATGGATGGATGGATGGATGGATGGATGATGGATGGATGGATGGATGGAGGGATGGATGGATGGATGGATGCAGGGATGGATGCAGGGATGGATGCAGGGATGGATGGATGGATGATGGATGAATGGATGGATGGATGGATGGATGGATGGATGGATGGATGGATGCAGGGATGGATGGGTGGATGGATGGATGGATGGATGGATGGATGGATGGATGGATGCAGGGATGGATGATGGATGGATGGATGGATGATGGATGGATGATGGATGGATGGATGGATGGATGGATGGATGGATGGGTGGGTGGATGGATGGATGGCAGCACCTCCCCTGCCTGGCATGTCAGCCTGGACCCAGCAACCCGACAGGGAGGACAGCCTGGTCTGAGTCCCCTCCAGGGCAGAGCAGTGATTCTGAGGTTGCAGCCCTCCAGGCTGCTGCCCATTGGTCTGGCAGCAGAGCAGAGAGACCAGACGGTGTCCCCGTGGTGTCCCCGTGGTGTCCCCGTGGTGTCCCCGTGGTGTCCCCGTGGTGTCTCTGCCGTGTCCCCGTGGTGTCCCCGTGGTGTCCCTGCCATGTCCCTGCTCCCTCGTCCCCTCCCCGATGCACAGGCCCCAGCAGCAGCTCCTGGCCAGAGGAATTCCTGTGTGGCAGAGGGACCCAGTGACCCAGTGACCCTGCTTTCTGGAGCAGCAGCTGCTCTTCTTGAGAAAATTCCATGTCTGTAAACGCTGATGGGAGGATAAGGGGGCAAGGAGGAAGGTCAGATCCAGAGCCTTCTGTCATGGTGGAGGTTGTGTAGAAAACATAAAACCTGCTTTTTACAGCTCCCTGACAACCAGCTTCCCCATGCCTGCCCTGCATGCCAGCTCCCAATGCCACCTGTTTAAACCTCATCCCTTTTCTCCTTTTCTGTGCTTTTCTCTAGTGAGTAAAACCTGATTTTTAAAAATTATTTTTTAGCACTGATCAATATTAAAGCACATCTCCTTAGGGGCTGTTAAAAAAAAAATGCAGAAACTTTGGTGGAGGGGGGGTGAGGAAACGCTAACGAGCACCAAACCACATAATTCAGTTGATATTTTCCTGTTTAAATTAAGGCAGAGTTTTAAAAGGCTTTTTAAAACCAGGGCAGGGGATTCTCTGGTGGTGTTAACTGGGCCACTTAGAGCAAATGGGCTTTAGCAGAGAAATGCACAAATAAATGTGCTGTTCTAGCAGCGATCACGGAGCAGGCAGCGAATCCTCAGTGAAAGCACAGAGAAATGACAGGCTCGTGGTTATTGACTTTGGGGTTTGAAATGAAATTACAGCAATTATTTTGCTCTTGCGAACAAGAGACGCAGAATTAATGGAATTCGCAGGAGATGAATATTCAATTATCCTGGGTTAGAGGGGTTTGTGGTGCCGTCAGCCCGTGCTGAAGCAGTAAAACAAACATTCCCTGGGAGAGCGGAGTCCTGGGCCAGGCTGGCCAAGGCTCTGTCCCTGCAGCACCTCGGGCCAGCCCTGGGCCCCTTTCCCAGCCCCAGGGCAGCTTTGCAAGGACAAATTCAGCTGGAGAATTTCGGATTCCCCTGCTCGGTGTGGGCTGCAGTGCCAGGCGCTGCCCCTGCCCGGAGCCCAGCCCCAGAGGAGCCCCAGAGGACGCAGCCACCCAGCCCAGGGCCCTGCAGGGCACCAAGAGGGCTCCTCGCACCCGGGCTGCAGGAATCCCGCCTGAAATACCCGGCAGTCAGCAATGAGCAGCCTGAAGTACCCGGCAGTCAGCAATGTGCAGCCACTCTCAGCCAGTCCTGCCAGGCTGACGTGCCGTGCCCACCCTGCCCCAGCCCCACAGCTCCTTCATTTAAGGGAAATTAAAGGCAAGATTTCTTTTTCCAGCTCACAGCTCTGCATTAGGAAAGACACAGGTGAAGGTTTTTGGATGTATTTTCTGCTGATAATGAAAAGGTTGGTTTTGGCTTGTTTTTCAAAGCAACAAACCACACATGGCAGAAACAAATGGAAGAAAATGATCTTTGAAACAGTAAAATGCATCAAAATTGGTTTATTCCGGTGCTTGCAAGGTCCTTGAGCAGCCTGTCCGCGTTCTGTCCCGGGACTGCTGATCCTCAGGGCCCTGTGAGTGCCCAGAATGAGGACAGAGCCAGGATGGGAGGATGTGCAGCAGAGCCAGCAATGCCTGTCCTGCAGGGAGGGATCGCACCTGGGGAGGCACTGCACGCTCCCCCTGCAGGTGTGGCACTGGGCAGGGGCCCTGGGACCCCCCTCAGGCCAGGGTGTGCTCCCCTCCTCACCCATCCCAGCTCCTGGGGGCACATCCTGACACCCCTGCGCGAGCAAAGAGAACTGGCAGAGGAGGTTAAATCCCCTTTATGGGAAAGTAGGAGGAAAAATACAAATATAAATGTAAATGTAAATATTGAAATATTGAAATATATAAATATGTATAAATATATATAAATATAAAAATATATATTTCATATATATATATGTATTTCCTATATATATATATTCTTTTAGGTTCCCACAGCCTTGCAGAGGAGGCATCAGAACAGCACAAGCAAATGTGTTTACAGCTTCACGCTTACATTTGAAACGTGTTTCTAACCTGACATCTGTGTATTTTCAGCCCTTTCCAAAGCTCTTGTTTTGCTTTCTATGGCTTCTGCTTCATTATTCTAATTTAATAAAGCCGCAGTGAAGGCAGAGTGCCGACTCTTTGTGGCTAATGAAAGACATTGATTTGTTTGTACTTCTGGTTATAGATTTTTCCTAATTACAGGCATTTTTCAGAGGCAGTTGAAAAAATAAATGAGCAGCTGGTTTGAATGTGCAACCTATTATTGTATTTCCTAGAGCTGCAGAAGAAGTATTAACGCTCACAGCGGGATGGTTTCAATGCAGGAGGCAGAAAAGGTATTTTCCAGGTGGGAGGCCACTCACTCATCCACTCCCTTCCTTCCTTCAGTGCTGCTCTCAGGAAAGGCTGGGAAATTGGCTTTTTCTGTGGCAGCAGCCCCAGGGGTGGCACCTGGGCTCTGCACAGAGCAGGAGGAGCAGGAGCAGCATCCCCAAGGCCTGGAGGGGCTGGGAATGGGCAAACCCAGGGGCTGGGTGAGCACGGCGGGGATGGGAAGCAGAGCAGGAGCCGGGTGCAGGATGCTTTTCAAAGCACATTGAAACGGGGGGGACAGAACCAGGGGCATGAGCAGCACCCCCAGAGCCTGCCCTGAGAGCCCCCGGGACCCCTGGCACAGTCTGGGGTGGGCAGGGGCCAGCCTGGCCAACAGGGGACCCTGCTGCAGTGACAGGGACAGCCAGGGACCCACAGTGAAATCAGCCTGAGCACAGATCCTGGCACAGCCAGGGACCCACAGTGAAATCAGCCTGAGCACAGATCCTGGCACAGCCAGGGACCCACCATGAAATCAGCCTGAGCACAGATCCTGGGACAGCCAGGGACCCACAGTGAAATCAGCCTGAGCACAGATCCTGGGACAGCCAGGGACCCACAGTGAAATCAGCCTGAGCACAGATCCTGGCACAGCCAGGGACCCACCATGAAATCAGCCTGAGCACAGATCCTGGGACAGCCAGGGACCCACCATGAAATCAGCCTGAGCACAGATCCTGGGACAGCCAGGGACCCACCATGAAATCAGCCTGAGCACAGATCCTGGGACAGCCAGGGACCCACAGTGAAATCAGCCTGAGCACAGATCCTGGGACAGCCAGGGACCCACAGTGAAATCAGCCTGAGCACAGATCCTGGCACAGCCAGGGACCCCCAATGAAATCAGCCTGAGCACAGATCCTGGGACAGCCAGGGACCCACAGTGAAATCAGCCTGAGCACAGATCCTGGGACAGCCAGGGACCCACAGTGAAATCAGCCTGAGCACAGACCCTGGGACAGCCAGGGACCCACCATGAAATCAGCCTGAGCACAGATCCTGGGACAGCCAGGGACCCACAGTGAAATCAGCCTGAGCACAGATCCTGGGACAGCCAGGGACCCACAGTGAAATCAGCCTGAGCACAGATCCTGGCACAGCCAGGGACCCCCAATGAAATCAGCCTGAGCACAGATCCTGGGACAGCCAGGGACCCACAGTGAAATCAGCCTGAGCACAGATCCTGGGACAGCCAGGGACCCACAGTGAAATCAGCCTGAGCACAGATCCTGGGACAGCCAGGGACCCACCATGAAATCAGCCTGAGCACAGATCCTGGGACAGCCAGGGACCCACAGTGAAATCAGCCTGAGCACAGATCCTGGGACAGCCAGGGACCCACAGTGAAATCAGCCTGAGCACAGATCCTGGCACAGCCAGGGACCCACAGTGAAATCAGCCTGAGCACAGATCCTGGGACAGCCAGGGACCCCCAATGAAATCAGCCTGAGCACAGGTCCTGGGACAGCCAGGGACCCACAGGGAAAACAGCCTGAGCACAGGTCCTGGGACAGCTCCCCCATCACACCACCCACAGAAAGGTTTCCCGTAAATGCTGGTGGAATATTCCCCCAGGTACACACAGGCCTCTCTCCCCAGGCAATGATGTTATTCCCTACAATGTAAATTCCAAGCCACAGGCAGCTCTGGAGCCACGGAGCTCTGCCTGGGGCAGGACCTTGGCAAACCCTGGGCAGCCCTTCCCTCCCACTGCTGCTGCAGCCCGGCCACTTCTGTCACCCAGCTCGCTAGAAATCACACACGTGTTGCAAACTATTGCTAAACCCTGGAAACTGATCCAAGTCCCAGTCCCTACACGTTTGAATCACGCTCCCAACAAAGGCTGATTTTCCTATGAAAACAAACCACAACACGCTCCTCCACCCCTGGGCAGGAGGAGCTGTGGAGGTGGCTTTGTTTGTTTGTTTGTTTGTTGGTGGGTTTGCTTTTTCCCTTGGAGAAACCATTTCAGACTTGAATCAAAACAAAGATCTATTTGGAGCCGTCTCTCTTTGCTAGGACAAATTAAGAAAAAGCTGGATTTTAACCCAAACCGTTCACATTTTGCCCTGGCAATGTGTTGTGCAAGGGCGCAGCACAGGACTCCTGCCAGCACTTGGCAGCTCTGCCTCTTCCCTGCCCAGATTTCTGCAGAATTGCAGCGCCAGGGTCAGGAAGGTGCTGCTGCTGGAATGCTGCTGCCTCTGTGGCTGCAGCGAGGTGCCCCAGGACACAGAGAGCGAGGGCAGAGCACAGGCTGGGCTGTACCTGCAGGCAGGGAGAGAGCCTCCCCTTGGGCTGGGCTCATCACAGCCCCGCAGCCCCACGGGACACAGGACACAGACCCAGAACCCCACAGGACACAGCCCCAGAGGACACAGGACACAGCCCCACAGGACACAGACCCAGAACCCCACAGGACACAGCCCCAGAGGACACAGGACACAGCCCCACAGGACACAGACCCAGAACCCCACAGGACACAGCCCCAGAGGACACAGGACACAGCCCCACAGAACACAGCCCCACAGGACACAACCCCATAGACCCACAGGACACAGCCCCACAGAACACAGGACACAGGACAGAGCCCCACAGCCCCACAGGACACAGGACACAGCCCCACAGGACACAGAACACAACCCCATAGACCCACAGGACACAGCCCCACAGCCCCACAGGACACAGGACATAGCCCCAAAGGACACAGGACACAGGACACAGCCCCACAGGACACAACCCCACAACCCCACAGAACACAGCCCCACAGGACAGAGCCCCGCAGCCCCACAGCCCCACAGGACACAACCCCATAGACCCACAGGACACAGCCCCACGGCCCCAGAGGACACAGGCAGGCTCCGGGGGCAGGTGGGGTTTCGCTGCCTCGGGCTGAGCTGCAGCTGAGTGGGAGGAGCAGGGGTCACTCTGCCAGCATCCGTGACAGAAGCAAAAATAATCCTGTTGCTCCCACATCGTACATTTCTTAGCATGATTCATTGGAAAGCAGAATTAATTCCGGTGGGGCTGGCCACGAAGGCTGTTGCAATCGAGAATGGAGGCGGCAGTGCTGGTGGGAGGGCAGGAGCTTCCAAGGGGAGCCTGGCCATGGCAGGGAGCAAACCCCTGCCCCTGCTGCGAGCAAAGGGGATCATCCGAATTAACCCTGGTAGAACACTCGGAAAGGCAGGACTGGAAAGGGCTGTTAGAGACCTGAATTGCTGCTGCAGGAGTGTTGGACTGCGGGATTCCCCTGTGGTTGCTCCTGAGCCGAGGCTCAGAGCGGCGCACACGGGCTGGGGTCCCCTCGGGCACGGGGAGCGCTCGGACAGGAGCCGCACCAGGGGCCACCAAGGAGCAGAGCAGGAAAAATCCTCACAAGCCCGCTTTGAAAATAAGGAAACGGCAGTGCCAGCTGGTTCAATCCCTCCTTGGCTGCCTCGGGGTGTGAGCAGCCAAATCCTCTGGGTTTCTGCCGGGCGTCAGTGCCTCTCTGCTGCTGCTGCAGCGGGTGGGGATGAGCGGCAGCAGGAGATGACAGGACTCAGCTCTGCTGAAATATTTTGAGACCGAGCGCCCCTCGGCTGTGCTGGCTCCCCACAGGAGCATCCGGAGATGGGGGGGCAGGAAGCGGAGCGGGCTCGGAGCCTCCTGCCCCGGCCGCAAACGCCGTGCGGGTGGGTTCTGGGGGGCACCGGGACGGGGGAGCCCGGGCCCTGCAGCATCTGTTTCCTGCGGGCACCGAAAAACCCCCTGGGGCCCCCCGGCCCCCTGAAAATTCAGCGGGGGTGTTCCGCACGGAACCAGAACAAATTCCCTGCCTGGTGAGCAGCACCAGCCGCCCGCTCGGGACAGGCCCTGCAGGCCCCTGGTAAATGAGACAAACCCGGGCACAAGCACAGCAGGCAGACAGGAGCCAGGGGGCTGAACTCGCTGCTCAGCCCCTCTCTGTCCCCTCAGCGCCCCCAGGATCCCGACTCGCCCCCGGAGGTGCCGGGGCTGCCGCACACCGCCGGTGCTGGGAGCCGCTCCTCGCTGCGCACACGAGCTGGAGGTGCCGGGGCTGCCGCACACCGCCGGTGCTGGGAGCCGCTCCTCGCTGCGCACACGAGCTGGATGTGCCGTGCATTCGCAGCCAGCCTCGCTGCCCAGGAGCCGCCTTCCCCCTCACAGCCGGGGCGAAGCGGGGCTTGAGCCAGGCTGGTGCAGCAGGGCCAGAGCCTCATCCCCGGTGAAGGAGCTCAACCGTTTGGGGTGGTGCTTTGTTTGCTTTGGGGTGTAAGCACGTCGTGTTTATTACTTTAACCATAAAGAGAAGATTGCCCTCCTCACAGAGCTGGCGCCCGGCCTGCCGGTGCCCATGCCCTCAGAGAGGGCAGAAACGTGCCCTGGGCTGTGCAGCACTCGGCTCCCACACCTGGAGAGGCTGCTGGGCTCCCTCACTCCCTCCGTGCCCCTTCCCTTTCCTCGGGGAGCCGCTGCTGCGCCCCTGAGCCCCGGCTGGGCTGCGAGGGGCCACGCAGAGCAGAGCAGAGCAGAGCGGAGCAGAGCAGAGCAGAGCAGGGAGAGGGGACACGGGGAGGGGGCACTGCGGCGGGGCTTTGGGGCTCCCCCCTGCCCAGGCACCGAAAAGCGGCTCCTCCTCCCGCTGCCCGCAGCCAGGTTCCCACAGCGCTGCCCGGCCGCCCTTCCCGGCTGAAGTGGAGCCCGATTGCTGCCCGGGGGCTCCGAGCTGGGACGCGGGCCCCGGGGGGAGCGAGGGCTCCGCTCCTGCCCGCCCCTCTCATGGGGTGTGGGGTGCCTTGGGTGCTGCGCCCCAGGAGCTGAGAGCCCGGGGCACCCCCAGCCCTGACACGGCCCCGGAGCTCTCTGGGCTTCAGGGGCTGGCCAGACAATCTGCATTCCTGCCAGTCCCCAAATGCTCTTCAAGGCCTGAGGAAAGAGATCCTTAACAGCTCCCCTTTTATCTGAGCTCTTGGCCATTCGTGCCAAGGCCTTTGTTGACCATTTGTAACTCTTTTATTTATAAATTCCCTTCCCTCCGCCACGGGCTGCTCCGCACAAACAGCTGTTCCACACAAACACTTCTATCTCCCGGGCTGAGTTATCAGACTTCCCCCAGATACAGGCCTGCTTAATAATTAACGGCTTCGTACATGTGCTGGAATACGGCATGGATTCCTGTGGGGCACCGAAGGAGCGCAGCCCTGGGCTCGGCCTTGCACGGGAGCCGGGGGATGAGCGCTCTGTCCCGGCCCTGGGGCGCAGCCAGCTCCCAGGAGCTCTCATTCTGCTGCAAGTTCACACATTTTGTTATAGATTGCCCTTCCTGCAGCTCCGGGGAGCAGCTCAGCCACGGAAAACCCGCGGCTGTTTGACAAAGACCCCGAGCCTCAGAGCCACGGAGCGCTGGGGTTTCCCAGCATC
Organism: Calcarius lapponicus; assembly: GCA_039654755.1. Taxonomy (NCBI): domain Eukaryota; kingdom Metazoa; phylum Chordata; class Aves; order Passeriformes; family Fringillidae; genus Calcarius; species Calcarius lapponicus. The sequence continues at coordinate 644,127 of CM077472.1, read as the reverse complement.
TCCCGCCTGTCCCGTGTCCGTTGGGAACGCCGAGCACCGGGACAGCCACACCCGGGGGCGCTGCCGCCCTCCAAGGAGCCCGAGGGCGATTTGGTGTCGCCACAGGGCTCGGAGTGTCCCTGGGCAGAGCCTGGGCCGTGCCCGCACACCCAGAGCCCCGTCAGAGCTGCTGCTGAGCAGAACCATCAGCATTCCTCTTCTCGGGCAGCTCTGACAGGTTTGCAAGTGAGCTGCGAAGTTTTTACATTCATAGCTGCTATTCACTATTTTGAGTCGAAATATTAATCTTTTTTCACATTTTGTAGTGTTAAACCCAAAGTGCTGGAGCATGGCAGTGCTTCAAGCTGCTAACAGCATTCTACTCTGAAATGTACCCATAAATAGGAGAGACTGGATAAATTATACTGTACAGCTCCATAAAACTGACATAAACCCATAAGCAAAACTAACAGGGAAGAAAACCTCTCCTCAGCAAAGCTTATCTGAGTCCCTTAATTCTCATCTCCAAGTCTTTCCTTGTTTAACCTTGGTTTTAAAAGACCTTTGATGAAAGTTTACCCTTCCCCCCCCCCCCCTTTCTTAAAATAGTTCCAGTTCCTTGCAGTTTTGCAGAGCGAGTGACAGAATTTTTCCTCTCTCATTGCATTTATTCCCTCGCTAGTGACAAATAAAGGCAAACCTGGGATTCAGCCTGGGAGGGGAAATACCAGTGGGGCAGCCAGAGCCGCCGGTACCTGGAGCTGTGCCCCGGCTGTCCCGCAGCGGGGCTGTCCCCACCCTGGGCCCAAAGCACGTCCTGAACCGCCCGAGCCCCGCGCAGCGCGGCCGGGGAGCGGGTCTGCTTCCTCCCCGATAAAGCATCGCACATTTTTGTGTTATCGCACAGTTTCTGCCCCAGCGCGACGCAGGAACGCGGCCCTGGGGAGCGCTGGGTGCCCGGTGAGCATCGCCCCTGCCCGGCGCCGCTCGCTGCTCCCCCCGGGCCGCTCCCGCCCCGCCAGCCCCGCTGGAGCATCCCCGGCCCTGGGCTCTCCTTGGGCCGCTCCGGCGTTCCTCGGGTGCTGGCCCCGGGCAGCCCCGCTGGAGCATCCCCGGCCCTGGGCTCTCCTTGGGCCGCTCCGGGTTCCTGGGCTCTCCTCGGGCGCGGCTGCCTCGGCTGCCCGCCGGCACAGCGAGCCGAGCTGCTGCGCTCACGGACAGATCCCCTCGCTCTCGGGCCTCTGCAGCCCCGCAGGAGCCTGACAATGAACATTTAATTAAAGCAAATCCCCGCGTGATTTGCAAACAATTTTTATTTTAATTACAGTGCATCAGAATTGTGTTTTTAATGAATTGTACGATGCTGTGGTGATCCCCACCCACTTCCAAAGCTCAAGAGCACATTTTCAGATCTCCGTTAGTTTTTTACCCTGCGCAAACGTACAGACAACAGCCTGCCTGCAGAAACAGCCCCCGGCCGGGGCGGTGCCCGCAGAGGGCTCGGGCATTGCGGGATCAGCGCCGCTGGCCCTGGGGCCCGCACTGTGCGGGGATCCGTGCGGGAGCTGCTCCAGGGCATCGCTGGGCTTTGGGGCGGAGGACGCACCGCAGCGACCCCGCGGCTCTCCCCAGCACTGACTGTGCCCGGCGAGCCGAGCCCGCCCTGCCGCACCTCTGTCCCGGGACCGCCCGGTCCGACCCGGGAGCGAGCCCGGGAGGGGAAGGGGCGCGAGCAGCCCCGCTCGCAAAGGCGCAGGACCAAGCAGCGGCTCCAAACGCGCGGGTTTAACGCTCCTCTCCCCTTCCTGCCGGGGAGAGGGCGCAGCACAGCCCGTGCCAGCCCCGCCGAGGCGCCCCGGCTCCCGCAGCACCGCGGGCAGCGGCACTCGCTGTTCCGTGCGGGGGGCTGGAGCCGCTCCCGGCCGGCCCGGAGGCAGCTGCGCCTCCCCCGGAGCGGCGGCGCTGACTCAGAGCCGCTGCCGGCGCTGCAGCCGCGCCCGGGGCTCCCGGGGCTCCCGGCCCGGTGCGCGGCCCCCGAGCAGCGCCGCGATGCGAGAGCCGCCGGCGGCAGCGCTGCCAAAGGCATTCCCGGCTTGGCACCGGACCTGATCCCCGGGCAAGATGAGACACGAAGCCGCCGACACGTTTCTTCCCGTTCCCATTGAAAACTGCGTCGGAGCGAGGCTGACAGAAATCATGTGCTGGGTTTAACAGATTTCTCCCCAGAATGAGGCTTCGGCTCAGGAGGGGAGGATGGGAGGGTTTAAAAAATGATGCAGAATTCTGTTTGCCCGGGAGTACAGCACACAGACAGGCTGCCAGGCTCCTCACCACTCCTGGCTGCAGGAGATTGAGCTGGTGCCCTTGGGAAGCCGCAGTTTGGTTTGTGTGATCGTTAATATCCAGTGCAAGGGGAAAGGATTTGCAAACCAAGTACAAGAAAATGCTGCCCATCTGTTATGAGTGGGAACCTTCAAACTGCAGCATCACAAACTCTCGCCCAGGACTGTGGGGAGAAAAAAAGGAGAGAAGCAAAGAAAAAATGTTGGAAGCGTGTCCCTCCCGTGCTGTGCTGTGTGTCTGGCTGGCTGCAGGCTGGAGGGACACGGGGCTGCTGGGCAGAGCAGGGGTGGGCACTGCCCCAGCTCTGGGGCTGGCAGGGACCAGGGAGGGCAGCACTGCCGGGAGCTGCAGCAGGGAGAAATGCAAAATGCCCAGAGAGATCCAGGAATAGGAAAGGGCCACGTTCCAGCAGTGAATGTGGAATGACACAGCAGAGGCACATCAGACACAGAGCAGGGCTCGGGCAGTTTCCAACGCTGGGCGCTGCCCATGGGTCGTTGCCATGTCAGGGCACCTCGGGGCGTGGGGCCGGGCCCACCCTGTCCCCTCCTGTCTGATCCTGTGCCGGCCCCACAGCAGGGGCAGCCCCAGCTGCTCACCCTGCAGCCCCCACGGCTGGCTCGGGCTGCAGGTGGGGGGTAGCGGGATAGAATATAAGAAAATAAAGTAATCCTACCCCTAAGGGATTGCAGCCGGGACAATTATCAAAGATTAGGAACGGGCCTGACTTTAAGAGGCCACAACTGTACCCAATGAGAAGAAGGGCGCTATAAAAGAATGGGGTGGTGTGGGAGAAGGGAACTGGAGTCAGTTGGTTGTTCTGGGGAGGAGAAAGAGGCAGAGCTCTGAAGAGCTGCCCACAAGAGAATATCGAGAAGGTAGGAAACTTTTGCGATAAGGAGACACCGGCATGGAAGCCCTGCGATAAGATGGCACCAGGATGGCACCAGGGGAGCCGGCGGCAGCCCCGCGGGGCTCAGCAGCGGGCACTGGGCACAGCCCCGCTCCCCTCCCTGAAACGTGAGGGGCTGTGCCGGCACCTGCCGCGGGTGGGAACCCGCAGCTGGATCGCGTCCCTGCTGCCCTGGGAGAACCCTGATGGCTGAATTCCTGAGCAGGAAAACAGATTGGGAAAGAGAGGATTGCTCAACGCACCTGCTGGTGACTCAGAAGGCACAGAGGCAGCAGGGAACGGCCCTGGGGGACCAGCCCCTCTCCCTGGCACGGAATTGGCACTCCAGGCTCGGCTCTGGCCCGAACCGCTGCCCGGGGCAGGGGATTCCCAGGCGCTGGGCTGGGCTTGGCACCGAGTCCTGGCAGGTACTGGGGCCAGAGCTGCCCAAGCAGCAGCGGCAGCGTCCTGCAGCCCAGCCTGCCCTGGGGACACAGCACGGCCAGGAAGGGGCTGTCGCTGGTGGCTCTGCCGGGGCTCACAGCAACGGGGCTCAGCAGCTCCACTGGGGAGCGTGTCCCGCACTGCCGGGCCACAGGACGCTCCTCCAAAGGAAACTGACATGGATGGACCCCATGGAAGGGCAGCCCTGACCCAGGGCGTGCGTCTCACGGCACAGACACATCCTCCAAACAGCGTGGAGCCGTTTTGGACAACAGACACAAAGTGACTGATACTGGACAGGGGGGAGAGGTGGATACAGGTGGGCATGGGGACCCTCAAGAGGGAATGTTGGTACAGGCTCAGGGACCCCCCAAAAGTTTTATAGGGCAAGTTGGATCTTGTGAATCCCCCCCAGCTCTCTCCTGTGAGCTGCTCCTCTCTCCTCTCTATCTGTGCATCTATTTTGGGATGAAGTTTTCACTTCAGCACAGATGTTCAGAACAGGGTTTCATGCAGTAACGATATGTTCACATCATTTTCCTTTTTGCACCAGAAACCACGAGCTGAGCTGGAGCCAGCAGCAGCTGGCAGAGCTGGTAAGACACACTCTGGGCATACTTTGCCCCCCTTTGCTTACGGCTGCTGATGCCAGGGGCACGGTGGCCACAGCCAGACCCCTTGGCCAGCACGTGTTGGGCTCTCCCTGGCAGCAGCCCCGGCTGTGGCAGCGCTGCCACCCCTCGGGGCACAGCCGGCCCCCAAAGCATCCTGTGCACCTAATATCTGGAGCAAAAACACCTTCAGAATTATTCTGCTTCCTTCTTCCTGCAACCATTTCCTGCCCAGGGAGCAGAGGTGATTCGAACTCTTCCCCGGTTCCTGCTCCTCCCTCCCTGAAGGCCCAGAATCCTCCCCCAGCTCAGAAAAGCCTCCCAGCTGCAGACACAGGAGATCCTTGGAACAAAATTCTATTATTTTGCTTTTCAGAACTGATACAGTTGTCATTGCTGCTCCTGTGGTTGTCATTGTCCTGGCCAGCGAGGCGCCACATGCCCGAGGGGTGGCAGGGACAGCGAGGAGCCACATCCCGGGGAGTGGCAGGGACAGCGAGGAGCCACATGCCCGAGGGGTGGCAGGGACACCGAGGAGCCACAGCCGCAGCTCCTTTGGCAGCAGCTCCTTCTCGGCTCTGCTCAGCACCCGAGCTCCGAATCCTCCTGCAGCGCCCGCCCCGGGCAGAGCCGCTGCTCCGCGCCCTCTCCCGAGCCCGAGCCCGCGGAGCCGCAGGACGGACCCGGCCCTGGGACGGACCCGGAGCCACCGCAGCCACTGCTGAAATCAGAGAGGAAAATCGAGCTGGGCTCTTTCTGCTGTTCTGAACACCGGCGCTGCTCCACACGCTGTTTTCCCTCGGCAGCCACATGTGGGGATAAATGAAATGCTGGCGCCATCCTGAGCGTGGCCCAGCGGGAGTGCAGGGGACTGGGTGCTCGGCCAGCAGGAATGGGGGGCCCAGGTGTGCTGAGCTGGGGAACGGGGCCAAGAGACCCGTCTGGGAAAGGCCAGTTCGTGCTGAGGGTCACAGGAGACACCCGCAACCCCCCTGCAAAGCAACTGCTCTGAGGCGTTTCCTTCAACCAATTAAAGTTGCGATGTTGTGATCAAAAATTTTGATAATCGGTGATTTGTGGGAAACCGACGGAGGAGCCGCAACGGAGGAGCCGCAACACGCGGCGAGAGCTCCCTCTAATGTCAGCCGCTGCTCCTCACCTGCCGCCGCTGCCTCACCGCCCTTCCCAGCTCCCCTCGTTCCCTGCTCCCCCTTTCCTGCCCTCCAGCTTTCTGCTCCCACTCCTCGCCCCCCAGTTCCCCTCCCTGCCTCCAGCCCGAGTTCCCTGCACTCCCCGCTCCTGCTCTGCAGCTCCCTGTGCCCCCTCGCTCCCTGCAGGGAGGGCCTGGGGGTCCCAGCGTGTCCCCGAATCTCAAAGGTGCTGTCGCAGCAGGGTAACGACAGCGGGGTCTGATCCAGAGATCCTGGTGCTTTGTATTTACTCCCAGGATCTAACAGGAATATCCTCAAAGGCAGCATTTTAACACACATCCTGTGGATGGAATGTGCTGGCGCAGAAGAGCCCCAGTACCAAATAAAATAAATTGTGGGCAGTCCCACAAGTGCTCAGACATGTTTGAGCCTACGTAACGCAGTGGAGCCACTTTTAACCTGGTAGAGGAAAAGATAATTAAGAAAGAGAACTTTTATTAGGGCAATTTCACTTTATTTTTTCCATACAGCAAGGTCAACTATAGCAGTAATAATAAAATAAGCATAAACCCAAATTGCAGCCCAGGACAGAGTACGTAACTGGAGCAACTACAAGCAAAGTAAGTCTGTGGTTACGTAAGAGCAAACCCAAGCGCGCCCGTCCTTCCAGCAGATGGCCCGGGGGCTGCAGAGCGCAGCTCGTTAATTCATTAATTACTGATTGGTGTCACTCCCAGCCCCACGCCTGCTCCCAGCTCTGGCACGCACAGGATGAGCGGCTCCCGCAAGGCTTCCGTGACAAGGGAACATCTCCCAGCTTGTTCCTCACCTGCTAAAAGAACAGGACCACTACGAGAGAAAACAACCCCTACCCTACAGCTACGGGTGCTGTTCCGTTTGCCTGTCCATTGAACTCTGTGAATGTCAGTACTTGTTTTGAAGAATCTTTTTTGTGAACAAGAAACCACTGAAATTGTCAGAAACTGGTTTGAATAGCATATACCTTTAATATATTTTGATACTTTAAACATGCAGTAGATTTTGAATAATGTACGGAATATCTGAGCCATGATTCCCTGGATGGGCTGAAGTACCTGCTTTTTTTTCCTTTTTTTTTTTTTAATCTTTTTTTTGTTTCTTAATGATTTTCAGGCAGATTTGACCCAGTGGAGCTTCTGTCAGTCATGAGATCTCGGAAGGATGGCAGATCTTTCCAGCTGAAAAAATCCTGGCAAACTACAAGCTGTCCACATAAAGCAAAGCAACTTTTTGGAAGGGGGATGGAGTGCTAACTCTGTGCCACTTTTGCAAGCAATTTTGTTCAGCCTGTCATTTTATTTAGCCTTAACAAAACTCCTTGTAATTATAGACATTTTTATTCAAAATAAGATCTTACTATTATACAGGTTTCTCTCTTTTTTGACTATATACAGAAGTGCAAAAAGTCAACCTTCGCTCTCGACGTCCCAACTGCAGCATAATCAACCCTCAAGAGTTTGCACACACACACTAGAATTCTTGTTACGTAAACTTTGAGTATTTGGATTATCAACAAAAAGTCCCTTGATCTATTGATTATGCAGCTTATTTATAACAAGGCCTGATATTCAGGGATTTCAAAAAATATTTAAACAATATTTTAACATTTGAAATGGATACAGTAGAAAATAAATTTTATTCTAATATCTAGGAACTAGATTTTTTTTCTCATAATAACTAATTACAAACAAAATAAATCATCAAAATATTACTCAATTGTCTGCCAGGATTGTTGCCATAGCAACAACTTAACTTCTTACTTAGCAATGATTATATAATTATAAGATATCCATATAAAAGATCTTTGTTCTTTGAATGAAAACTAGACAAGAACTAACAATGACTGACATTCTTACATTGTCGTATTAGATCAGTAAAATAGAAATCATTTAGTTAACAATAATACGAATACTCATAAGACACTACATATAGATTCCAAACTGAGTATGTTATGAAGAAAACTACTTTTTTTTTTGTATTTTGAAAAAGTCGTCAGTAAATTCTAATAAAACAAAATTCTATGAACTGAAATGGTATCAACTGGTAATAGAAAATGAAAACGAGCTAATAAATGTAAGAAATAAAAACTACACTTTTAACAAGAAAAAAATAAGTAAATTCTCTATGGTAAGTCACTACAATAACATGTGAAGTCACCTATACTTTCTTAACACGATTGAAATTACATTGGTATGGGTTTTAACCCGTAATGTAATAATCTAAGGCTTTAATAGATGTACAGTACAATCAGGAAAATCAACACATCATTCTTATCTATAAAGCATCTCTCTCAAGCATAAAAACTCGCGGTAAACTCGGAGTATGGCGAGTTCTAGAACTGAACCCGCGCCTCTCCCTCCCTGCCCGCCCGGGGCCTGGCCCCCAGGCAGCCCCTGGCTGAACAGAGCAAAAATATCCTTTACTGGCTGCAACATCCAAACCACAAAAAGGAATTCCTTTGGATGAATCCATTCTTAGAACTTGAATGCACATCTATTTGTTTGTTTTTATTTTGTAAAGGCTTTCTAAGGCTATAAGCAGTTAATCTGAACAAAAAAAAATCACATATAAAACTCACCCGAGTATTAACCCACCCAATTTCTACACTAATTAACGTCTCATTTGTCCTATTTTGGTTTGTCATGCATCTGCTGTCAGTGCTTCTGCGTCTTTGTTTAGAGTCGCCGCGGACGCGGGACTTGATGAATTAAAGTGAAACCCATCTCTGCAAAACATTTATAGTCCTTGTGACTCGAGACAGAGGCTATAAATAGAGCAAAAGAAGTTCCTCAAACATTTGTTGCTGTGTCTCAGAAATGGCTTTTCCCTTTGCAGATCACCTTATACAGTAACTATGCATAAATATGACATACAACGCCTTGGGAGAGTTTATAGATAATATTGTCCATAGGGGTTATGCACAGCTGGAGCATCTCTCTGGTGCTGCCCACTGGCTGTGAGGAGCAATTGGCCATTTCTGAGACAGCTTTGGTTTGAAACAGAATGGTGCCCTTTGACTGATCAGTACTCATCAAGTCAGTGAAAACGTGGTTCTGAAAATAACACTGCGGAAATAATACTCTGATGGATGTACAGTCTATGGCACTTCATGAGAATCCTTAACAACGTGGTACTTAAAGCCATTGATGTGCTTTAAAATATACACAGTTGTGGTTTTGCTTGGCACATTCATCTCTGTCAGATTCCTCTCTTCTCATTTCTTACAATCTATTACATTAAAAATATTACTCTTAAACAAAAAATTACTGTGCATGCACGCTCTCGTCTATAATGGCAATTTTAAATACAAGGTGCACCTTTGTTATTTGTAAACCTTGAAAGAAATAAACTTACTTTAAAAAATTATATCTTGGTCTACAGACGTACCAATACATAATAGATGTCTGGTGCCAGCATCGTCGGTCTTTCCGGGCGGCGCCGTGGGGAGCGGCCCCAGCGGCGCCCGGGCAGCGCGCGGGAAAGGCGGACGATGCTGCGGGCCTGGACAAGAAATCACCTCAGCACAAATACCAATTCAATGTACAAAGTAGATAGGCAACAGTGTGCAGTGGAGTCCCACGGTCTCGCTTCGTCTCGTTAACATGCAATGTGTGATGTCACTGCTGAGGGGTTCCCAGTGCTGCTGGACAGTATTTACATACACTATGGCTAATGAGCTCGGCCTCTTCCCACCCAAATCCGGCCTCTTCGCCGCTGATACCATCTGGGAAGGGAAGAGCACAAAGTGTTCTCGGCACAGCCAGGACTCGGGTCACACACAGCAGCCCCAGCTCCACACGGGGGCTGTGCCCCTGCAGGGCACCTGCAGAACCGTCCCATCCCACTCGAGGCATTCCACCCACCCCAGCCCGTGCCCTTCACCCTCCCCACATCACTCGAGCAGTTTAACAATGTTTATGCTCAGCTGAAAGCAGCAGCTATGATTACAAACCCACTGTGCCCAAAGCGTCAACCCTCACCCTCAGAAATAATTCCATTATGGCCAAGGAATTCAATAAAAACATGGCAGAAATGGAGCACAGGAGAGAGGAAGGTAACACAAAACAGGAGCCACCCTGGGACGGGATGGCTGCAGGGGGGGAATCTCACAACAACAGGAGAATTACGAGTTTCCAACCCCAAAAAATGCTGGGGTTCCAAATGTTGAGATTTAAAAGCCATTCTTTCTGAAGAGAGCCTGATGAAATCATCTTCCCCCCAAGTCTGCCCTCAGCTGAGGTCAGTGCAGAGGGCACCGCAGACAGAGCATAAACATCTGTGAACTCTGATTCTGCTGGGTGGGCATGGACAAACTAACACATGATGTGGCCGCTGGTACCCGTGGGATCTCCCCTCGGAGAGGAATGGCCCCTCAGGGGGTTCAGAGCCTCCACCCCCAGGACTTACTGGTTTTATTGGAAAGAAGTTAAAAACATTCTGTCCCTTACAGCAAAAAATTGCACACATAAGAAAAAACACAGCAACAACACATTGGGAACTTACTGTTTGATGACCAAATGTCTACATCTGTGTAACATACTTGTGGCTAGTCAGATGTTCGGCAGATATTATGGGTATCTACAGGTAAGAAATGTAAACAGTGAGTGACAGGTGCAATGAGCCCACCCAGAGGCACAGCATTTGCTACAGAACATCAGTTTGGGAAAGGGAGGATCAGCTGTGAGTCGGTGGATTTTATATCGTAACTATAAGTTAAAGTCAACTGAAGTGCTACAATAGCAACTTTTAACTGGAAAACACTGGGTTAAGTACTACTGGACAAATATAAATAAGTATTACTGGTTGTTCAGGAAATAGGAGAAGTTAACATCTACAAGTCATGCAGTGCAGTAATTGTAAATAGCCCTTTTTGTTGGCCTACACAAAATTCTGTGCTTTCAGCGTCTCAGATGATGAATTCTGCAGTGGCCTCGTTTCAGTGTGATTTTGTGAAGTGTTCACTGCTGTCACTGTCCTGGGGTTTGAATGCCAAGCCTACGATGCCCTGAGCTGGATGTTCGTGGCTGGTGAGGATGCCTGGCCGAGCAGGGCTCTGCCCTTCCCGCAGCAGCAGCCGGCAAGCAAAGCCTCCCCCGGCAGGGAAACAACCCCAAAGGCTGGGCTGCACAAACAGGACTGAGCACGTGGCTCCCCTCACAGGCCCACCTGCTCAGCGTGCCATTTAACACAGCAGGATTACACGGAGCCAAGTGCCAGCAGTGCCACTGACAGGTGACGCTGCGCCCTGGCGTGGGTCACGGCGGCACCGCGGTGCCCAGGGGAGCAGGTGTGCCCAGGCACAGGGAACTGCGCTGGGGCCTAGGACACAACGTGGATTTGCACGATCCCAAATGGCCGGGGCACTGGGAAAGACCCTTTTTGCTGACGGGCACCAAGGCTGGCCTGTGAATCTGCCCAGTGAAGAGAACGGGGGTTTCTTCTCAGCTAACTCACTGGCAGGTCCTGCTGCTGTTTTTCCACCCGTGTGCCCTCTCCTCCCCTGGCAGCTCACACGTCACAGCATTGCCAACTCCACAGAAATGGGCTTGGAGCAGAATGAAGCTTCTCATACCATGTTTTCCTGCTGCTGCAGGGCAGGCTGCGGCACCCGACTGGAGCAGCATCAGGGGCAGTGCTGTCGGACAGACCAAGGACCTTCCACACCAGCCCGGGCAGATGAAGGGCCACATCTTTATAAGCCTTTGGCATGCAGGCACACGGCATTGGGTGGCATTAAATACCTTCAGCATTGCTCACAGGGTATATACATATATGGGCATATATGTATATATGGAGGTTTGGCTGCAGAACTGCACTAAGGGTGTTATGAGGCTCTGGGGAGGAAAGGCATGAAATGACCAGATTCTACAGCAGAAGGTTTTCCCTGTGGTCTCCCTGGGAAGTGCATGGTTACTAACAGAGAGAGGATTTTAAAAATTACTTTTTCTGTGGCTTGTCTTGCTCTCACAACCCTCAGGACATGCACAGGACACAGACACACTGAAAGTAACTGTCTGGTGCAATAAACGACAATATTAAGAAACTTTGGGCATACGGGAGGTTGCTTGCTGAGGTGGCACATATGCAGAGGTAGCCCCACCTATGAACTAACTTTTCAAAACACAAATTCTTAGGCCAAGTTAAAAGCCCCAGTGAGCTGTTCATTCA